>OY856411.1:656374890-657574890 GCA_963693085.1 Alisma plantago-aquatica
CTTAGAGCCAATCAGTAATGGATCTCATCCTTAATGACTTAAACATGTCCAACATGCTTCAACTGCACTAGTGCAGATTTAGCGAGTTTTTTTGGTAACCCAGGATACTCATAAGGCTTGTGCTGAGCCCAACTTGGGGAGCTTAGCCCCATCTCGTAAGGAGCATAGCCCACTAAGTTGCGTAGAGGTCGGTTGCGCTACGGGAGAAACAATTCCGAACGATACCACCAGGGAGATTTGAACCCGAGACCCTTCATGAGGGGCCCTGTGCTGCAACCACTTGAGCTACTACTCACTGGCCAGATTTAGTAGGTTAGCAACACATTGCTTATGGGCAGTATATTGTATGTTTCGTTATCTCTTCGATGTACGATTTCTCATATGAGATGGAACTGTTGTAATATGGTATCTTGATATTCCTTGTCAAAAAATTAGCTCCATTATTGTCACAATACTTCTACTGAGTCATCAATGGTTGGAACATCTAAAAGTTCATCATATGAACCTTTAGATCCATATAGTATCACTCTGTGTTCATAATACAAGTATACTCAACTTCTATTTTAGAATACCATTAATGGTTGTTAGTTTGAAACCTTACCAACTAATCATCACTTGTCCCCTGTAAATCAAACATATTTTAATTTGCAATCACTTTGTCATTATGGAAGCTTACATTGATGTAACCCTTTACATCAAACTCTTCCCTCTAATTGCTATCAATATTAACTAGCAATTTATCCTTAATTACTTCACAAGTACTAATGGGTGTCTTTAATGACTTTCTAATAACCCTTTTTGGAATTTACCATCATCTTGTCATGTTATATACATACAAGATAATATGGGATAAGTACATTCATAACATTCAAGAAAATTCCAGCGTTGAGCTGGCCCATTGGATCTTATTCATGATATTTCTATTCTTCACAAGAATTGGAATATAGGGTTCATGAGAGACTAATCTGAATTCTCTCTCATTGGATCCTTCCATCTTGAAATTTTTCAACACATTTCTATTGTACGTGCTTAAACTTCCATTGTGAAACATTCAGGAACTATCTCATAGATCTTGGTCCTTATCTTATAAGAAGTTTCACTATATCCTTCATTGTTGAAGATGTTTTTCATGCCAGATATCAATATTCTTAATATTGAGATACTATTCCTCATCATATGTGAAATATTCATATATGCTCCCACTAAATATTTTGTAATCACAAGTTTCATACTTTATTTTGATTCAAGTCAAACTCTTTGACTATCTTATCAAGTTTAAAAGATCCCATATCTAAGTCTCTTATTTCAATCCTAGATTGAACTTTGTAGTTCATAGACTTTATTTGCATTCTTGAATTTATTAAACCTTTTAGGTTGTGTCACGTACACATCCTATGATGTATTCCCTTAAGGAATCCAATTTTAATCTTTATATCACAAATCTCATAGTCTATTTTAACTACAACAACAAGCATGACAATTGGTAGAGAAATTTCTATCATGTTAAATAACTTGAACTGATTTGAAAAACTTTTCAACCAATTTGTTCTTTTAAGTTAACCATTTAGGTCTTTTCCACAAGATCCCATTGCACCTTTTAGGTTGGAGGAAAAACCCAAATAGCACAGTTTCTTAAAATTTTTTACCAAAATAGCACTCTCCCCAACTTATTTCCCGAACTAGCACACTTTCACCTAAAAGCGCCACATTAATTGGCATTTTTCTGGTGCAGGGACTGAAAGCGCCACATTAATTGGCGTTTTTCTGGTGCAGAGATTGAAAGTGCCACTTTAACTGGCATTTTTCTGGAAGACGCCACATTATCTAGCGTTTCTTTGGAACACGCCAAACAAGATGGTGTTTTTTACTTTTAATCAAATCTCCGCCAACTCCACCGCCGAACCATGCTCAGGATCCGCGACCGACTCCACCCTATGAACCACCTCCTCCGTCGAATCCCCCTCCACCTGCTCCAATCCCGCCACCAGAACCACCTCCTGATTTTGAGTAGTGCATGGAGCATGCATGCAACAGAAGTCACTGATTTTAATTCCAAGCACTACCAACGCCTGTGAATGTGATGTAAACACAGACAAGCAATCCAGAGGTCTGTCTCGGCAGGTGGTGACGGTGACTCACCAGCTCCAACGAAAGTCGGCGCCTAGACCAGTCGGTAACCTGTGTTAGGGTTCTCATGGTATCTCAGCAATCTTATTGCTTTCATTTTAGGTATGTATTTGGCCTATGCTGCAACCATATGTGATTTGATCTCTTCACCTATTCAGGACAAAGAAGCTAGCTTCTGGTTTCAATCCTCAAGTCGGATTATGCATGTACACACCAAATTCATACCAATAGAAGAAACACAAGTGTGTGGAACCTGCATCATGTAGACGGAATGCAGCAATTACTGAAACATCGTAATGTGATGCTCCGCTGTCATTGCTTTGCCTCAAAGGCATGCCAACTTACTTGCCTCTCTGATAGAGAGCCGTATAGAGCCGATCTTCATGTTTCATCGAGTCAAACGGTCGATCAAAGCTAGCGCGTTTCTTGGCAGAGATTTGATTAAAAGTAAAAAACACCATCTTGTTTGGCGTGTTCCAAAGAAACGCCAGATAATGTGGTGTCTTCCAGAAAAATGCCAGTCAAAGTGGCGCTTTCATTCTCTGCACCAGAAAAATGCAAATTAATGTGGCGCTTTCAGTCCCTGCACCAGAAAAACGCCAATTAAAGTGGCACTTTTAGGTGAAAGTGTGCTAGTTCGGGAAATAAGTTGGGGAGAGTTCTATTTCGGTAAATTTTTTTAAGAAACTATGCTATTTGGGTTTTTTTCCTTTTAGGTTTTACCCTTTAAGGTGGCGCTTATCAAGATCCTACCTTGTTAGCTTACATGGATCCCATATTACTCAGAAATAGCTTCTAGTTAACAAGTTGGCTCATCCTTTATGACCAACACATTTGAATTCTTAGATTCACAATCCTCCAATCTCAAATGTGCTATACTAGAACTCTTATTTTGTGTTACATGATGAACTTGAGATTCCACAACAACTTGTGATTCTCTTATTTCTCCTTATACCCTTTTGTTGACATTGAACATCTCGAGTTTTACTTTTACTCCCACTGATTCTTTAGGAACTCGGTTATCCTATCAACAAAACACTTTTATTATTGGATTGGGATTAATAGTAACATTTAACAATCATGGTTTGTGGATAAACTTTTTCAAGAAACTACTTTGTCAATGTAGGTTTCAATCCTTTAATACATATTGGGATATTCCCAAATCATATCATATATGATGTCTTATAAACCATTCAGACGATACATCATTTAGTGATAGCTTTATATTTATGAGGATATAAGAAGATTAGATTAATTGATAATTATATCATGAGATTCATCATGGTACAATTCCTTTATTCTGACATTATGCTAAGATTAACTTGTGATATATTATCACATTTCTTCCTGAAGGTTCTCAAGGTATTGATGCAAAGTATTTCAACATTTAATCTCATCAAAGTTTCTTAATACTTACATCAAAGTCATACTTCAGTTATAATCTCCTTGAACACTTCAAGAGATTTATTTTTCTATTTTACTGAGTACATATCATCATATTACTAGTAAATTAAATGAAGTATGAGTAATTATCTATATCATTCATTCCATAAGATGTCCATGCATCACATTCATGAGGTCTGAGGGAAGACTTGTCGTCCCACTACATCTTGTGAAGGATGTTATGTCATGTTATGTATAATCAAGATTTGCATATTTCCTAAGGGAATCTAGATCAACATCAATATGTATTCTAGGTATGCAATTATTATATTCACACAAGATACCTAATGCTAGTGATGGTCTTGAGTTATAAATTGTAATGATTTGTTATAAATATTATAAACATTCATCTTTGGATATTTTCACACAAATATCACAAGATATTTTTGGGCCAATGCCATACAATATCATATCTTTTGAAATAGAAGCACTAATAAATATATATTGATAATCATCCTTGTCCATACAAGATGCATAAAGAAAATGTTTCTATTCTAATGGCATTAGGAAATAATAGTTCTAGTAACTCTATTACATGTCCATTGGGTTAAGATAAATTTAAATGTAGACTATGGATTCAACAACACTTGCTCGCCTTGTCCATTTTTGTCCTTCTATGAGGGCTTTTACTTCTTTTTAGATCTTGCACATTAGTAAGTCAGATCTTTTATCTGGTATCATATACTAAAATTTGAGAAGTTATCAAATTTATCTTATATTGTTTATACCTAAAGTCGAGGCCTCAGTGCCATCCTTCTTATTCTTTAGTTCCTCTAACCATAGTGGGCAATTTCTCTTCCAATGTCCAGGCTGGTGACAATCACCTCTTTGTTTCTTTACTCCACCTTTTTCTTTGAGATCTGATGACTTGGGCTTCTGGATAGCTTTAAAACTTTTCTTAGCTTTTCCATTTTCTTTAGACTTCCCCTTTGTCTTGCTGATTGTCATCACAAACTTGGGCTTGTATTTCTTCATTTGTGTTTAGTTAATCTCAACATGCCCAACAACCCTGTCAACAGCTTGTCAAAGTCATTCATATTGTAGTTCATAGCAAACTGATTATATGACATAGGCAGGGACTGCAAAATCACATCAGTGGCCAACTCTTAACCCAAGGGGAATCCCAGTCTATCTAGGTTCTCCACATACCCAATGAGCTTGAGTACATGAGGACCAATTGGATCTCTTTCTGCCATTCTGCACATGAATAATGCCTTAGAGACATCATACCTCTCCTGTCTTGCCTAATCTTGGTACATGTTCTTGAGATGTATGACCATCTCAATCACCGCATGTTCTCATTTTTCCTTTGCAACTCATTGTTCATGGAGCATAATATCAGACAATTGACATCCTCGACATCCTCAGTATGCTTCTTAAAAGAATCCTTGTCAACCCTTGGAGTATTCTGAGTCAGTTCCTCTGGTTCTGGAGCATTCTAGGTGTCCAATGTGTGGTTTTGATGATGGTACATGTTTGGGCCCCAACTAATGACAAGTTCATTGATGAGTCTATATGAAGGTGTTTGAATCCATTTTAAGATGTAGTTACCACCTATGGTGTTGAGATAATAGTTTGTTAGAGGGGTTTCTATTTCTTGAATAGTAATAAGGTTTATCTTGTATAATCTGATGAATTGTGTAATTTTTTGTCTTCACTCGATTGAGGCTACACCATAGACATTCCAAGAGGAGATCTCATCTAGAAGAATATGGTATTTAGAACGTAAGGTTATCAAGGTGTTTTGTCGTCAAATCTACTGGTCATTTGTTTGCCAACCTAGATTTTTCAAGATTTGATATAGTGAAATTTCCTTCCAAGAAGGAGTCTAAACTTGTAAAAAAAGTAATAAAATATATTACTTTATCCCAAGATGCTAATGAATGTAATCAAGTATAGGAAATAGATATTCATAAGTGGATGGGTAGATGTTATTGGTTACCTAAGATATTTTCACAAAAGAAAATTTTGTTCTTAAGATTCTCCGGTGTCTTTATGAATGTGTTCACTGGGGGAGCACTCTGTGTGGGAAGCATAGTGGTAAGGGTGTTGGCAGGTTCAATGGCATATGTGTTTCATATATTTTTCTTTCTCAATTCCTCTATTTTGAGTAATTCCATTATATCTCTAAATTGTTTGGTTTATTAGGAGATAATTGTGAAGTTAGGAGGTTTAGTTAGGTTTTTTTATGATATGAGGACACTTGGAAGAGAGAAAACATGGTTTGTAGCATTTGGGTTAGAACTAATTGGTTCTGTACGCAATGAGAGAGGTGATTTTTTTTACCTATTGATATTGGATTGAGATGTGTGTACAGGTTTGTAGGTATTTTTAATTTGTTTGAGGTGTGGAGGCGGTTTGTCCTTGGGCATTAAGACATGTCCCTTGTTTGGTAGGGAAGGATAGTAGCATCAGACATACATATCTAATTTTTTTCCCTTATTGATGATACTGATTCGTGAAATGGTCAGGTTGTTTGGTAAATATGGAAGGGATTTTATGTTGGTCCGTACCTTTGATCTTGATGGTATAGTAGAATTTTCCAAGATGGTATAGTAGAATTCTCCATCACGCATTTGTAGGGCCCATAGGAGGAAAAACTCATGTGTGATAGAGAAAACAAAAAATGCCTTGATGTAGTTTATGAGGAAAAGGATTTCACGGATGATAAACTATAGGGAGGCTCAATAGTAGTTGTAATACTATAGAAAATATCCATGTACCAAAGATGTGGAGGAAGATTAGGTATAAATACCCAACATGTTCCACCAGTGGCTGATTATGAAGCTCCTACATCCAGAGTCCATTAGGAGATATGTACTTGGAGCGAAGCTCCCACCACAAGGTATGGTTATGTGAATCCCACAAGGTGGTTGAGATTTGTACCTTTGGGTAGTTTGTAGATGAGATGGGAAGTCGATGCAATTTTATGTTGGTGGATTATGCAACCTAGAATAAGGAAGCCAAGAGTTGTAGTGACATCGAGGATGTTGAAATGGTTACTATCAAGGTTGTTTTAGATGTTGAGGCGGAGGAAGTTACCCACAAGAACCTTGATAACTTATATTGAGTTTATATGTAGGTCAACAATGGCTTCATCACACAAATTAGGGTTTTTGTTCTCCATGTGATGTGTGCTAGTGGGGGCAAAGGATGAACTTTCTTTGGTTGGCGTGGAAGTATTATGAAAGCTGGAAGGTTTGTCGGTGACATGTGGAGTTTGAACTAGGTTTTTGGTATTTGTAGGATGAGGGGACATCAATTAGTATTCTCGTGTGTTTGTGGCGGGTGTTTGGATGGGGACTTGTTACGGTGTAGCAGATGTATGCATGATTGCATGTTGTGGTGGCAGTCATTGGTGTAGGCTAGCATCGAGAAGGAGTTGTGTGTAATGGGTATCTGATTTCTCTGGTCTCTATGTCAGTGAGAGCTTTATAACGACTTTTACATGGAAGGATAAGAAGCTTTTGCATGGGATGCAAATGTGTTAGAAGGCTGAGTAGTGTTGTAGTCGTGCTTGTAGATGTCATAGTGTCAGTAAACTTAATGTAGTTTTGGATTCCAGTAGTGTTTAGCGAAATGTCCAGTTTGTCCACAAGCATAACATAATCTAGGTCTTTGACATTTATAGTTTTTATGTCCAAGAAGGTTGCAATGTCGACATCTAGGGGTGATATAAGGTTGAGTTGTCTTTTTCCTTTGTACTATATCCCATGGTGGGGAGTATTTGAGGTAATCTAGTTGAGTGTTTTTAAGATAAAGTGATGTATTAGAAGTGGGGACACATGCTGATGGTAGGATGAGAGAGTCATACATGATGATGTGGCTGGCTTGTTCATTATTTTTGCTTTCAATTTCAGAGGCATTTTCTAAAGAGGTAGGAGTTGACAACAGAGAGATATGCTCAGCTTCATCATGAGAAGGGGAGGAGACTTATGCGAATGATTTACCATATGTCCATTGCGATTGTGGTTATTGTTGTTATTCTCTATCAAAAGGTTGTTGACATTTACCGTAGAGGAGCAATCTCCATCTGACATAGCAACAGAAGAAAGAGATGTTTGTGACGTCGGTCTGTGATTTACTCGGTTGAATAAGGTAGTATACGGGATTTCCAGGAAAGTGGATGGTAACCGTAACGGGTGTCCAGCCTCATCAAGGATATGTATAACTGGATGATATAGCTGACACTGGAATGTAGTTCCATATAATATCCTCGGTTGAGGCTGAGTTCGCTAACGAGAGAGCTCCATCCCCAAGTCGCGTTGAGATGGTTACGGTTGTTGAGTTGAGAAAGGACATTGAAAGATCGACTTCTGACGAAGGTGATCCATCCCGGAGTAGAATCCAACTAAAGATCTCTCCAGTGTTGTGGAAGGGTAAGGTATTGAGTGGACGCGGAATTCATTTAAAGATGGCAGTGGAGGTTGTTGTTGTCCGTAATAGGAATTTAATTGTGTCAGGTTTGTTGTATGCTGTGTTTACCAGTTCACCCAGTATAGTGTTTTGAATTAGATTTTACATGGGGAAGGCGTAGCGGTGGATGTTCGTGGCATCAGGAAATTCAAATCATGTAAGAGTTAGAGACAATAACCAGATGGGATAGAAGAGATGACCAAAATTGTGAGGATTTTATTAAGGAGTATCTGATAGGATTTTGTCTCTTATTCTAAATAGATAAGAAATAATATCTAATAATATTAGGAAAGTGTAAATTAATATTGGACTTAGAATTAAGGCATTATTTTCTTATCTTTTTCTATTATCATTTCTTAATTTCTATAGAATAGTTATATCTTCTCGTATTTTTAATTGGGAGTTTCTATTTATAAACAAGGATAGATATCGTTGGAATACGGTCTGTCGATGTGTGGAGTTATAATGTGTGGTAGCTTTAGGTGTGCTAATGTAGGGACAACATTGTGCGTCAAAGACGGAAAAACCACAAAAGATAGTCAGAGAATGAGAGAACGAGAGTGAGTTACAAGATTCTATTGTGAGTATGAAATTGTGGAGAGAGACAATCCTTATAATCTTTATAATGTTGTTTAATAAAATTTTACAATTTTCTTTGTCAATTATATTCTCTATTTAGTTATTTATTTAGCGGTTATTGACTTTGTCGACATAAGTTGTCGTAATTTTTATTGTACATGTTTAGATTGTATCTTGTGTGTCATTTTTTATGAGCTTGAAGCTTCCACAAATCCCTTCAGTATCAGCTCGAGATAAGAGATGAGGGGGTTAGGTCGGAGCTCAAGAGCCAACGCTAGAGCTGTTGTTCTTACTGGGGGCTTATCTATTTGTGTACTAGCAGGAGACGAGCTTGTACAAGACAGATGCTCGCTATGCTGGAACAGGTGAAGAACATCGCTCGGTTTGGGACTCGGATAGATGTCCGAAGTTTTGTTGTCATTGGATAAATATCACTTCCAACTTCAATAGCATATATAATCAAAGTAATGATTCAAGTTTTTTTGTCTGCATTCCATAGATCATCATTCAAAGTTGATCTGACAATTCCATACCAGGCGAGTGTATTGGGAGATGCCCAGATAACCTTAACAATGCCTAAAAAAAAGGTCACAAAAAAGAAGCATCACAAAATGCCTGCCTGGAACCGAGACTCTACAAAAACATAAACAAAACTAAAAAAAATCACAAATATGTGGGTATCAGACTCTACATTTACAACTCGTACCTATCGTACGTCTCAAGTTTGTTATCTCCTTTATGTCCGTCATGTACATCCTGATCACTAGGGAAGCATCGCAGTCTAGGAAAAGAGCACATGTAGCATTTAAAAAAATTGGGCATGCTCACGTCCTCTAATGCGCATCTAACACGCAACAATGTCACCTGTTCAAACCACTCCCTCAGACACCACAAACTATACCTACTTCTCCTCTCCTACACACCTCTCAACCGTCCCAACCTACTACCACTCTATCTTATCACTTTTTTTCCAGCATCATTTCCTTTTTGCATTACTTTTAAATGAGAGAAAAAATAGAGGAGGGAAGTGAGACAAAAAGGAGAGAGTTAATAAGAGAAGAGGAGGGAAGTAATAAAAAATATTAGGTGTATTTAATCAATTTTTGGACGTGTATTTATCATTTTTGAGTTTTTTTAGCTAACTTTGGGTACTTTTGTCTATTTGCCGCCAAATATATGGGTAAGTGCGCCGAAAAATAATTAATTGGCATCCAAAAATATTTAATGGAGCCTAAACATGATGATGTCCATGAAATAACACCCAATGAAAGGGTTAGTACGCCTAAAAATGGGTAGTTGACACCCAAAAATACGTAATGGCGCCCAAACATGATGAACTTAATCAGCGCCTCATGAAACGACGCCTAGTGAATTGATAAGTGCACCCAAAAATAGGTAATTGACAGCCAAAATAAGATAATGGTGCCCAAACATGATGCACTTAATCAACGCCCAGTGGAACATTAAGTGATTTCTAATGAATGGGTGGGTAAGTGCGCCCAAACATGGGTAGTTGACACCCAAACAAGTTTATATGGCCTAAAACTTTATGAACTTAATGAATGCTCAATAACACATGAAATGATACTCAATGAATGGGTACTTGCGCCTAAATATGGGTAGTTGATACCCAAAATAAGATAATGGTGCCTAAAATTTAATGAACTTAATCAACGTTGAATAACACATGAATGACACCTAATGAATGCATAAATGCGCCCATACATGAGTAACTGACATCTAAAATAAGTTATTGACACCCAAAACTTAATGAATTTAACCAACACCTAGTGACACATGAAATGACGTCTAATAAATGTGTAAGTGTGTCCAAACATTAGTAATTGACATCCAAAATAAGAAAATGACGCCTGAAACATAATGAACTTATCAAAGCATAGTAGCACAGGAAATGATGCCCAATTAATGGGTAACCGCACCAAAGAACGGGTAATGGACACCTAAAACAAGATCATAGAGCCTAAAATTTAATGAACTTAATGAGTGTCCAATAGCACATGAAATGATGCCCAATGAATGCCTAAATGTACCCAAATATGAGTATTTGACATCAAAAATAAGTCATTGACGCCTGAAACTTCCCAGTGATACATGAAATGACATCTAATGAATGGATAAGTGTGTCTGAACATGAGTAATTGACACTCAAAATAAGATAATGATGTCTGAAGCTTAATGAACTTAATCAACACCCAATGACACATGAAATGACACTAAGTGAATGGGTAAGTGCGCCCAAATATGAGTAATTGACACCCAAAACAAGATAATGACCCCAAAACTTAATGAATTTAATCAACATCTAGTGGCAGATGAACTCACCCAATGAATGGGTAAGTGCGCCTAAACATGAGTGATTGACACTCAAAAATAATTTAATGGAACCCAAAACTTAATGAACTTAATTAACTTTGTTTAAGTAGTGAATGGATAAGTGGAGTCATCAGTTCCCTCCTCTCTACATTTTACTTCCCTCTTCACTTCCCACATCTCCTCTCTTTATGATCTCACATTTGGTTTTTTGTAATTACTTCTCTCCTCTCTTCTTTTTACTTCCCTCATCTTTTTTTGGGGTGTAACCCGAGCCTTATTTATTCATCTTGCGGCCTGATACAAGCATAGTGCAAATCATTACATCCACTTATGTCTGGATGACTGTTACAAATTTGTTTGCCATTGAGGTATTCCCTCATAATACATTTCGGGGGCTTTTCAAACCATTCCTGGCTCGAAATACTTTTGATTTGGGCTTTAGCCATCCCATCTGCAACTTTGTTACCTTCCCTCCTTCCATATTCAAATTTGGTGTTAATTGGTTTCCCCAAATGTAGCTTTGTCAACTAGTAAGCACAACTAGGCCAGCTTACTTCACATCCCTTCAGCATATGTACTGTCGTCAGGCTATCAGATTCAACAATTGCCCATGTCTAGGCACACCTTTGCATCTGTTCACAGGCTAGTTGAATACCATCT
The DNA here is from genome assembly GCA_963693085.1 of Alisma plantago-aquatica. Lineage (NCBI taxonomy): Eukaryota > Viridiplantae > Streptophyta > Magnoliopsida > Alismatales > Alismataceae > Alisma > Alisma plantago-aquatica. The sequence continues at coordinate 656,386,450 of OY856411.1, forward strand.
AGCTCCATCGCAACAACAGAATTTGTGTGTGTCTTCTGCGCCCTGCCTCCTAACCAGACCTTCGGTGTCCCTAGCCACCACAGCTACTGCCACTTCCTATCCTCTCACTTCTACATCTATATTAAATTTAACAGTCCCAGATACCGACTTTCTCCATCGTCCATTATTCATCAACCTGCCGACATCCCTACTCGTCGGCCAGGCTTGCTGGTTCAGCTCTAAAGTTTTCCTGATATAATAGATTTCATGTGTTAGCTGCTTGGCTTCCCCCTCAAAAACCTCTTCATTTCTGAAGTTCCATAGCTCATGACATATGATCCAGAATTCTTCAGTTGAGATCGAGAGTTGTCTGTAGACCACCTTCAGACAACCTTCTATATTAGTTGGGTGATTGAAAGCAGTGTACTCCTTCATGGTTAGGATGGAGCTCCATATATATTTGACCTTCTCACAGTCCCATAGCACATGGATGAGGGACTCATTTGCCTTCCTGCTTCTAGGACAAGTTCTTGTGTCTGACATATGTCTCTCGTGACGTCGTTCATTTGTGAGTAAAACTGAGTGTGAAACCAGCCAAGAGAAAATCCTCGTTCTTATTGAAACTTTTAGGTTCCAAATGTTGGCCCAAGGACCCGCATTGATAACCTCCTTGTGTTGTCAAATGAGTTGGTTGGTCATTCTCGAGGCATATGAACCTTTAGAAGTGTGGTTCCAAACTCTATAATCCCTATGATTGTTCCCTAAGGGAGTGGGTACCTTTTGAATAAGCTAAATTGCCTCCTCTTCAAACCAATGTGCTAAAAAGGTTGTATCCCATACCCCTATATCCAGTACTAGACTGTTGATAGTCAAGTCTTCCAGCTCTACTGGGACTTTTTGCTTTATGTAATTTCATAGTTGAACTCCTGGCTTAACCCATATGTCATCCCAAACATTGATGGATCTTCCTCCAACCGAAAAAATGGTGGAATTGTCCATGACAAATTGCTTTCCTTCGATCGCTGCTCTGCCTAATCTTGAAGCATTGACCAATTTACCAGGGGTCGCTTGCTCAAATTTCTTCTTAAGCATCCTCCACCAGATGGAGTCTCTGTCACTTGCTATGTCCCACAAGTTCTTATACACAAGAGCTTGGTTCCAGTCACACATCAACTTGATTCCCAACCCTCCATGTTTCTTTGAATTGGTCACCTTACTCCAAGCAACCAAGGAGATGGGCTTCTGTTTGTTTCCTCCTCCCCAAATGAAATGGTGTATAGTCCCATCCTATTCGATCACTTAGGCGCAAAGGTAGGATTTTCGTCTGCATGACATAGGTAGGTATGGTCGATAGGGTGGATTTTACCAGACATTCCCAACCTACCAGTGATAAGTTCTTTTCTACCCAACTTTGAACTTTACCCTCCACCTTATCAATGACATCTGAATAGGTTGTTATGGTAATTCTAGAGTGCAGGATGGGCACCCCCAAATATCTTCCCAGATTCTCCATGGAGGTGAAGCTGCTCAGATGTTGAACTTCCCTTTTAACTGGTCAAGGTACACTGGTTGAGAAGAAGATGTACGATTTTATTATAGATATGGCTTGACCCGAAGCATGCTCGAATTCTTCAAAGCACTATAAGATAGCTCTCATCTGGGTTTTACTTGCTTCTATAAATAATATGATATCATCCGTGAAATAGACGTGAGCAATTGACATCCCTATCCTACCCAGTTTCAAGGATTTCCAACTTCTGTTCGATACTCTCGCCTGGATCATCTGAGATTGTCGCTCAAGGCAAAGCACTAAAATGTACAGTGATAACGGATCACCTTTCCTGGGCCCTCAGATGGCTTTGAAGGACCTAGCTTGCTTCCCATTCCATACAATGGATAATGACCTCCAATGATGGAATTCATGATAAACCTTCGAATGTTTTGTGGTAACCCAACCTTCATTAATGTATCTTTAACGAATCGCCATGACATACGATCGTAGGCTTTAGAAAGGTCAATTTTAACTACCATTGTCTTTGCTCCTTTTCTGCTTCTCATACCATATATAATCTCCTATACTAAAGCGATGTTATCGGTTATTCTCCTCCCCAGGACAAGGTTGCTTTGCTCGGGTGATATCCATCCAGGCATAAAAATTTTAATCCTTTCCACAATCACCTTAGATGCAAGATTGAGCAGGATATTATTTAAATAAATAGGCCTTAGCTATTTGCATTTTTCAGGGTGTTTCACTTTAGAGATGAGTATAATGGTCGTATTACAAGCTTCCTCGCTGATCGGTTCCCCAGATATCATGTTCTGAATTGTCTGGGTCATTGAGTTTCCCACTGCAGTCCAATTTCCTTGTAGGAACTCTACTATAATCCCATCTAGCCCTGCTGCCTTTAACGATTTCATTAGTTGTAGTGTTTTATGGACCTCGTCTCCAGCGGCAACAATGCTAAGGTGTTGATTTCAGTGGCGTGTAGCCTGCCAAAGTTCCCAGGGATGTTTAGTTCACTATAGGTAGAATCACCAACATGTTCAGTTAGGATGTCCTTGAAGTGCTTCACCACCAGTTCCATAATGGTTACTTCATTTGATTCCCATTGTATAGTAGAATTTTTTAGAGTAGTGACCGTGTTCTGTCTTCTTCTTTGATTGACCCAAGTATGATAAAATGTTGTGTTGTTGTCCCCATTTTGGAGCTAGTTGATATGGGCTCTTTGGTTCCAATCCTCTTCCTCCTCATTAACAATTCTTTGGAGGTCGGCCTGCATGTTAGTGCACAAATTATCTGTGATAACATTATAACTGTTAGCTAACATGTGCTGACGTTTCGTAATATTTTGTTGTAATCTCTTCTTGTTTTTGTGGGACGCCTGCCTCTACGATTCATCCAGCTTCAACAAATCGTCTTTGGCCTCTTAAAGAGTTGAATAAAAGTTTTTGGAATATGCCCACTTCTCGTATATCATACATTTCATGTCCTCATTCTTATTCCATGAAGCCTTGGCCATGAATCTTCTCTCTTTGGGAGGGCCACAGACCGGTTTTAACAACAGTGGGCAATGATCAGATGAGTATCCGGGGAGTTTCTCAATGACCACAACATGGAATTTGGATAAGAAAGCTTCATTGTCCAGTGCACGATCGAGCCTTTCCTGCAAACGACCATGTTTATAAGTATATCAGACTCTTGAGAAGCCCAAATCTGTCAGACCTGCATCCGTTAACATTTGCTTGAATAATCTAGCTTTAGAGAAATCATATCTGTCACTGCCTGAATTCTCTGATGGCACAAGAGTTGTATTGAAATCTCCCATAACAATCCATGGGATGGTGATTTGCTTGCTAGCTTCTATTAGGTGTCTCCATAAAAGCTTTCGCACTCCAATGTGTGGATTAGCATACACGTAGGTTGCTATAACACTGTTGGAGATTTTACAAGTGACAAACTATCTATGGCAGTTGAGTATTTTGACCTTTCTTTCTTCTCCTTTCCAGCAGACCCACATGCCTCCCGCAAAGCCACGTGCCTCCACTCGAATGGGTGAAGCCCAAGGTTTTAATAGTCTGGATTTCTTGTTTCTGCTAGTCCTCGACTCCAAGATGGCTACGAATTCTGATTTCTGCTCGCAAATGATATTAGATAGCAATGAGCAACATTCCTTAATCTCGATTCCTCTGACGTTCCAGCACAACCGTCGCATTACATTTACTTGAGTTAAAGGGTTGAAAGTTCTGGGTAGTTCTAGCACACAACGTCATCAGTAGGAGTAGTTGTGGTAACTCCTTTAGCAACTCCCTCAACTAGGCATGCCTCTGCCCCTTCTAACTCGCACGTGAAGTCTGGTGAGGGTATACTTGAGCGTGGTACACCCTCTATATCTGATGTCAGTTCCTTCAGCCGTGGGCTCCTTCTCCTCGAGTCCCCTATGTATGGTGGTTTGGATCTGCCTTTCCTTTTCATGTTAAAGCCATTGCTTGAGCCCGATCTTCATGGGCCCAGAACACAGTCCTTCCATCGAGCTTCCTTTGTAGCTTTCCCTTTTTCTTAAGAGATTTCCCACAGTTGTGCTTTGTGGACTTGTTTTGTGTATACGGTTGTCCTCCATGGCCACCTCGATGTCCACTGGTTCTTCATTGTCATTAATGGTTATCACCTGATCGACTTCTGGGTCTACCACAGTGTGCTTCTCCTTAGCCTAATGTGCTCCTTTTCCGCTAGACATGGTTGTTCCCCTTGATCCCTCTTGTGAGTTTGTAATGTCCCTCAGTATCCCTCCTTCCTTCATGGTTTCAGCTTTTGAGTTTTGTGATTTTTTCTTCCTCCATACCTTTGTGGGTTTTTCTATTGCTTTATGTATTACCATTGTAGCTGGTTCCTCCTCCACGTTCTTTTCTCCTACTTCCACATCCTCATTAAATAGACCTTCAAAGCAATTTTTTTCCCATGTCAGTGCCCATATGTGATGTGTCCCGTCTTCAGTGTCTTCTCCTCAATTTTTGATGTTGCCATTCCTGAGTGGTCGACCCCTCTTTAGATTACAAACTCCCATTGTTTTGTTCGACAGATGTTGTATTGCCTGATTCCTCAGTGACATTATCCTTCTCCATAATAGTTTTGCACTTCTTGGAAATGTGACCCTCCTTTCTATATTTAGCACATGCCCAAGGAAGCCCCTCGTATATAACTTCATACTCCTCTCCATTGATTAGAATAAAAGAAGATAGATCCTTTGTAGTGTCAAGTTCTATAGCTAATCTAGCAAAACGACTGTGTGATCTATTTTCAGTGTGCCCATCTACCTTCACAAGGAAACCTAGAGCAATGCCTATATATTGGAACATCATTGTAACATATAAATGTAAAGGGAGATTCATGATACAGACCCAAGTAATGATGTAGTCTGGTAAGGCTTTAGATGGTTTGAAGTTAGGATACCATTGCCAGACAAGCACATTGCAGTCGAAGATTTTCCAGGGACCTCCTACAAGAGCCATTTCAAAATCTTGTTTGCAAGCAAGTTGTACAACGAAGTGACCATATTCCAGTTCGAACATATTGAACCTTCCTCGGATATTCTATAATAATTTCAGTCTGTCCCTCAATGTCATATATCCAATGTCAGTGCTGAGCATCCCGACTACCACGACATATCTCTACGGTCTCACCAGATCGTCTTCAGCATCGGGATCAATGTGCAGTGCTAGGGTGCCTCCTAGATTTTCCAACAAGACTGCACCCAACAGCAAGTTGTCTTCAAATAGTTTATTGAGGAAAAAGATTTAAGTTTCTATAGCCGTTTGATCCGATCCAGCTTTCTCCAGGTTACCCATCATTGCACTTGTGCATGTACCAATGTTTTCACCTCTTTGTGTATTGTGGGCCGTCGTCGATCCCCCTTCGAGATTGCTTGCCTGGACCATTTCTACTATTTCTCTGATGATTCTATCTGCGTGTCCATGCGCTTGTACGTGCATGCCCACAATGTTGAAGTTAAGGCCTATCTCTGGTATCGAGAGAGTTGCAACTCTTCTCTGCTTCTCCTTAGTTCTCATTTGAGTCGATATTTCGACTCCCTTTTCTTTCTCCGATCCTGATGTTCTCGTCGGCGGTATCTCCTATTGCTTCTCTCCCGGGTCAAACACATGTGCACCTCCTTCCCCTTCAGGATCGCCCCTGTGATCGCCGCTTTCGTCCCCATCAAACCCTAGCATTGTCATCTTCCCCCTGTAAGTTTGGTGTTCTATCTATATCAGAAGAGTTGTAAATGTTATGATCTTTATTTATTTATTTTTGAGTTAGTGTGTTAGCGAGAAAATAAACATTATAAGTAATATACAATACTCACTTTTATATTTTGTATCATTTTTATCAAATTATATCAATATTAATCTTTTTGAAATGTATTCTTTGTTAAGATTCTAATGGTTTTTATTTCGTCAAAAAAATTGACATGGAATGAAAATTATAAACAAAATAAAATTCTCTCTCTTCCCATGTCACATCCACATATCACCCAATGATATTAATTTTTATATTTTGTATCATTTTTTCTCAAAAATGTATCAACATTGGTCTTGTTAGAAAACATTTTATAAGGAGTTGAATGATTTTTATTTTGTTAAAAAATCCCCCAAGATTTAAAATTATATACAAAATAAATTTTTCTCTCACTCAATATATGCCCGCCACGTCACCCCATATTTCCATGCAATGCCACCACCACCTCACCGCTGCCAATATCACCATCTAAAAAGACAAAATTTCTCAACTCTCCGAAAATCCCTCCTTCTACGCGTGTAACCCATGTGTGATTGGTCTTTGCCCGTGACTAGATCATTTCGCAAAAAATAGCACATTTGCCATCCAAACTAAAGCTATACTCTACAGTTCGTGGTAGCGCTTGCTGCGTGTGATACGCCTATGGGCTTCTCTCATCATGCAGGTCCAGTCTCCCAACCATCGAAAGTGACAAGCACATGAATGTTAAAGGAAAAAGTAAAAGCGGAAGAGCTGTACACGTTCACTTTTAGAAATGCTTGTAGAAAAGATAAAGGGCAAGAGTAGTCCATGCCACTCAGCTAATCGACGTGATCTTCCAAATTAAGCAACAATGGGACGCATTCTAAGACAATACATTGAGTGGGACAACTCATAAGAAAAGAGATTAGCACTAGCGCCTCTTTCAGTGTGAGGCCCCCCATATGTTGTAACAGTTCAGCAAAAGGACACTTATGAAATGTCATATAAGTGGTGAACAATTTCATCGTACTCGGCTACTGTTCCAATCCACTTAGTGACGTTGTGTAGGATAACCTCCCCAGTTTCTCTGAACCGATACTCAGTCTAATATTAGGAAAATTATTCATAGTATTATCTCTTCCACCAACATTTACACATCCACCCGGCCAGCGTAGCCCGGGTGGTCAAGGCAGTGCACCCCTCATGAAGGGTCGCTGGTTCGATTCCGCTCAGGTCAGTTGTATTTACCAACCTCTTGGGTCATCCGGGCTCTGGCACCTGTTTGGAGAGGGGGTGGGCTTCGGCCCATGCAAATCCAAAAAAAAACATTTACACATCCGCATCGCAAAATCACACATCATCTACTTTTAGCATTGTCCACTACAGTGTTGTAAGTCAAAAATATGTTAGTATGCCTGTTGTATACATATAGTTGTTCTAATAAATATAATTTTTCTATCCAACCACCCACTATCCAACTAAGTACATTGTTTTCCTTCCACAAACAAACAACTCACTTTAAATTTCAATTACCTTTTCTTTTATTTTTCCTTTATTTTCTTGTTGCATATAATGTCTCACCTGCCCATAGTGATATTTGTATATATTATAATGTTAAGTCTAAAAACAATACTTAATTATGTCCAAGGAAGTAATAAAATTCATCAATAAATAGTTCTAAAATAAACTATAATGCTTTCTATTTAAAAAATATGGAAACATTTTTCTTCCCGTCAGCAATTGTATAATGTCTGACTTGTTCAGAATTACGTTTCTACACCATTTTGATGCTAAGTTAAAAATACGTACTTAAGTTTATTCATATTAATAAAATTCATTCAATACACATCTAATTTTTATACATTACAATATCAAGCAAGTGTGGTTGACCAATAACTGAAAGTAATTAAAATGTCAAAATCAACGAGTGACAATGTTGTGTTGGTGTCATGGTGACTGTTGACGGCAAATTAGGTGACGTGGGAGCAACGGTGTCAAGGGTAGAGCTACAACAGATAGGGTATGTGGAGGTTATGGTCATATCTATAACTATAGCCATCTAATAAAGTAGGTATGGGTATGGGTATATATCAATTTTATTCAAATCTATAACCATACCATACCCATATTTGCATAACTGACGAGTATATGAATGGTTAACTGGGTGTACGGTTATGGATGGACTTCCTACAAAAACATACCACAAACTTTGAGATACAACAAACTACCACATTAGTTGGGTGATATTGGTACTAGTATGGTGTCAAATACATTCTATTTTGTACGAATATAGTAGTTGATAATAAATATTGTATCACCTTAGTATGGACAACCAAGAGTAGTGTGTTGATACAACTAAATCAAGATACAAAAGAGGAATGATAATAGTTGGCTCCGGTGGTGATTAATATAGAGTTTGACTATATTATTAATAGAATAAGACACACAACATTGACATAGAAAATTATGTTGGTTTGCCTTCACATTGAGAGGTAAAGTACATGCAATAATATGTAACATATCTCTAAACATGTTATGGAGAAATATCATTCAGGATAGTGAGGAAACATGAGAGGAATGAGAGAATGAATTTATGGCTTTTTCTCAATTTGATGAAATGTGCATGTGTGGCTATGAGGGTGCATTAGGTTCAATGATTTTTTTTTCTTCAAATTGCAAGGTACTTATTTACTAAATGTGAGTGTTGTAATATGGACCATAACATTCTAATATAAAGTTGTACTATTGTAAGGTACTTATACTTGCTAGATGTGAGTATCACGATATGCACATTTACATTCTAATATAGATTATTTATAAAATTATAAGAAAATGGGTATATGAATATAGAAGGTATGGATACATACATAACCGTAACCTTACTAGGTGAGAGCCAAATACTCAAGTATAGTTGTAATGGTTACATTGTTTTAAAAATTTATACCCATGACGGGTTGAGTGGGCATGGGTTTGAGGGTATACAAATATACCCACATCAATTTATAGCCCTAGTCAAGGGCAGGGTGGTGGCATGCACACAAAGACAACATGGACTGTGGGGAGGTGTGGACGCAGTAACAACATCAACATGGCAATGATGTGGTGGTTTCCATGGTTATGGTCGATGGCAGAGGAGGTGTGGGTGTGACATTGATGATGTGATGTTGTTGTCAGAGTGACATTTGAGCACTGAAGGGGCAACATGTATGTGGTTGCAGCATTGTGTTGTTACCTCAATGATGTCGACATAGAGTAAGCAGGCAGCATGGACGTTATGGTAGACTGGGTACATCAGAATTGTGGCATTGTTTCCATGATGGCGGTCAATGTGGAGGAGACAAGCATCATGGACATGAGGGAAGACTCGACACGGAGGTGATGTGGCGTTGTTGCCACAATGGCGCTCTAAGTGGAGGTTGCGGGAAGGTGGGTTGATGTGGGAGAGAGCCAGGGGAGAGAGGGGGGATTTTTGTAACGTCCCAAGATTTGAGGCCTTGGATAACATGATCTTAAAAGGAATGATTGGACTACCCAAATCACCAAGGTGTACCTCCTTTTCTGGGAGCCCATCACTAAAGAACTCCATAGTTAAGCGTGCTCTACTTGGAGCAGTACTAGAATGGGTGACCAGTCGGGAAGTTAATCCTGGGTTGCATCTAAGTGAGGACAAAGCAAACAGTTAAGGGTAGTGGTGGTCTGTGGGGCCAATCATCATTCGTGGTCCCACTACCCAGGTGTTACAAATGGTAACAGAGCCATGACCCCTCCAGTAGGTGGGGCCCACATGGGCATGTGGCATGCCAGTCTTGAGTCGTGTGATCCAGGCATGTTGGAAATGGTTGTCCATGGTTGACGTAGACACCCTTGCATTGGTATTCCGTGATCGGGAGTTGGGTGTCCATGAGCCATTCTGGGTCTACACTGAAATGGGGTGATATTATGAGGCCCTATAGTTGAGCCTTGATGAGGACGTCAAGAGTCTACGTGGGAGAGATTGTAAAGTCCAAAGATTTGAGGCCTTGGATAACATGATCTTAAAAGGAATGATTGGACTACCCATATCACCAAGGTGCACCTCCTTTTCCGGGAGCCCATCACTAAAGAATTCCATAGTTAAGCGTGCTCAGCTTGGAGTAGTACTAGGATGGGTGACTAGTCAGGAAGTTAATCCTGGCTTACGTCCAAGTGAGGATAAAGTACACAGTTAAGGCTAGTGGTGGTCTGTGGGGCCAGTCGTCATTCCTAAAGCTCTACTAGAGCTTTGGGCAATGAGCCAAGGTGTTACAATTTTAATATGCAGTGTTATGCCTATTTGTGCACTGTTCTCAACTAACATTGTGCGATAATCTCATGGGTACCATATGAAAATATAACATAGATGACAACATTTAATTTTTTTATAACTCCCAAGACTGGGGCATCAATGGTGGTGTAATGAGTGTCTTATATACCAATACTCCATAGTTTATAGTTCAAATTCTTTATTTGATTAGAGAAACATTGGGAATATGTTGTTCAGCATGCAAACAATGGTACAATTCCCAGGGGCTATCTGGGTACAAAATTCTATGAAGGGATCATATGCTAATTTAATATTTATAGAGTGATATTTTGATACAGTTACTTACGACCTTTTAAACCATGCCCATATGATTGAGAAAGTTTGTGACTACTAGATTTTGAGCCCCCACCTCTACTAATCCATTCTCACTCCTCGTATGAGAATTCACCTTCCCTAATAGTCTCCTCTTTCTATGCCACCTCCTTTAATGTTGTTTAGCCTCCTTTCCCTCCTATACTTCTTACATTTATCCTCACACATACCCTTCATTCGGCAACAGTCCAAGGCCAACAACAAAGCATTTTCATCATTTCTCCTCCCTCCACACCTACCACGACAGTGTCTCTCCTTCCACCACTTCCTTTTAATAGCTTTGCCTCCTCCACTCTCATGCACCTTCTGGCCTCCACCACCTTCCTACCTCACCTCTTCTGATGCCACCTCATCACCTCCTTCACTCTATACCTCTTCCTTGTCATCTCTTCCCATGTTGGCTCATCCATTGTGTGCCTCTTCCTTCCTACATTACCTTCCTTGCTTACCTCTTACTCCAACGCCTCATCCACTCCTAAAATGTGTGCTTGTACCTTCTTCACATCTTTCTACACAACCTTCCCGAATACTGCCTTGGGTGTACCTTCTTCACATATTTCTCAGCCACCGTTCTTGGGTGCATCCTAATTTCTCCTTGTGTGTATTTTCCGTGATGGGGAGGACCATGTGCGGGTGACTATTTTATGATGTCTACTAAGTTACAAAATTGTGTCACTTGCTATTCATTGTAGAAATGCATGTAACACTACCTAAACAAAGTGATTCTAAACAACAACATGTGGATCTGATGTTGCTAAACTACAGAAAAAGATGTACTTGTCAATAAGGCATCCAAATAGGACCTTATATTAATGATATCATTCATGTCCCTTCTCATATTTGGAACAACATGAAATTTATTCTAATCTTTAGATACCCTTGAGGTGTATGTATAACTATTAATTTTACACCAACATATCTAGATGGATAAAAAAAATCTCCCACAACAAGGCACATCGTCTTATTTGATCTTGAATAAGAAACAACCTGAAAAGAACAATTATCAACTTAAACATGGATATTCATATCAACGAACTCATTAAAAAATGATCTAGGTCGAGTATTAAACCTGATACTCTTCAGCCATGGGAAAAAATGATATTGTGATAGTGCTTACCAGTTCACCATACACTATGGATACACTATTCATGATGAAAATTATTTTTGAAAATATATTTCCCTAATAAGTTTCATATCTATCAATAGTTGACTAGAAACATAAATAAAACATTATTGGGACAAATTACAACGTAAGCGTTTCATTGGTCACCACATATTAACCTAGTCTATAACATGATGAAAACATCAATGGTACATTTACAAATTGTGAATGTTTTAGGAAAATTTGTGAACGTCTTCCATTGCACCATAGTTATAGTAATCTCTCTTATGATAACCTAATTTTCTCTATCCAAAATAAATAATCATACATTGATTAGTCTATAATGCCTAAATCTGATACATGTTTGCATTTTTTGGAATGCTTGGATAATAAGAAAATATTATTTCCTAGACTAAATACTCATGTAGGCTTATATTATATCTAATATCTATAATATTTAGAATATGAATTCTACATGTGAATTTTCATTAGGTCTCAACCTTATGACTTCCATTGAGAATTATCCATAACTCAAGATGATCAGGCTTTCTAGTCAACATGGTTTATGAACTTTGATGTCAATTATGGTATTGAGATGGCCTCGTCGGGTGGTCCATCGAAGGCCATCAGATCCCTCCTTTATTCTTAGTTTGGTGGGTTTTACCCCCATTTTGGATATGTTCTCGACCACTTTCTTAATGTACTCAAACTTTGGGAATATCTGATGTTATTCAATAATATTATGAGGAATTAAAATGGGAGTTATCAATAAAATATTGTGACCTTGGTTGTTAATATGAGCCTTACACTTAGTTTGAGTCTTCAATTCATGTAAATAGTGTAGTTTTGAGAAAATATATTAATATGAGGCTTCAATTAAAATATTATGATAATGAAATACTTCACTTCATAGTTAAGAACATAGCAAATCTTATGGACCCTTTTGGAAGGCTAAGATATTGGCCATGGGACCCATAACCCAATACATGCCTAATTGGATCAACATGGGTTTACATATGGATCCTTGGAATGAATAAAGTTATAATTAGGCCATCGTTTAATGATATGAAGTTCCCAAGATAATGATAGGTGAAGTTTAACAACTTCATGAGTTGACAAATGAATTTTCAAGATACTATAAGTTATCTTTTCTACCTACATAATTAATAAAGTAATTATCTAACCATAACTTGGAAACCATGAATCAAATATTTCATAGATTGTATAGCACCTAAAGTTTTTCTCAATGAGAGATATTAGATAATGAGTCGTTATTCTAAAATTTGGGACTAAAAGGAATAGTGACATGGCCTATACCACTAACACAAGAAAATGGAGCTTTAATTAAATGGAAAGAAAAGAGAAAAAAATAGAAGATTGAGTTCCCTAGATCTGGATCTTAGATCTAGGTCACAACTAAGCATAGAGGGTTACCTCCCATTCTCAAACTTTCACAAGAAAAACCATGCAGTTGTGTTTATCTTCCCCAATCCCTTTCTAACTCTGTCTCCACCTCTTTGAGCACCATTGAACTCTAAAACCTCCTCCATTCATCCTAACAGATTTAATCCAAGCTAAATATTGGCATCATCATGGAAATGATAATAGATAAAGTGCATTATCACGATAACTACCAACGGATATTCATAGACATAAAACCCCAAGTCTTGGTACTTATATAAGGACCAAGAGTGATTAATGGGACTGGTTCAAGCGAAAGCATCCCTAACACTCAAGAGAATCCCCATAGGAACTCATCTTCCACTCTATTTACATGTGCATGAAGAGTGTGATAACAAGGGAACTGGATGATCCCTAACTGTGGCAAGGAGCTGGAAATCTCTGTGGGTGGTGTACAATCTTCATGTGATGCCCTCTATGATCCTCCATCCCTTGTGTGCCCTATTATTATGCTCATTCCCATATAGCCAACTAGTAGAAAGTAGGGATTTTCGCCCAACCCCGGCCATCTCTAACCGTGCTTAGTGTATGTGTAGGTCCAGTTAGGACTGGAAAAGGTTTGAGGACCTTTGATTGATTTTTGGAGCCCACTAGAAGAGGAAATCAACCACAATGTTGACCCTCAAATGGTAGGGTCAAGCCTCCTCGCAAGGAAAGAGAATATCAAAGATTAAATGATCATGAGGCCCCTAGGTGCATGCCTAGAGTGATAGGGCATGAGACTCATTCTCCCTGATCCTGAATCGACCCCTAGCACAATTAGGAATAAGTTTTATGCTGATATGGAGTTCCCCCATTGGTCCACAAGTATCTATCTTGCATTAATGGTATAAATTAGATTGTAATAGGGATTATAGTAAACATATATGTCAATTTAATTAGGAAAGTATGTAGAGTTCAAATTAAATGATCCAAGACTTAATTAGGATCCTAGATCAAAAGTTCTTTTTGTTGCTTATGAATATGATAAAGTAATATGAAAACCCTACTTTTGATAATTGATTATGAATTATTACCATACAATATACTCTGATGTGATCTATCCTACTTATTAATATGAGGAACTTATAATATACTATCAAATTAAGATGTTACCTTAATGCATGAATATAAGATGATATTGCATGAAAATCCTAAATTTGATAAATTAGTAGTGAACATGTTATATATGTTTACTTTGTGATGTAAACTAATTTATTGAATAACTATGAGATTCCAATGTCTTAATAAGACTAGGATTATAATGATATGAACTTAGGGTTTCTAAAGTCATTTGGTCACATACATGTGAATTAGGACTTCAAGACTTAACCCTAATATCAACCCTAGACCTAAACCCTATATTCAACCTTGTTTTGTACTATATGGATACATGGTGACACTTTAGGATTGTATGTAATTTTAGGTCTTGTTAATTTCTTGATCAACATATGATTGGTTGTTTGGATCATATACTTTAAGTATAAAGATTATAATGTACTTGTTCTTATATGAAATATGGGTTTATTTATAAATGCATGCATATACGAAGTTTCAAAGATTGATGATGATTTCTCAATGATTGATGAATAAACTGTTCGGATGTTTTTCTCATTCTAGTTCCTTATAATTCATATATGTGTATCATATAAATAAAACTATGGTATTATAAACCCAAGGTTAGACCTACCAATGTGTAGGTCACACAAGTCCAATGATGAACACAGAAGTGATTACACCCAAAGTGGTATGACAAGCATGGGTTAGATTGTCTAAATGAAAATACAATTATATATAAGAAACTATTTGAATGTTGAATATATATATGTACATGCACACTTTTTAATGCACCTACATATATGGTATAATAATATACTTATCCATCAATATTCTAGGTATCTGATATATATAATCATTGAACAGATGAAGATTGATATCAATATACACAAAGATCTTAAGTTAATATCATAATATCTTATTCTTTATAGTGATAATGTTTGATCTCATCTGGAACCTTGATATTGAAAGATTATGTACACTCCTTTGAGGAGAAAAAAACATCCTTTATTCATCAAAATTTATGTGACAATTTTTTTTTGTAACATCCTTTATACATCAAAGTTTATGTAACAAAAATATTTTTTTGTAACATTCTTTGTACTAGTCAAAGTTTATGTAATGGAATTATTTTTTCTTGTTATTTCTTATGTATGGATCCTAGAAAATTGAGATTATGGTCTTTGTCCCTGTGATCTACCTTCAATAGTGGGTAACTAGGGGAGGGTTTGTAACAATTGGTATCAAAGCCCTGACATATTGGATAACTTATAACATAAATTGTGTTTCTTATGCTCCTTAGAGCCATAAAAGGAATTGTTAGGGCATTTTTCCATAGACTATGGTGTCTAGAAGTGATCACAACCTACGGTTGAAAAAACTTTCATCTTGGTAAATGAGCACTCCCGGGCCCTTATGAATCCCACTTGCCCAAAGTCTAAGGTCTTTACCCGAATTGAAATACCTTTGGGTCCTCTCATCTTTAATTTTGTCATCTTATCATCTGTTATAGTTACTAACCCAATAATTCACTTATCTCCTCAATATGAGTTAGGGTTTCAAGAAGAAGTAGGATTAAGTAATCCTCCTCCAATTAAAGTACATATAATGTTAATCATAGAAATAGATATGGAACAAGGGACATGTAATTTATGTCCCTCTAGTAAGGGAAAACTCTAAGATGACCTAGGGATGGGTTGGGATATCCCATCTATCCAGGAAGGACTTGAGTCGGGACAACATGTTATGAAAACCAAAGTGGGTTAAAGGAGAAATAACACCCTATGATAAAGTGTAAAATCATTAGTTCTAATCATAACCCGTAATGTTGGGTATACATAAAGAATATATGAAAGAATATAATAACCCTACCCAAATAAACCCCAAATAGGGGTATGGGAAAGAGAAAATCTTACTAAGTTTGGGAAATTTTGTTTGAGTACCACTAGTCATATATTAGTGGTGTCCCAAGAATGCAAATACATAGAGTAAACGCATGGATGCATGTGCATAAGGTACACGTAAAGAAGTATGTCTATATGCACATGAATCATAGAGAATATGTATTTACATAAAAAAATATTAGACCCTCAACTCACTTTTAGGGTGGAAAAAGAACTATGAAGGAGGGAAAACCCTAAACTCGTGGGGTCAGGTGTGGCTAGAGTGCCTAAACTCCTACTACAAGCAAAGAAGGAAACCAAGCTTGGGGTCTCTACTGGGAGGATGAGTTAAGAAACTTTGTGTTTGGGTGAAACATTTAGGTACGCATGGACATCCTAAAAAGACTTAAACCTTTAGATATGAAATATGATGGGATGGTATGGTTATAAGGCTAGAAAATAATTTACCTCTACCTAGTCATAACAATTTTCCTTAATAATGCAAATAAATGCAGTACAATCAAATGTGAAAAACTTGGTTGGATAAATCCTAGGTTAAACATGCAATGGCAAGTAAAATACGTTGAAAGGGATCTAAGGTATGTATTCCCAACATCCACCTAGTCTAGATAAGAAGACTTTGTGTTTGGATTAATGTCCTATATATACATACGTACGCACACACGCACACACACACATATATATACTCACACACACACATATGTACACACACAATTACACACACACACACACACACACACACACACACACACACATATATATATATATATATATGTGTGTGTGTGTGTGTGTGTGTGTGTGAGAGAGAGAGAGAGAGAGAGAGAGAGAGTATGAAAATGTTAGTTAGATGAATCTAAGTAAAATATTTAATGAAAGTTAACACATTGAAATAAATCCTATGAAATGTGTTTAAGTTATAGACACTCCTTGTGGAGAACTAGTCATATTAATATAATGATATCGTGTGGGTGCACCATTTCTGCACATGAAATATGATAATCTTTATTTTTGGATTTCAACCAAATATTTATATCATCTTATCATAGATGTGAGAGATTAGGTAGCCACATGTGATACATATAATTAGCATATGAGAATAAATACCCCAAGTTGAAGACTAATGACAAAGTTTAGTACATAGATGTTTTGCCTCACTATCTAATGAATATATATGAATTATATTTAGTAGGTTTGATACCTAGGTGAAAATACTATATGGAAATCAAAGGTGAGTAATAAATAAAATATTTTGACCTTGGTTGATAACGTGAGCCTTATACTTAGATTGAGTCTTCAATTTAAGTAAATAATATAATGATAAGAAAATATTTTAATATGAGGCTTCAATTGAGATATTGTGATAATCAAGCCTTGAGTTCATATTTAAAAAGATAATAAATCTAATGGACCCTTTTGACGGCTAAGATACATGCCACAGGTCCTAGAGCACAATACAAGGACAAATGGATCAATTAGGGTTTACATATGGGTCTTTGGAATGAAAAAGTGATATTTTAGTATCTTATGATGTTGTAGAGTACTAAGAATAATTTAAGATGCCTCACATGACTTCATCACCAGCAATTACTCCTAATCTTAGTTGTTTGCATCAACCCGATGTAGTTACTTTGAAAAGGTACCATATGAATAGCCTATAGGCACCTCAAGAATAAGGAAACAATAGCTAACCCACACCCACTCTTCTTTTCCAATGTTTCAATGACGTTCATTGAAGGCAAACTGGTTGAAATCTCCATCCACAAGATCCATAAGTCTACATTTTGAAGCAACATTACATCCTTCAGCCGATGGTGTTGTTTCTCCTCCAAACATGGCCTTCAATGAGGATGATACCTGCGTTGACTCTAACCTAGCCAGAAGAGTTTGGACAGCCAAGTAGTACATCCCCTTGATCAATTGGTCTCTAGACTCGATATATCATCGGGGATCAGTAGGCATCAACCAACATAGGTCAGAATGGATTATCCCTACTCATGATCAGTAAATGCTAACTTAGGTATCAAGTAGAAAATAAGAAACCTAATATACATGAAAAACAATAACTATAGTGATTATACTCAAATACTCTACCTAATCAGCAACATGTCCCAAATTCATTTTCATCTTATTGTATAGAAGGACTAACATATATACCTTTGGATAATTCATGCAGGAGATTCAATAAAGGGATACAATCATAGGAGAAGTTCCTATTTGGTGCATGTTTCTATAGAAAACAATATGTCTATGTATTTAACCTATCTCAACTATTTCTTGATATTAAGTCATGACTTGTAATATTAATGAGGGATGTTAATAGCACCAATTAAAGTACTAATAAGGACTAATATAGAGTTACAATGATACTTCAAAATAAATACCTAACTTTCTACTATGAATGAATGAAATGTGAATACATGATTGAATTGGACACCTAGATGTGTCATGACGACATGTATATAATAGTATACCGATATGTGCAATTAGTAAACATGTATGCACTTATGAGTGCATGTGAGATTTAAACTCTAGATCCCTACATTAAGAACATTCTAGTAAATATATATCACATGAAGTATTTACCTAGTCGTAATTGACAAAACATGAACTATATGAAATATATAGAGAACACAATTTTAAGATTGATATTAGAGGAATGCATATTTCTTATATCTAAGGTTGTACATATTTAGAACCATATGTCAAAATATGGATCTTGGAAATAGAAAGGATGTAAAACCATAAATAGGTAATAATATATTAGTAATATGAATTAATTATCCATGGTAAAAATAAAAACTTAATCAAAATAATAAGAAACAATTAACATTGGATTCCAAGACAAATGATTATTTTACTATACTTAGTAGATGTCTCTCTCGGAGCCATTTTGTGATTGTGAAATCCATGTAGTCTTATATAATGAGGTATTAAATTCTATATTTTAATTGTTGAACGAACTACTTCCCTTTTAGAACTACATGCATGGAATCTTATAAATTGGTGAACCAAGAATTATTTTTTTGGTCTATCATGCCTCTTGAAGGTCACCACTAATTTTTTGAATATTGAAAAAGTTACATCTAACATTGGCACAAAAATTTGATATTGGATACGCTACGACTCCTTGCTTTGGTGGGTCATATTCCCCAACCTTGCATAATAGATAATTGACAAAGAACTCTCTTGTATTGGTTTTCACCACAGACAAAAGTGATGTTAACTCATAGATGGAAGAACAATACACACTTAGCCCCAAATGAAACAAAAATATGAGGTAGGATGTACCATGGGCAATTCGATAAATTTAAAAAGTTTGATATCTTCATTTTTAGAATTATTGATATTCTTGTGTACATCTTGTTTTGCAAAATTGTTATTTTTCATACTCTTGTCAATTCTATCTTACTAACTTGCATCCTTGAAATCCTTTACCTATTAACCTTTAGTCCAACAAAATTTCCTTACCTAGTTTTTAAATGCATTAAATCTCCTCTTATTGCATGCATTTTAAATAGCTTGGTAATAAAGATTTGTACAAGCGTTTTCATACATTATAAATAGCTCGATTGGACCAATGGATAGCACACTTGTGCTGATCTTACCTGTTTCTCTCCATTAACTGGGAATGGTTTGAATAAATTCAAGGCAGGATAGGAATATTCTGATCTGGCCTCACATAAAGTTCTTAGGCATGGGGCTGCATGGTGAAGCAAATCATCATCATTTCCTCCCATTTGCCTTTGATACCTTTGTTGTACTTATTGATGATTCTATTTCCCTCTTATAATGCATACATATCATTAATAGGAACGTCAAAATGACAACACATATTTCCTCATATTTCATCTTTAAATCTGTAATGACCTCGCCTTCCAGTAACCCCCAATTAAGGGAGACCAGGAGGTCAGAGCCATTATTCCAATTTCCGAATCAAGGTTTGACAAATAAACATTAATAATTATCAAACTTTACCAGACTATATTGAAAAGCTGTAATAAATAAAAATTTTCATACCTTTGAAAAAAAAATTGGATTTCTAAGCTTCTATCCACATATGAATTCTACTCTAACTAATCCTCCTTGAACTTTAATTCACGTATTTCACAATATGACATTTTATTGTTTGAACTTTTTGGATTTTGTACCTAAAACGCTAACAAACAAAACGTCGGTCAGCACAAAGCTGGTATGTGGGGGAAAACAATAAACGTGCAGTTAATCATAACAACTTAGTGCAGACAATTACAGTTTTGCAAACAACTTTTCATTTTAAATATAACTATGCGATCCACACATATCCTATCCTCTGCGCTGTCCCTGCAGTGGACCTGGATGCTACCTTCCTTATGGTAGATCCCCATTATACCCCTCATGATCCCACCTAACAGGTGAATAAGTTTCTAGGGTTGAGTCACATGGCACTACCCGTAGGTAGCCCACTCCTAAACTCATGGTATGCTAAGAGTCTCATGGCACTACACGTGAGTAGCCTAATTTCTAACTCATGACAACCTAGACCTTACTCTAGGTCACCCTTTTTAGCATTTGCAAAGCCACTGAGGAGGATCCAGATCTAATCCAGTTATATATATTTATAGTGATAATCATAGTCACTTTATAGTTGCATGAAATAAAAGTCATCCAAGCAGTTTATTTCAAACAACCGATAAAATCTCTGAGAATCATCATAAAACAAAGGCGGTTAGTCATAAACGTAACCACATACCTGTAACGGTAGTTTTGGTGACAGAATCAATTAAGCAGGAAAACCCAACCAAGAAAGTAAAGATGAACAGAAATCCTGAAATAAACATATAAACTTCCTTTTATCATTATTTATCCAAACTCATCTTATTTCTTAGGATTTCTATTCCAATTTTAGGGTTTCCTTGAAAATTAGGGTTTATCTCCACTTTTAACATCATGAATCCTTATTTAGCAAAACTATTAAAAAAACCTTGAATTTCTCACCTTACTACTCCTAATCATACTTAGGATCATTATTTAACAACCTTTTTCCATAATTCGAAATCAACAAGGTTTTTCTCTTCTTTTACCCTAAATTAGGGTTTCCATATATATTATTCTTCATATATAGGTTAAAACCCTAAATTAGTCAACTTTGCATTCAAAACGAATGAAAACCCTATTTTAACATGCAACAAGTTAATACTTTTCAAATTAACCTAGTAATCCACAAAGATTCACCTTTTATATACAATTAGGGTTTTTAATTGCCTTTTTAGTACATATTTCTACCAAATTAAGGTACTTTTGTAAAACGATATAGAATTAAGTCTCCAAACTATTTTTATCATGTTCCTCGTATTTTTCTATGCAACTTTCATGTATAAAGTTTTTCCATTAGAGATTCTCTGGCCATTTGATCGGTGTGCCAATGGTCCGCATCTTGATCTGATGCTCCGCGTCAGTTGTCTCCACTAGCGGGATCGTGCATGCGCCCCCCTCTGCCGATCCATCAGATCCTGATCCAACACTCTGTGTTGATCGTCCCCTCCTCGTGAGCTAAGATAGGTGCGTTGTCCAGGGATCATTGGATCGCGCTCCGGTTCACCGTGGATCACAATCTCATGGTCCATGTTCTTCGCCTACCTCCGTTTCTTCTCAAGATGATGTGGCGGTGCCACGGTGGAGTTGTCACCAGATAGATGTCAATTGAGAGAGGGAGAGGGTGTGATGACCTAGGGAGCTGCCGCCAGGGTTCATGAGGGTGAGAGAAACCACATGAGGCTCTATTTATAGTCTATGGGGGTCTCTTTTAGGGTTTCTGATCCTACTGCTAAACCGACCTTCAACCCAATTGTGTGTTTCACGAAGACTCGATGAAAGGTCATCAACCCAGGGTCGAGAACCTTCGTCTCTCACTCCCGAACACAATGGGACACCTCCCATGAGTGCACATGCACTAAATCGATCGGTAAACAAAGGGGAAAGTTCCCCTGTAACTCATCCACAGACCGCATCCTATTAGGACTTTGACGATGAGCAGAGCCGGTTGGATCAAGATCCAACGACCAACCTTACACGCGCTCAACCAAAAAGAAAGGAAAGAATTTCCTTTTTCCCAATTAAATTCCATATTTGAGGCTAACTTGAAAAAGTAATAACTCCCAAATTAGAACTCCTTTTTATCTCAAAATTTAAGGAAACCTCATTTATGCTTTTATCTTTCATCCTGCAAAAATTGGGATTATTATCTAAAGAAAATGATTCCTTTTCTTTAGTTGCAAGTTAACACTTATTTATTCATATTTTCCACATATTTTCTATTTCTTTTGCCATTATATTATTATCCTGAGTTCCTTGAACCCCAAGGAACCTTAATATCTTGAAATTCTATGTTGGAAAATATTCCTTAGCCTTTTATTCTTCTTTTATCTATTTTCTTATTTATTCTTTTATCCAATTGAATTCCTTTTTCATTTCTTTTTCTTTCAATTGGGCTTAATAGCCAATAAGGCCCATTAAGAAAACAAGGCACAAAATTCATTCAAATAAAACCATTAAATCAACCATGGATTTCATTTATTTCTTAAAAGAAGATTTACAAATCTCATTACATGATTTAGAAAAATGGGGTTATAACATCCTCCCCTCCTTATAGGAATTTTGCCCTCAAAATTCAACAATCAAGCAAACAAATTAGGATATGCCTTTTCCATGTCCGTCATCAGCTCCCATGTGGCTTCATCCTCTCCATGGTGCTTCCAAAGAACCTTTACCATCTCTATATTCTTATTTTTGAGCTCTTTCACCTTGGTATCTAGAATCCGCAAAGGTAACTCAGTATAAGTTAGCTTCCCTTGAAGCTCAATGGGTTCAATGCTCAACACATGGCTCGGATCTTGCACATATTGCTTCAGATTGGACACGTGAAACACATCATGCATCATACTATATTGAGGGGGTAATGCCAAATGATATGCGGCTTCACCAACCCGTTCTAACACTTCAAACGGACCCACGTATCAGGGACTCAACTTTCCTATGTTCTTAGCTATCACTCGGAGAAGTCGGATTTTTAGAAAAACATGTTCTCCCACAGCGAAATGCACATCAGTCTGCTTCGAATCAGCATACAACTTCTATCTATCCTGGGATCTCTTTATCCTTTGCCTGATCAAAATAACTTTATCAGTATACACTTGGAGTTCATCTAACCTCAACAAGGTCCTTTCACCAACATCATCCCAGTGAAGTGGTGACTGACACGGTCTCCCATATAGAGCTTCATATGGAGGCATCCCAATACTGGCTTGGTAACTGTTGTTGTAGAAAAACTCAGCTAACGGTAAGTACTACTCCCATTATCCACCCCAATCGAGCACACAAGCTCTCAGCAGATCCTCTAAGGTCTGGATTGTCCTTTTTGACTGACCATCTGTCTGGGGTGATATGCGGTACTGAATCTCAACCTTGTACCTAGTTCCTCTTGAACTTGCTTCCATAGTTTAGAAGTAAACTTTGGGTCTCTATCAGAGATGATGGAACCGGGTACGCCATGCAAACTCACTATCTCTATGATATACAACTCAGCTAAATCTGACACCTTGGCAGTGGTCTTCAGGGCAAGGAAGTGTGCTAACTTGGTAAGGCGGTCTACCACAACCCATATCGCATCATGACCTTTCTTAGTCTGAGGTAGACCCACCACAAAATCCATGGTGATATGCTCATTTCCATTCTGGAATCTCTATAGAGTGTAATAGTACATTGGGTCATTGGTGTTCAACCTTCACCATTTGGCACGTAAGACAGCTACCCCCATACGCCGCAATATCTCTCTTCATGTCCTTAAACATCTTAGTAGTTCCCGGGTGCACCATGTACTTAGAACCATGAGCCTCTTGTAGGATAAGTTCCTTCAACAGAAAGTCATTTGGGACCCATATACGATTCTAAAATCTAATCCCTCCATCTATTCCCAAATAAAGATGGGTCTGAGGCTTCTTCATCAAGCCTTTCATCTTGTCAAGTTCTCCACTGGCCAACTGTGTTGTTACAATCTCACCCAACAATTCTGACTGTATCTGGATGTTGGCCAAACGAACTTGATCATCAAACGGTTGAGGAGACCATTCTACCAGCTCTTCTAAACTCTTCCACTGAATGGATAAAACAGTTGCACACCTGAGATGTTTCTGACTCAAAGCATCTGCTATGACATTCGCCTTTCCCGAATGATAAGCGATGGTGAAGTCGTAATCCTTCATGTACTCCATCCATCGTCGCTGTCGTAGGTTCAGGTCTTTCTGTGTCAGGAGGTACTTCAGGCTCTTATGGTCAGTGAGGATCTCAAAAGTAGCATTGTACAGGTAATGCGGTCAAATTTTCAATGCATGGATGATAGCAGCCAGCTCTAAGTCATGCGTCAGGTAATTCACCTCGTTGGGCTTGAGTTGTTGAGAGGCATATGCAACCACATGTCGATTCTGTTCCAGCACATAGCCAAGTTCCATCTTTGATGCATCGATGAAAATCATGAAACCCCCATTGCCTGATGGTAGAGTCAAAACTGGCGTAGTGTCCAGCCTCTCCTTCAGCTCCTGGAAACGAGCTTCACACACATCAGACCATACAAACTTCACATCTTTCTGAGTCAACATGGTCAAAGGAAAGGCAGTCTTTGAGAAATCCTTGATGAAAAGACGATAGTATCCTACTAACCCCAAGAAGCTTCGGATCTCAGAGGGGTTCTTCAGTGCAGGCCAGTCTTGAACTGCCGACACTTTAGCTAGATCTACGGCGATCGTTCCTTCTGAGATGATGTGTCTGAGGAACATGACTCAGTCTATCCAAAACTCACATTTAGAGAATTTCCCATAAAACTTCTGCTTTTTCAAGATATCAAGGACCTTACTTAGGTGGTCTCGGTGTTGATCTAAGTCATCCGAATAAACTAGTATGTCATCTATGAACACTATGACAAATGAGTCAACGAAGGGTTGAAACACACTATTCATATGGTTCATGAAAACATTGGGTGCATTGGACAACCCAAAAGGCATAACCACAAACTCATAGTAGCCATAACGGGTTCGAAAGGTTGTTTTCGAGATATCCTCACTCTTGACTCTCAACTGGTGGCAACCCGATCTCAAGATCTTGGAAAAGACTCGAGCTGACTTCAACTGGTCAAACAAGTCATCTATCTGAGGTAAAGGGTATTTGTTCTTAATGGTAGCCTGGTTGTTCATCCGGTAGTCTATGCACATTCGGAGTGAACCATCCTTTTTCTTTACAAAAAGAATAGGTGCTCCCCATGGTGATGTGCTAGGGCAGATAAAACCCTTGTCTAGAAATTCCTGCAATTGCTTCTTCAACTCGAGCAACTCCGCAGGGGCCATTCTATAAGGTGCTTGGGAAATAGGGCTTGTCCCAGGAGCTAGCTCTATGGTGAACTCTACCTCTCTCTTGGGAGAAATCCCAGGTAGATCATCTGAAAAAACATCTGCATAGATCCTAACTACCTCTATTTCCTCTATTGGTTGTACCCTGGGTTCTGGCTCGGTAATTACTGCCAGGAAAGCTTGACAACCTTTACTCATCATTCACTCTGCTTTCAAGGCTGACACATACAAGATGGTAGTGGCATCCTTCCTACCTCTAATGACAAAAGGTGGGTGACCTGGTTTCTTAATGATCACTTTCTTCTCCCTACGGTCAATATTGGCCCTATAAGTATAAAGCAAATCCATACCAATGATCACATAAAAGTCATTCATATCAAGAAGGATAAAGTATGTAGGAAACTCATGATCTTAGTATCTCACAGGTATCATCATAGTTTTCAAAAAGATGTAAAGATCCGACCACTCGGGGTTGTAACATCTAAGACATACCCTAAATCCTTGATATCCAAACAAAGCATAGTTGCAAGATTTCTCGAAATGGAAGTATTAGTAGATCCAGAGTCAAACAAAGCTTTTACATTATGTCCCATGACTTCAAGCATGCCTACATTGGTTTTCACCATGCATTAGACCATTACATGCTTAAACTTAAAACATAAAAGAAAACTCTAAGGTTTATTACCCTCAATCAACCAATTTGCATTAGCTTGAGCTTCCTCATTATCAATGGCAAACACCTGAGCTTGTCTTCTCTCTCTAGCAGGTGGGGATGCAGCTATAGGTGGGGATGCCACAGGCGGAGCTGCTATTGGTGGGGCTACTACCTGTCCTGGTCCTCTTGGATCTGGCAGAGGGAAAATAGATTGTAGGTGTCCTTCTTGATGGCACCGAAAGTAGGTATTCTACTTGTAGCGGCACTCACCGGCGTGCCCCTTTCCGTAGGTGTGGCATCAAGGTCGGTTGTTCTCTTACTGGGGTTTACCTTTTCCTCCATGTCTTCCTTTGGCCTGGTGACGCCCGTAACCTTTCTTATGAGGGTACTTCTGACGTTGAGTTCCTTTAGTGAAACCCAAATACCCCTTAGGTGGAAACTGGGCAGACATCACAGTCCTCTCCATGTCTAAAGTAGTGTTGTATGCTTCAGCGAAGGTTTTGGGTTTACTTGCCATCACAAAGGGATTGATGGCAGGGTGAAGACACTCTATGAAGTGATCCACCCTTCTTTCCTCATCTATCATATGCCCGAAATGCTCTAGAATTTGAAACTTGTACCCGAAGTTTGCCACTGAAGAGTTTCCTTGAGTCATGTTAGTGAACTCCCTTTCCTTTTCCTTCTTAGCTGAGACAGGGATGAATCTGGCAGTGAAGATCGTCTTGAAGTTAGCCCATGCCATGGGTTCCTCAGTCAGGTCTCGGCCTATGATGTGAGTCTCCCACCATATCTTGGCTGCTCCTTCCAGGAGATGAGCAGCAAAGAGGACCTTCTTGCTCGACTGTACCTCAAGCATGCGGAGTCCATTCTCGACTACAAGCAGCCAAGCTTCCGCCTTGTCGACTACCTCATATTTGTCTTCTCCCCAGAACTTCTCAATGTTTAGCTTGACGAAGTCCAAGATGGTGGCTCCCAGTCAAGGACGTACAGGAAGCGGCTCGCCATTTTCACCTCTAGTAAAGTCTCGGAGGGCCAAAGCACTAATGGCCTCAGTCAGCTTCTTCTATTATTCCATCCACAAAGCAGCAGGGGTGTGGATCATCATGGTTGGTTCAGGACCACCAGCTTGATCTTCTTCCATCTGGGCCACCTCCTCGTACTCATGTTGCTCCTCGTACCCTTGGTCTTCTTCTTGATCAAGGTTGCTGAAGGGTATCGGGTCAGGGTTAGGGACCTCATGAGTGGTTTCTTCGGGTCTCTTCCTCTTCTTAGAGGATTCACCGTCATGGTTCCTCTTTCTCTTCTCTGAAGACCCCTTTCCCTTATGGGGAGGCCAACCACTCCTAGATGGGTTCCCAGTGCCCTCGGGAATAACAACAGTCTTTGTACGAGCCATCTACATAAGCATAACAAACAGACCATTAGCTTAAACCTTTAAACTAATTATACCACATGAGGGTCAATGATGTCTCATTACGTATCTTTTATTAATTTGATGGAGTATTCCTTAATCCTTAACTTACTTACCCATACCACATGAGGGTGGGGAAGAGAGAGAAAAACCCCAACCCTTAAAATCCTTAATAGAATGTGTGCTGGGAAGGGATGAATAAGATGAGAGAGTCCTAAAGGTATCTTATTTCAAATCATACCCTAAGACTTTGGCCAGGCAGTCACACGGATCTGGGAGTCCTCGTATTCCGACTAGCAGTGCGGAGGAAAATATTGCCAGCCCCCGGTCCTGATCCTTTTCTAGACACCTCGGTCTTTCAGATAATCCTCTAATAACTCCGTTGGGTTCTATAGAGTTTGTAAAATTTAATAATTATTAATGGTTAAGTGAGGAACCTTGGCTCTGATACCAAATGTAACGACCCCGCCTTCCAGTAACCCCCAATTAAGGGAGACCAGGAGGTCACAACCATTATTCCAATTTTTGGATCAAGGTTCGACAAATAAACATTAATAATTATCAAACTTTACCAGACTATACCGAAAAGTTGTAATAAATAAAATTTTGCATACCTTTGAAAAAAATTGGATTTCTAAACTTCTATCCACATATGAATTCTTCTCTAACTAATCCTCCTTGAACTATAATTCACGTATTTCACAATATGACATTTTACTATTTGTCCTTTTTGGTTTTTGTACCTAAAACGCCGACAAACAACACGTCGGTCAGCACAAAGCTGGTATGTGGGGGAAAAAAATAAACATGCAATTAATCATAACAACTTAGTGTAGACAATTACAGTTTAGCAAACAACTTTACGTTTTAAATATAACTGTGCAATCCACGCATAATCTATCATCTGCGTTGTCCCTACAGTGGACATGGATGCTACCTTCCTTATGGTAGATCCCCATTATACCCCTCATGATCCCACCTAATAGGTGAATCAGTTTCTAGGGTTGAGTCACATGGCACTACCCGTAGGTAGCCCACTCCTTAACTCATGGTATGCTAAGAGTCTCATGGCACTACACGTGGGTAGCCCAATTTCTAACTCATGATAGCCTAGACCTTACTCTAGGTCACCCTTTTTAGAATTTGCAAAGCCACATAGGAGGATCCGGATCGAAGCCAGTTATATATATATATATTTATAGTGATAATCATAGTCACTTTATAGTTGCATGAAATAAAAGTCATCCAAGTAGTTTATTTCAAACAACCGATAAAATCTCTGAGAATCATCGTGAAACTAAGGTGGTTAGTCATAAACGTAACCACATACCTGTAACGATAGTTTTGGTGACAGAATCAATTAAGCAGGCAAACCCAACCAAGCAAGTAAAGATGAACAGAAATCTTGAAATAAACATATAAACTTCCTTTTATCATTATTTATCCAAACTCATCTTATTTCTTAGGATTTCTATTCCAATTTTAGGGTTTCCTTGAAAATTAGGGTTTATCTCCACTTTTAACATTATGAATCCTTATTTAGCAAAACTATATAAAATCTTGAATTTATCACCTTACTACTCCTAATCATACTTAGGATCATTATTTAACAACCTTTTTCCATAATTTGAAATCAACAAGGTTTTTCTCTTCTTTTCCCCTAAATTAGGGTTTCCATATATATTATTCTTCATATATAGGTTAAAACCCTAAATTAGTCAACTTTTCATTCAAAACGAATGAAAAAACTATTTTAACATGCAACAGGTTAATACTTTTCAAATTAACCTAGTAATCCACCAAGATTCACCTTTTATATACAATTAGGGTTTTTAATTACCTTTTTAATACATATTTCTACCAAATTAAGTTACTTTTGTAAAACAATATAGAATTAAGTCTCCAAACTATTTTTATCATGTTCCTCATATTTTTCTATGTAACTTTCATGTATAAAGTTTTTCCATCAGAGATTCCTATCTATTTCTATTAATTTCGCAAAGAAAAGGCTATTTTTGGATTATTCGATTAGAGAGAACAAATTACCGAATTTCTCTGGTCGTTTGATCAGTGTGCCAATGGTCTGTGTCTTGATCTAACACTCCATGTCAGTTGTCTCCACTAGCGAAATCGTGCGCACCCACCCCCCCTCTGTTGATCCGTCAGATCCTGATCCAACACTTCGCGTTGATCGTCCCCTCCTCGCGAGCTAAGATAGGTGTGTTGTCCAGGGAACGTTGGATCGTGCTCCGGTTCACCGCGGATCTCAATCCAACAGTCCTTGTTCTTCTCCTACCTTTGTTTCTTCTCAAGACAATGCGGTGGTGCCGTGGTGGAGCCGTCATCGGAAAGAGGTCAATTTAGAGAGGGAGAGGGTGTGATGACCAAGGGAGCTGCCGCTAGGGTTCGTGAGGGTGAGAGCAACCACATGAGGGTTTATTTATAGGCTATAGGGGTCTCTTTTAGGGTTTCAGATCCCACCTCTAAACTGACCTTCATCCCAATTGGGCATTTCACAAAGACTCGATGAAAGGCCATCAACTAAGGGTCGAGAACCTTAGTCTCTCACTCCCGAACATAATGGGACACCTCCCATGAGTGCACATGCACTAAATTGATCGGTAAACAAAGGGGAAAGTTCCCTTGTAACTCATCCACAGAGCGCGTCCCATTGGGACTTTGTCGATGAGCATAGCCAATTGGATCAAGATCCAACGGCCAACCTTACACGCGCTCAACCAAAAAGAAAGGAAAGAATTTCCCTTTTCCCAATTAAATTCCATATTTGAGGCTAACTTGAAAAAGCAATAACTCCCAAATTAGAACTCCTTTTTATCTAAAAATTTAAGGAAACCTCATTTTTGCTTTTATCTTTCATCCTGCAAAAATTGGGATTATTATCTAAAGAAAATGATTCCTTTTCTTCAGTTGCAAGTTAACACTTATGTATTCATATTTTCCACATATTTTCTATTTCTTTTGCCATTATATTATTATCCTGAGTTCCTTGAACCCCAAGGAACCTTAATATCTCGAAATTCTATGTTGGAAAATATTCCTTAGCCTTTTATTCTTCTTTTATCTATTTTATTATTTATTCCTTTATCCAATTGAATTCCTTTTTCATTTCTTTTTCTTTCAAATGGGCTTAATAGACAATAAGGCACATTAAGAAAACAAGGCACGAAATTCATTCAAATAAAACCATTAAATCAACCATGGATTTCATTTATTTCTTAAAAGAATACTTACAAACCTCATTACATGATTTAGTAAAATGGGGTTATAACAAAATCATTGGGGTTTTCCATACAAAAAGGATTGGCATCCCAATTTGTAGTGAGGGCCTCTGTGAAGGCATTTATTTAGGAAGTATTTAATAATTGTAATAATTATTGTTTTATTTTCTTTGGTCCATGTGTGCTTTTATTCCCTGCGGAAATATTTGGATATATGGTATATAAAATACATAGAAGAGACGTGTAAGAGATGTAATATGCTGAGTGAAAAGTAGATATGACTCATGTATGTTTGAAATCGTACTCCATATGTATAGGCTTCCATGAACCCTGATGTAAATCATAGAATGTACAAAGCTTTATTTGTATATTTTGATATAATTTTGTAAAATATTGATTGCAATGATTGGGTCTTTATAGATATCTCTTTATAGATATCATCTTCTTTGGGTGTTAGTTGTTAACAAATAATACACTTGGCACTAATTTTGTAGGAAAATGTCCCATACAAATGTTCTAACCTTTATAAAAACATCATGAAATATACCATCTTGATGAAGAACCCAATATCCTTAAAACTTTGCCTTTTGACATGACACTTGGCTTCGCCTATCAATCCTTAGATATTCCCACTAATTCCTCCTTCTCTCCCTCAAACATATATTTAAAAAGTGCACCATCTTACCCTAAAGTTTCATTTCGAAACCACTTTAGGACGCATAATTCAGCAACATATATTCTTCTCAAAATCATGTATTTAATTCACAAACTCATTTACCTTCCCCAACCTCAAGTATACTTCTCCTTGGCTTAGTTAAGCCTCTTCTCTACAAATACAAAATTATGTATCTTAATCTAATGGATTCAAATGTTTTACTCCCTCTCATTGGAAAAGAAAAATGAAGCCCAAGACCAAACTCTCTTCGTGTTTCCTTTATGCCAATAAATTCCTACTTCATTTGAATACAAGGTTACATCATTCCATGGGACTTTTCTGTCTATGATGTGTTGGAGAAGTATTGGATATATGGAATATTTCTTCTTTATAAACTTCTTTGAACAATGACACTTGGACTTGATTTACCCTTTTATGCCTCTATCATATACTTCACATCCTACATGATTTCCTTCCTATATAGAATCAACTACCCTTGACACTTTCAAATGAACGTAAATGGGGTTGTCTATTTGAGCTCTTCCCATGGTATATATGTGTTAAAAAATGAATGTCTATTTATACATGACACTCCTTTCAACTCAAACTAGAAACCTAATCCTAAAAAAATTCAAGCATTGTTGGACAAAATAGATATTTATCAAACACTCTTTATATCTATCTTATTAACTTTGCAAGACAGGTGTCATCAATCATGGCAAAAAGAAATCTCCTCATGTGACAAAACACACTTGCTTTGTTAAATGGTCTGCATCAGTGTCTCGATGACCCACTGGAGGATAATAATGACATTGGTGTTGGTGTCTGATCTACCACTAGGTCAGGCAAGACCTTGGCCTTAACCAATCACTTGTAGAACTTGTAGGATAATAGCCCCAACAACCAAACATGTTACCCGAGTTTCTAGCTTGTTGATTACTACATTCACTTTGAATGTAGGGATAATGGAAATTGGGAGTCATATTTTCATTAACAGTCCATAAGGTAGTCATCTTGTATAAATTAGAAAAATATTAAAAGGCCAGTGAGGAGTATTTCTAGTGATAAAGGCCAGACATCCCTTATGAAGGGTCTTAGATTTGAACTCATGTAGGGGATTGTCAAAAATAAGGGCAACAATGTGCATTATATGAGACACCTGGGAGGCTGGGATTTCAAAGCCACACAATATTGTCTCACGGACAAGGTTCTCTCATAAATCTAAAAAAGAAATAGAGAACGACATTGATGGATACATGAATAAAAAGGAGAGAGGGACAAAGAAACTAGAAGTTCATTAACTTGATTATGGTTTTTTTCCATTGTCCACAGAAGTAGATACTTACAAAATCGATAGTAGTTGGATTTGCTTTTTTAATGAATAAAGTCAAATATGAATGTGTGAGTTCCATTAGTTTAGATTTTTTGTGTTGTTTTCTCCCATTCAATATTTAATTTTTTATCTATACAAAAACATTCATTATAGACTTCATAAATAAGTCAAGGTGACACATTTATTTGGCCCTTAACCTGGTATTTTTGTGTAGGAACTATATATTTCATCTCCAACAAAAGTTACATGGTGTATTGTAAATTTACCCATGATAGGTTTTAGTGGGAAATGAGATGTGGCCTTTTCTAGAGCTAAGATTCTTGACTTGGAATTTACATCTCTAAGAAAGGTACGTAATTTGGGTTTTGAGTATTGTTTTATGTTATGTGTTTAAAATACATTCCTATGACATTCCCCAAAATTACAAATTTTTTATTTAATTTTATGTTATGAAATTTTATACATGCAATTTGTTTTATCAAGAATAAGATTTTTCTACATACTATGGACACACTGTTAATGGGAAGGAAATGTAGTCTTATTTTACTAGATGAATATGATCATTCATTATCATTTACCATTTCTATGTTTTTCACATTTCTTATATATTAGGTTGAAGGATCTATAATATATGCATGCAATGCTAAGGGGTCGAGACTTGACCAACAGGTGAAAAGAAATGCAAATTACATTGCTTGAAGATATTTACCTTAGGGAAAACATATCTCCTAAACCGTTTGAATGAATAATTCAATGAAAGCAATGTACAATTGATGCTATATGTTGCTTGTCTCAATCAAAATGATAGTTTTTCAAGATAGGAAAAAATTGATAAAATGTAGATTTTTCATGTGCACCACTTCGATTCATGCTATCCTTTTGTTTCTATTGCAACCATGAAGATGGTCATTCCTAGGATGTGCATCATTAAATGTTATATATGGAATGAGATAAGAAACAGTTTTAGATATAATTATTATTTCTTCATATGTGGAATATGATATCTCTAGAAAGTTTTATATGGTGATGGTCATGAAACTTTTTCTAACTAAGTGTAAGACACCTAACCTGGGTTTTGGACTAAATCTATTTTTTTTGTCTTGATTAAGTTCTTAGATCCTTAATCTAATCCTTTGGGATGTTTTTAGAGCTTGTGGAGAGCTTAAGTTTCCAGTTTGAGCTTGTTTGGATGATGTTTGTGCCCTATGTGCTTATTTTGGGTGAAATTGCAATTTACCCATTTGTGAGGGTTATCTTGCAATTTTTCATATCTTGAGTGTTCCTTCTTTCTATTTGCTTTATGAAATAGAGTGTGGTTCTTTTGGGCACCTTGGTTAGACCTTGTATGAGTGGTGGCACCACTAGAAGTGATTAGGGTTTCTAGGGTTTTGTTGTGTCTCAACCATATGTGCTTGGTTGGTGTGTCACGACCCTTATCTCAAACTTGAAGGTGTGACTTGCGGGTGTCTGGACCAAGACACCTCCTCTAGGTGGTTGTTTCTCGACCATGATGGTCTTTGAGTGTTGGGTCGAGACAGTTTGTCCTTTTGTGTTTAGACATTGGTGTCTTGGTGACCTTTGTCTCGACCTAGGTGTGTGTGGTGCTTTGGTTTTGACCTCCTTTGGAGTGTCTCAACTGAAACAATGAGGTTTGGACCTAGGTGGTCAAGACCCAACATAGTTTATATCACCATCTTGTGCATGCAAGGTTTAAGTGGTTGCATGTTGGTTTCTTGGGTGGACAAGTGTCCCTTGGGTGTCTTTATGTGTTGACACAACACCCCTCACCCTACATCCCTCCTCCATTGCTATGTAAACCCTCTTCTCTCAATGCAAGTGACCTTTTTTGGCCCTTATCCTTTTCCTCCCTTTCTTTCTCATCCTTGTAGCTTGGTGGAGCAAGGAGAGTTGATCCTTGGAGCTTTGGTGATCAGATCCCTTGCATTTGGTGACTCCTACTCATCTTCAACCTTGGTAAGTGTATGCCTTTCCTTATTGATGTTTCTTTTGATTTGTTACCTTCTTATCCTTCTCTTTTCTCAGCCTTAGACCATGGATCCTCCATGGTGGTCGTTTTGGAGAGGAACTCCTCATCACAAGGGTCATAGGCCATGTTTTGACAAGGTGGACCCAAGTGTGGCAAAGTTTCCCTCTATCCTTCTCTCTTCTTCCTTTGGTTCGGCCTAGAGATTCTTGCCCTCTTTTCTTGGGTTATCTTTGACCTTGGTGTCTTCTTCCTCGTGAGTTGATCTTGTGGCCAAAAGTGGAATCTTTGGGGGAGCTTCATCATCCTTTGTGATCTTCTACTTGGAGCTTGTGATTCTTGGATTTGATCTTCCATTAGGTGGGTTATATTACTCTCAAGCTCCCTCTATTACTAACACCAAATTATTGCTTGCATATTGCTATTTCTCTCTCTAGAGTATAATACTAACATGATAGTAGATTATATGGTGTTCTAGAACTTGAATGATGGTGAGAACCGTGCTTGGTGTGGGTTAGAATCTGAAACCCTAACTCATTATACCCGTTTTTAGAGATGATCGTATGATGGTGGTTATCTCCTATCTTTTGACCTTAGTTTTAGCACATGCATGCTCATGTACCCTGACATTCCTTGGAGTTTATGTTCTATTTTGG
Source organism: Alisma plantago-aquatica (assembly GCA_963693085.1). Lineage (NCBI taxonomy): Eukaryota > Viridiplantae > Streptophyta > Magnoliopsida > Alismatales > Alismataceae > Alisma > Alisma plantago-aquatica. The sequence continues at coordinate 656,421,644 of OY856411.1, forward strand.
ATTTTTTCAACATGGTTTAACTCTTTTTAATTAAACCGTACAATTCTATGAGCACTAATCTGAAGTGTTCTTGAAAGGATGATCTTGCATGCAACTTGACCTTAGGTTTTCTCACCATGTGTTAAGTTCAGGCCCGATGTTTCCTTGGTGTTTTGAATGTTTTCCTCATGTGTTGATGTTCTTCTTTCTCTCTCCTAATTGGTTTTTCTTGATGATCTTCATGGTGTTGATTCTAGGGTTTGACAACTTTGAATCCATGAGTTTTCATCCTAAATACATTTGGTATTCCTATTGTTTAACCTTTGTTTTTGGTTGAGACATATGTGTGTCTTGTTTCTTTGGGTTGAGAGGCCTTGTTTTGTTAAGGTCAAGATGCATGTTCCTTGGATGGTTGAGACATGTTTTAGATCGTGGTTGAGATTCCTTATTTGAAGTGGTTGTAACATTTTGGGTTGAGGTGCCCTATTTCTTCTTCGGTCGTGATGCCTTGTTGTTGGGTGGTCGCCACACCCAGTTCTTGTTCTGGTCATGATGCCTTGCGGTTGTTGTGTCTAGGTCATGACCTTGGTGTCATATCTCAATGGAAACCAAGTTTTTTTTGTGAGTGATGGTTGATACCCCATGAGATTTGAGGGGTGTGACACCTGATGTGGTGCGTCATGATTGCGACCAGGGTGATGATGCATTGTGGTCGCAACCAAGGTGATGGTGTGTTGTGGTCGCTGCCTTGTGTGCGTGTGTGAGGTTGAGACGCGTGTTTTGAGGGTGGTCAAAACCCTAACCTATGTGGTGGTCGAGACATGTGTATGATGGTTGGTTAGAACGCACACATGTGATGGATGATTAATACACATACATGATGCATGGTTGTTGTGTATGTATAACATCATGAGATAATACTCATACACATATGAATGATGGTGATCGTTAGTGTTGTAATGTAATGATCTAATCATGACTCAGCTAATGATGTTCCACCTTAAATCAGTTTTGAGAAAGTAGGAGATGGTGTACCTAGGGTTTGGTGATATGATGATTCTATAAAACCCTAATCAGTCATGTACAAAATCCTAACCCTAATGTTGGGTCATGTGATGTGTATGTTTCTCTCTCTCTTGGAGTGATTATCATATCATGATGTTCTCTCTCTTATTTATGAACCCTAACCTTACAGGTGAAATGAATGCCATGGCTTGTGCATGCTATAGTGACGATTATCTTATACATGGTGTTGACTATGAGCTTTATGAGGCATGTTGAGACACATGCATGTGATTTAGGAAATATGTGATTGAGTTTCATTACCTAGTATATGCCTAATGCCCTAGTGTGAGGTGTCATCCTCTAATAACCCACAGTGTTGAGACTTTGGTGATAGCCTTGTATGGCTGTGTGATAGTGATTATGGCCTTGTGAATGGTAGTGCTACAATGTTGCATGATTATGTGACAAGTTCACACCTTATACGTTTTATATCTTCTGAAGTTGTACTATGATCTTACTCTTGTAGAGTTGTTTTTAGCTTTGTACATTGTAACTTGATTGATGCTAAAAAATACTTAATTGACATAACTTACTGAGCAGAACCTAATCATGTAGTTACCCTAGCCATAGATCCATTCCAGTGCCAGTCTTAGTGTTGGATGGTGAAATGAGTTCTCCCCTAGTGGAAGCTCGGAGTTGTATACTGTTGAGTATACACATTCATAGGATTGTTTGTGGGCCACACCCTAGAAGGAGTGTGGCTACAGGCCATAGCTCACTGATGTGACTCAGTGCATATGCTTATGATACTTTCAAAAGATTGGTTTTGGGGCATACCCTAGTAGAAGTGTGACTGCGGGTCGTATCTCAGTTTCACTAGGGATGTTCCTATATACCAAGGCGGCCTAGGCTTTTTTGTTGTTAGACTTGATATGTCTTTTCATCATTTCTCTTGTGTTTACCAAGAGGTGTTGGAGAGGTCGTGGATTCTGGCTCTTCCATAGACCTTGTATGGCACCAATTTCGACTTAGTAGTGGTAAGTTAGATCATGAGTGGTATACCTCATCTTCTCATGGCATAATAAATGATGTAATACAATCATGTAGTATATCTACATAGGGATCAAATGTGAATAACATTGGTTGAAGCCTTGCCTTGCTTTTGTATTGTTTTAGTGATAGAAAATACATACATTTTCTTCATATTCCTTCTTAGAATATTAATTGTTCTACTGCTTAGTAATAACTACCTATTATTGTTTAGCCTGCTTTACTTGTTGGATACATATCATTTAGTTGAATCCACTCAGTTAGTAATTATGTTACCTATCTACTTCAGTTTATCAGTGCTTTAATAAATGTTGGTGGAGTGTTATATCTCCTGTAGGGACGTTTGATCTCACCCTATGGTTTTCCACATCTTTTAGGTGGTCGTGCACGACGAGGTGGAGATCGTTCAGTAGAGGAAGAGTAGCCACAAGACCAGTAGATGATAAGGTTGGAAGTGTTTCTAGTCTTTTGGTGTTAAGAGTCCTAGAGTCGTCCTTGTACACTCAGGTCCTTGGGGGTGTTTTCAATGTATTTTGTAGAGATGTTGTTTATACAAGGTTTTTGGCTTGTGTGCCTTTTTTGTATAGATATGGCGTGCGTACATGTATGTATATATATGGAACATGTATCTCATGTAACAGGTTGAAAACAATGATGTAAGCACCCTATGAGATGTGTTATGTGATCCAAGTGTTCTATTGTGGACTTATGTGAGGAATTTTTAGCTTATGGTACTTTTATGACTCAATTTTAATTTCTTGTATTTTCTGATAATCTATTTGCTGAGTTATAATTTCATGTTTGGTTTTAAGTAATCTCGCATTGTGTGACACAGGGTGTCACAGTTAGGTTGGTATCAGATCTTTAGGTTCACTGAGTCTATAGGGACCTAGGACTAGGGTTTGTGTCTATTTTAGTGTCCTTCAGTATGTCTTATAGTGACTTCTACCTATGCAGAAGAAGAAGAAGAAGAAGAGCTGAAAAGATGGCTGGAGAACACTAAGAACATGTTGCTGAGAGTGGTGTTGTTGCACCAAATGGAGGTACAAGGAAGTATTTTTTTGAGGAGAGGGTGCATGGATGCCTCATATAGACCCTATAGTGGTGGTCAGTCCTATTTTTTAGTCCATGTTTGAATAGTTTATGGCCACGATTACACATACGACGGGCAGAATGTCTATTGCTCAAGTGAGATCCTCAGTCCCCAATGTGAATCTCCAGTCTCAGGTAAGACTTTTGAGCAGTTGAGGCAAGTTGGAGTTGTGGAGTATGTTGGTATGGTAGATCAAATAGATGCAGATCTTTGGTTGACAGAGTTGGAAAAGGCCTTCAAGATTCTCAACATCCCTGAGGAAGACAAAGTGAGGCATGTGGTGTACCTTTTAAAGGGGAGTGTTGGTCATTGGTGGGCCATAGAAGCAGAGAAAAGGCCAGGTGTTGTGATCTGTTGGGAGGAGTTCTAACAGGAGTTTGTGAGTCAATAATTCCCTCAGACCTATCTGGATGAGAATATCAACCAGTTTTAGAGAATCTGATAGGGATCCATGTCGATCAATGAGTATGAGGTAAAGTTTATGGAGTTTTTGAGGTTTTGTTCTCATATGGCTATTACAGATCATGAGAGAATCATACGTTTTGAGAAAGGGTTGAGTACAAAGTTGATGATGTTTGCAACAACCTTAGAGAATAGAGAGTGTTTTTTCATGTTCGTGGAGTCAATTACAAGGAAAGAGAGATACATGGTTGAGAAGCTTGAGAAAGGTGCCCAGAAGAGACTGAAAAAGTACCAAGAATAGTTGTTAGGTGAATTTAAGGACCCTAGGTTCTCACCACCTCCGCCACAATAGAGAGTAGCAAGCCAGACATAATGGTCATTAAGTAAGGGTAGAGGTTGTAGTTTTCCACCTTTTGGAGCCCACAGTACAACATCTGTTTCAATGAAGGGTCCATTTAGGCCACTTTATGAGACCACGACTTGCCATAATTGTGGGCATGTAGGACATATAAGGAGGGAGTGTCCAATGAAAGGTGATGAGGTGACCCAGCCATCGAGGCAGAGCCAATAGGGCTCGTAGAGACAACCCTTCAGTAGCGATGGAAGAGGATGTGGATAAGCATCACAGGTTGGTTTCTCTGGACAAGCAACGACTAGATTATACGCCTTGAGTCAACCAGAGGGAGAGGTCAACCCACAAATAGAGACAGGTCAGATGAAGTTATTTTCATTCTGATATGTTTTCTTATGCATTATACCTATTTTGGTTGACCCGAGTGGTACACCCTCTTTTAATCACCCAAGAGGTGACTGATAGTTGTTCTTTTCCTATTACTTGTAGACGTGGGAGTTTGAGGAAGAGATATGTAGGAAGTACCCATCTCTTTTTGCTTTGTATTTTAGGGGCAAAATCCCTATTAGAGGTTTATGGCTTGTAAGACCCCAGACCTAGGTTTTGGGCTAACCCTATTTGTTTTAGCTTAATTAATTACTTAGAGCCTTAATCTAATCCTTTGGAATGTTTAGATAGCTTTTGGAGAGCTTAATTTCCAGTTTGTGCTTGTTTGGATGATGTTTGTGCCCTATGTGCTTGTTTTGAAAATTGCATTTACCCATTTGTGAGGGTTATCTTGCAACATGCCCATATCTAGAGTGTTCCTTCTCTCTCTTGGCTTCTTGAGATAGTGTGGTGCTTTGGGGCACCTTGGTTGGACCTTGGATGAGTGGTGGCACCACTAGAAGTGATTAGGTTTTTTAGGGTTTTGTTATGTCTCGACCATAAGTGCTTGGTTGGTGTGCCACAACCCTTGTCTCAACCTTGAGGGTGTGCCTTGTGTGTGTCTCAACCGAAACACCTCCTCTAGGTGGTTTTGTCTCAACCATGATGGTCTTGGAGTGTTGGGTCGAGATAGTTTGTCCTTTTGTGTTTCGACCTTGGTGTCTTGGTGACCTTTGTCTCGACCTAGGTGTGTGTGGTGTTTTGGTTCGACCTCCTTCGGAGTGTCTCGACCAAAACAATGTGTTGGGGACCTAGGTGGTAGAGACCCAACATAGGTTATATCACCATCTTGTGCATGCAAGGTTTAAGTGGTTGTATGTTGGTTTATTTGGTGTACAAGTGTCCCTTAGGTGTCTTTAGGTGTTGATATGTCACCCGTCACCCTAACTCTCTCCTCCATTGCTATGTAAACCCTCTTCTCTCCATGCAAGTGATCCTTTTAAGCCCTTATCTTTTTCCTTCTATGCTTGATCATCCTTGGAGCTTGGTGGAGCAAGGATAGTTGATCCTTAGAGCTTTGGTGATTGGATCCCTTGCATGTGGTGACTCTTTCTCATCTTCAACCTTAGTAAGTGTATGCTTTTCCTTATTGATGCTTATTTTCTTCTACCTTCTTCTCCTTCTCTTTTCTTGGCCTTAGACCATGGATCCTCCATTGTGGTCATTTTGGAGAGGAACTCCTCATCACAAGGGTCATAGACCATGTTTTGACAAGGTGGACCCAAGTGTGAGAAAGTTTCCCTCTCTCCTTATCCCTTCTTCCTTTGGTTCGGCCTAGATCTTCTTGCTCTATTTTCATGGGTTATTTTTTACCTTGGTGTCTTCTTTTTCTTGATGTGATCTTGTATCCAAAAGTAGAAACTTTGGGGAGAGCTTCATTCATTCTTGGTGATTGTGTACTTGGAGCTTGTGATCCTTGGAGTTTATCTTCCATAAGGTGGGTTATATAACTCTCTACCTCCCTCTGTTACTTGCACCATATTATTACTGGCATGTTGTTGTTTCTCTCTCTAGATTATAATCCTAACATGATAGTAGATGATATGATGTTCTAGAACTTGAATGATGGTGAATCATGCTTGGTGTGGGTTAGAATCTGAAACCCTAACTTATGATACATGATTTTGGAGATGATGGTGTGATGGTAGTTTTCTTCTATCTTTTGACCTTAGTTTTAGCACATGCATGATGCTCGTGTACCCTGATGTTCCTGGGAGTTTATGTTCTATTTTGGATGTGTTCAATGTGGTTTCAATCTTTTTCTTAAACCTTACAATTCTGTGAGCACTAGTCCGAAGTGATATTGAGAGGATGATCTTGCATGCATCTTGACATTTGGTTTTGTCACCATGTGTTAAGTTTCAACCCTAATGTTTTCCTTGGTGTTTTGAATATTTTCCTCATGTGTTGAGATTCAACTTTCTCTCTCCTTAGTGGTTTTTCTTGATGATCTTCATGGTGTTGATTCTAGGGTTTGACGACTTTGAATCCATGAGTTTTGATCATAAAGACCTTTGGTATTCCTATTCACTACTATAGAAAACGTTTTTTACAACAATTCATTTTTTCATTTTACAACATGTTTTAACTGTTGTATTAGATCATGTGGTCTTATGGGGGGTGCTTTATACAACATGTGATCCACATGTTGTAATACATGTATTTTATACAACAATTGATATGTGTTGTCTTTCAATGTGTGGCCCATTGTAATATGGGTGTTTTATATAACATGTGGTGCACCTATTGTAATATATATTATACAATAGTTGAACCATATTGTCTTTTTGCTAAACACACCCATTTTAATAGGGGTGTTTTTTACAACATGTGGTGCACCTATTTTAATATATATTATACAATGGTTGAAGCATGTTGTCTTTCACTTAACACACCCGATGTAATAGGGGTGTTTTTTACAGCATGCAATGCACCTATTGTAATCTTTATCTTTATGCAATAGTTGAAGCATGTTGTCTTTTGATAATACACCCATTGTAATAGGGGCGTTTATACAACATGTGGTGTTCCTATTGTAATATATGCATTTTATACAACATGTGGTGCATGTTGTAGTTCATCAGACACACATGTAGTAATAGGGTCCATTTTCCAGACACACCCATTGTAATAGGTGTCGATAACACAACATGTGTTGTTTGTTGTAGTATCACATCATTTACAATATATCATTAACTGTTGTATTTGACTAGAGTTCGACAGGTCATATCGAATCAATTTTATTGATCAAATAATCATATTTTAAAATTTTGTAATATATATGAAATTATACTTTTTTTTCATTTCACAAACAAGCACATAATTGAACAAAACTTCCATCAAATCTTGAGAAAATCTTTCATTTAATAAATAATCAATCATCCATACAACTATTCAATAACGCAAAGTAGTGAGAATACATTCTATAATCAAATTGAAAATTAACTACAAAGATTTCACACATTGGTCTATGCTAAAGAACATACGTCTCCCTCTCATGTCACATAATCAATTGTGTCCTCAAGAACACTTGCCACCCACTTGTTTCGAACCTCGTCGATCTCTTCTTGGTTGAAGAAACTACCAATATACTTCAAATAATACTAAAATCATATGTCAAATATATCAACACATTCTCATTTATTCAATGTATTTAGAAAATTTAAACAAACTAAAAGAAATAATGATAAGTAACTTACACATTTAGGAATATTTATGATTCTTATATCAGTGACGTCTCTCATGTACTTCAACACATAATACTTGCAATATATGTTGTTCAGATGCTTTGGATACTAGATAAAACAAATATGAGATAAATCAAAATAACATTGGATGTGCTAATGGTTCAAGAGTATTCTAACATATTTTCTCTTGAATTACTAGGTTTAGTCAACCAAGAGAGATAAAATGTGACATCATCCTTATATATAGAACATTGCATATGTAGTTAACAATGTTAAATGTTTCCTTAGGTACCTTGACCTTTAGGATGGTCTACATGTAATATATTCTAGAGGACAACCCAATTCCACTTTGAGTCAATTTTCTCAGCATCAAAATAATGTCCTTATTCAAAATTAATTACCAAGTAGTGCATCTAAATGCGTAACGAAGAGACGATGGGAGAGGGTAATAAATGGTAGTGTAATATCTTTATACAACTAACAAAAATCTTTTCCTACCTTGCAAAAAGAAATATACCAACAAACATTCCATTGTTAGTAATTTATAGCATGCAAAATATACAAATTCAACAAAAAGAATCATGAACTTTTTATTTAAGGGAAACTATGAAAGAAACAACAAACGTAATAGGATCGATCATAGTACCCAAAAGAACAGTGAACACTATGAAAGAAACAACAAACAAAATAGGAGAGATCGTAGTATCCAAAACACTGTAGATTGTGTATGCAATATAATGGGTTCCTTTCCTTGGATTTAGTGTAGTAGGAGAATCAAACTATGACCTCATTTAGAGAGAGATTTTGATTTAGTTGGTAACTCGTCAAGGATGGTAATGTCAATAATGAATTATATAGATCTTGGTAAAATACAATCAGATACCTCCAACCAACTTCATGGAAACATATGCATCTAGAGAAGTACTTGTCTCATTAGTTCTGCAAGATCTTGGTAAAATACAAGTTAGCCCAGGTTGAAAATAAAAGGAATAAAAGTAGCTCTATCATTTTAAGGTACCAATCTAGCTCATGTTCCACTCCCTCACCTTCATCTGACTATGTCTCAAGATCCATTTGTCCTTGTGCTGGTATTTCTGCATAAGACACCATTGTGGTCGGGTTGGCATGGAGATATGAAGAACAAAGTAGAGGTGTTGGACATTAGCTGGAACCAGAAATAGTGAAAGTAAGACAAATACGAGAGACATGATAATAGGCAGAGAAAAGGGTAGAGATAGGGGATGATAATAGGGAAGTTGTTGGGGGTGGAAAGCGAGACATGCGGGAGTGGGGAGTCATGGAGAGGAGAGGAGAGAGAGAAACATTTTTTATGAAAGTGAGAATCTATGGCAAGCGGGGTAATTATTTAAAGAGTGATGGAGATTGAGTGGAATTCCAAATAGAGTGGAAAAATAGCTATAGAGAGAGTGAGAGAAACAAATCATTTAGGAAAGATAATTTAGATGCAGTAAAGGACAACAATTAATAAGACATGGGAAACGATAGTCAACAACATTTGAAATGTACATTGTATTAATTTGTGGAATGTGTGTATATGGTAAAAAATAGTAAACTAATTATTACATTATGTGAAGTTTAAAAGTTATGCTTTTTTATAAATTTATGTTGTTTACTAAAAAATTATTGAAAAGTAAAAGATAATGACACATTTTAAAAACCATGAAACAATAGATAAAACAAAGAATAAAGTGGGGATGTAAGTGATGACATTGTAAACCTATTCATTGAGAATTATTTAGATGACAAATGTGGATTGCTAGTTCATTGGTAACATGATTTATTATGAAAAGAGGAATAAAATAAAATAGGAGAGACATTTGCGGTGTGTAGTTATGGTCGAGGGGAGAAGAGGAAAAGAAGGGAAGGGGAACTAAATAGGTCTTGAACATGATTGCTAATTAATTATTGTACTATAATAGCACATAGGGGTAGTGGCAGTCTTGGTGGAGACAACCCCTGATGAAGGGGGTACATATAAAAATAATGTTAAGTGTTTATGTGACATAGATATTATTTTTACTTTACATAAAAAGTAAATACGACTTCAATTATCACCATGACAAAAATTGAGTATCGACATGTTATTTACCTATTTACTTAGATCCGGAGAGGAAAATAGATGGACCTTAGATAAATAAAAAAAGATGTTAAAGACATAGCTCACCATGTTGTGGAGTACTTAATTTTAGATGAGATTGAAATAATCTTCTATGTATATCCATTATTGCATATGATAATGTATACTATAACATTCTACATATGTTCAGGACTTGTTACATTTAAGATGAGTTTGAAATGGCAGCAAGTGGCATTGAAAAGATTTGATTTTTTCTATAAGACCAATCCTTTCCTTAAAGTTACTCCCCATGAATATAGGTTCTTTCATAAAAATCACATAAATTTAATGTTCAATATTGATTTTGTAGATTATTATTTATTTTTTAAGATCGCACAAGTAATTTCCTACTTGATGAGTTTGACAAGTTGAGAAATTAAAAAGTAACATAAAGTTAAGAAAATTGAATATATAAATAGTATTACGTGACAATTATTATTGTTATTATATATAAATCAAGAAAACAATCCTACAATAATTTAAAGTTTAATGAAGATACTTATGATGGTATTAAACTTATTCAATAATTTTACCTAATAAATATTACGACAATTTATTATTCACTAAGTTATAAAGATAGTTATAGACTTTTTCTATATTGCATTGGAAATTTAGAAAATATTAAATTTGTTATCTTTGACATTATGATGAAATAATATTTATAATTTAGAAGTACAAATTGTGAATAGAAGTATAATTTTAAGTGTTAACTCAATAATGATACGTCGTTTACATTATTTTTTAACAAACATTTATTTATGTATAAAAATTCAAAAAGTATACATATTGTAAAAATATTATTAACAAAATTATCTTGACACCATGTACTACTAAGAAAGTATCATATTTCATTGTACATTACCTTTCCTATCATTCATTACACCTTGATAGAAAAGAATCCATATAAATAATTTGCACAACAAAAATATACACTCATAGAACGATGCACTTGTTCTATTATATATATATATATATATAATTGTTTATACATAGTATAGCAATACTAGATATCTCTTGGAGTATGTCATTAATTATAGATATTGGTTTTTTTGTTTCCTAATTACCTATGTACTTCCTATATTTGTTATACACTAATTTATATATTATACAAAGTTTTTGGTACTTCATAATGTATACAATTAATTATGGATATCAGTTTTTGTTTCTTCATTACCCATACGACTATGTACTTGTTGTATTTGTCACATTTATTATTTTATTTCTTAAATATTTATCATTTCATAAAGTATATTATTAATTATATCGATCAATTTTAATTTAATTATTACAAAAATTGGTGTAATATAATAGTTAGCAAGTTAACATTAATGTATTTGTTTTTGATATAGTTTTTGATATGTTTAATAAAAAATAAAAAATGTTAATATACTATATTGAGATGTATTTATAAAAATAAAAAGTTTCAATGATTTTTTTGAAATTTATTCTAATTTAATGTATTTTATTTGTGACCCTTTACTTAAAATTATATCGATAATGATTTTATTTATGAAAGAAAGTTACATACTTTGCAAACAGATTAAGGGTGTGTGAAGTAGAAAACACATAAAAATAAATATTAACTTCCATACCATGCTAAATATACACAACATATATATGTTCAAAAACTTCAAAATTGAAGGGGGGCATGTGCCCCTACTTGATCTCCTTTGGCACCCCCAGTTCATAAGGGTGTTAAAAAATTCAAGGACCTAATTCCATGTTAATGGTTACTCGATGTCAGGTCATCCGAACATATGTTGAAATTGACAATTGCTTGACGTACGGCCGATATCTGGACCGATTGAGTGTTAGAGTGAGGCATAGGAAGGATAATTGAGAGGGGAAGAGAGGACATATTCATCACATCAATTGAAAAAAATAAGTCAAGACATTCGGAAGATTTTGTATTTTTTGTATTAAGGTTGACACATGTGATTATACAAGAGGTTGGAGTCTATTGTGTATTTATCGTATGTAACAATAAGTCAAAGTCTTTTGTATGACCTTGATATATAACAACTAATTACATCCTATTGTGTGATTTTGGTCGATTACAACAATTAGCTATTACAATAGGTAAACTCATGTTGTGTGATTATGGTATATTACAACAGGTTAGTCTATGTTGTGTAATTGTGGTCTATTACATTGATTTATCATGTGTGTCTATTATAACGGGTCACAACTTGTTGTGTAATTATCGTATATGGCAATAGGTCAAAGTATGTTGTGTGATTGTGGTATATAACCACAAGTTTCAATATGTTGTGTTATTATGGTCTATTGCAACATGTACCTTTTACAACATGTGAACGCATGTTGTGTGATTATGATATATTACAACGAGTTAGTCTATGTTGTATAATGATGGTCTATTACAACATGTTATCATGTGTGACTATTACAACATGTCACATTATGTTGTGTAATTGAGGTCTTTTACAATAGGTTAGAGTATGTTGTCATACTACAGTCTATTATAACAATTTAGCACATGTTGAAGTAGCACATATACTACAACGGGTTTGGCATGTTATAAATAACACATGTTGCATAAAATATACAATATACAACACACAAATAGACTTGTTGTGATAAGAATGCTAACTACAACACAACCACCAAAACTATTATGTTTCTACCGTTCTAAAAAGCATTTTCTGTAGTAGTGGTTGTTTGACCTTTGTTTTAGTTGAGACATATGTGTGTCTTGTTGCTTTGGGTTGAGACACCTTGTTTTGTTGAGGTGAAGATGCTTGTACCTAGGATGTTCAAGACATGTGTGTGATCTTGGTTGAGATTCCTTCTTTGAAGTGATCATAGCGTTTTGGGTCGAGGTACCCTATTCCTGCTTCAGTCACAATGCCTCATTGTTGGGTGGTCATGACACCCAGTTCTTAATCTGATCATGATGCCTTGCGGCTATTGTGTCTAGGACACGACCCTGGTGTCATGTTTCAGTCAAGACCAAGTTTTTGTTGTGAGTGATGGTCAAGGCCCCGTGTGCGTTGAGGGGCGTGACACCTACTGTGGCATGTCACGGTCGCAACCAGGGTGACAGTGCATTGCGATCATGGCCTTGTGTGGGTGTTTGAGGTTGAGACATGTGTTTTGAGGGTGGTCAAAATCCTAACATGTGTGGTGGACGAGACACCATGCTTGAGGGTGGTTGAGACATGTGTATGATGGTTGGTCAGGACACAAACATGTGATGGATGATTAATACACACACATGATGCATGGTTGTTGTCTATGTATTATATCACGAAATAATACTCATACACATATGAATGATGGTGATCTTTAGTGCTATAATGTAATGATCTAATCATGACTCAACTAATGATGTTCCACCTTAAATTAGGTTCAAGATAGTATGAGATGGTGTACTAGGGTTTGGTGATTTGATGAATCTATAAAACGCTAATCGACAATGTACAAAACCCTAACCCTAATGTTGGGTTAGGTGATGTGTATGTTTCTCTCTCTTGGAGGGATTATCATATCATAATGTTATCTCTCTCTTTTTTACGAACCCTAACCTTGTAGGTGAAATGATAACCAGGGCTTGTGTATGCTATAGTGACGATTATCTGATATAGGGTGTTAACTACGAGCTTGATGAGACATGTTGAGACACATGTGATACAGGAAAGATGAGATTGAGTCTCATCACCTGGAAGAGGCCTAATGACTAATGTGAGGTGTCATCCTCTAATAATGTGATTGAGGGATTGGTATCCCACATTGTTAAGAATTTGGTGATAGCCTTGTATGGTTGTGTGACAGTGATTATGGCCTTGTGAATGACAGGGATATAGTGCTATGTGATGATGTGACAAGTTCACACCTTATACATGTTATATCTTCTGAAGTTGTACTATGCTCTTATTCTTGTAGAGTTTGTTTTGGCTTTGTATGTTGTAACTTGATTGATGCTAAAAGATACTTAATCAACATAACTAATCAAGTGGAACCTAATAATGTAGTTTCCCTGGCCATAGATCCATTCCAGTGTCATTGTTAGTATTGGATGCTGAAACAGATTCTCCCTTAGTGGAAGTTTGGAGTCATATACTACTGAGTATACACATTCACAGGATTGGTTGTGGGCCAATCCCTGATAGGAGTGCATCTACATGTTATATTTCAGTGATGTGACTCAGTGCATATGCTTATGATACTTTCACATGATTGGCTGTTGGCCATACCCTGGTAGGAGTGCGGCAGCGGGTCGTATCTCAGTTTCACTAGCGTTGTGCCTATATACCAAGCCGGGCTAGGATTTTTTGCAGTTAGACTTGATATGTCTCTGCAGTGTTTTTCTTGTGCTGACCTAGAGGTGTTGGAGAGGTCATGGATTTAGGCTCCTCCATACACTATGTATGACACTAATTTCAACTTAGAAGTGGTCAGTTGGAGCATGAGTGGTATACGTCATCTCCTTAGGGCATAATCACATATGTAATATAGCCATGTAGTATATCTACATAGGGACAAAATGCGAGTAACATTGGTTCAAGCCTTGCCTTGCTTTTGTGTAGTGTGATAGAAAATATATACATGTTGTTCATATTCCTTCTTAGAATATTAATTGTTCTAATGCTCAGTAATAACTGCCTAGTATTATTTAACCTACTTTATTTGTTGGATACATATCATTTAGTTGAATCTACTCAGTTAGTAATTATGTTGCCTATCTTCTTCAGTTTATCTGTGCTTTAATAGACGTTGGAGGAGAGTTATATCTCTTACTGGGACGTTTGGTCTCATCCCATGGGGTTAGACATATTATAGGTGGTCGTGCACGATGAGGTGGAGATTGTGCAATAGAGGAAGAGCAGCAGCAAGAGCAGTAGCTGATAAGGTTGGAAGTGTTTCTAGTCTTTTGGTGTTAGAGTCCTAGAATTGTCCCTGCACACTTAGTTACTTGGGGGTGTTTTTGGTGTGTTTTGTAGAGATGTTACTGATACGAGGTTTTTGGCTTGTGTGTCTTTTGTTTAATAGATATGGCATGTGTACATGTATGTATATATATATGGAACATGTATCTCATGTAACATGTTGAAAACAATGATGTAAGCACCCGATGAGATGTGTTATGTGATCCAGGTGTCTTGTTGTAGACTTATGTGTGGAAGTTTATAGCTTATGCTACTTTTATGAAATCGGTTTTAATCACCTGTGTTCTCTGGTAATCTGCTTTCTTAGATATAATTCACATTTGGTTTTGAGTAATCTCGCTTTATGTGGCACGGGGCGTCACATTAAGTAACTCTATTGAGGTTCTCTCTAACTCATTCATGTAATACACTTATCATTTTGTGATTGAATTTAGAAGTTACTAATCTTTATCAATAATAATAATTACAGTTGTTGTTCAAAATTCACAGTGTTTATAATTATATTAAAGAAAATCATTCATCATTTATTGTCCCCATAAACTACAAGTTCTTGAATCCACTATTAGTCATGTATGATATATTTTTTGTCATTGATCTCATGAGGACCCTATTGCATTTGTAGTATCGTACACCAATGATTGTATCTTTTAAATATCAATCAAAACACAAGTTAGATATGTGATACAAAAAATACATAGAAGATACATGTAAGAGATGTCCTTTATTGAGTGAAGAGTAGGTATGACTCATGTATTTTTGAAATCATACACCTAATGTATATGATTCCATGAACTCTAATGTAAATCATGAATGTAAAATGATTTATTTATATATTTTGATATATTTTAAAAAAATCTAATCATCATAATCATATCTTTACATATCTCTTTACAGAAATAATCTTCCTTGCCTGTTAATCTTTGACAAATAATACACTTGGCACTAGTTTTGTATGAAACAGTTTGTTACCACTTCATGAAACTTACCATCTTGATGAAGAACTAATCTCTTTATTTCCTATTGATTCCTTCAAACTTTGCCTTTTGATATAAAGCTTAGTTTGACCTCTAAATCCTTAGACATTCCTATCCAGTTTCTCCTTCTCTCCATCAAACATATATTTTAAAATGCCTTATCTTACCATAAAGTTTCCTTTCCAAACCACTTCAGGACACACAATTATGCGACATATATTCATCTCAACATCACAAAATCTAGTTCATGAGCTCATTTACCTTCCAACCTCAAGTACACCTCTCCTTGGCTTAGGTAAGCCTCTTTTCTACAAATAATATCCTATATATCTTAAGTTAATGGATTTGAAAGTTTGACCCCCTCCCATTGGAAAAAAAAAATGAAATCCAAGACCAAACTCTCTTTATGACTCCTTTATGCCAATAAGTTCCTACTTCATTTGACTACAAGGTTAGATATTTCCATGGGCCTTTTCTTTTTTATAATGTGTTGGAGCAGTATTGAATAAATGGAGCATTTATTCTTTATACACCTCTTTGAAAAATGACATTTGGACTTGATTTTCCCTATTTTCCCTCTATCATATATGACTTCACATCCTACATGATTTCCTTCCTATATAGAATGAACTACCCTTGAAACTTTCTTGTGAACGTATATGGGGTTGTCTATTTGTGCTCTACCCATGGTATATCTGGATTGAAAGAAATAAATGTCTATTTAGAAATGACACTCCTTTCAACTCAAACTAGAAACTTCATCCCAAAAAAAATTAAGATTCGTTGGCCAAAAAATATATTTATCAGACACTATTGATATCTTTGAGAAACAATTGTTGTTAATCACAACAACAAAAAGTTTCTCCCCGTGTGACAACACACTTATCTTTGTTGAATGGTGTGCATCAATATCTCAATGACCCACTGGAGGACGATGATGACATTGATGTCGGTGGCTGATATACCGCTAAGGGAAGACACTAGCATCACCCAATTATTAGTAAAACTTCTATGGATAATAGACCCAATGAGAAAGCATGTGACCCAAATTTCTAGGATCCTGATTACTGCAACCACGACAAAAGTAGGGATGATGGAAATTGGGAGTCATGTTTTCACTAAGAGTCCATAAGTTACAAAAAAGTAAAAAGGTCGGTGAGGATTAGTTCAAATGATGAAGGCTAAGCATCCCTTATAAAGGTCTCGGATCCAAACTATTGTGGAAGAAAACTGTAAAAAATAATTACTATAGACCGGCAAACAATGTTCAATATATGAGAGATCAGGGAGGTCGGGTTTCTAGAGCCACACGATACTTTGTCACAGGAAAGATTCTTTCACAAATCTGAAAATGAAATAGAGAGCGGCGTTGATGGATGTGGGAATAAAAGGAGAAAGGGACGAAGAAACCAGAAGCTCATAAATTTGAGTATGTTTTATTTCCATAGTCTGCAGAAACAAGGAAATAGAAAAATAAATTATTTATGAAATCAATCAATAGTTGGATTTTCTTTTTTAATGAATAAAGTCAAAATGACCATGTGAGTTCCATTAACTTAGATTTTCTACTTTGTTTCTTTTGTATCTATTCAAAAGTAATCATTAAAAACTTCTTAAATAAGTTGAGATGACACCTTATTTTGCCTTTAACCTAACTTTTATATAAGAACTATATATAGCATTTACAACAGAATTTACACGATGTATCCTAAAATTATCGATCATATGTTTTAGTGGGAAAGAAGATGTGTGGATTTTTAGAGCTAAGATTCATGACTTGGAAATTACATCTCTAAGAAAGGTACGTAATGTAGGTTTCAAATTTGGTTTTATGTTATGTGCTTGAAATATTTTCTAATGAGATTTTTCAAAATTTTATGTTTTTATTTAATTTGATATTAAGAAATTCAATAAATGCAATTTTTATATAAAAATTAAGATTTATCTATATATAATGTACACAATGTTAATGGGAAAGTTACATACTCTAATTTCACTAGATGAATATGATCATTCATTACCATTTACCAGTGCTAAGTTTTGCACATTTATTATATATTTGGTTGAAGGATGTATAATATGTGCATGTGATGCTAGGGGGTCGAGACTTGACCAACAGGTGAAAGGAAATACACATTACATTGCTCAGAGATATTTAGCTTAGTAAAAATATAGCTCCTATATTATTTGAATGACTAATTTAATGAAAGAAATGTATAGTTGATGTTATATGTTATTTGTTTCAATCTAAAGGATAGCTCTTCAACATAAAAAAATGTGATAACATAGATTTTTCATGTGCACTATGTTGATTCATGATATCCTTTGTTTTTATTACTACCATAAAGAGGGTCTTTTCTAGGATGTTCATCATAAATTGCATCTATGGAATGAGATGAGCAACAATTCAAAAATATTTTTTTTACTTCATATGTGGAATATGACATCTTCAAAAAGTTTGGTATAGTGATAATCATGAAACTTTTTTTAACTAAGTAACCATGTTGAGGTTCTCTCTAACTCATTCATGTAATACACTTATCATTTTGTGATTGAATTTAGAAGTTTTACTAATCTTTATCAACAGTAATCATTATAGTTGTTGTTCAAGATTCACAGTGTTTGCCATTATATTTAAGAAAGCCATTCGTTATTTCTTGGACCCATCCACTACAAGTTTCTGAATCCTCATGTATAATTACATCTTTTATGCTTTAGAGTTTTCTTCATTGATCTCCAGAGGCCCCTATAGCATTTGTAGCATTGTACACCAGTGATTGTATCTTTTTAATATCAATCAAAATGTAAGTGGCTTACAAAATAATAATAATTTGAATTGCTTAAGTATAGACTAGCTTTTAGAGAGAAAATGGTGTGTATCAACTACCCTACAATGAAAAAATTCACTCAATTTTAGGCATTGCACAAATTGAATTGTAGCAAGCTTGTGCAACATTCAGAATATAATATTGGTGCAATGTGCAGTATAGGAGGAAAGGGAGAGAACCTATAACTAGTTGTATGTGTACTATTATTTTTTTTTGTATTACAACTATTAAATATACTGGTATTTTTACCTTTTAAATGTGTATGGTTAGTGTGATTTACATGCAAGTTAATTGGAACAATGTATGTTTTGGTTCTATATGGGTAGTGTCGGTTACCGATTTTACATATTAATTTTGATGAATAATATGTATGGAACAAGAACAATACACATTTAATTATAATAATCTTCATATTAACAAGTAAAAACAATATTTAGAAAACTCATAGTATACATTTTTCATAAATCTATACACTTTGTATTGAAAATAATAATCATTTTGTCTAATCACAATAATGCATATTTTACCGCATGGTAACACACACTGATCATGTAAGGCCACTAAACTTACTTAATGAGTTTAATAAGCTTAATTATCATAATTGAATACTTATAACCCTAATATAATCTTGTGATATGCTTTGAAATCATAAGGCAAGCTGAATTTTAAAATTTGGTCCAATTCAGGCATTGTTTGAGAAAGTTATGCACATTTTGGCCTTTTCTATAATTTACCCAATTGAGAGGTTTTCTTTGCAATTTATCACTTGCATTATGTTCCTTAGATATTATATATTTATTATTGAGCTTTTTGATCCATGGGACACCTTTTTAAATCTTGATTTTAAGGTGTTTTCCTCTAGGGTATTTTAGGGTTTACCCCTTCATGGATGAGCTACCTTTAGTAGCTATCAACTCATGAATTATTTGTTTTGCTTGGAAATTCAATAAATGAGGAATAAACATGTCTCTATGGACGGCGTGGGAGCTTCTTGTGTGTGTTCTTGTATATTCTTAATGGTTTAAGGCCATGGACACTTGGAAAGATACTAGAACTTCAACTTTTTTTATCTTAAAGTTTCATATACTTATCCCTAAGCACCAAAACGAGACATTTTTTATCCAACTCTTCCCTCCATCAAACAAACTTCGTCCTGCCTCTGTGCTTCTGTGAATTTCCTATACAAGGAAGAAGAAAGAGGGGAGCTTCTTGGAAAAAGAATCGAAGGTTGCAATTGACTTCCTTTTTGTGTTTAAAAAGCTTCCTTCTAGTGATCTTGACCTAAAAGAGTAGAAATCCCCTTCTTGCATCCATTTATTTCTTTTTTATCCTTCCTTCTACCTTTCTCCTGGTCGGAACCTTGTTGTTCCATGGCAGAAATTGCTCTAAAGCTCTAAAACCCTACCTTTCTTGCTCCTTATGCTTAGGGTTTGCTCATTTGATGAAGAGAAGTGCTAGATGGACGAGTTCACAGCTTATGATTAGATTTTCTACCCTACCTACTCATGTTTTCTTATGTGTGTGAGTTTATATTCTCATTAGAGGCAAGTTATATAACTTGCTCCACGTTTATTGGTTACCACAAGCTTTCTAGATCATGTTCTTGCTTCAAAATGATGATCCCATGCACTAAAAGGCTATGCTTGACTTAGATTTTGATTTTTATAATATTCCCTATTCTGATTTCAATTCTAGATGAATCTGTGATCATGTGTACGTTATTCCTAAGGTATAATTTGACTTGGATCAGGTTGGTTTGACAACCTATGGTGCTAAGCACCTATCAACCAATGGTCAATTTCAGGGTTTAAAGTTGATTTCTACTATAAACCCATGACCCGATGAAGGTACCATTGCAACAACCCTATGGTGTTGTCTTCATGACAACTGATGGTCGGGATCAAAGGTGTCAGATTATGGTGAAAACCTTTGGTCACCCCCCTTAGGTCAGGTTTTGGATCAATTAGAAGTTTAATGATCAACCATTAAGTACCCTACTGATGTTATGAATCAATGATGACATTAGCTTAATATTTGATTATGATTAATGAATATAGTGTTGATATAACAACCTATGGTGACTTAATGGTCATTAATGATGGTTGATCAGGTCTCCACAACCTATGGTGAGTTAATCATATAGTTGTGGCATCAATTAAGCCTTAGACCAATGGTTTATTGGGCCACTTGATGCAATGGTCGAACCTATACTATAATTGGTGGTTTTAACATATGAACTTGACCCAATGGTCAAGATCTAATGTTTATTCATCCAATAAAGTGGAATTATGGCTAATGTAATATGTTGGTCCTAATAATGTGATTTATATGGTTTCCTTTATATGATCAACTTAAGGAGCTTACTTGTTGACAATGGATGGCTTGTTTTAAATGAACAGTTGATTGTGGGTTTTACCCTACTCTCAATGGAACTTTTTGTGTTGTTAATCAAGGGAAGTCTAGGGTTAGATGGTGACTCTTTGTAGAGCATAAATAAAGGACTTCATAGGTGGTTTGTCCAAGGTGTTTACTTATGTAAACAACCAATGGTCTTGTCTTTTAAACATTCAATGGTTCTGGGTGACATTATGGTATGGTGATATGAGTTGAATGATGATGGAACAATTGGAGGGTTACCCTAAATAAGGTAGTATTACCGATTCACTCATATGAATAGAAGGTATGATAACCATATTTTGTTGATATGTAACCCTAATGAGGTATAGCTTGTTATATGTAGCTTTAATATAACTAAATGATGGTAATTGGGTATGAATAGTCCTTGAATGATTAATAAAATCATGGAGTACTCTCTTATTGTTGTTGAAACCCTAGTATGCTATAACCTGATGGTTACACCTTGATTTATGTGTGGGTTCATACTTGAGAATAGTATGGAATGTGATGATAATGCTTCACCTTATGCTTCCATGATCCAATGGGGATGCCTCGAGTTAGGGTTTGAGTATAAGTGATGATTAGTAACATTAATATAAATTATCTTGTTGAACCCAACTATAATTCAAATAGATAAAGATGAATATTCATGTTTAACATTCTTATATGATGGAATGATGGTGAAATAACCTCCTTAATATGATCATAACCTTAATACATTAATTGGTGGTTATCATAGCTACATGGTTGATACTTTCTTATGCTAAACATGTGCATTATGAATATGATGGGGGTGAATCATATCTAGATTATTTGCATGTTGACGTAATAAAAGAAGGTTCTTATATAACCCTGCTATGATTGTTTATAAATATCTCCTAGCTCATTAACGCAATATTGTGTTGATCCAGTGTATAATATGTAAGTGATGTTGTTGAGCCTTGTTATAAGGCATGCAAAGATAATTATGATCTTGCAGTAAATAATATGATGGTCTTAATGACCTTTGGGCATAGTTGAGCCCTGAATGAGGTTTAATCCTCTTGTGTTTATAAGGGTTGATACCCTGTGATATTGTGAATAGATTTATATCATGTGATAGTATGATGGTCTTAATGACCTTTGGGCATGGTTGAACCCTGAATGAGGTGTAATCCTCTTGTGTTGATAATGGTTGATACCCTGTGATATTGTGAAAAGGATGTATATCTTGTGATAGTATGATGACCAGTGTAGTCTCATGAATGGCAAGTGAATAGTACCATGTAATAATGAGACGAGACTTTGTTTTTCACATGTTTTATAACTTTTGAAGTTGCGATACTTATATGCTTGTTAGATGTGAATTAGGGTTTGTATGTCCATTTGTTTGATGCATCCTTAATTCCCAATTGGCATAACTAATCAAGTGGAAATCTAATCATGTAGTGCCCTATGCCATAGATCCATCTGAGTGTCAGAACTTGCCAGATTGTGAAATGAGTATTCCTAAGGGAAACTTGGAGCACATTCTGATGAGTATGCGAGGTGCTTGTCATCCTGAATTCAAGTGTTTAGGGAGGATGACTGTGGTCATACATAGCCCTCAGTTTGAGAACGACGACGGTCGTGTCTCAGTGATTATATATGTGATGATATTAGAGGACAACTATGGTTGTACCTTGGATGGTAGGGTATGCATACACCCACCTCCTTTCACTAGTGTTGTGACCTATACCAAGGATGGACTAGGTTGTTAGCAGCTTGACCTTATGTGTCACTGTAGTGGACCTATACTGACTGGGGGCGGAGAAGACCTTAGGAGTCTGGATCTTCCTAGATCTTGTATGGCACTCATTTCGACTAAGCAGTGGTCAGTTGGATTTTGAGTGGTATCATCAATTTCCTCAGGGCGTAATACAAGTTGTAAGACAACTGTGTAGCATATCTGTTTAGGGTTATATACAATGCTTCATATTGGATAAAAACCCTTGTTTGCTTTCTTTTCATTGAGATCTTGTATAGTAAAATAAGAGATAATAGATATGCTTATGTTGTAGTTATGCTCATGTTCTAAGCATACTTATGTTGTCAAATATACTGACACTAATGGTTAAGATGTTGCTACTAGCTATGTTTAATATAGCTATCCATGCCTATGTAATTAGAAATGCTTAAACTACTAATCATGCCTATGTTGTTCATTGTGTTATGATGTTAGTTCTACTTATGATATAGATCTGTTCCCTTTATTTGAGATGCCAATATTGATAGCCATGTTATGTTACTAGACATATTCATGGTGTTAGGAATGCTTATGCTACTAGATTTCTTATACTATTAGCAAGGAATATGATGATAGTCAGATTAATGATAATGATTGTTATTAGATGCAATTTGATGATATTTGAGTAGATATCTATCCAAAGAAATGGATTTATTTGTTATCTATATATGCATTGATGATCATACTTGTTGCTAAGATGATTTGCTTAATCTATTTAGTATACTTGAACTATTCAATCTATTCAATTGATTATTAAATACTCCAGCTGCTTAGTTATCTACTATTTAAAATGTAGTAATTAATAAGCGATGTTGGAGATTATATCTCTTTCTGGGACATGGGTCTCACCCTTGTGGTTCGCCACATTTTTTTAGGTAATCAGAAGTGACGAAAATAAACATGTGGTAGAAAAGAGGAGCTGTAGTAATGAATCTTTAAGAAATTTGATTAGATGTCTAGTGTGTCCTAGAGTCTTCCTTGTACTCTCAGGTCCGGGCAGGAAAAGTTTGTATATGGTGTTTCAAACAAATCATACTTTTGTTAGCATATTAATACTTATTTGTGTGGCATATATGAATATTGTTTTCCTTTGTATATATGTTGTGGATAAGGTGGTAGACCAATTTGTATCAAATTCTTGACATAGTATGGATACAAGAAAGATGTTGGGCTCTTATGCAAATGTTTTTAAGTGGGTGTTGATGTTGAAATCGGTTTTAATTTTCCCATATTTTTGGGTATGTGATTAATTCGTGATTGATTGTGTTTTATGTTTTGAGTAATCTCGTTTGGTGTAACGGGTTCTCTCAAGTTGGTATCAGAGATTTAGGTTCACTGAGTCTACAGGGACACTAGGACTTAGGACTAGGATGATGTCTAAGTTAGGATTATCACATAAATCTCCGTACTTGGGTGCCCTGTCTAGGTATTCAATTATTGAAAGAAAGGTAAGTATGGAACTCTTAGATTGTTACCTTTCTGATTACTCTGATCAAGTAGTCATTTTGAAGCAATCCAAAGAGCATAATGAATGAGAAATCATGGTGTGAATATCTCAATCCTACCTTAAAAAAGATGATAATTGCATCATAATCTATCAAAAAAGGAATGTTTGGTAACTATAAGAGAAAGATACAACACCATGAAATCTAAATTTGAATACAAATAAGAAAAGGAGGAGTTCTTGAAGATGTGATTCAAGAAGATAATGAAGTAAAAGACAGATAATTCTATGCTTATAAAGTGATTCAAGGTATGAAATCCACATAAGATGGAGAGAACTCCAATGATAAGTATAAAATGAGAAGATAAATGAGATCAATGACAAAGGAATAAGGTGGAACCTGAATTAATCTAGACCATCCTATGTGTGTAAGAAAGTGTTAATGTAAAATTAGAATAGCATGTGAAAGAAATAAAGGTAGATGATCCATGTTTAATGAAGAAAATGTGGAATATGATGATTTACCTGTTGATAAGTGGTTGGAAAACATAATAAAATAAGAGAACATACCCAAGTGTGATAAATATTCATCCAAGAAGGAGTAATGAGATATGTTAATCATGATGATTCCCATGCCAATGGCAAGGAACCCAAAATGAAAAGGGTAAAAATGATACATAAGAAGTTATAACTTGCATAATGAAAATAGAATTGGTTACCTTTTTGCTAGTGACCCTTGAACAATGTTGCTATGATGTGGGAAGTGTAATGACCACCACCAAACCGACAACCAAATTGTTACTAATTATGTAGAATAATCATAAGTAGGAGATTAACAAAAATCACTAAAAATTAAAACCATTTTGCAAAGAGATCCATTTTCAGGAAAAACTCTTTAAGGAAGAACAAAAACCTTATATACATCATTGTTCACATTGTACATACACTATACCATATCTTATCGAGGATAACATATAACAGTTGCTTTGTCAAAATATATATTGCAGCAACATAAAACCTTGAGGCATACTAGCCAAAACCTCAGATTGTTCATAAAACCATCACATACTAAATCTGAGGATCTGAGAGTACAAAGATGACACATAGGAATTCTATCTACAAGACACGACAGACAGTACACTCAACATGAGTTGTTACTGTTGTCCCTACTGTTGTTGTCCTTCCTCTGCAGAATGGTCTCTACTTCATCGTACACGTCCACCTAAAAATTATGGATCCCACGGGACGAGACAATTGTCCCAGCAAGAGATATAACTCTCCGCCAACAATGTTATTATCACAAGTAAATAGTATTAAACTGAGCAGAGGTTTTTTTTATAATAATAAGCAAGGTTATTCACTGTGGATAAGCATATTAGAACATTTCTCATCTTTTAAAGCATTGTAACTGTCTATGATAGGGTAGTAAATCATCTATTCACTTTATGAGGAATATGGAGAACATGCGTAACATTTACCTATCATACCATATCAACATCTCAAGCTTATCCTATGATACTTAATATCATAGTGTGACATTCATGAATCATTCTCATTTCTATTTGTTGGCCTCGACCAATCTGCTAGCCAGGTATTGGACTACGCCAATCCTCTACAATTATTCCAGGTATTGAATTATGCCAATCCTGTGAAACTATTCCAGGTATTGGACTATGCCAATCGTGTGCAACTATTCCAGGTATTGGATTATGCCAATCCTGTGCAATTATTCCAGGTATTGGATTATGCCAATCTTATGCAACTATTCCAGGTATTGGACTATGCCAATCATGTGCAACTATTCCAGATATTGGACTATGCCAATCCTGTGTAATTATTCTAGGTATTAGATTATGCCAATCCTGTGCAACTATTCCAGGTATTGGACTATGCCAATCATGTGCAAATATTCTAGGTATTGGATTATGCCAATCATGTGCAACTATTCCAGGTATTGGATTATGCCAATCCTGTGCAACTATTCCAGGTATTGGATTATGCCAATCCTGTGCAATTATTCTAGGTATTGGATTATGCCAATCCTATGCAACTATTCCAGGTATTGGACTATGCCAATCATGTGCAACTATTCTAGGTATTGGACTATGCCAATCATGTGCAATTATTCCAGGTATTGGACTATGCCAATCCTATGCAACTATTCTAGGTATTGGATTATGCCAGTCCTGTGCAACTATTCCAAGTATTGGACTATGCTAATCATGTGCAACTATTCCAGGTATTGGATTATGCCAATCCTGTGCAACTATTCCAGGTATTGGATTATGACAATCATGTGCAACTATTCTAGGTATTGGACTATGCCGATCTTATGCAATTATTCCAGGTATTGGATTATGCCAATCCCATGCAACTATTCCAGGTATTGGATGATGCCAATCCTGTGCAACTATTCCAGATATTGGACTATGCCAATCTTGTGCAATTATTCTAGGTATTGGACTATTTCAATCATGTGATATCATGGCCATATTGATAAGGATTCCAGAGTAGTGGAATACATTTATGTTCCCCTTTCACTTTCATTATGGGATATCAATCCCTTAAACTCATCACTCAATACCGCATCACCTTTACTAGGCATTATACCTCGATCAAGCCATCATACCCATTCACATCCTTTATGTGATACAAGTATTCCTCATATCTCAGTTTAACATATTCAAGACATTATAGCCCTCACTTGGCTATCACCATAATGCATGTATGACCAAGATTTCGTTATTATCCTTATAATCATTTATTATTATTATTATGTTACGAGTTTTCCATTTCCTTAGTTCATCTCTTACATCAATCACTAGATCATGATACTTTTATAAACATCTTGTCACCTCTCACTAGGCAACAACCATCTCTAGGTCATAAGACCTATATACACATATTGTCACCTCTCACTAGGTAACAACCATCTCTAGGTCATAAGACCTATATACACATCTTGTCACCTCTCACTAGGAAACAACCATATATAGGTCACAAGACCTATAAACACATTATACTTGTTGTACAAGTATTTCACATAACTTACAAGACCCATATAATCGGTATTATATGAAACATCATAGCTCATGCTTATCTGTACTCACTATCTCATGATACCAACATGGTTTCAACATAATTAGGGTTAGGGTTTCCCTTTATTAACCAATGGTGGTTTCAAATCATATCATTACCCTTCATTAGGGTTAAGGTTTCCCTTCTTAATCTGATTAGGGTTTTCATGTACATTCTTCAAGAATCAAAACCCTAATTCAAACTTCACACATATTAGGAGTATCAAGGTATACTCATTACATGAGTATTAAGAAAGTATAAGTTTCTCTTTCATCCCCACAAGGATATTAATTACATCATATTCCATTAGGTTGGCTCAATCCTTCTCTCAAGGTACATTGGCCCATACTCCTCAAAATGCATTAAACTCTTTATGTCTTAATGTATCATTTGACATAACACACTACATGTGTCACTCAATCAAGTATATTGAATTGAGGTGCTTCCACCCTATCGAGCAAAGAGATGTGTTCTTGCTTCCATATCGAGTAAAGAGGTGTGTGTGTGCTTCACACCATATCGGGCAAAGAAGTGTGTGTATGCTTCACACCATATCGAGCAAAGAGGTGTGTGTGTGCTTCACACCATATCAGGCAAAGAGGTGTGTGTATGCTTCACGCCATATCGGGTAAAGAGGTGTGTGTTCTTCACACCATATTGGGGAAAGAGGTGTGTGTATGCTTCACAACGTATTGGGCAATGAGGTGTGTATGTCTCTCCCGTATCGGGTTGCTAAAAATTAGGGTTTAGCATATCAATTAGAGGTATGTACTTGGCACTATATCGTGCATGGGGTCTTTGCTTGACCTCATATCATGCAAAAGGTATATGGTTGGCACAATATCATGTTCAAGATGTGAAATTCATTACCATGTCATGCAAAGAGGTATAAACTCATAAGTATATCGTGCTAGTGATGTATGTTCATGACCATATCGGGTTAGAGGTGCTTTCTTGTGTGCTTGAACCCGATATCACTTTGAATCATGATACCATCATCTTCAAGCTATAGACCTTCATTATAACTATTATAGTACATGAAAAAAAGATATAGGCAACTATTAGAACTCATAGATTCCTCAAGTATTCAAGAAAAACAAAAAATTGAAAGTAAATCATCTAGTATAGCAAGATAGGTGGTGAATAATAACATGATTGGGTTCAAGTTATATAACCAGCCTCCAGTGCAACTTCAAAGCTCCAAGCTCGAAACCTTAACGTTCCCAAGGTTGAAGATGAGCTTATAAAAGGTCCAAGACTTGAAATCCTTAGCCTCATGCACGATACCTCACAACTTGTGGCCAATATCCCTCACTTATGGTCGATATCCCTCACTTGGCTGATATCACTTTGCAATGGGTGATATCACTTTGCTATGGCCGATACCAAGGCCCTATGCACGATACTCCTTCACCTTTGCACAATAAAAAGACTATATGCATGATATATAAGAGCAAGGAGTGATAGAGTTTAAAAAATTCCACTAATAGGTGAAGGGAAGGGTATATATACTTGAGGTTCATGAAAAAGTGTATATATGAGGTGTCACCATTTTAAGCTACTAGGTGCCACGTGTCCATGCATGGTTGACACCTGTACTTGAGTGCACTCATATTTATCTTGGCATGAAAAACACTTGAGGATAATCTAGAGATGACATTTCGGCCATAAGTTATCTTGTTTGATAAGATATCTCATATTTATCTCATAAATTATGCAAACCGATACAACTTTTGCAAGGAGCATCTAACTCATCATGGATCACCTCCTTGAGGTTCTTAACACATCATGGACAAGTAAAGGAGTTCAAAAACTGATATGGGATCCCCTCTATGGCTCCTTGGCCGATAGGCACTCCCATATGGACTCTACAACCTGATACCAGCTCAAATTAGGGTTTCACATTCAACCCTTTCTTGGTCTTTTCATCACCAAGAGTATCATATTCAAATATGATTCAAAAATGGTGCCTCCTTATTTCTATATCCTATAAATTATACTATGAGGGAGTAGGGACACTCTAGAGGTGATAATTTTCATATCAACCCTACATTTTGGGTAAATTACAACTTGTACTAAAATTGGTACACAAGGCACCAACATTATTCAAACAAGCCCAAACTTGGAATTTAGGTTTTCCACAAGCCACCAACTTAAATCATTCTCTCTATAATGATGTTAAAATACATGAGGTATGTTCAACATATGACATATTGCACTATAACCCCTTATCTTGGGTAAATTGCATTTTGGTCCAAAATAAGAGAACATTGCTCAAACATTATTCAAACATGACCAAATTTTGAAACATAAGTTTGTCACCTGATAACAAAACACTTTAGAGGATTATATTAAAGTTCTAAGCAAATTATTTAGGCTAAACAAATAAGGTTAGCCCTAAACACAGGTCAGGGATATTACAAGTTATAAACCCCTAACAAGGATTTCATCCCCGAAATCCCAGATGAAGAAAGAAAATTGTCATTCATACCTTATATCATAAAGTCTCAACATAACATCTTGATGTCATGGAGATACCATTGAACTTTGACCAACACAAAGTTCTTTCACACAAGGTTATCATAAAATCTGCCATACTCAACTGTCCTTCCCGGACTAGAGTTACATTCTATCATTCATTTGAGACTACAAGTCTTATCATACCTCTGTTGTACCAGTCTAATCTATTGGTTCAACACTAACTTTCTTATGACTTGTATGAACTACCCCGTTAGCTATTTATTTTCTTATCATAAGGAGAGGTTGCTTTTCAAAGAAGAACTTATCTCAGAGGTATCTCTAGAGGTTATGTATAAGTTGCCTCAACAGATCTCGATAGGGATATTCTAAGGAATTATTTTTAGCTTGATAATATTTTCCCCAATGATTCTACAATTGTTCCTTCAATTAGTACATCCTTATCGATGTCAAGTTTATGCACAGCATAAACCCCTAACATATGATGTCCATATTATTGTATGTAACCAAACCAATCTCAAAGTTGGCCTTTCTAGGTAACCAAGCATTAATCATCTTATTAGGAGTCATGTCCTCACCATCTCATGCCTTTAAAACTTCTTGGATACTAGAATTCCTTACCTTGGTATTAATTGCAAGTGTCAAAAACATATTACATCATACCATTTCCATCCTCTATTGTTATTACCAAAATCAAACATATAATAGGACCTTTCTTTCATCTAGGGACATTACATAACACACATACTTTGTCTTGGAACTAAAATCCAAGACTAGATGATACTTTTCAAAATATCCATCTAAAAGATTATTTTTAATCCATGCACATCAAGTTTCATAAGACTTACTTGATTGTCATGTCCCTGAAGGGAAAGAACATAAACATAATCCTTCTATCACCCCATCATTATTTAGGGTTGTTTATTAAGGAAAAGAGGTTCTCACCTTCCTTGAGTATTACATGAACTCTCAATTGTTCATGTGTCATTCAATTTTGTTTCCTCTTACGTTCCTTTCCATCAACATAGAAATTTTAGAGATGACTACATGTCACCACCTTTCAGTATTATCATCATCATGATTACTAGACCTAGGTATTCAAAGCCTTAGTTCATCACTGAACGTTGTTACCTCTCATCAGGTAACTGTTACCTCTAGGTCCTCAGACCAAGGTATACATTATACTAAACATCTTCTTTTGTTTATAAGTTGATCTATGATTAAATCAGATTCCTTCGTATATCAATTAGGATGTGGTAGAAATATCCATGCCACATCTTCTACCTCATTATGCTCTTTAGATTGTCTCAAAATGACTACTTGATCAAAGTAATCAGAAAGATAGCACTCTAAGAGTATCATACTTACCTTGCCTTCAATAGATGAATACCTGGCCAGGGTATTCAAGAACTGAAATTAGGTAGTATGCATTTGTTTTATATTATGTTTCATCCCTTTAAGTTTTACTACTTAGTATCTCAAATTTTCACTGGGTGTTTTCTTTTATATCTCTCCCCTTTCTTCATGAAGAGAGAAATTTCAAAACATATAAGAGAATATTGGATTGAATATAGGTTCTCATCCTTCTTATCTCTTCCTCATGTCCTCATAGGACTAATTAAAGGAAGATCAACAACAACTACCTTTTTATAATTATCAGAAAAAATCAAGAGAAGACATATCAGAATGAAAAACCTCCATTTGATTGTCACCACTCACGGTCATCTACCACTTTAGGTTGACTCAAACATAGAGTCAAGCTATTTCAGGTTGTTGCTTTTGCCTTTTTACACTATTGGGCTGTAACTTTCGTAAGTCTTGTCGAGTCATTCTCAGTTGTTGGGTCATTTCTTCCCTTATTTTTGAACAAATGAGTTTAGTATGCTCAACATGTCCATATCTATAACATGTCTTGTCCTTGTACCATAGTCTTATCAGACTTATTACCAATGTAGAAGCTAAGTCAGGAGTTCTTACAGGTGGAAAGTTAAGACTTTTTCCTTTACTTAATAACTACTGCCCTGGTGTACTAGGCATTCGTTGCACTGGTGGTACTAAAAACGTTGGCTTTTAGAACAACTAGGCAAATGTCTCTATAATTATAGAGACCCTTCCTTAATTTTCAGCTTATTACCCCTCCTTGGGCATTGCCATCACAAATGTGCTATCTGTCTATACTCATGGAAGAGTCTATTTCCTTGACACATGTTAATCCATCTCACATTTTTCACTATTCCAACATGACTATGTCATTCAGCAATCCTTTCAGAATCAAAAGTTTCTGCATTGAGGTTGGTAACCTAGATTATATAGCTAGTATCTAGTCCACTATATGCATCATTGTTGTCCTATCCTGGCCAACAAGAGCATAAAAAGTAGGATTCTCTAATCTAATTGGGTCGAGATGGGAATTCTCAGGCACTCATTCTTCTCTTGCCTGATCCCTTGCACCTTCTCCTCATGCAACAACATTTCTCTCAACAACATGTTCCTTATGTTCTCCATTCATTTTTAAAATTCACCCTTTCTTCTGCATAAGCAGAAGTCACTATAGGATATACTAGAGGATACTAGAATAGACTCAACACCTTAGTCCTATGTCTTTGTAGACTCAACAAACCTTAAGCTCTGATACCAAAACTTGAAACATAAGTTTTTCACCTGATAACAAAATACTTTAGAGGATTATATTAAAGTTCTAAGCAACTTATTTAGGCTAAACAATAGCAAAGCCTGACATTTGCTCATTATGCAACTCAAAACTAAAGCACCTTGAACTTAATAATCTTTAGGGTTAGATTAGTAGTCTTTTAGTGACTAGATCTGACCTAGCCTCTAGGTTAGCACCTAGATGTCCGAGAACTAGGTCTAGACTGGTACTTATTGAGTAGCAAGTCCTTAGATGTCATTCTTTCCTTGTAGTACAGCGGTATGGGACGTTGCACTATTCAGAAATGACGTGCATCAAGGGAAGAGAAACCCTAGACATATTGTGTACGTTGTCTAGAGTAGCTACACTAGTCTACACCATGTTCTCACCCTTTTCACTAGTTTTCATGATGCTGGACTCTCTACTATGTGTGGGACACTCGTTTTCAGGATTTGGTTTTTGATTCCAAACGGATCGAACCTCAATAGTTTTCTCTGACGTTTGTTTTATCGGAGAAAAACTATATAATATTTTATTACGTATATGTATTACAAAAATGTGTCCCCACACATGTATGAGTAGGAGGTGGTCATGCAACCTAAGTGAAAGTGAATGGCATCAGTCTATAAGAGAGTGTAGTTCTAGATTAGATGTCTAGAGCCTTTTTTATATATATATATGATAGATGGAATAGATGAAATAAGTTTTGATGATGTGATGTAAGTCTTATATAGATGATATAAGATGGTTTATGATGATATATGTTTGTCTTTGAGGACTTAGGTTCAGTTTTGAGGATTGAGATAAGTTTTGATGATGAAAGTAACTAGGCTTTTATCAGATAAGATATGTCTTAAGCTAAGACTAGGTTGTTTGTCAGCATGAGACTCAAGCTCTTTTACGAAGGAGGACCTCTAGTGTTAGGACCAGTTTCAGGGTTAACTCCAGAGAGAGTGAGACCCATTGGGAGAAGGTTAGAGAACCTAAACTCCAAGATATGAGAAATATGTGATATGATATGTCCTAAACTAGACTACTCCTGAGTGATTGAGTTGAGTTGCTTTATGTATGATTCCTATAGTTTTGTTGAACCCTAGATGTCCTTGGGAGGACCAAATCCTAGAGATAGAGAGAGGTTGGTTATATATGTGCATGCGAACATGAATATGAGTGCCTGCCATCTGGGTGAGGGAGAGAGCCCAAGACCCTAGAGGAGGTAGCTACCTTAGTTTCTGTGAAGCCTCATGCTCAGGTTGGTGGTTTCCCACATAGGAATCTTGTGGTGTATATAAGAGAGTTTTGGGTAAGCATGTTTCATGGGTAGAAGACCTACGAAGAGAATTACATAGCATGCTTTGGTTTGTGCTTATGTGGCTAGAGCTTGTAAAGCTATTGCTAGTACCAATGAGGTAGACCCAGAAACCCTAAACCAAGAAGGGAGGATAAAGTATATGTATATGAGATACTCATAGATTTGAGTTAGCTCAGAGAGACTGAGCACGACACTACCCTCGTGGTATTGGTTGGAGGAACCTCTTTTGGACTATATGAAATTTTGATATGTGTTTGACATGACACTTCCATAAGTTTGTTTAGCACAACCATGACATAATATATGTAAGGATGTGATCTAATCTTGAGATATGATATATAGACATGATATGATGAAATATCTAGAAATGGTTTAATAGATATCAAGGCATAAATGATTAACCATGTACATGAATAATGATGATAATTTGATAGTGTTGGTTAATCTTGTGATGAATTCATTAATAAATGTTGTAATTTATTATGAGCAATGAAATAAGATCATATGAATGAACATGTTACATGAGGTGTTAATCTTGGTGCTTAACAAAGATGGAAAATATAGTTTGACAGCTAGCACAACATAATGATTATAACACCTTGATATGATCTAGATGAATAAAGTGGGTTAACTTTTGTTAACTCCGTTAATGTTGAACATGTTTTAACAATTAGCTGAATAAAATGCTATGACACCTTGATATAATGGGCTAACCTTAGTTAACTCCTTTCAAACATGGTAATATGATGTGGGAACCCTAATGCATGGCTAAAGATAAGGAAGCAAATCTAACATACGAGTTGTGTAATGACATAACCTAAGCTTCTAAACCTTTTTTTTGCCTTCTATGAAGTTAGGTTTCACCCTAGATGCTTTTGAAACCTCCAAATAGTGGTTGGGTATAGTTTTGCAGCTTATGATTTTGGATATGTTGCACCTAGAATAGTTCCTTATATGTGGATGAAGGCAAGATAAGGTTTTCCCAGAAAATATGAGTATGGTTTAATTTCGAGGACGAAATTTCTTTTAAGATGTATATGATGTGATAAAGTGGTTTCTAGCTTAATTCTGAGGATGGAATTTCTTTTAAGGTGTGTAGGATGTGATGGAGTGGACTTTTGGAATCTATAAATGTCTAATGTCATAAGTGAATTCGTGCATGTTGAGTTATCTTAAGAGTTGCATGTGCTTTGGTGAAGTTCGGATGGTGATTGATATTTATATTATAATTAATATCCCAAAGTTAATATTGTTTTGAGGAAATTTAGTGGACAAGTCGAACAGTTGAGTTTTGGCACCAAATTTGAGTAGAATGTATCTTGAGAGATAGGGAAGCCATGGTTAAAATTTGGTGATAATTGTATGTTCCTAGAGGACATTATTTAGATTTGAAATGCTTCAAATAATGTGCTTTATTGATGATTTAAAGGCCTAAGTTTAGATATCATCAGTGTCACGCGGCCCATTAGGCTAGTCCATGGATTCACTGTAGCCCGGGATCCATCTTCATCGCACAGAAAGAACTGACGTTCAGGATTGCTTCTTCAACCTTACGGTTACACCTTGACCATGAGAAGAAACCACACACATCTTTGCCTTCTTTGATCGTAGTTTCGGAGTGGAGGTCGCGCGAGATAAGTTGTACTTCTCGGGGAGACGTTTCGGTAGACCTCTCAAATAGGCCATTTGGATGACGCAAGAGGGAGAACGATCTCTCCCTTTTACTGTCTTCTCCACCGCAACTGCAGGTGGCGGCCATGAGTAGAATAGGGAGTTAGAAGGATGTTTTGAAGCACACGAGAGAGGAAAAAGGAAGCTCAGGCTTGGGGGAGTTAGGTCGCAGCCTCATCATAGGTTTCCATGGAGCCTCCCATGGCCGTTTCCATGGTCGACCAACCCAGTTTTGCCGGAGGAGAAGGAGCAAGCTCAGCACATCTTCTCGGACCTCGCCACTTCAAATCGAGGTGGTGAGTGAGATCGGGAAGGTTTAACGGAGCTCCTGGAGTCCTTGGCTAAAGCTAGGAGGAACCAGGGGCATTTTCCCCCTTTTCGCTCCACCATGGAAGCAAGCTGCTGTGGCGTCCCTCACCGAGATCGTGAGGAGGAGCTAGCATCTACCAGGAGAGAGGTCGGAGACATGTATCAAGACCAGGTGAGTTCTTATGTGGTGAAAGTAAGAAGCGAGGAGCACCAAAGGACGACTGATTTGCTCGTCAGAGAGGAGTGTCGCGGCGGCGCCCTATCCCAGCCTCACGCAGGCATGGGACTCCCCCACGCGAGTGAAAGAGAGGAGGCCGACCCGGTTCATGCATCAAACCAGGCAGGTCCAGGCGCAATAAACCAGCTAATTCAGAGAGAACCGGCTCATAGCAAACCGCAGCAGCCAGAGGAGATGCGCCCTCCTCAGGGCCATGTGTCAGCGGCTGATTGGCCCATGAGGTAATTATATCCCAAAATGCTCAGATCTTCTTTAATTCATAGAAATTAGCCCGATTATCAGAAAAATACAAATAAGGTACCACAATTATCAGAAAAATGTGTAGAACAAGATGGAAGCGTAATATTAGGATTTTGATGTACTAATACGAGTGATATCTTATTAGTTGTGAAATTCTTAATTGATGGATAATAAATATCAAATGTTGGCCTAAAATTATGAGAATAGGTCAGTAAATCAATATTCATGCTTATAATCCAGTGGATGCCAGTGATTGTGATGATGATGAACGAAATCATGTAATTTACTCCATATGGCTAATTAGGGCTTTTAACCCTAAACAAAATGCAATAAATGCACACATGCTCAATAAATGATGAAATTCACAGAGTAAGCTCATATCAGTATATGAAACCTTAGTTTTAATTATGAGATCATAATGATGAACAAAATCCATGTTATATGAAGATGAATCTTAATACATGTTATAAAACCCTAATCTAGGTTAATGATGTAACCTAGGGTTAATATGTGCACGAAAAGGATATGGAACCTAATGTTCAGATGATGAACTTTGATAATGAGATGTAATCTGAAAATGATATCAGTGAGATAATCATAAGATAAGAATACAAGTAATGATACACATATTCTAATCAACTAAGAGAAACTCTAATGAACACGATTAGGGTTAAGATGAGATGTAAGATGATGAGAACCTGATGATAGTATATGATCTTATCTTGATCAGGTTTAACAAAGATTTAGATGACATCAAGAATATGTGATGATTAGGTTTCTCTTTATCAAGGTGCGCCATTACCTCTTACTTGGCTTATTATACAATATGCTTGTGTTATATGTGTAGTAAAATACTTGGCATATGATATTGGATGAAATGATTGTTCTTGTATGATATGTTGCATGATTTTCCATACTTATTGCTATGAACACATGAAACATAATATATTTGTTCCATTATATCTAAGCACTTCAACTCTTTGGTAGTAAAGTGTTGGAAAACAAGTACTTCAACTCTTGGGTAGTAAAGTACTTGAAAGTGATCCAACTCTTTGGTAGTAGATCACATTGTGAAATGATCCAACTCTTTGGTAGTAGATCTAGATCACATTGTGAAATGATCCAACTCTTTGGTAGTAGATCATAAAGGCCTTAATGCATTCAAATCTCAAGTAGTAAATGCATGGATGATATAATAGAAAATATGCTTAAAATATGTGTTCTCTTTTGTTGATGGACATCTTTGTGCAAGTATATGATTTTCTTATATTTCTTTATAACTGCCAAGTTTAGTTTTATCTTATTTCCAAGATATGATGAGAGGTATATAAAAGACACGTAGGCGTACTCAGTACAATATTCTTGAATATTGTGCTTACGTGTACCACATGTAATCTTTTGTTTAGGTTGTGGTTATGCTCTTGAAGATCCAGGATAGTTGAGAGTTGTGTGGCGAGCTGGTGTACAGGTGGACCTGTTGTCTTAAGATCATGTAGTTTAGTGGTAGTACATGTATATGTATAAGTTTTCTATTCAATATGTAATATCAAATGTTGTAACAATTCATGTTGTAATTATATGTTGAATGGTCAACACCTTAGTCTAACTTTGATGATGTTTGCTTTATATATATATTGCAAAACCCAAACATAATATATTCTTGTCCATTATATCCAATGCACTTCAACTCTTTGGTAGTAAAGTGCTGGGAATTAAAGTACTTCAACTCTTTGGTAGTAAAGTACTTATTGGTGATCCAACTCTTTGGTAGTAGATCATGTTTTGAAATGATCCAACTCGTTGGTAGTAGATCAAAAAGGGCCTTAATGCATTCAACTCTGAGGTAGTAAATGCATGGATGATATAATGGAAAAATATTCTTAAAAGATATGAGTTCTCTTTTGTTAATCATACACTTTCTTTGTTCAAGAATGTTTTTGTTATATCGCTTATTACTGCCAAGTCAGGTTAGCCCTAAACACAGGTCATGGATATTACAAGAAGTGTGTTTCCCTTTCTATCTTTCCTATCTAGGGAACAACTTTCAAATGGACAATTTCCACTTGGTATGTGTGGATTCATTATAAACATGAAGGTGGATAGCTTATTATAGCATAAGGTTGTTTGGACTATGGTTCCAAGATCATAAAGTTTGTGATGATTTTTCTTTTGAGCCTTCCAATAATTAGGAATACTCCTCTTATATATCTTGATATTTGTTATGTTGGTAAAAGTGGATGAGATAATGATGTGAGTTCCTTATAGGACATGAGGTGGATACCAAGGTAATGAATCCTAGTATCCAAGATGTATCAACAATATGAGAAATATGTGAAGGTTGGAGATGTTTATTAAATGAAAATTCCAAGTATTCCTATCCCATAGAGAGAGAGAGAGTTGATGATGATCCTATAAATGTTGTTTGGAAGGAAAAACAAAAGTGACTCTATAATGTTGTGTATGGTCTAGTGATAGATAGGCAAGACCATTATCAAGGATAGATGGTTTGTTGATACAATAGATATAATTTCAGGATGATAGTTAGAATTTAAAGTTGAAAGTTACTATTAGATTTTTATAGGTGGCACAATAAGTTTCTATGTTCCATATTTGCAAATGTCTTCTTATGTGGGGGTTTTTGTGCTAACCCAAGAGGAGATATGTATGAATGATGTGACATCACCATGATATGCAAGTAACCATGTGAAGGTAATAGGATGAGGTGTAAAGAAGGTACCCATCTTTGTTTACCTTGGATTTCAGGGGCAAAATCTCTGTTAGGGGTTTACATTTGTAAGACCCCTAAACTTACTTAATGATTTGAATAAGCTTAATTATCATAATTGAATTCTTATAACCCTAATATTTCCATGTGACATGCTTTGAAATAATAATACAAGCTTAAGTTTCAAATTTGGTCCAATTTGGACATTGTTTGAGCAAGTTATGTAATTTTATGCACATTCATGGAATTTTCTACAATTTACCCAATTGAGAGGTTTTCTTTGCAATTTATCACATTCATGGAATTTTCTACAATTTATCAAATTGAGAGGTTTTCTTTGCAATTTATCACTGTCATTATGTTCCTTGGATATTCTCTCATCATTCTTGAGCTTTTTTATCCATGATGCACCTATTTAAACCTTGGTTTGAAGGTGTTTTCCTGAAGGGTATTTTAGGGTTTACCCCTTCATGGATGAGCTACCTTTAGTAGCTATCAATTAACTAATGAATTATTTGTTTTTCTTGGAAATTAAATAAACAAGAGATAATCGTGTCTCTATAGATGGTGGGGGATATGC
The DNA here is from genome assembly GCA_963693085.1 of Alisma plantago-aquatica. Lineage (NCBI taxonomy): Eukaryota > Viridiplantae > Streptophyta > Magnoliopsida > Alismatales > Alismataceae > Alisma > Alisma plantago-aquatica. Next base: position 656,460,872 of record OY856411.1, read on the forward strand.
TTGTGTGTGTGCTTGTATATTCTTAATAGTTTAAGGCCATGGACACTTGGAAAGATACTAGAACTTCAACTTTTTCTTTAGCTTAAAGTTTCATATACTTATCTCTAAGCACCCAAATAAGCCATTTTCTCTCCACCACTTTCCTCCTTCTAAAAACCTCGTTCTCCCTCTGTTCTTCTGTGAATTTCCTATCCAAGGAAGAAGAACGAGGGGATCTTCTTGGAAAAAGAATCTAGGGTTGCAATTGACTTCTTTTTAGGGTTTAAAAAGCTTACTTCTAGTGACCATGATCTAAAAGAGTAAGAATCGACTTCTTTCCTTTGTTTTTTATTTGTTATCCTTCCTCCTACCTTTATCCAGGTCAGAACCTTATTGTTCCATGATAGAAATTGCTCTTAAGATCTAAAACCCTACCTTTCTTGCTCCTTATGCTTAGGGTTTGCTCATTTGATGAAGAAAGGTGCTAGATGGACGAGATCACAATTTATGCTTGAATTTTATACCCTACTTGCTCATGTTTTCTTCTATTTGGGAGTTTATCTTCTCATTAGAGACAATTTTTATAACTTTCTCCACATTTATTGCTTACCATAAGCTTGTTAGCTCATGTTCTTGCTTTTAAATGATGATCCATGCACTAAAAAGCTATGCTTGACTTGGATTTCAATTTTTATAATGTTCCCTCTTTTTTATTTTAGTTCTAGATGAACCTGTGATCATGTGTATGTTATTCCTAAGGTATATTATGACTTAGATCAGGTTGGTTTGACAACCTATGTTGCCAAGCACCTATCAACCAATGGTCAATTTTAGGGTTTGAAGCTGATTTCTTTTATAAACCCATGACCCGATGATGGTACCATTGCAACAACCATATGGTGTTGTCTTCATGACAACTAATGGTTAGTATCAAAGGTGTCATATTATGGTGAAAACCTATGGTCACCCCCATTAGGTCATGTTTTGGATCAATTAGAAGTTTAATGATCAACCATTAAGTACCCTACTAATGTTATCAATCAATGATGACATCAACTTAATATTTGATGCTGATTAATGAATATAGTGCTCATATAACAACCTATGGTGACTTAATGGTCACTAATGATGGTGGATCAGGTCTCCACAATCTATGGTGAGTTAATCATATAGTTGTAGCATCAATTAAGCCTTATACCAATGGTTTCTTGGATCACTTGATGCAATGGTTGGACCTATACTGTAATTGATGGTTTTAACATATGAACTTGACCCAATGGTCAAGATCTAATGTTTATTCCTCTAATAAAGTGGAATGATGGAAAATGTAACATGTTGGTCCTAATAATGTGATTTATATAGTTTCCTTTATATGATCAACTTAAGGAGCTTACTTGCTGACAATGGATGGCTTGTTTTAAATGAACAGTCGATTGTGGGTTTTGCCCTACTCTCAATGGAATTTTTTGTTGTTGTTAATCAAGGGATGTCTAGGGTTAGATGGTGACTCTTTCTAGAGTATAAATCAAGGACTTCATAGGTGGTTTATCCAAGGCATTTACTTATGTAAACAACCAATGGTCTTACCTTTTAAACATCCAATGGTTCTAGGTGACATTGTTGTATGGTGATATGGGTTGAATGGTGAGGGAACAACTGGAGGGTTACCCTTAATAAAGCAGTCTTACCTATTCAATCAGATGAATAGAAGGAATGATAACCATATTGTGTTGATATGTAACCCTAATGAGGTATAGCTTGTTATATGTAGCTTTAATATAACTAAATGATGGTAATTGGGTATGAATAGTCCTTGAATGATTAATACAATCATGAAGTACTCACTTATTGTTGTTGAAACCCTAGTATTCTATAACCTGATGGTGACACCTTGATTTATGTGTGGGTTCATACTTGACAATAGTATGGAATGTGATGGCGATGCTTCACCTTATGCATCCATGATCTAATGGGGATGTCGTGAGTTAGAGTTTGGGTATAAGTGATGATTAGTAACATTAATATAATTTATCTTGTTGAATCCAACTCAAGTTCAAATAGATAAAGATGAATATTCACGTTTAACATTCTTATAAGATGGAATGATGGTGAAATAACCACCTTAATTTGATCATAACCTTAATATGTTTATTGGTGGTTATCATAGCCACATGGTTGATACTTTCTTATGCTAAACATGTGCATTATGAATATGATGGGGGTTAATCATATCTAGATTCCTTGCATGTTGACGTAATAAAGGAATGTTCTTAATGTTAATATAACCCTGCTATGATTGTTTATGAATATGTTCTAGCTCATTAATGCAATATTGTGTTGATCCAGTGTATTATATGTAAGTGATGTTGTTGAGCCTTGTTATAAGGCATGCAAAGATAATGATGATCTTACATGGAATAGTATGATGGTCTTAATGACCTTTGGGCATGGTTGATCCCTGAATGAGGTGCAATCTTCTTATGTTGATAAGGGTTGATACCCTATGATATTGTGAAAAGGATTTATATCATGTCATAATATGATGGTCTTAATCACCTTTGGGCATGGTTGAGCCCTGAATGAGGTGTAATCCTATTGTGTTGATAAGGGTTGATACCCTGTGATATTGTGAAAAGGATTTATATCTTGTCATAGTATGATGACTAGTATAGTTTCATGAATGGCAAGTGAATAGTACCATGTGATGATGAGATGAGAAATTATGTTTCACATGTTTTATAACTTTTGAAGTTGTGATATGTATATGCTTGCTAGATGTGAATTAGGGTTTGTATGTCCATTTATTTGATGTAGCCTTAATTCACCTAATTGGCATAACTAATCAAGTGGAACTCTAATCATGTAGTGCCCTGTGCTATAGATTTATTTGAGTGTCAGAACTTGCCAGATGGTGAAACGAGTATTCCTAAGGAAAACTCAGAGTGCATACTAATGAGTATGTGGGGTGCTTGTCATCCTAAATTCAAGTGTTTAGGGAGGATGACTACGATCATACCTAGCCCTCAGTTTGAGAATGGTTGTGGTCGTGTCTCGATGATTATGTATGTGATAATATTAGAGGACAACTGTGGTTGTACCTTGGATGGTAGGGTATGTGTACCCACCTCCTTTCACTAGTGTCGTGACCTATACCAAGGACGGACTAGGCTGTTAGCAGTTTGACCTTATGTGTTGTTGTGGAGGACCCGTACTGATCGGGGACATAGAAGATCTTAGGAGTTCGGATCTTCCTAGATCTTATATGACACTGATTTCAACTTAGCAGTGGTCAGTTGGATTTTGAGTGGTATCCTCAATTTCCTCAGGGTATAATAAAAGATGTAAGATAACTGTGTAGCATATTTGTTTATGATTATACACAATGCTTCATATTGGATGAAAACCCTTGTTTGCTTTCTTTTCACTGAGATCATGTATAGTACAATAAGAAATAATAGATATGCTTATGTTGTAGTTATGCTCATGTTGTAAACATATTTATGTTGTCAAATATACTGACACTGATGGTTAAGATGTTGCTTCTAGCTATGTTTAATATTTCTATCCATGCCTGTGTAATTAAAAATGCTTAAACTGCTAATCATGCCTATGTAGTTCATTGTGTTATGTTGTTAGTTGTACTTATGATATAGATATGTTCCCTTTATTTGAGATGCCAATATTGATAGCCATGTTATGTTACTAGACATATTCATGAAGTCAGCAATGCTTATGCTACTAGATTTCTTGTACTGTTAGTAAGGAATATGATGATAGTCAGATTAATGATAATGATTGTTATTAGATGCAATTTGATGATATTTGAGTAGATATCTATCTAAAGAAATGGACTTATATGTTATATATATATATATATATGCACTGCTGATCATACTTGTTGCTAAGATGATTTGCTTAATATGTTTAGTATACTTGAAATGTTCAATATGTTCAATTGATTATTAAATACTCTAACTGTTTAGTTGTCAACTATTTAAAATGTTGTAATCAATAAGCGTTGTTGGAGGTTATATCTCTTACTGGGACATGAGTCTCACCCTTGTAGTTTGCCACATTTTTTTAGGTAATCGGAAGTGACGAAAACAAACATGTGGCGGCAAAGAGGAGCTATAGTAATGAATCTTTGAGAAAGTTGATTAGATGTCTAGTGTGTCCTAGAGTCGTCCTTGTACTCTCAGGTCCGGGTAAGAAAAGTTTGTATATGGTGTTTCAAACGAATCAAACTTTTTTTAGCATATTAATGCTTGTTTGTGTGGCATATCTGAATATTGTTCTCCTGTGTATATATGTTGTGGCTAAGGCGATAGACCAATTTGTTTCAAATTCTTGGCATAGTATGGATACAAGAAATATGTTTGGCTCTTATGTAAATATTTTTAAGCGGGTGTTGATGTTGAAATCAGTTTTAATTTACCCATATTTTTGGGTATGTTATTAATTAGTGATTGATTGTGTTTTTATGTTTTGAGTAATCTTGTTTAGTGTAACGAGTTCTCACAGATCCAGTGGTGGAGCTAGCAACCTGAGTTGGGGGGGGGGGGATTACTAAGTGTGGACATTAGCTCACATCATATGATCTACGATTTGGTTTTATGTTGACTAAAATTATCGTGAGACTTATTAGTCACGAAAGTGATTGTTCACGCATGACAATCTTGGCAAACTCAACTATCTTTAGAATTACCGAAATATTCTTAAGAGTACTTTTCAAAACAAAGATTGAGCTCTTAATGCCAGGAAAAAATTAGCGGAATTTCAGGAATCAGCTTGAACTCACAGAAATATGTATACCCGGTCAATCAATTAGCCATGTTTTTTTGTTTTATTTTGGTGGGGGCATGGTCTACGCTGGCCCCCTGTTCCTCCGCTGTTGCACTTATCAATAAACAACACTCGTCATGGTGTTAATTTTGCTGTTGCATTGCCTTTTACTCTCTCTAGCTCCATCTTTCTCATTTACCTCAACAAAATCTGGCACAGGCTACCCTTGCGTTTTTGAATGATCTTTTACACCCACTTCTACTTAATTGTTACCAATTCTCTAGGCACGTGTAAAACCGCGGATGTGGTAAGTGATATGTATCACAGCCTTTTTTGGACACATCACTGGAACCCAACTTGTCAGTAATAACGTGAGGTGTGCAAGATTCGCATATCTGATCGCACCTGATGACGCGTGAAAGATCCAAATGATGCGAGCGTCAGACGTGCAAAAAGACGAAACGTGACAGCTACTGCAATAGGATTGATTAGAAAAGGATTGTTTCATTTACATTTTCTTGGTTTCCCACGTGATTGTCGTGGCAATCCCAGCCAAAGCAGCCAACACCAGTGCATTGAACTCAGAGATGGTTGGTCAAGATTGCGTCACTTGTTTATTCCCGCTTTGTCCCCTTCCGGACAAATTCAATCGACTATAAAGGCCGTCCTGGGAGCATCGTTTCAATACACCTCACCAACCACCCACGCTCCAGTCCGATCGCCGGTCGGAACTATCGCCTCCCCTTACCTGATCAAAGTTCTCGCCCCTACTCAGTGCACCTGCTACGGTCCCGGCGGCGCAGAAGATTAGATTCCATAAGCGATCGATTCGATAGCATGGCTCACGGACAGCGGCAGCAGATGCTACTGAGCCGGGCGTCGTCGGCAGCGGGGAGAGTGATCCCCCGCCGCGGGAGGGTTAAGGCCGCAATCGCAGTCAGCCTCGCCAACTCGCTCGCGTCCCTCTTCACCGGCCGTCAACGCCATCGGCACGCGCCCAAAATGACGCAGCGGCAGTAGCCTGCCTGGAGCCAGAACGAGAGGTCCTGGCCTTGCTGCTGCTGGCTGGGGACACTTTTTTATTTCTCGCCACGGCCACTTTGGTGTTCTGCAGCATACGGCTGAGTATCGTCAGCTTTGTGGTCACCGTTCTCATTATTTTGTTTTGGGAAACGAGTTTGTTCTGTATATATGTAGAGCTGTAAGCCGTCTGAACTTAGAAAGAGCTTCCTTCGCGTTGTAGGCAGTTGTAGCTTTGTGAGCCCAGTCTTGTTGAACTTTTCAGTGAAATGGCAAATTATTCATTTTCTTATCATCTGCCGACCTAGTAAATCACAGTTTTAACTTATAAATACTTATTAGAACAAAAAATCCAAATAAGACACTTTCGCAAGAAAATTTACCCAACTTGTTTCCCGTACTAACACGATTCGGGTAAAAAATGCTACATTAGTTGGCGTGTCTAGTGTTGGGACCAAACATGCCGAAAAATTTGGTGTTTTACCTTACATGCCATAAAAACTAAGACCTTTTGCTGAGCCGGACAATTAAAGCGGCAAAATGGGTGTTTACATTGTCATTGTTTTTAAATAAAAAGTGCCATTGTTTTTTACATGAGTTATTTTAAATACACGTCAGATGTTGTGACGTTTACTGCATGCAATTCTTCAAATTGGCATAACTGTGTACCCCCAATTAATGACTACATTCAATTGATTTTTAGTTGACAATTTCTTAGAATTATTTTTTATATATACATTTTATTTTTGCAGATGTATTATTGAAAAAAAATTAGATTTGTATCATTTAATGTGTATCCGTCTATTATAAATAGTTGTACTATACTTATGTAAGATCTATAATATTTATTTAAATTCATCCATACGAAGTGAAGAATTATTTCCAAAAGGTATTATACTAAATGGTGAATACAAAATGATCTAATATCAATTAAAGTTAACCCACACAAATATTGATGGAATGATTACCCAACATATAGCAATCATATAGAAACATTAGTCTAAATGTGTTTAAGAAAGGATACATGATTCAATAGCAAATTTAAAATATTTGAAAATAACAAGTCATCCGTAGATGTTGCAACAAATAAGTTCAATCGTGCAACCAAAACACGAGAATATTTGACCACATTATAACACTATATTTAATAGTGCATTATATTATTTAGAAAATAAAATTATTCAGTAAGATTAATACCAGTTATTGTCAACTACCTTGACCTTGGCTTTGGTCACCAGATTGTCGCTCTATGTCTGGAGAAGCCTGAATTGAACTCAATTGTGTAAGCTGAGCTCCACATGTAGGCCTACTCATAGGAAGTGGTAGTGTGAGAAGTTGAGTGGATGACATATTCCAGGATGGTGGAGGTGATTCCAACATAGTTGTGTGGAGGCCTTGCGATCATGAATATAAAGTCTCGTGTTGATAAAAAAACTCATGATTAACTAAAACTTTTTGAGATCATGATAAAGTAGAAGGAGCTCCAAACTTATCAAACAATGGTGATGGATAAGAGTATAATATTCCTAGGAACAAAGGAGTACCAATAGATTAGTATCTTGCAGAGGTAGAATCTCCTACCGGTATGGATCTCTTATTATTGTAGAACATCTTGGTGTAGTAGAATGACGTGGTGGTGTGAAGTGGTCCACTTGTTGTAAAAGTTGAAAAAGGAGTGGCGTCAACTGATGTCATCGTAAGAGGAGCCATACTCTAATTTTGATGCATGCGGCTTGGCATCCGTTGAAGCCATGCACTTTGCACACTATATATGTTGTCATGTGCTCTCAAGCAATCCTCAACAGTTGTCTCTTGTGTGAATGTTTAAAGTACCTCTTTGATTTGCACATGACTTTGGATCTATAAAAATATATCTTCACTAACATCGATTTCATTTCAAAATTAATAATATATATATATTTACACATTCTCTTTGTACGTATTCACGAGGATAGTACATTGTAGGTGGATCAACTGGACACTGAACACAACACTCAAGTGTGTACCATCTAGGGAGCTTCTTGGAAGCCAAGGGATCAACACATTGAGTTATATTATTACATATGTCATTCCATGTATTTGGGCATATGCTATAGTGGACAAATCAATAATTACTTATGCATCCTCTACCATAAATTTCTATGATATGTAGGGAATTTTTGGGGTCATAGTTTGGGCACAAAATCGTCTTAGTACTCTATCAAAAGCATGACACTCCATTACAGTAGAAGATATCATTAGTACACGTGCCATCCAAATGTCACTGCCTTCTTAAAGGATTGGCAACAACTTTACCAACAATTCAAAACTATAAGGTGTATAAACTAATTACAAATTTAAACATTTGTGATATTTGAAATGTGATAATGATAAGATAGAACAAATTATTCGAAAAAAGTTAAGAAGTGGAAAGTATAGTGAAAGTTAGATACATACTTAAATGAAGTGGTGTCCGATTTAGTAACTGCAATTACACTCTATATGACGCAGATTGTAACAATTTGAAAGTCTATGTTTTGTTTTGTTATTTTGGTATAACATGGGAGCATTAGTGTAGCAAAAAACTCAATTATTGAAAATTAATATGATTCATGTCAGATCTATTATGGTTGTAGGTTAATTCATTTAAAAACTTACTTTGATTTAGTTGGATTTGAAATAATATCATTTGAGTTATTTAATATGTTACATAAATGTGTTTGAAATTGTTTGTAGAACTTGAAATTTTAGATGGAATTAGTTGACATTTGTACACAGAAGGGAAACAATGTCTTCCATGTTAACAAAATAATTGTGGCTTTGTGAAAGTATAAAACAATGCTATATGAAAAAAAGTCGTTATCATGTTTAAATCCAAAGTCTCTTTGGAAACTTATAAACTAGTGATATATAAATATAATCATGTAAAATTGCCTATAAAATATAATTAGTATTCTCTTCATCGAAATTATGTTTATTACTTTTATCTCATTCTCTTCTAGTAAATTTAATCGATATACAAGTATTTAAGCAAGTATTTTTAATTCTATAATTCCCTATAAAGTATAAAATCAAGCCAAATCAATAAGAAATATGTATGAAATAATAAATATAAATAAATCATATGATAATTAGAGAAATGTCTAAATAGTAGAAGTCCGTGTCTGATATAGTAAGTTTAGGATACATTTCAATTAATTACCCAATGAAATAATATTCTACATATACATACATCATAACTCACACATCTTAAACTAAAATGCACATAAACTACTCAAATCTCACCTTATCGTTCGATGTAGTAAGCTCTCATTTGTGTCTCTAACCACACTGGAAGTAAGACAAGATCATCATTCACTACTACAGAAACAACATTCAGTGTCGCTTTTCTGGGCGTCGGTTATTTAGGAAAACCGACGCCTATAACATTCAACGTCGGTCATCTAGGTCATCCGACGTCTGTAGCCAAGACACGGGTACCGCTTGTATTAAGCGTCGGTTTTTTTGGTAAAAAACCGACGCCTAAAACTGCCGCGAAATCCAATTTTCGAGCAAAAAAAATATGTCACATACGGCATCGGTTATTTACCTAAAGCCCGACGCCTATATAAGATGAAAATTTGCGCGAAAATTTACAGCTTAGGTGTCGGTTATCCTTAGATAACCGACGCCTATAGTGGTTCCCGCCAATTTATTTGGGGCAAATTTTATCTAATTGGATGTCGGTTTTGTAATAGGAACCGACGCTGAAGACCTTAGGCGTCGGCTTTGTTAGATACCCGACGCCCTTTACGAACTTATTAGACGCATGATCGATCGACTTTAGGTCCCCTTTCCTGTTTCATCGTCTTCATCGCCCGACCCTCTGCTGCTCACCGACGCCGCTGCCCGCCACCCTCCGCTACCGTCGCCCGACCCTCCGCTGCTGCTGTTGCTTGTGCGCCGCCGCCGCTTCCTGCTCCTTCTGCTGCCGGTGTCGCCACCGCCTGCCTGCTCCTTCTCCGCCGCCTTCCTGCCCGCCGCCGCCTGCCGCTCCCTGCTGCCGGTGTCGCCTTCCTGCTCCTTCTCCGCCTGACGACCCCCGCGTCTCCGCCGCTGCTGCCACTGCCCTACGCCGCTGCCGCCTCCACTGCCTACATCGCCGCCTCCACTGCTCATCGTCGCCGCCTCCACTGCTCTTCTTCCTTAACGGAGCTCGCTACCGACAGAGCTACTCCTCTTCTTCCTCCACGAGCTCGCTACTTACAGGTACGATTTTATACCTAGTTACACAGCTCATTTTTGCTTCAATCATATTCATCATGTTGTTGTTTTTTATTGCAATTTTATGTAGATATTCTCCTTTAAATCCTAAGAAAATTATACACCCTTTAATTACAAACCCTAATTCACCTCTAGTCACTCACTTCTATCGATTATCCAAATGTAAATTGCCCCTTACTATGTCACCATTCATTCCAATGCAAAACTGGACCTTCCTACGCCACCATTTACTCAAAAGGTAGTTTTCATTTGATATCTAATTATTACATTAAGGATACTGAAAAAACTATATGAGTTACACCTTCATAGGAATGCATACAACTTCTATCTGAAAGAGATCTAAACATGATAAAAAATAATCTAAGATACAACTTTCTTCATTTAGGACTAGTCCAAGTATCTACAAAATCCTTAACTAGAAAAGGTATAAATTATTCCTTACTTCTATCCCTTAGAGACTGTAAGCATCTAAAATTCTCAGATTCCCTTCTTAGACTTCTAGAATCAACACTACATGAAGAATATGTTTCCTTCGATAATATGTTATAACATAGTATGATCTTAATCTGATCTGGATGTTCATAATAATGTAGTATGTTAAATATGATGATTAGGGATACATATAATGTCTAGTAAAGATTCCTAGACCTTTTGTTTGAAACTATTGATTTCTTGATTTATTATTTAATAATGCTCTGTTGATTAGGATTAACCATGTTGCATGTAGTTTATAGACAATTATTATATATAAGAATGCAACACATGTATTTGTTGGCCTAGAAACCCGTCCAAGATTTACTCATTAGGAGTAAATCTTGGATAGTCCCCGGTTTGGTACTGTTCTTGAACACCTAATCTCACTTAGGATGTAAGTGTATAATGTGTATTGGGTTTTTGAGAAACTTTCAGTAGCATTTCCCTGTTTGTTCTCTAAGTACATATGTACTTAGAGAACAGCGGGGAAATGCTGCCGAAATTTTCTTGAAAACCAATTACGCATTATACACTTACTAGTGAGATTAGGTGTTCAAGGATGGGATAGGTGGTACACATTTATTATATATAAGAATGACATCAAATGTGTTTGTTGGCCTAGAAACCCGTCCAAGATTGACTCATTAGGAGTAAATCTTGGATAGTCCCCGGTTTGGGACTGTTCTTGAACACCTAATCTCACTTAGGATGTAAGTGTATAATGTGTATTGGGTTTTCGAGAAAATTTTGGTAGCATTTCCCCGTTTGTTCTCTAAGTACATATGTACTTAGAGAACAGCGGGGAAATGCTGCCGAAATTTTCTCGAAAACCCAATACACATTATACACTTACTAGTGAGATTAGGTGTTCAAGGATGGGATAGGTGGTACACATTTATTATATATAAGAATGACATCACATGTGTTTGTTGGCCTAGAATGTGAACAATCATTGTTTTTTATATTACTTGTACATTGGTATAAATTAGAATGAACAATCACTAAATTATATATTGTTTGTATGGAATCCGGCTTCATTGTAGATATCTATTATTGTTGGCCTAGAAACCCATCCAAGATTGACTCATTAGGAGTAAATCTTGGATAGTCCCCGGTTTGGGACTGTTCTTGAACACCTAATCTCACTTAGGATGTAAATGTATAATGTGTATTGGGTTTTCGAGAAAATTTTGGTAGCATTTCCCCGTTTGTTCTCTAAGTACATATGTACTTAGAGAACAACGGGGAAATGCTGCCGAAATTTTCTCGAAAACCCAATACACATTATACACTTACTAGTGAGATTAGGTGTTCAAGGATGGGATAGGTGGTACACATTTATTATATATAAGAATGACATCACATGTGTTTGTTGGCCTAGAATGTGAACAATCATTGTTATTTATATTACTTGTACATTGGTATAAATTAGAATGAACAATCACTAAATTATATACTGTTTGTATGGAATCCGGCTTCATTGTAGATATCTATTATTGTTGGCCTAGAAACCCATCCAAGATTGACTCATTAGGAGTAAATCTTGGATAGTCCCCGGTTTGGGACTGTTCTTGAACACCTAATCTCACTTAGGATGTAAGTGTATAATGTGTATTGGGTTTTCGAGAAAATTTTGGTAGCATTTCCCCGTTTGTTCTCTAAGTACATATGTACTTAGAGAACAGCGGGGAAATGCTGCCGAAATTTTCTCGAAAACCCAATACACATTATACACTTACTAGTGAGATTAGGTGTTCAAGGATGGGATAGGTGGTACACATTTATTATATACTAGGGAAATGTTGCCTAATCTTTTCCTAATATATACTTGTTTTCTCTGATCATAGAATGGATAGATCATGGATGTCCATTCGTAATCGTTGCACCCCAGAGTTTATATCTGGTCTTGATCAGTTTATTAGATTTGCCGAGGAACATAGGAAAAAACCTACAGATAGGTTCTACTGTCCATGTAGGCATTGCGGTAACAACTTGAAAGTCAACACTGGTGAGGAAATCAAAAGTCATGTCATGTGCAACGGGATTGTACAAGGCTATACAGAATGGCACTGGCATGGAGAGATTTCAAAATCGAAACCAGTAGATGTCGATAGCAGTGCTTGGGTGGAAGAAGAAATTGCCTCTGATGACGTAAATGTGAACGAACCAGTTCCAGCAGACATCGTTGATGCGATGCTGATGGTGTTGTGGTATCTACCTATAATATCACGGTTTCAACGCTTGTTTGCAAATCCGAAAGATGCGAAGAATTTGAGGTGGCATGCAGATGTTAAGAAAAATAATGATGGGATCCTACGACATGCGTCTGATTCCCCACAGTGGAAGAAGATTGATCTATTGTACCCTAAATTTGGTGAAGAAGATAGGAATCTAAGACTTGGGCTTTGTACAGATGGGATGAATCCGTACGGGACATTGAGCAGCCAACATAGCACTTGGCCAGTCATGCTTGTTATATACAATCTTCCTCCCTGGATGTGTATGAAAAATAAGTACGTTATGTTGTCATTGTTGATATCGGGTCCTAAACAACCCGGAAATGATATCGATGTTTATCTTGAACCTTTGATTGATGACTTAAAGAAACTTTGGGCTGAAGGTGTGATGACCTATGATGCTTCAGCAAGAGAGACATTTCGTTTGCACGTTATGTTGTTTTGCACTATTAATGACTTTCCAGCATATGGGAATTTGTCTGGATATAGTGTCAAAGGAGCTAAAGCGTGTCCTATATGTGAAGAAAACACTGATTCAATAAGACTAAAACATGGCGGCAAGACTGTATATCTTGGTCATCGAAGGTTTCTTTCAAAATTCCATCCGTATCGTAGGAAGCGCAAAGCATTCAATGGATGGAATGATGAACGAAGTGCACCTAAACCTATACCAGGGGATGTTGTTTATGAAAGAGTAAAAGACATTGTCAATGAATTTGGTAAGAAATCACAATGTAGTATGGCCACACGGAGTGACAATTCTTCATTCAAGAAGAAGTCAATATTTTGGGATCTTCCTTATTGGAGTTCTTTGACAGTCAGGCATTGTATCGATGTAATGCACGTTGAGAAAAATGTATGTGATAGCATCATTGGTACTCTATTAAATATACCAGGTAAGACTAAAGATGGGATAAAATCCAGACTGGACCTACGTGAAATGGGAATAAGGTCAGAATTAACAGAATTACGTGAAATGGGTAATAAAAGAACATACTTACCTCCCGCTTGTTACACGTTGTCTAGAAAGGAGAAGAAAACTTTTTGTGAATGCTTGGTAAATGTTAAGGTGCCACATGGTTACTCATCCAACATCCGTAGATTGGTATCAATGAAAGATCTGAAATTGATAGGTCTTAAATCTCATGATTGTCACACTCTAATGCAACAAATATTGCCCGTGGCAATTCGATCTATATTGCCGAAGCATGTAAGGTTTGCAATTACCAGACTTTGTTTCTTTTTCAACAGTCTATGCAGCAAAGTTATTGACCCTGATACTCTCGATAATTTGCAAAGAGAAGTGGTTGTTACCCTATGTCAGCTTGAGATGTATTTCCCTCCTTCGTTCTTTGATATCATGGTACATCTTGTTGTCCACTTGACTAGGGAAGTGAAAATGTTGGGACCAGTTTTCTTGCATTGGATGTATCCCTTTGAACGATACATGAGCGTTTTTAAAGGTGATGTTCGAAACCGTTATCGGCCTGAAGGGAGTATTATTGAAGGTTATGTGGCGAGAGAGGTTATGGATTTTTTCAATGACTTTCTCAGTGGTAATGACACTCCTGATAATGACAAGAATATTGAGGAGGGCAAAGGAATTTTGGGATCACGGGTGAAAGTAATCAGCCGTGAGCAGTTGGAACAAGCTCACTTGTATATTTTACACAATATGGATGAAGTGAGTGTTTATATCGAGGAACATACCAATTTCATAAAGAGACAACATCCTCGAGCAAGTTCAATGTGGCTTGCTAGAGAGCATAATAAGACTTTTACTAAGTGGTTTGAAGATAAAGTCTTACATCAACTATCTCAAACACCACATGATATTACAGAAACTATCAAATGCCTCGCCTTTAAACCAAAACCGAATGTTATGTCTTATGAAGGGTTTGACATTAATGGATTCACATATTACACAAAGCGCCAAGATGATAAGAGTGTCGTCCAAAATAGTGGGGTCACTCTTCAAGCGTCGACTATGTACTTTGCAAGTGCAAAGGATAAGAGTCCACGTGAAGCTAAAATGTCATATTACGGTGTCATTGAGGACATTTGGGAGTTTGACTACATAGATTTCAAAATTCCGCTCTTTAAATGTAATTGGGTTGATAACACCAAAGGAGTTATAGTGGATGAATTGGGTTTCACTTTGGTGAACTTTGAAAAGATTGGCGAGAAGGGTGAACCATTCATATTGGCATCACAGGCGAAACAAATATTCTATATCGATGATCCTGCAAATGATAAATGGTTGGTTGTTCTTCATGGTAAAAGACAGTTCATTGAAGATCCTATAGATGAAGAAGAGTACTATGATAAGTATGATGACTCCAGTCCATTCTCAGTTGGGTTGCCAACTCCACAAAATATTGAAGCTAATGATGACTTATATGTGCGCGGAGATCACAATGAAGGATTGTTAATTGATAAAAGATCACAATTTTAGAGACATGTATGTTTATACAAATGCTAAATGTTTGCCTTTTTCTAGTTAATACAAATGCTAAATGTTTGCCTTTTTCTAGTTAATACAAATGCTAAATGTTTGCCTTTTTCTAGTTAATAGAAATGCTAAATGTTTGCCTTTTTAATGACATTTTCAGATGGCTGACCATGATGAGCATGATGTCCATGATGAGCATGAAGTTCATGATGAGCATGCTGTCCATGACGAGCATGGCGAGGATACTAATGTAAGTTCTAAAAACATATCCTGTATTTCTATAAAATTCATTATCTTCTAGTTATGTCATATATCCTATATTTCTATATTGGGCTAAGTTAGTGTGTTTTATTTTTGTCAAATTTTAGGTTGATGCACCTGTACCCACTGAAGCACTGGAGCAACTTGATGCGCAACACCAGACACTTAACAAGAAAAGGGGCATCACTCTGTTGAAGAAGTTATTAGCGCTAAGTGGTAGTGGATCTAAATTGGTGGTGGAGTTTGATAATGGAGGAAATCCAATTGGAGTGAACCGCAATAATTTTGTGAACTATCTTGGGTGTACCACTCGGAGCCATTGTGGTGTTAAGTATGACAATTGGCATAAAGTTCCTCAAGGGAAAAAAGACTTGATATGGAAGGATTTATGCGTGAGTTATTATTATTTGCAATTCTATTTTGTAGATTACAAATTCTATTATTTGCAATTCTATTTTGGATACTAGTTAATAACATTTCTATTTTACAGAATCTGTTTGCATTGGATGAGAAGTTGCATCGTAAAAATGTGATGCAACGCGCTGGAAAGATGCTTAGGAATTATAGGACAAATCTGAACAGAGAATACATAAAAGAGGGTGATAAGAAGAAGAAGTCAGCCCTTGAACAATGGAACTTCTTGGACAAAGAAGATTGGGACAATTTTGTTGCTTCAAGAAAATCTGAAGAATTCAAGGTATTAGGTGTCACTCCTAATTTAATTAATATACATTGTATTCACCTGTTTCAAGATTAGCATTTAGTGCTACTAACCAAATCATTAATGTGCATACTAACTAGGCCCTCAGTGACGCACAAAAAGCAAGGCGTGCACTGAATGTGCATGACCACACTATGGGTCCAAAAGGCTATGCAAGCGTTCGCCAAAGACTACAGGCGGAGTCTGCGGCTACTCAGGAGTCTGCTCCTACTCAGGAGTCTGCCACACCCATGCCTCGCCATGATATCTGGATAGCTGGCAGGCAAAACAAGAAGGGTGAAATAAAGAAGCCTGTAACTGCTGAGGCGGCTGCAAAAATGGTAAAATACAACTCTTAGAGAAATCGTTTGAATATTGATTATTTGTGGTGTTAACTTACCAATTTCTGTTTATGGTGATTAGCGGGAGCTGCACGAGCAGAGGAAACAAGGCACGTTCATCCCTCAGGGCACAAGGGATGAATTGACAGTTGCTCTGGGTAACCCAGAGCATCCTGGACGTGTTAGAGGTGCCGGCGCTGGTGTTGGCATCAAAGCATTCTTTGGGCCATCCCAGCGCAAACCCAGAGCGGGACTTTCTCAAGAAGAGGTAACCTATTCTTTTTTTAGAATGTTACTGCAAAAGGAAATTCATTAATAAGAAGCTAATGTTTCTTTTATCCATGTATAGGAGAATAAGAGAGTTGAGGATTTAGTTGCTAAGAAGATCAACGATGTAGTTGCTGAGAAGGTCAAGGAAGAATTGCTGCGGTGGCAGGCATCTCAGGCTTCCAATACGCCTATGGCGACCCACTCTTCTCCTGATGCACAGACTGCGAGTAATCCTGGAGACCCATCGCCTAGCACGTCTGCTGTAAGTATTGTTTATGACATTGTAGTTAGTCTTTTCAAGTTGTTATGTTTTCAAGATGATATGTATATATGTATAATATTCTTTACGTAAATTTGTAGGCATTGAAGCCATGCCGCTTAAGAATGCAAGACTACGTTGTTGCAGAGGCGCAGGCTTACCCGTCCCTTCCTGGGGCAATGTTTCACGGGACTCCAATGCCACAGGGCTACGTTCGTGTGAGCCCGATACGTGTGTTACCTGATTGGAGAGAAGCTACATTGCCATATCCCCACCCGGATATTGATAGACTTGCTGATGCAGAAGGCGGGGTGATATTGTGGCCCAAAGCAGATGTCGTCTACACGACTGAAATTGTAAGATAAATTTACATTGATTTAGACTGTTAATGTGTATATATGATGTCAACTGATCTGAAATTATATGTACAGGTTAAAAAGAAGACACCAGGAGCACCTAGGCCTCCACTTCCACTTCCCGCATTACCCGATTGGGTTCCAACTGACCTAACATACCCGTTAGGTCCTGCTTGTAGGGGAATGGCATGTTGGCTACGGGCACATAATGTACATTGCCCTATAATTATTTCTTTAGATGCAGATTATGCAGGTCAATCATACGATAGCTCTTTATTTATACAAGATATTATTGAGCTGTTTATGTATGATTGGCTGAATACATCAATGATAGAGACATGGATAAGGTGAGATCTTGTTTATACATCCATATACCTTGTGTAAGATCCGGTGATCTGGTTTCTTATATATTAATGCATACGCCTATATGTTTTGCAGCTACCTAGTCGAAGATCATTGCAAACAATTTGCATTTGATCATGTGGGATTTTTGATTCCATCATTGATTAGTTTGGTAGCTAAAGACCCTGATAATGTTCAACAATACTGTATAGATGCTTTTACAATTTTTGGTCAGCAAAAGAAGACGATAATAATAGCTCCATTCAATGTCAAGTAAGTTTACTTTATTTATAATTTGGACTTAAGAAAATTCCATTTTTATTTTGCATTTTGAGTTATTAATTGTTAACTTCTTACTTCTAGCGGTAGACATTGGGAGTTACTAGTTATTGTCCCCAGGACATTCACTGTTTATTATCTAGATCCTACGGGGAGTACATTGAACACTAAAATTGGACACGTAATGAGAATGCCATTATTCTGGTGAGAAATATTTCATTTTTATATCCGTTAACATCTTTTATTACATTACTATTTACTTATGCAATTTATTGTGTTATATTAACATGTAGGGGTTTAGATGCATTCAAAAAGGCTGGAGGAACGGTCCCAAGGAAAAAGAACCAGCCAATAAATTGGCAGAACGTACAAGTAAGTTCCCGACTCAAATATATATATTATTGATGTGAATTGTGCTTAGTTGTATTATTTTGTATGTTTCAATTTATAGTGTGCTACACAAGACAATGGATGGGCATGCGCATACTATGTGATGCGATTTATGCAGATGATTATCAAATATGCCGCATTGGACATCGATACCATACATGAGGTATTATATATATTCTCATTAGTTAGTATGCAATATATCAATCTTATATTATTTTTATATTATTACTTATATATATACATCATTCTCTTTGCAGGTGTTTAAAACTGACAACACTACAGGTAAACGTTTAAAAAATATACATGCTCCATATACGATGGAAGCATTAAATGAAGTAAGAGAAGAATGGGCAAAAGCCATACAAGCAGTGGCAACTGTAAGATATAATTGGGATGTTGATAGCGATAATGAATGATACTATGTAAATGAATATTTCTGAATGTTAATACATGTATTTGAATGTTTCTATATGTGTGTGAATGTGAGAATTGAATTGATGTCTGAATGTATGTACTTGTGTAGAATTTTGCTTGTGACTTTTGCAGGTTTGCGGCCTGTTTGTAGGCTGATATCAATGGATGTCGTAAACCTGCAGTTCAGAAAACTGAACTGCAGGTTCTCATCCTGCTGACCAGCCACAGCAGGCCTGCAAACTGATATGAAAAAAAAAAAATATAAATAGGCGTCGGTTATTTATAGAAAACCGTCAGGAAAGACCTACAGCGTCGGTTTTGTCAATAAACCGACGCCTGATGTGGCCAAAGCAGTCCTGGAAATGGCGTCGGATATTCATATCAAACCGACGCCTATTTAACATATAGGCGTCGGTCGTTTAGTATATAACCGACGCCAAAAGTGTTCGCGCCACAAAAAATGGCGTCATCTAGGGCACTTTATGCGTCGGTCATCTACTAAAAGACCGACGCTATATTCCATAGTGGCGTCGGTTATTTACTAAAACACCGACGCAGAAAGTGCCCTAGATGATGCCGTTTTCTGTGGCGCGAACCCTTTTGGCGTCGGTTCTCTACTAAACGACCGACGCCTATAGATTAAATAGGCGTCGGTTAAAAAACCGACGCCGAAGTGTTCGACCTTTAGCGGCGCCCACATAGGCGTCGGTCGGAAACCGACGCCAAATGGGGTTAAACGACCGACGCCAAAGGCCGTTTCTGTAGTAGTGATTGTTCCCACTAATATTCACCTCTGCCACACACTGGACTAGGAAGACCTAATGTTTGTAGTGAAGAAGAAAAAGAGTGAAAGTGAAAAAAAGTAATGAGAGAAGCTTGTAAAACATAAAAAACAAAAAAATAAAGTGGCAAGAGAAGGTTGAGGTCGGTAAGAAAATAATGGAAGGAAAACATGGACTGAATAGAAGAAGAAGAAGAAGAGAGGGGGATGGGAGGAAAACATGGACTGAATAGATGAAGGGGAGGAGGGGAATGAGGTGGTGGAGAAAGAAGAGGAAGAAGGGAAAAGGCGTAAAGCAAAATGTGGACTAAGCATTAGGAGACTGACACCGAGATTTGGGGAACAACAAAATAGGGACGGGCCTGGGAAGGTGGAAAAGGAGTAGGGGCGGATGGGAGTTGGAAACATCTCAATGCAAGCAGGTGACATTTCCCACTAGTAACCCAATGGAGAGGAGGACCTTGATTCCGTGTTGAGGCTCTAGCATCTTTTAATCTACTCTATGAAGGCAGTGCATGTGCTAGAGGGTGGGTCATAATGGGATGCTAGTTGTTAGAGCACATGGACACCACGATGCCCTCCCTGTCATTTCCTAGTACACGACAATGCTACGAATGAGGAAGAGAGTGAGAAAGAAAAAGAGAAAGGGGGAAGTGGTGGAGGCTGAGGAGGAAGAATGGGAAGTGTCGACAGAGGAAGAAGTTCTTACTGGAGGCTCTAAGGAACAGATCAAACATGCTTTAGTGATTTTGGAGACTCATGCACAGTGATGCTCATCGAGGTGTCTTCGACGGTAGCAGTGCAGGGGCACCTTTTGTGGATAAATGAGAGAAAAGTAGAAGAAAAAGGGAGAATAAGAAAGAGGGAGGAAAAGTTGAAGTAGAGAAAGAGGAAGATGAGAAACCAAAGTATAAATAAAGACGAATACATTCATGGGGTATAGAAAGAAAAACACACCAACAATTATGGAGTTTTATGTAAGGACATCTCTAATTAGCATGAAATAGTAGAGTTGAGACGTATTGTGGAAACTTTTTTAATCATGCTTGTGATTAAATGTAAGACGTCAAATTAAGTGGTGTGCTACACAACATTGACTGATTGGTCACTGGAATTCAATAAACACATTAAATAATGTGGTGCTTTCCTATAACCTCTACTTGCAAGCTATAAAAGACCAACTAATGTACCACTTTTCCATGAAAGTGTGCTAGTTCGAGAAATAAGTTGGGGAGAGTGATATTTGGGTAAATGTTTTTGTGAAAGTGTGATGTTTGGGTTATTTTTCTTGCTTCTTAACCATGCATCAATTTCGTTACAAATGGTGTGAATGCATTTCTTTTAATACTTGATTTTCTATACCCACACAAAGACACTATTGCCTCAAGTGGCAGTGTTGGCAAATACACATCCTCCACCTAGCAGCTCCACCTCCCTAAGCATCTCATTCTTCCCTCTCCCCTTCCTCCAATCCAACTCCTTATCCTTAACTATTGCTTTTTTCTCATCAATTGTGCGACATCTGCTTCAAAACAAAAATGGAAAGAGGAAGGGTGTTGGAGGGGTGAGCACGTACGGGATGTGAGATAGGAATAGGTGCATGTAGAGTCAAACACAACTATACATCATTGAGGACCATACAACATCCATATCAAATAGACAAATGTATACTAGACATAGTGATCACTTAAGAGGAGTGGTTAGGGGTGATTGGATTCCATAGATGCAAAACAACCTTTCATGAATGGGAGCCACCTCAATTAATATTGATATGAGATGGGCTCATAGAGATGATCACTTTTTGACTGCTCTAGGTGGTGAAAGTGGATAACTAACCATCGAGCGTAACAATGTAGGAGAAGCACCATTGATAAATAGGATGACAACTCAAAGGTCAATTGCTAACATATATGAACTCCGTGTGTGGGGCCTTCTCCACATATGTCATGATGGTGCTTAGTGTAGAGCATAGGAATGTGAGGAGACTCAAGACTATATACACCCTTTGTATCACCTACTCCATAATTGCACACATTATCCATCCATTTGAACCAAAAAACCATTTTCAAGAAATAAGATAAGCCAAGATGGCATCGTTACACACACATATATTCTCTCATCATGTTCTTACTACTTTATCAATGAATTCCTAGTCGATGTTGGGCTTGCACAAGCAAGTGCCTATCACAATCTTGAATACAATTACATTACAAACCTTGGCTTGTATATATTGTAAAATCATTGATACCATTGTGAACAACCCAAGTTTTTTAATGAAGCCACACATTGTATATGCGTATTTTGATAAGTTACCCAATCCTCAAATAAGATTGTTCATCTTACATTTCCAAACTCACAATGACAAAGGCATGCATTTGATGAACATTATCCAGAATCACATAAGTTTTAATAACATTATCTTGAAAATAATATCACCATCAATATCGTTAGCATCTGGGTACAATATTAATGATGGAAGTACATTAATATCCTAACCATGGAGGAAAGGGATTTCTAAATACATCCTATAAAGGCATTTCTAAATCTATCCTATACATATATAACTATTTTCCTAGGTGTGAGGGGTGAGGATAAATTATATCTACTTGTACTTCTTAGGAGCTAAATTTCAAGGAGTACAAATATCCACCACTTGTAATTAAGAAAACTAGTTTGTTCTGTGTATATAGGGAATTGGAAGTCGTCTTAACTTAGAAAGAGCTTCCTCCATGTAGTAGGCAAATGCAGTTTTGTGAGCCCAGTCTTTTTGTACCTTTTTAGTGAAATGGAAAACTATCAATTTCATATCATCTACTGATCCAACACAACACAATTTCAATTTACAAATACTTCTTAACCATGTATCAACTTTGTTTCTAATGGCATGAATGCATTTCTTTTTATATTGTATTTCCTGTACCCACTCAACCACATGATTGCCTCAAGTGGCATTGTTGGAAAATACACATACTCCACCCAGAAGCTCCACCTCCCTACGCATCTCCATCTTCCCTCTCCCCTTCCTCTAATTTGATCTCTTTCTCCTTCCTTAATGTTTCTTTCTCATATATTGTGCAACAACTGCTTGAAAACAAAAATGGGAATAGGAAAGGTGTTGTAGGGGTGAGCGCATAGGGGAAGTGGGAGGGGCAGAGCTGGACATAGAATCAAACACAAATATACATCACTAAGGACCATACAACATCCATATTGAATAAGCAAATGTGTACTTGACATCATGATCACATACAATGAGTGATCAGGGGGTGGGATCCCCTAGATGCCAAAAAACTTTCTTGGAGCCGCATCAATAATGATTGAAATGTGATGGGCTCAGGGATCTAGTAACTTTTTTATGCCCCTAGGTGGTGAAGGTGGATAACTAACCATCAATTTGGTAGAAATGTGGGAGATCACGGAGGACCTAAAATTTAATTAGTGTCCAGGTTGACATGAAGTAGGGTGAACACTTCAATGGTATCATCCATGATGACAACTCATAGGTCAATCTTTGATTTATATGACCTCCACCTGTGGGATCTCCTCCACATATGTTATGATGATGCTTATTGTAGATCATGGGAATGCGAGGAGACTCATGACTATATACACCCTTATATATCATTTATTAAATGATTTCATGAGTTATCCATCCATTTGTGTCAAAATTCCACTCTAAAAAAACAAGATAAGATAAGCGCTCATAGAAGAACACAAATATATTCCATAACAAACTCACTTTTTAGCATCCCCAATTAAGGAAGGACCTTAAAGTTGAGAGTCGTTACCTAAATTTTCCCAAGATATAGATTTTAACAAATAATAAATAATAGAAAATAATGTCCATTATTTCAAGAATATTATTACAAGTTATACAATAATACTCCTCTAAGGAATTAAATGCATTTCCAATATGGGACTGATACGTATGAGAAGAAGCTATCTAACTAATTCTCCTTTACTTAGCTTTAATGTATTGAGGTAGATTTCATCTGATTCATCAAGTCTTGATACTTCATATATTGCATCTACATAAAATTGTGTGAAACAAAGCATAGATCACTATATCAAAATATACTTTATACGTGGGATGCATACAAAAGTGTGCAAGTAATATGAAAACATATAATAACTCAATTATTTAGAAATAAGAACTGGCATTTTTTCACATATTCTCATCTTTATGTGATACTGACAGTGGCAATATGATTGAGCAGTATGTAAATAAATATCCAACAGTTAATTCCAGTAATCCTCATGAAAACCTCATCAATTGATATTGTGAGTAGTCATAATAGTAACCACATACCTTGTCTTTCATGCAGAAGCCATGCAACATGTAGTTCAAGCATATGTCCAAACATCTAAGCATTCCACATTATTTGCATGTATGCATACTCTAAGTATTCACTAATCATATTCAAAACATACTTAATCTAACGTGTGTCCTAAACTAAGGCTTAGGGTTGTCTCAGGATTGAATAAGGAATAAGGGTATGAAACCCTAATTCCATCGCGTCGTGTTTTAATTAAGTTATTAATTCATATTAGACACAAGGTGAAACCCTAATTATCAGATCTACACCATCAATAGATTAGGTGCCTAAATGTCAGGTTATGATCCTTAGCTTCAAAACCCTAATTTATCATTATATGGTTATTCTCCACTAGAAACCCTAATTATCATAACATTATTATGATTATCATATTGATTGTCATTAAACTAAATAAGATCAAATAATAAATAAAAGAAAGGTATTTAATGTTTTCAACACTTTAATATCCAAATTTAGGGTTTCCATATAGTGTTGGTGGTGATTGTGGTTCTTAGACCTGAAATCGTTACAGTCATCACATGTTGTTCAGTGTACTCAGACATCATCCATTGTAACTTTGAATCAGGGTTGCCATAAAGGTGATGCTCAGGTGGATTGTGACACATGGGGATGACTGTGAATGATGCAGATGGGATTCGTCCCTCCTACAAGAGTATGCTATCCTGGACACTTAATAAGAAATACTAAGAAATGCATGACCACGATGATGTGAGTCAATATGTGATATTGAGATTACATATATTTTAGACAGTCTTCTCTAGTTCAAAGAATAAGGATTGAATGCGGAAGAGGATGATGATTCCATGCCTCAAGTTCAATCTGGATATTAGTGACAAAGGAACTATACAAACACTATAACACCAATCATATATTGTACGTTGAAGTTGTTCTCTAACTTTCCAAATTACTTGGATATCATGTGTGTTTCTAGATACCACTCATTGCTTGTGATGTTATAAATTAATTATGGACATTCACTATCAATGTAACTTAGAACCTATAGGGTCACACACATATGATACATTTGAAATAGGAGTTTGTTCATGAATAAAATTTAAACTTGATTACTAAATAATTAGGTATTCAATTTAAACAACAGTGATTGAAAGTTGACTGACTGGACTATGAACCGACCGGATCCAGTGTTGAATTGCTCGTATCAGAGTGTTAGGTCAATTTACCCAAGATTGGCAATCAGAACCATGATATGACTGGTTGAACAAGTGAATCAACCAGATCAATTCTGTGATCCAATTGGTTCAGGTTGTGAACCAATCAGTTGTTTGATCAATTCTATTGGATCAAGGATTAGTGTTGATGTCATGTTGTGAATTAATCAAATATAAATTGCCAATACAATTGTGATTAAGCAACATGTTAAAATGACTGGTTTAAGGGTTGAACCGATTGGCTCACATGCCAACCGATCGATTCACCTCTGAACCGAATGTTTCTCCACTCACAAGTTGTGAAAATTCATGAAATTCTATCCCCTTCAACCCTCGCTCTGACTAAGAACCCTGACCCTAAAGAGAGGGGTATAGGGGGCTTCTTAGACATGAAAATTAGCTCTAACAATTGTTATCTTCTCTGGTTGTGATAACCAAGGGAACCTGAGCAAGTCCTACTCGATAAAGGGAGGGATAGCAAAGGAGAACAATTATGAGAGAGCAAGTCAGTGTTGGTACACTGACTAGAAAGGGACAACTCCTTCTTGTGCATTCATGTAGAATGACATGAGTTTCTAGTGGTCCGTGTGGATTATTATAGAGGCAAGGAGGTTGTTTCCTACTTCTCAAAGGATAAAAGTCAATTGTTGTTCATGGTGATCAACTAAGAGGCCGACACAAACATTATCCAAGTGTTATTTGAATAATGGTGTACACTACAATGAGGGAATTTTCATTGGACTTGCTCTAGGACCAGGTATAACCTCATAACCATCATTCTCATTGCATAGTTGTTGACGCGATCTACTATTTGAATGGGAATATGGCAGTTTAAATTTGTTTCTGGTGGGTTGCTCTGTCTCTCCCTACAGCTGTATCAAAGCCACATCAATTTACTATGATTTGGGATTTAATCGATATGAAATTTTTTGATTTTCATCATTTATTTATTGCATACAATGTGAATAGTTTAAATGATTAATGTGCATATCCAATTAAATGCCACATACAATCCCAACTAATATTTATATGATATGATATATATATGCAATTTACACATGTCGCTCTAAAAGTTAGTTTTTATGGTGGATGAGAAGCACTATTATGGAAAATAACCTAGTACTCTGTGCATGGTTTTGTAGTTGTTTATTCCTATTTATATCTCAATTTGCATATCGAGTCTCTATCTTATCTTGTATATGTTAAAGTATTATTCTCTCCTTCCTATGCTCCTCTCAAATGTAACTTGAAGTTTCCCTATTACCATGTAACAAGTATAATAGCATTATGATTGTATTAATTCTTGTTATGACGAAGAAGACATTCAACATCAGACGAACCACCCCGTTCTAAATGATGAGCCGATCAGATGGAGGACCAAAGAGGATAGATGGAAGGAGTAGTTAAGCCGATCAGTTGGTGCCCCACCAATTGACTGGAGGGGTCTAGAAGATGTTGGAACAGAGACCAGACAACCGTTCTGACAACCAACTGATCGACCAGGAGGTGATCCAATCGGTTCAAGGGTTGAACTGATCAACCTAGATTGGTTCAAGCACATATCTTCATCAACAAAATGTTTCTACATGTGATGTAGACCTTATGTGGTAGTAATTCCTTGTGGATCTAAGGAATTACAATAGTATGGCCATAACCATCACTTGTGTTTTAATTTCATGTTTAAGTTTGTGGGATGTAACATGTATATGATACATACTATAAGTATGTGGTGATTGTATATGTATATGTATTTATAAATATAAATCCTTCAATATTATTTTAAGTCTTAGATGTTATCCATGAGCAACATACATGAAAAGCTTGATTCATTATGCGTGGGCACGCCAAGCATGGTGCAATGTCCATCTCATGGAAGTGTGATAGTAGTTCTAAGGGACTGCCAAGTAGGGTGCATTTATATCATGTTGGATTTTGTGTCAGGCTTAATTAGGTGATCCTAATGAGATTAAGCACCTAGAAGCATGCATATGAGTATGGCAACGAGTTGCACATACCATCTATCCTAATATTTCAAAAGATACAATTAGAAAAAGTTGCTTACCTTAATAATTAATTACAGATACTGGCATTTATTGGGTAATAACTCAATTGTTTTGGATCCTAGCTCACTAGAAGGTTGTAGGTTTCAATCTTCCAAATTGATAAGTGAGGGCTATCAATTTGAACAAAACAGTGGAAATGATAATTAATTAAAGGTCTAATTATATAACGTCAAAATTTTACTCAAATCAAATCAAATCAAATCAAAAGTGTGTTGACAAATGAAAATTTTCTATTTTGTAAATAAATGACAACCAAATCGTAATTGCAATCTATCCTTAGGTAGGAAAAACTTAACGAGACAAATTTCTACAATTGGTTTTTGACTTTGAGAAGTGTTCTCAATGGTGAGCATAAGCTCTATGCCCTAGCTATACTAGTGTCATAAATACCTGCTCCTGATGCGCCTAGGGCTGAGGTGGATGCTTACGGAAGGCATGCCAATGATGCCTTAGACATATAAAACCTTATGCTAAGCTATGTGAACTATGTGTTGCATGAGAAGTGTGAAGACATGGGGATTCTTGAGATTGTGACACATCTTAAGATTGTGAACCATACATAGCAAGAAGGGTACAATGTCTCAAAGGAGCTCTTTGCGTGTAAGATGACAGAGGGAGAACCAGTAGAGACCCATGTATTCAAAATGATTGGAGATGTGGAATATCTAGAAAAACTGGGATTCTTTTTGAGCTGAGAGTTGGCCATGGATATGATACTGCAATCATTACCTGCATCATATAGCCATTTTATTGAGTGTTACCACTTGAATAAAATGGCCAGACCATTGTCAGATTGGTTGGCATGCTAATTAATACTGAAGCAAGAATGAAGAATGACAAATCTATGATGGTAATTAGAAGAATGGAGTCCAAGGATGAAAGCAAAGCCAGGAAGAATTATGAGGACAAGCATAAATCCAAATCTTCAACACTCAAGATAAGGAGAAATAAAAGTACAAGAGGAATATGTCATTTGTATTTGAAGGTATTAAGGAAGATGAATGTGGGGATAAAGATCTCCAATTTAGGTATATACATTATTGAGATGAATTTGTCTACTTCTTCACCATGGGTACTGGATACCAGATGTGGATATCACACATGTTCAAATATGCATGATTTGTAAGAAGTTAGCCTTTAAGAAAGGGTGAGGTTGAATTGTGAATCACAAATGGAGCAAGAGTTGCTGTCACTATAGTTGGAACCTACAGTTTATATTTGCACACATGGCTTGTATATAAGTTAATGAATTTCTATTGTGTACCTTCTATAAATAGAAACATCATTTCTATATCTTGTATGGATATGGATGGATATGAATTTCATATTAAGAATGGTTGATGTTCTATTTCAAAAGATTGGATCTTTTATGGTAGTTCTCTAATGTCTTATGGTCTTTATTTGCTGGATCTTAAGACAAATATTTATAACGTATAATACCAGAAGGTTAAAATTTGATAACTCAAACAAAACATATCTTTGGTATTGTCATCTAGGGCATATAAATGAGAATCGGATATATTGACTCCACAAAGATGGTTATCTAGACTCTTTTGATTTCATATCAATAGAGACATGTGAGTCTTGTTTATTGGGCAAGATGACAATGACTCCCTTTACTAGAAACAATGAGAGGGCTAGTGATCTATTAGGACTCATACATATTATTGTATGTGGCCCTTTTAGAACAAATACTAGAGGTGGTTATCAGTACTTCATTACCTAAATTGATGACTTCAGTAGGTATGAATATGCTTACTTGATGACTTCAGTAGGCTTCTTGGACTAAGTCACAACAAATACATTGACAAGGTGTTAAAGTGGTTCAACATGGAGGACTGAAAGAGAGGAAACATGCCCATGTCTAGAACTCAATGTCCTAGTTCTTGTAAAGAAAGGGAATGCATGAGTAGGACTCCATATGCATTTACAATTGGATCCATCATGTACACATTGTTATGTACTCATCCCAATGTTGCCCATGTCTAGAGCTCAGTGTCTTAGCTATTGTGAAGAAAGGGAATGCATGAGTAGGACTCCATATGCATCTACAATTGGATCCATCATGTACACATTATTATGTACTCGTCCTGATGTCTCATATACCTTGAGCATGACGAGCTAATATCAATCAAATCTAGGTGATGCTCACTAGATAGTTGTGAAGAACATCCTTAAGTACTTGAGAAGAACTAAGGGTCAGATTTGAGTCAATAGCGAAGAGGAAGAGTTGGTGGTAAAAGGTAAATCGATGCAAGATTTTAAACTAACAAAGATGATTATCAGTCATAAATCAAGATTCATGTTTTGCCTCAAACAATGACACCGTCAACTGTAAGAGTTCAAAGAAAGAGAAAATTGCATATTCTACAATAAAGGTCGAGTATATTTCTGCATCTAATGCAATAAAGGAGGTTGTTTGGATCAAGAAGTTCATTTCTAAACTTGGGGTGGCTCCAAGCATCAATGATGCAATTGAGCTATATTGTGACAACAATGAAGCTACTGCATAAGCTAAAGAACCCAGATCGCATCACATTAAAAGGTGGTTCCATCTCA
This sequence comes from Alisma plantago-aquatica, assembly GCA_963693085.1. NCBI lineage: Eukaryota > Viridiplantae > Streptophyta > Magnoliopsida > Alismatales > Alismataceae > Alisma > Alisma plantago-aquatica. The sequence goes on from OY856411.1 coordinate 656,490,579, forward strand.
TATGAGAAATAGTACAACAAGGAGATGTGAAGATTTGTGAAGTACCAACCGAGAGCAATGTGGTTGACCCCTTGATGAAAGCACTTTTGTATAAGAAGCATGATGGTCATGTTTGATCACTTGGGATTAGGTTCATGGGTGATTGGCTCTAAGTGCAAGTGGGAGTTTGTTGGTATGTATGCCCAGAGAGCCAATCATATAATGATCGTAATGGCATATCTTGTAAATGATTTGATTAATAATAAAGGCAATCTCCCAATTTATTTTATTTTACTCAATTATGACATAATGGTGTAACATAATAAATGAATAAAGAATGATATTACCCAATGACATATGTTTCTAGGTTGATGACCTAAACAATGATTTCATATAGATGTCAAGAGTTTATAAATTATTGTTATGTCCCTAGTTGGTTGTTATTGTGGAAGGCTTATTGTGACAACCTAGATTTTATCTCATCTATTATACCCTTTCTCTCTCTTCAATAGACCCATCTCACTCTATTAAATTTTAATCACATTACTTGAGTGTGTTGATGACCCATTTTGATCACCTTGATGACTAATTTCATGGTATGTGGCTCCAATTTGAGAATTTGGACTAAGTATAAGGCTATATCATGTCACCTTATGGAATCTAATATTGAACCTCCAAACCATGATCTTTTGGCTTTTTAATATGTACCATGTTATAGTGGACTCAATTGCTTTCCAGAGACAAAAAAATCACCTTAATCAGTTCTTTGGATCCCAAGTTATGGACTATTGAAGTTTGAGTCAGATTACAATTGATTTATCTAATTAATTCAATTTTGACCCGTTTTGGGCCAAAAATGAAGCGCGCGGCCCATCAAAGGAGGGGTGTCCCACTTGCCACATAAGCAATCTTTTTTTTCTTCTGACCAATCACAACTCTTAGATCGTGGTTTATAGATTGCAAAGCCCCTAATCTAATGGTAAGATAGTCATACCTCACCTTCATCCATATTGTAGCAAAGCTACAACAAGCTTTAGTAGCAACCAATTGGTGCCTCCTTTGGCTTCCTTAGGCATTTTTAGCTTGGGAAAAAGCCATGAATTGACATTCTCTTTCATTTCCCCCATTCCCCCCTTATTCCTCCACTATACGAACTCCTTTATCCTTCATTTTTCCCTTCGAAACCCTAAATCTAACCTAGCCGCTACCCTAGAACTCCTCAGGCTAGCACAACTACAATTGCTCTGAGAGCTGTAGCTTCGAGAACCCATGGCATGGGCATCCGTCCCTTCTTCTGGGCTTGCCATCACCCTCTACTACGTGGAGGCTCTTCTCTAGAAACCATGGTCGTCGATCCTGGGTGCGTTTCATAGGTGCACATAAAGAATGTTTGTGTGAAGGAGGGTGACCACTGGAGCCGTTGGATCATGGGAACACAGAGTTTGGGGCCTAGATCACACACAAACACTCCTTCTATGGGCTTCAAATCCATCTTGGGTCCTTCTCGTCAAGGGGTCTTTGACTAGGTCCACAACCATGTGGGCATGCGTGAGAGAGGGACTTCGTGCTACCGTCAAATTTGGGATCTAGGCGTCTCAATGATTGGATCATCATACAATGTAACAACCTCTTTTCTCTAAAGTTTGAGATTGAAATGTACAAAATCACACATCTCACTCATCTTAAGACCGAATATAACAAAATCCTATACAAAATTGATCGCCTTGACGAGGCCTAGGCAATGAACATATTTACAAACCCTAAATCTTCTTACACTTTTCATGTTTTGCTAAAATATGATCTTTGACTATGTTTGACTACTTCTAATGAATGATAATGATAAAGTTGGAACTTTGATGCCCCTATGCCTATCTATTGATCATATATGTACTTTTTATGTACCTTTGAGCTAATTGAGGGTCCTAATCATCCCTATTGCTGATGCATGACTCCTTTCGTACATATGTGACTAGATTGGACTATAATGATGTACTTTAACCTTACAATGACTAATCTTTCTTCCTAATGACATCTAAATAGTTATATATCCTAGAAATCACTAACTTCTGATGTTCATGTCCCAAATACCTTTTCCCTAAGCCCCTTGTGCTATATTTATTTCATATGACACTTATGGCATGAATGTGACCTATGTATGGAAATGAATGGTTATACCCTAGTCATATGGGAGTCTTGGATCTATTTGATTCATGAATATATATTAGATCTTTCATACAATAACTTCATGATATTTTGTGACCCAATTGGCTAAGGCCAATAATATTCACAATATAATGATGTAGGTGCCCCCCTTTTGACCTTCATGCACATATATGACTTATTTGTGGTTCTTGTGTGTTAATGCTTATGTGAATACTTTTCCTTTGACCCACTCTCTCAAATCAAGGAATACTCCACCCATTATGATAATTTAGGTATGAATGTCCCACCTTATATTCATGTTGAAACTTGATGGCATATGAATTAAGTTGAGGCTTGGATGTATATTGATACCCCATGGTGGGATTATGATGCCTAGACCCTAAGGAACATCCACCTATTCTTGAATATGATTCTTGTGTCTATATATTTCTAATCTAAAGCAACTTCTATGCTGGGATCCCTTGAATTGATGATCCTGAACCTTGTATGCCCAATTATAAGTCCTTTGACCTTGAATTGCAAGTAAGTGACCTAAATCTTAATATAGCCATACCAGATGAATGGAACATCAAAATGACATTAAACTTGAACCCCACTTTCATGATGTCCTAAAATCACTAAAGGACCATCAAACATGAAATTAAGCAACTTTGAATCTATCTTGTCCGAAACCCTAAAATGAAGCTAGTTAGGGTGAATGATGAGAATCTAATACATGTATCCAATCTTGTTGTTAATTAGGTGTTTCTTGTGGCTATATAGTCAAGGATATGTAAGTTAAGAATCCCTAAATCAGGTATGGTCTTTAAATAAGTATACAACTATGGATTTCTTGGTTGAAATGTGATACATATGTATGATTGTTTTCTTGCCCAAATATTGTCATGTAGTACTCTAGTATTGTACTCAATGTTTGTCTCATATTGTTGTTTTATAACTTGAAAAAATAATATAGAAACTCCATTATACAAACCTTGTGAACCTGGATGTATTCTCTAGGTAAGGACACGAGGCTAAGCATCCTACTTGAGTTGTCATGTTAGGGAAGATAAAGTCGATAAAAGGGTTAGCTAATCTTGAGCACCCTTATGGACTCTTATGATGGGAAGTAGTCAAAGGCCTTATGATATATGATGTTGTTGGTATAATTGGAGTAAAATAGTATAAAATATAGGCTCTCACCTTTCTTAATACTTAACTTGGTCATTCTTATTGATTACTTCTGCACTCTTTTCAAATTATGTAAAGTTTATATATATGTATCTTTCAAGCCCTATACTCAGCACCTCATGTGCTTGACCTACCTTGTTTCACATATTTTTATAGGTTCAGAGATGACTAGCTATTGATGGTCTTGGTGAGCTATGTCAGGTGTTCTTGTTGTGAGATCCCTAGTGTACATGAGCAAACTTGTGTATATTTGACTCTCAAATTGTAATTGAAATCTTATAATAAAATAATGTTGCTTAAGAATACTTGTTGAATGTTGACATTATGATTGATGATTTTATCTTGTGATATGCTCATGTATGCTAAGATTTATGCTTCTTCATTTGCACTTTGTTAATACCATGCTAGGGACGGATGCCTAGGTCCTATCTCCATTGACTGTGTAGTCATCTGAAGTTTTGATTTGGGTAACAAATGGTTCCATGATAGATGGTATGAGAGCATGAATAATAACTACACCAAACATTTCTCACATGAAACACAAACTAAACATAACCTCACATCTCAACTCTAGATAACCTAATGAGTTATCCTTTGTGGAGTAATATGACTTAACCTCTAGGTTAGAACCTAGATGTTCTAGAACTAGGTGTAGACTTGTGTAATCCCTAGAATCTTTATTTTCTCCTTCTTCTTCCTATAGTGTGGGTTCTAGGTTCAGGAGGGTGAGAAAACGAACTTCTTATTACAAACCAAGACATATGTTCACGACATGTGCTTAGGGTAGCTACATATGTGTGCACCATGTTCTTGCTAGTTCTCTAGGTGTCATGGTACTAGACTACCTAATGAGTGTGGTAACTCACTTTTGGTTTTGGTTTTATTCGAAAGGAGTGTGGTGGTTTACATTGCCTGTTTCAACATTTGAGAAAACCTATTTCAAGTATTAGTATATGTACATATGAAAATGTTACTACACATAGAACGGCAGTGAGTGTCCACATAGCCTAATAGAAAGAGATGTAACATCAAGTCTAGATGAGAGAGTTTAGATAATAGATGTAGCATCTAGAGTTGTCTAGATCCATAAAAAAGGTTAGGCTAGTGAGTAGCCTAGATAACCTAAGATGATGATGATGATGATGATGATAAAAATGATGATGATGATGTCGATGATGATGTTTATGTTATGTTATGAGATGTTTCAAGATGATTCAATTTATGTTTGATGATCTGAGATGAGTTTGACCATGCCACCCTAGCTAAACCTAGCATCCTGTATGATACATGTGACATGGTTGATGTGCTAAACATAGCTAGTGGGTCGGCATGCTTACTTGTTCCTAGTCTTGTATATGTTGAGTTATGATGCATTATGATATGATTCATGATGAACAAAGGCCACAATATCTTTACAAAGAAGGACCACTAGTGTGAGACATACGAAAAGGGTGAGCTCTTGATATGAGTTGACCCACCAAGGGAGAAGGTCAGAGTATCTAAACTCCAAAATATGTGAAATGTTGAAAAATATGAATGATGAAATACATGATGACGAGTCCCTAGATAGTATACTTCTAAGTATATGAGTTGAGTTGGGTAGTGTGTTGTTCTCTTGATGATGTTTAATCCTAGATTTCCTATGATACGATCTAACCCTAGAGATGGAGGCATTTGAATATATTATGTTTTCTATATAGGTGAGGGAGATGTCCCATAATAAGATGATGTATATGATGTGTGATATCCATGATGAGCCTCATACTCAGGTTAGTAGTATTATATAAATGAATCAAGTGGTTGTCCTTATTTCTTGAAAGATGGGTAGAAATTTTGTTATGGGTAAAAGGTTGTGGTTAGCATGTCTTATTGGACATAGATAGGTCTTAGCATGAGTGGCTTGAGCTTGTGGAGCTCCTTTGAAATACAACTGAGATGACTAAGAAACCTTGATCACGATGATAATGTGTTTTTCAAATAAACCATGATGCATGAAAATAATCTCAGTTATGTGAAAAACTTGATATAGGTACAATGAGCCATTCTCATAAGCTAGGCATAATATGAAATCATACAACATACAAAAGATGTAGTGTTGAAATCATGAAGTAGATATGATGATGCCTCAAGATGTTAGCTTGATGATCAAAAATGCAATATTTAACCTCATCCATGAAAATGAAAAATAATGAACTCGATATGACAATGCTCTTGGGGTCTTAAATCAAATAAAATCATGAATAAATTTCTTAATTTCAAACCTAATGAAAGATCACGAACATAATTATTGATGAAAAGCATAACTTGGGGAACATAAACATGCATACATTTTTTTGTAATGATGAAAAGCACGTTCAATGATAATATCATTTGAATGTCTTGATGATGAACATGATTGCTTGAGGAATTGATAACATAAATTTTAGGATAACACACCTTCGTCCCGTATGAAGACATGAACAAAAGCCCTAATGTATGGATACTAAGGGATGGGAAAAGCCCAATGCCATGATGATGCATAATATGATGGAACACTAAGTAATATGTATATAATCAAGATGAGTACACCCTTAATGATGATAACCTTAATGTGAATTTCGTTTTTGGGAGTGCCTTGACAACCATGATTGGATACCTAGACTCGATTAATTTTAATTTTGACTCTTGTCTATGATCTTGGACAAATTTCAAAGAGGAAATTTTCTTTTAAGGATGGAAGAATGTGGCAACCTAGATTTTCTCTCATTTATTATACTCTTTCTCTCTATACAAGAGACCCATCTCACTCAATTTAATTTTAATCACATTACTTGCGTGTGTTGATGGCCCATTTTGATCACCTCAATGACTAATTTCATGGTATGTGGCTCTAATTTGAGAAACTGGACTAAGTATCAAGCTATATCATGTCACCTTCTTGAATATAATATTGAACCTCAAAACTATGATCTCTTGGCTTTATAATATGTACCATGTTATAATGGACTCAATTGGCTTTCCAACAGCACAAAAGTCACCTTAATTGAACCTTTAGACCCAAAGTAATGGACTATTGAAGTTTGGGTCAGATACAACAGATTTATCGAATTAATTCGACTTTGACCCTTGTTGGGCCCAAAATGAGGTATGGGGCCCATAAAAGGAGGGGCACCCAACTTTCCACATAAGCAATCCGTTTTGTTGTTTTAGGCCAATCACATATCTCAGATCATGGTTCACAGATTGTAAACCCCCTAATCTGACGTCCAAGAGATCATACTTCACCTCCGTCTATACTATAGTAGAGCTACAACACCATTTTCCGATGACCAAATAACACTTCCTTTGTCTTCCTTAGGCATTTTTACCATGGGAAAAGCCACTAATTGACATTCTCTTTCATTTCCCCCATTCCCCCCTATTCCTCACTCTATGACCTCCTTTATCCTTCATTTTTCCCTTCTAAACCCTAAAACTAACCTAGCCGTCACCCTAGAACTCCTCAGGCTGGCACAACTGCAGTTAATTTGAGAGATTGAGGAGAAACCGCAGCTTCGAGAACCCACGATGTGAGCATCCATCCCTTCTCCTGGCCTTGCCATCACCCTCCACTATGCTGAGGCTCCACTCTGACAACCATGGCCGTCGAGATAGGGGGCATTTCACAGGCACGCACAAAGTAGGTTCGTGTTAAGGTGGATGGCCACTGGAGTAGTTGGATCATGGGAACACAGAGACGAGGGCGAGGGCCCAGATTGTGCACCAACACTCCTTCTATGGGCTTCAAATCTAGTTCAGGTCTCACTCATCAAGGTGCCTTTGACTAGGCTTGCAGCCATGCGGGTGTGTGTAAGAGAGGGACTCCACACCGTTGTCAGATCTGGGATCTAGGCCTCTCAATTATTGAATCATCATACAAGGCAACACCCTCTTTTTTCTAAAGTTGAGATGTAAATGTACAAAATCACATATATCACTCATTTTAGGACCAAATATAGCAAAATTATATACCAAATTTATCGTCTCGACGAGACCTACACAATGAGCATATTTTCACATATGTTGAATCTTCTTGTACTTTATATATTTTGCTAAAATATCATCTTTGACTATGTTTGACTACTTCTAATGAATGATTATGATAAAGTTAGACCTTTTATGCCCCTCTACATGTCTGTTGATCATATTTGTACTTTTTATGTACCTTTGATCTAATTGAGGGTCCTAATCACCCCCATTGTTCATGAATGACTCCTTTTGTACATATGCGACTAGATTAGACTATAATGATTCACTTTTCCCTTATGATGACATATCTTTCTTCCCAATGAAATCCAAATACTTATATGTCTTGGAACTCAATAAATTCTACTGTTCATGTCCCAAATAACTTTTCCCTAATCCCCTTTTACTACATTTATTTCATATGACACTTATGGCTTGAATGGGACCTATACATGGAAATGAATGGTTATACCATAGTCATATGGGGGCCTTGGATCTATTTGATGCATCATTCTATATTCGATCTTTCAAAAAGTAACTTTGTGATATTTTGTGACCCAATTTTCCGAGGCAAACCTATTCATAATATAATGATGTAGGTGCCCCCTCTTGACCTTCATGCACATATATGACTTGTTTATGGTTCTTGTGCATTAATGCTTATGTGAATCCTTTTCCTTTGAACCACTCTCTCCAATAAAGGAATAATCCACTCATTATGATAACTTAGATATGAATGTCCCACCTTATCCTCATGTTGAACCTTGATGACATATGAATTAGGTTGAGGCTTGCATGCATGTTGATAACTAAGGTTGGGATTATCATCCCTAGACCATAAGGGACATCCACCTATTCTTGAATATGATTATTTTCTATATATTGCTGATCTAAAGAAACTTTTATGATGGAACCCCATGAATTGATGATCATGAACCTTGTATGCCCTATTATGAGTCCTTTGACCTTGAAATGCAAGTAAGTGACTTATATCTTGATATAACCATACCAAATGAATTGAACATCAAAATGACATGAAACTTGAACCCCACTTTCATGATGACCTACAAGTCACTAAAGGAACATCAAGCATGTAATTAAGAAACATTGAACCTATCTTGGTTGAAACCCTAAAATTAAGCTAGTTAGGGTTAATGATGAGAATCTAATACATGTATCTAATCTTGTTGTTAATGTTAGGAAATTGTGGTGTGTAAGTGATGTGTTCTGCAAAACTGAAAGCGCAAGATTTAACGTGGAAAACTCTCCTCAAGATAAGAAGAGAAAAACCACGGGGCAATACCGACCAACAAGCACTATGTAATCAAGATTACAACTCACACTATCCAAATTTAATTACCCCTAAATCCAGATCACTCCCCTCACAAGAGAACAAAGATAGGAAGAATAGAAATACACCCAAACATGTACAAAATATCCCACTTATCTTTTTCTCCTCACACCACCTCTGTCGTTGTAGGGAATCAGACACACAGTTGTGCTCTTGCCTGTTGTCACTACAACCGCTGACTGGGCCGCCTCTACTCCTGATGAGGTTGTGTACCTCACCTTCCAACCAAAGAACTCTCTCCGCCTGAGAGAGCAAACACGTCCTCCACTGAATGGATGGACTGCTGTCGTAGTCACTGCTGCAACATTAACGTAGTGCCACCAATGGATGTGCGTCTTCCGCTGCTCGGATCCTCCATTGTAGTTGATGCACTACCAATGTGTCACTGAGTGTCAGCTGCTACTTCGCTTCAAGGCAAAGACGCTGACCCTCTCTTACCAAAAGAGAGCACCACTAGTTGTTCTTGTTTTCTAGCTCTTCTACCACATAAGGAACCAACAACAAACAACTGATGGGATGATCCCAATGGCCTCCCCCATGGCCTCTATTTATAGGCCTCCATTACATGTAGTAGCAATTAGGAATCCCACTCCAATTAATAGTCCAATTCCTAATCTACTTCCAATGTTGCAAAGAGAGAGCCATCTTCTCTCCTATTGGATTTAACTCCTACTAAGATTGGCAACACAAACCAACTCCTACTCAAGCCCAAATACAATTAGGACATGGGTTGGAATCTTATTCCTTTTCCCAACAATCTCCCCCTCCGACCCATGAGGGAGACTTTGTCTTCAGCAATCATCCAGAGTAACTTCTGGATTCCATCACCACCTGTGATGGATTCCGATAGGTGGTCATTCTCCTCAAGCATGTCAGCATCTTGTCCTTTTCATCCCTTTTCTTGAAGTACCACCCCGACTTCACTTTATTCCCAAGAAACTGAGAAGAAGTATCCTGGCAATGCCGCTTCTCTCTCCATGCCCACGTCTGGAACTTTCTTTGCTCCCGTTGACTGGTCTGTCGAGCCATCCTGGATGAAAATTGTGTTTTGGACCTTCTATAGTAAGACTCAGAAATCTTCCTTTAACACTCCCCCTATCAATGTAACCCCACATCAAGAGCCTGATCCTCCATTCTACATGCATCAACTACATGTTGATTGTATTGTCCTTCTTCCTCATGTGCGCACTATCTAGAAGAAGTCTTTGGAGAAATCTTCTATAATTGGGAGTCATCTTAATGCTTGTAGAAACTTACCTTTCTACCCTTTCTGACATCACTGAGAGAATCCCGCAGCTCAGACCTGCGGCTATGTGTAGGAGTACTTCCAAGTCCTCCTTGTCTCTTTTGAAATGGTGTTGGCTTCTTGACTTCCTAAACCTTCTCTTTGTGCACTCTCAATGTGGTTTTATATAGATTGTAGCACAGTCTTCCTTGACCTATCACCAAACATCCTTTTGTTACTTTACACATGCCACCACCGAACCCGAGATCATATCTGCTCCTATCCAACAAGGAACCAGAAATTACAATAAGCCTCAAGTTTGGAACATGACAAACATCCATGAGCATGATAGTACACCCAACATCTGTTTTGACACAGACGTCACCAATCACAATGATCTTTGAGTATCTAGCATTCCCCATCCTCACATTGCCAAAGTTCCCTCTCTTATATTTTGTGAAGAACTTCCTGTGAGTTGCAACATGACATGTCGCTCCTATGTCTACAGCCCACTCAACACCATCATCTATGTTCAAACCCTGCTCTTGGACTGTCAATATTAGATCTTCCGCAATGACAACTGTATTGCTATGGTCATCATCCTCGTGTTCTTTGGCAAGTTCTTGTGACACCTTCTTCCAGATCTTACAATCCTTCTTGAAGTGTCCAACTTTTCCACAACAGTAACATTCTTTACTCTTTGTCTTTGACTTTCAATGATTAGAACCGTGATTGCGACTCTGATTTCTTCCTATACCTTCAACGTATAGAGTTGAACCTGAAGAATCAGATTTTCCACATTCCCTTCTACGGATGTCTTCACTCAGAATCAAATCCCGAATATCGTCAAGCTTCAGCTTCATGCTTCTTGATGAACTGTTGAATACTATCATTGTAGCAGACCAAATCTCAGGCAAAGAGGAAAGTAAGATAAGGGCTTTGACTTCATCATAAAACACTATCTCCACTGACTTTAGTTGAGTAATTATGACATTGAACTCATTGATGTGATCTGCTACCGAGGCTCCTTCGCTCATCTTCATGTTGAACAAACGGCGCATCAAATATACCTTATTTGCAGTTGTAGGCTTCTGTTACATATTTGATAGCATCTTCAGAAGTCCTGCCGTTGTCTTCTCATTGGCTATGTTGAATGCAACATTCCGTGCCAATGTCAACCTGACCACCCCAAGTGCCTGACGATCAAGGAGATCCCAATCCTCACTACTACAGAAACATCATTCAATGTCGCTTTTTTGGGCGTCGGTTATTTAACAAAACCGACGCCTATAATATTCAATGTCAGATATTTAGGAACCCCAACGTCTATATCTGAAGACCAGCCAGACACGGGTACCACTTTGTATTCAGCGTCGGCTGGGTAAAACAAACCGACGCCTAAAATCGCCCGTGAAATCCAATTTTCGAGCAAAATGTTTTGCCCCAAAGTATCACATACAACGTCGGTTTTTTAACTACTAACCGACGCCGATATCAGATGGAAATTTGCACGAAAAGTTCTAATTTAGGCGTCGGTTATCCTTTGATAACCGATGCTGATAATGATTTCCACCAAATAATTTAAGGCAAAGATTGTCTAATTGGACGTCTATTTTTTAATATCAACCGACACTTAAAGGTAAAAGGCGCCATTTTTCTAGATAATCGACGCTGTTGACAAACTTAATAGACCCGTATCACCCGTCTCTTGCCCTTCCTTCCTGTTTCATCACGATAGTTTTCTTCTATGATCGCCGCTCACATAAAATCACCCGACGACCCCCGCTTCTGCTCGCCGCCGCCGCTGCTGGTGCGGCTCTGCTCGCCGCCGCCTCCTCTGTGTCCTCTTTCTCCTACTGCCGCCGCCGCTTGCTGCCACTGCTGCTCGCCCGTCTGCTCTGCTCTTCTCCAGGTGCCACTACTGCTCGCCGCTCTGCTCTGGTCTTCGCCTGCTCACCACCACTACTTCCGCCAGTCGCCGCCGCTCTTCTCCACACTAGCTCTAGGTAGCCCTAACGTCTTTGCTTCTTTCTCTATATCTTTCCTTCTCCGTAGATCCTTACCAATAGCAAGCACAGCCGTGGCTTGCTGTTGGTAAGGGCAAGCACGGCTGTGGCTGTGTTGGCCTACCACGGCCGTGTTGTCCAGCATGGCCGTGGTAGGCCAACACAGCCATGACCGTGCTTGCTGTTGGTAAGGATCTGAACAAATCTTTATGTAATGCTTTATGTAAATCCTAAGATACGAATAAATCTTTTGCTTGCATATATTTGTGTTTCTAATCCTAATGTTTGACCTAATTCAGTAAATTTTGATGCATGTTGAAATAAGATTTAAACTTGTCCATTCTAGCATCCTAATTTGATTTGATTAAACCCTAACATTGATGAAACCCTAACATCAATTGTGATGAAACCCTAACATTAATTGTGATGAAACCCTAACATGTACCTATCTATTATTGGGTTTGTTGGCCTAGAAACTCGTCCAAGATTTACTCATTAGGAGTAAATTTTGGATAGTCCCCGGTTTGGGACTATTCTTGAACACCTAATCTCACTTAGGATGTAAGTGTATAATGTGTATTGGGTTTTCGAGAAAATTTTGGCAGCATTTCCCCGTTTGTTCTCTAATACACATTATACACTTACTAGTGAGATTAGGTGTTCAAGGATGGGATAGGTGGTACACATTTATTATATATCAGAATGATGACTTTCTAGCATCCTAATTTGATTTAATTAAACCCTAACATTGATGAAACCCTAACATTAATTGTGATGAAACCCTAACATTAATTGTGATGAAACCCTAACATGTACCTATCTATTATTGTGTTTGTTGGCATAGAAACCCATCCAAGATTTACTCATTAGGAGTAATTTTTGGATAGTCCCCGGTTTGGGACTGTTCTTGAACACCTAATCTCACTTAGGATGTAAGTGTATAATGTGTATTGGGTTTTCAAGAAAATTTCGGCATCATTTCCCCATTTGTTCTCTAAGTACATATGTAATTAGAGAACAACGGGGAAATGCTGCCAAAATTTTCTCGAAAACCCAATACACATTATACACTTACTAGTGAGATTAGGTGTTCAAGGATGGGATAGGTGGTACACATTTATTATATATCAGAATGATGACTTTCTAGCATCCTAATTTAATTTGATTAAACCCTAACATTGATGAAACCCTAACATCAATTGTGATGAAACCCTAACATTAATTGTGATGAAACCCTAACATGTACCTATCTATTATTGTGTTTGTTGGCCTAGAAACCCATCCAAGATTTACTCATTAGGAGTAAATTTTGGATAGTCCCCAGTTTGGGACTGTTCTTGAACACCTAATCTCACTTAGGATGTAAGTGTATAATGTGTATTGGGTTTTTGAGAAAATTTCGGTAGCATTTCCCCGTTTGTTCTCTAAGTACATATGTACTTAGAGAACAGCATGGAAATGCTGCCAAAATTTTCTTGAAAACCCAATACACATTATACACTTACTAGTGAGATTAGGTGTTCAAGGATGGGATAGGTGGTACACATTTATTATATATCAGAATGATGACTTATATGTGCGCGGAGATCACAATGAAGGATTGTTAATTGATAAAAGATCACAATTTTAGAGGCATGCATGTTTATATTTTTTATTGAAGCTAAATGTTTGCTTTTTTAATATCAATATCATTTTCAGATTTTATGTTTCATTATCTTCTAGTTAATACAAATGCTAAATGTTTGCCTTTTTAATGACATTTTTAGATGGCTGACCATGATGAGCATGATGTCCATGATGAGCATGAAGTCCATGATGAGCATGCTGTCCATGCTGAGCATGGAGAGGATACCAATGTAAGTTCTAAAAACATATCCTATATTTCTATAAAATTCATTATATTCTAGTTATGTCATATATCCCATATTTCTTTATTGGGCTAATTCAGTGTGTTTATTTTTGTCAAATTTTAGGTTGATGATGCACATGTACCCACTGAAGCTCTGGAGGAACTTGATGCGCATCACCAAACACTTAACAAGAAAAGGGGCATCACTCTGTTGAAGAAGTTAATAGCGCTAAGTGGCAGTGGATCCAGATTGGTTGTGGAGTTTGATATTGGAGGAAATGCAATTGGAGTGAACCACAATAATTTTGTAAACTATCTTGGGGTTGTCACTCAAAGCCATTGTGGTGTTAAGTATGATAATTGGCATAAAGTTCCTCAGGCAAAGAAAGACTTGATATGGAAGGATTTATGTGTGAGTTATTATTATTTGCAAATCTATTTTGTAGATTACAAATTCTATTATTTGCAATTCTATTTTTGGATACTAGTTAATAACAATTCTGTTTTACAGAATCTGTTTTCATTGGATGAGAAGCTGCATCGTAAAAGTGTGATGCAACACGCTAGAAAGATGCTAAGGAACTATAGGACAAATCTCAATAGAGAATACAGAAAAGATGGTGATAAGAAGAAGAAGTCAGCCCTTGAACAATGGAACTTCTTGGACAAAGAAGATTGGGATACGTTTGTTGCTTCAAAAAAATATAAAGAATTCAAGGTATTAGGCATCACTCCCAATTTAATTAATATACGTTGTATTCACCTATTCAAGATTAACATTTAGTGCTGCTAACCAAATCATTAATGTGCATACTAACTAGGCCCCCAGTGAGGCGCAAAAAGCAAGGTGTGCACAGAATGTGCATGACCACACTATGGGTCCAAAGGACTATGCAAGCGTTCGCCAAAGACTACAGGCGGAGTCTGCTGCTACTCAGGAGTCCTCTACTACATGTGCCACACCCATGCCTCGCCATGATGTCTGGATAGCTGGGAGGCAAAACAAGAAGGGTGAAATAAAGAAGCCCGTAACTGCTGAGGCGGCTGTGAAAATGGTAAAATACAACTCTTAGAGCAATCGTTTGAATATTGATTATTTGTGGTGTTAACTTACCAATTTCTATTGATGGTGATTAGCGGGAGCTGCACAAGCAGAGGAAACAAGGCACGTTCATCCCTCAGGCCACAAGGGATGAATTGACAGTTGCTCTAGGTAACCCAAAGCATCATGGACGTGTTAGGGGTGTAGGCGCTGGTGTGGGCATAAAAGCATTCTTTGGGCCATCCCAGTGCAAACCCAGAGCGGGACTTTCACAAGAAGAGGTAACCTATTCTTTTTATAGAATGTTACTGCAAAAGGAAATTAAATAATAAGAAGCTAATGTTTCTTTTATCCATGTATAGGAGAATAAGAGAGTCGAGGATATAGTTTCTAAGAAGGTCAATGATATAGTTGCTGAGAAGGTCAAGGAAGAAATAGTGCGGTGGCAGGCATCTCAGGCTTCCAATCAGCCTATGGTGACCCACTCTTCTCCTGATGCACAGACTGTGAGTAATCCTGGAGACCCATCACCTAGCACATCTGCTGTAAGTATTGTTTATGACATTGTAGTTAGTATTTTCAAGATGATATGTTCAAAAGGTGATATGTATATATGTATAACATTCTTTATATAAATTTGTAGGCGTTGAAGCCATGCCGCTTAAGAATGCAAGACTATGTTGTTGCAGAGGCGCAGGCTTACCCGTCCCTTCCTGGGGCAACATTTCACGGGACTCCAATGCCACAGAGCTACGTTCGTGTGAGCCCGATACATGTATTACCCGATTGGAGGGAAGCTACATTGCCATATGCCCACCTAGATATTGATACACTTACTGAGGCAGAAGGCGGGGTGATATTGTGGCCCAAAGTAGATGTCGTCTACACTACTGAAATTGTAAGATAAATTTACATTACTTTAGATTGTTAATGTGTATATATGAGGTTAATTGATCTAAAATTATATATACAGGTTAAAAAGAAGACACCCCGAGCACCTAGGCCTCCACCTCCACTTCCTGCATTACCAAGTTGGGTTCCAACTGACCTAAAATACCCGTTAGGTCTTGCTTGTTGGGGAATGGCATGTTGGTTACAGGCACATAATATACATTGCCCTATAATTGTTTCTTTAGAAGCGAATTATGTAGGTCAATCATACGAAAGCTCTTTATTTATACAAGATATTATTGAGTTGTTTATATATGATTGGCTGAACACATCAATGATAGAGACATGGATAAGGTGAGATCTTGTTTATACATCCATATACCTTGTGTGAGATCCATTGATCTGGTTTCTTATATATTAATGCATACGTAATACATGTTTTGTAGCTACTTAGTCGAAAATCAATGCAAACAATTTGCATTTGACCATGTGGGATTTTTGATTCCATCATTGATTAGTATGGTAGCTAAAGACCCTGATAGTGTTCAACAATACTGTATATATTCTTTTACAATTTTCGGTCAGCAACAGAAGATGATAATAATAGCTCCATTCAATGTCAAGTAAGTTTACTTTACTTATAATTTGGACTTCAGAAAATTACATTTTTATTGTGGATTTTGAGTTATTAATTTTAACCTTTTTACCTCTAGTGGTAGGCATTGAGAGTTACTAGTTATTCTCCCCGGGACGTTCACTATTTATTGTCTAGATCCTGCGGGGAGTACATTGAATACTAAAATTGGACACGTAATGAGATTGCCATTATTCTGGTGAGAAATATTTCATTTTTATATCCGTTAACATATGTTATTACATTACTATTTAATTATGCAATTTATTGTGTTACATTAACATGTAGGGGTTTAGATGCATTCAAAAAGGCTAGAGGAAAGGTCCCAAGGAAAAAGAACCAACCATTAATTTGGGAGAATGTAAAAGTAAGTTCCTGACTACAATGTATATATTATTTATGTGAACTGTGCTTAGTTGTATTTTTTAATATTTTGTATGTTTCAATTTATAGTGCGCTACACAAGACAACGGCTGGGCATGCGCATACTATGTGATGTGATTTATGTAGATGATTATCCAATATGCTGCATTGGACATCGATATCATACATGAGGTATTATATATAGTCTCATTAGTTAGTATGAAATATATCAATCTTATTTTTATATTATTACTTATATATATACATCATTCTCTTTGTAGGTGTTTAAAACTGACCACACTATAGGTAAACGCTTAAAAGATGTACATGCTCCATATACGATGGAAGTATTAAATGAAGTAAGAGAAGAATGGGCAAATGCCATACAAGCAATGGTGATTGTAAGATATATTGGGATGCTGATAGCGATGTTGAATGATATTTTGTAAATGAATATTTCTGAATGTTTATACATGTCTGAATGTTTCTACATGTATTTGATGTTTATACATGTTGAATGTGAGAATTGAATTGATGTCTGAATGTATCTACTTGTGTGAAAAGTATATTTGTTGATTTTTGCAGGTTTGTGGTCTGTTTGTAGGCTAATATCAATGGATGTCATAAACTTGCAGTTCAGAAAACTGAACTGCAGGTTCTCATCCTGCTGACCAGCCACAGTAGGCCTACAAACTGATAAGAAAAAAAACATCGGCGTCGGTTATTTATAGAAAACCGTTATCAAAGGCTTACATCGTCGGTTATTGGATAAAAATTGCCGCCTAATGTGACAAACAACCCGACCGTGCAGGAAAGCACGGCCGTGGCGGAAAAAGTGTCGATTATTAGTACAAAAATGACACCTATAGTAGCATGGCCGTGGCATCTGGGAATATGGCATCGGTTATTTAGTTGCAAACTGACGTAGAAAGTGTCCTAGATGGTGCCCTTTTTGTGGCGTGAACCCTTTTGGCGTCAGTTATAAAACTGACGCTGAAGAGTTCGACCTTTAGCGGCGCCCACATAGGCGTCGCTTGAGAACTGTCGCTAAAAGGGGTTAAACAACCGACACCAAAGACATGTTCTGTAGTAGTGCCTCCTACTTCATCTATTCAGGTTTAGTCCCTGCCAGAGGTTGATGCAATTTCTTATGGTACAGATAATCTTCAATATGCATCTTCCAGAAGCCAAAATCCTTGCCATCAAACTTGTCAATGCACACTTTCCCGTCTTCAGATGTCATTATGACTTCCACTTCAAACTTCCAACCTTTCTCTGATACCACTTGTTAGGAAATTGTGGTGTGTAAGCGACGTGTTCTGCAAAACTGAAAGTGTAAGATTTAACGTGCAAAACTCTCCTCAAGATGAGAAGAGAAAAACTACGAGATAATACCGACCAATAAGAACTATGTAATCAATATTACAACTCAAACTGTCCAGATTTAATTACCCCTAAATCCATATCACCCCCCCATACGAGAACAAAGATAGAAAGAATAGAATTACACCCAAATGTGTACAAAATATCCCACTTATCTTTTTCTCCTCACAACACCTCTGTCGTTGTAGGGAATCAAACACACAATTGTGCTCTTGCCTATTGTCACTGCAACCGCTGACCGAGCCACCTCTACTCCTGACGAGGTTGTATACCTTGCCTTCCAACCAAAGAACTCTCTCCGCCTGAGAGAGAAAACACATCCTCCATTGAACGGACAAACTGCTGTCGTAGTCACTGCTGCAACACCAACATAGTGCCACCAACTGATGTGCGTCTTCCGCTGCTCAGATCCTCCGTCATAGTTGATGCACCACCAATGTGTCATTGAGTGTCAGTTGCTACTTCACTTCAAGGCAAAGACGCTGACCCTCTCTTACCAAAAGAGAGCACCACCAGTTGTTCTTATTTTCTGGCTCTTCTACCATAGAAGGCACCAACAACAAACAACTGATGGGATGATCCCAATGGCCTCACCATGGCCTTTATTTATCGGCCTCCATCACATGTAGTAGCAATTAGGAATCCTACTCCAATTCATAGTCCAATTCCTAATCCACTTCCAATGTTGCAAATAGAGAGCCATCTTCTCTCCTATTGGATTTAACTCCTACTAGGATTGGCAACACAAACCAACTCCTACTCATGCCCAAATACAATTAGGACATGGGTTGGAATCCTATTCCTTTACCCAACAGATAATCACGTGTTGTTTGTGGTAAGACGGTTATGGATAAGTAAGTTAAGAATCCTTGAATCAAGTAAGGGCTTTAAATAAGTATATGACTATAGCTTTCTTGCTTGAAATGTGATACATATGTATGATTGTTTACTTGCTCAAATATTGATGTGTAGTACTCTAATATTGTACTTGATGTTTGTCTCATATTGTTGTTTTATAACTTGCAAACATAATATAGAAACTCCATTATACAAACCTTGTGCACCTGCCTATATTCTTGGGGTAAGGACATGAGGCTGGGCATCCTACTTGAATTGTCAAGTTAGGGCGGACCAAGTCGATAAAAGGGTTAGCTAATCTTGAGAACCCTTATAGACTCTTCCTATGGGAAGCAGTCAAAGGCCTTATGATATATGATGTTATTGGCATAATTTGGGTAAAATGGTATAAAACACATGATCTTTCTTTGTTAAATACTTAACTTGCTCATTACTTCTGCACTATTTTCAAATTATGCAAAGCTTATTTATGTATATCTTTTAAGACTTGTACTCATCACCTCGTGTGCTTGACCCTCCTTGTTTCATGTATTTTTTATAGGTTTAGAGATGGCTAGCAGTTGATGGGCTTGGTGAGCTATGTCAAGTGTGCTTGTTGTGAGATTCCTAGTGTGCACGAGCTGATTTGTGTATATTTGACTCTTAAATTGTAATTGAAATATTGTGATAAAAGAATGTTTCTTAAGAATACTTGTTGAATGTTGAGATTGTGATTGGTGCTTTTATCTTGTGACATGTTCACGTATACTAAGTGTAAGGACCCTGACCCACGTTTTGGACTAACCCTCGTTGCTTTTCTTATGAAAGGTGCAATTTACCCAAAGTAAGGGGTTATATTGAAATATGTCACATGTAGAGCATGCATTTAGTTCTCCTGCATCATTAGAAAGATAATGATGTTGTGGGGCACCTTGTGGAGGAACTATGTTCCAAGCTTGAGCTTGGTTGGATGATGCGTGTTCTTTATGTGCTAGTTTTGGTGTAAATTGCAAATTACCCAAAGTGGAGGGTCAATATCAATTTATCATCTCTAGAGTCTTCTTTCTTCTGTTTTTCATCACCTAGGATGAGGATGTAGGTTGGGGTGCCTTTTTTGGTTGTTAGATGAGGAGTGACATCTCTATATGATCTTTATAGCATATATGTGTCACATATGCTACCTTGTCTTTTAGTGTATCGACTAGGGCTTGGAGGTGTGTCGCCCAAGAAGGTGCATTGGACATAGCAGTTGCCCAGCTGCATGATACACATTCTAGAGTGTATCACCAGGCCATGCATGAGAAGCTAGGGTGGCAACAAGTGGCATTAAGTGCTAGAGAAAGTGGCATCTTGGTTTATGTGGTTATGACACCTCTCCCTTGCTACCTCTCTCTTCCTTGGTGTATATAACCCCCTTCCTCCTTGACCAAGTGCTCCATTTCGGCCACCTTCCTTCCCTACCTGTGTGGGATGAGCATGGGAGCTTTGGGAGCTAAGGAAGACTCCCATGGATCATGGAAGGACGAGCTCCTTGGCCATGGAAACTCCTTGCTCAAGATCCGACCTTGGTAAGTCATGCTTCTTTGCTAGCTTTTCCTTGTGCTTCCTTCTTCACCTTCCTCTTCCCCTCTCGACCATGGATAGGCCCTTGATGTGAGAAGGCAAGGCCGTAGTTATCTCCCCTCTTTTCTTCTTCTTGAGCTATACATAATCATGGTATCTTCTTCTTCTTCTTCCTTTGTTTGTTGAGGTGATGATGATGGTGCCAAAGGAATGTTTGGAGCTTTGGATGGGTGATGTTCTTGGAGAGGCATGTGGGTTTGCTTCTTGGACCAAGAAGCTTGATGCCTTTCATGGAGATCCTCTTAAGGTGGGTTACATAACTCTTAATTATCTCTATTATGTTAACCCTTCTTATGTGCACATATTGGTTCTTGTAATTAATTTGGTACCTTTCTCCATGATAGTTTGATATATGAAATTTGGGATCTGATCTAATGGAAACGGTCACGTTTTATTACTGTCTTATTCTTGTTTATCTTGTGCATAACAGTTTTGGGTGACTTGAGGTTGAAGATGAACCACCTGATAGGGTGCCTGCACAATACAATGGTTGCACGATATAGTGCCTTGCCCATTAGGTCTTGTTTGAGAGGTGAGCCATGCTCTAGTAGCTAGGGAAAAACCCCTCTCTATCCTTGGTTGATGAAGGGTGAACCTATGGTCTAGATTTTTGGACGTTAGGTTGAGTTTGTTGGCCGATTAGGTGTTGCTCTACCCTTGTTGCTCGTTATGCTAAAGGTTGTGCAAGACCCCTCTCACTTAGTTGTTGAGAGGTTAGCCAACTTTTAGTATTGTTGGATGATATGGTGTGGTGACCGATATCCTTTTTCTACCCTAGAGTTTAGGGTTTGGACGATATGGGTGGTTGATACCTAGATGGACCTTTGATCAATATGAAATGTTGATCTTTAGTGGTGAGTTGATGGTCTACCTTTGTTACACGACATGCTCTTAGGGTTTAACCCTTGGATGATATCTTAGGCGTTATGGTGGTGATCCCTTTGATGGTTTAGGAAACTGATAAACTAATCCTTTGGGTGGGAGATAGCCCTAGAAGTAGTGCCTTGGACTATATGGGTGCCCTAACCCTAGTTTGGGGTGATATGCTTGCTTTGGCATATAGGATGATCCTAACCCTAGATGCCCAACATGGAGTCTTGAACGATAGGGTTGCCCTAACCCTAGTTGACCGATAAGGTGTTTTTGAGTGTTATGATTCAGACCTTGATCCATCACTGATATGATGTTGGGAGATGTGGCCATGAGGTGCTTTGCACAATACTCTTGGATGAGAGCCCTACCCTTGAGTAAGCTTTTGGGTGAAACTAAGTATCCCTGCCAGATATGCCTTTCCTGATACATGTTCCCTCCTTTGGATATGAGTATATGCTTGATAACTTGGATGTCTTTAGAGTTGAGGTTTGGCCGCTACATGTGTGGAGCTTGGATAGTACCCTGGACATACAAGTGAGGGATGGACACTACAATGTCTTGGCTGTTATAGGGTCTCAAACCCTAGTTGGATGATAGGGTACCACAGGCGTCATGGCAACATTGAAGTAGTGTACCTTGGGTGTTATGAGAGCCCCTTGTGTATCTTGATGTGTTAACCAAGTGGGTGTGCTTGTTGGGCACCATGATCTTGGCCGATATGGCCTTAGGCAATAGAGAGTTGAGGGTTGCCCGGTATGAAACCCTAACTCTAATGGGTGGTAGGGTTTTGGGTGATAGGTGATGCCCATGTGCTACATGACACACACCCTTACACCTGGTTACCTAATATCGACCTTGCATGGATGCACGATACACAACTCTGGATCAGGTTGCACGACACACCATAGATCCTGGTTGGCACGATACCCCTTTGTGCATGGATGTATGACATGCTTGTAGCCGACAACCTAGGGTGAGAGATGGTACTCTACCTGATACCCCTTTTAGTGAGGGTTTGCGGTCGCTGCCAAGTTTTGGTGAGGGAATGCGACAGTTTTAGTGAGGGTTGTGCCCTAACCCGATAACCCTATGTATGTTATCTTGAGCTCACACCTTTTATTATGATGAGCTATGACGAGATAAGTTGTAAACCTTGTATAGTGGTTACCTATGGCTAATGATAGATGAACTTCTGATAAAGTTGGATGGTGGATCATGGTGTATGATCCTTAAAGATAATCCTTAGGGATGATGCACATATGACTTGAGATATAGGGTATAATGGGATACCCATGGTGTGATAGCAGTAGTATGTATTGATTAATACACCAGTTATGACACTAAGTTGCATATGTTCATAATGATGGATGAATATTCCAATATGACATGATGATCATGATATGTTCATGAGTTATGGGGCATGACGGATGCTCACAATTTGATAACAATAATATAAATTGTATACAGACACAACCTTGTATTTCATGTAACTATGAACATGGTTGTTGTTCCAATCTTGTGCACCTAAATTCTTGATAGCATGATAATCACAATAGGTTCTCAAGGATCTATGTTCTATGTTTAGGTGATCCAGTTATCTCTCTTATGCACGCTAACCATGTAGGTGTAATGATTTCAGAGCTAGGTAAGATCTATGAGATGTATGTGTTTTGTATAAAACTGAATGATGATAATTATGTTAATGAGATAACATGTATCACTAGTATGATGAGAAAGGCCTGTTGAGGTGTTATCCTCTAGTGATGACATGAGGGATTGATATCCCATGATAATGATGAAACCTTGAGAGGCAGTGGCACTGTGTGATGAATGAGGGATTGATATCCCATGGCAATACAATGATTGTTGAAGGCAATGAGAACATCAGCAGTAATATAACACCAAAGTAATGAAATCTAATGTTGTTCATGTTTTATATATGGTTGCTTAATACATCTCGGTTGCCCCAACAATCCACTTAAAATGCATTAACTAATTACAGTTGAATCTTTCATGTAGTTTGCCCTGTCCATAGATCCATCGTCGTCAGTAGATGATGATGGTGAAACAGGTTCTCCTGCGGGTTAACTCAGAGCACATATTGCTAAATATGCGGGGTTTCTCCTAGCTGAAAGTGAGGAGGATTTGAGTGCAACTGCAGTTGCAGACTCAGGATATATGGGGCATGGTGAACAGGCCCATGGCTCAGGATATGTGATAAGAGCATGGATGCGTTCATGGCTCAGAGCACGGTGAACAGGCCTGTGGCTCAAGGTTTACTAGCACCAAGACATGTACCAAGGCGGGCTAGGGTTATGGGTATCCTGCGGGGCTGACCTTGTGGCTGAGGCCACTTAAGCATGAGATTGCGGTCCTGCTTTGGTTCTCATGCACTGACCACGAGGAGGTGAGGTTGTGGAGTCCGGCTCTTCCATTGACCTTGTATGGCACCGACTTTGGGTTTCACAGCTGTCGATTGGATTTGAGTGGTACGACTCACTTCATCAGGGCATAATAATTTGTAATCAAGCCGTATAGTATTCTTACTCAGGGCAAATACGAAACATTGGTTGAGGTCTTATTTGTATAAGTTGTTCTAGTTATAACTTGCAGTTTATCATACATTCCTTGTATCATGTGATATAAAGATTATCTTGTCAGTCATGTTCCATACAAAATGCCTAGTTATATGCCTCCTGATGTTTCAGTAAGATTGTTAATAAAGTTACATCTGCTCAGTATGTTGCACCTATGATCTTCTTATATCAGTTATTTGTGATCATTATAAGAGTTGATGGAGGGTTATGTTTCTCATTGGGACTGTGTGTCTCACCCCGCTGGTTAATAACCCTTTTTAGGTGGACGTGCCTGGCAAGATGAAGGTCATGTGGTTGGATATGTAGAGGTATCATACCCGGTGGATTAGATAGCATCTAGTAGTAGAGTCCCATGTGTCGTCCCTGTACACTCAGGTCTTCAGGAGAGCTTTTTGATGTTTCTTGTATAATGATCGATGTATGGTTTTCGATATGTATCTTGATGTAAAGTAGCATGACAAACTATTATTTCATGTAAAGAGATGATGGGAAAATATGTTTCGAGTTCGAGTTATGAGTTTTCTTGAGGCGAGAGCGACCCGGGGGGACGTCCGGATTACCCCCCCCCCCCCCCCCCCCCGCCGGGTCCCCGAGCCGACTCGAGTGGGTATAGAGTTGAGAAGACCCGAAGGCTCGAGCGTTAGCGAGGGTATTTTTCAATCCGGATTTTAAAGAAATGGAGAAGGATGAGGAGTTTGGTACCTGGATGAATGCCCCTCGCATCCTGAAAAGATGTTATGAAATGAAAAATGTTGGTTCAGATGTAATATGCTTCATCTTGTGGTGCTTGTTGTAAATCAGTTGTAATTTCCCGTGACTTTCGATAATCTGTTGGTTAGCATGTAATCGTGTTTTGTTGTGGATGGGGCATTACAGTGTTTAGTATTAGAGCTTTAGGTTCGTTGAGTCAACAAGAACACTAGACTAGGATTAGGATGGTGTCTAACGTTGGACCGTGACATAAAATATGGTGCATACTACCTAATCTCAGTAATTGGATGCCCTGGCCAGGTATTCAAATATTGAAGACATAGGTAAGTGTGGATTCTTAGATTGCTTCCTCCTTGATTACTCTGATCAAGTAGTCATTTTGGAGCAATCTAAAGAGCATAACAAGTCAAGAAGTACGACGTTAATACCTTCATCATATTATTAAAGAGGTAAATGAATGCACCATAACTCCTTAATACTTGGATGCTTGATAATCAAAAGAGGAAGTAATGGTTCTATGAAACCTAAATCCGTATAAGAATATGATGAGTTAAGTTCTTGAAACTATAATCTC
Source organism: Alisma plantago-aquatica (assembly GCA_963693085.1). NCBI lineage: Eukaryota > Viridiplantae > Streptophyta > Magnoliopsida > Alismatales > Alismataceae > Alisma > Alisma plantago-aquatica. The sequence goes on from OY856411.1 coordinate 656,515,834, forward strand.
GAGAGATATACGTGACAAAAGACAGATTAACGTATGATAACAAGGTAAGTTAAAATGTAAAACTTATAAAAGATGAAGGAAATGCTTGAAAGCAAAGATAAAGTTGGAAGAAAGAAAAGAACTAGTGATGAGTAAACAAGATGGAACATGAGATAATCTCAGACCAACCAATGAACGTAAGAAAAAATGTGAAAGTATAAAGTGCAAATTTGGGATAAGAAAAAGAGAACAAGGGAGATGATCCCTATTCAATAAAGAATATGTGAAGAGTAACGATCTTTTTCACATAGAGGAAACAAAAATATGATGTAATCAGGAAATAATCATGATTGTGATGAAACGGTAACAAAAGAGCAGGAATAATAACACGTAATGGTCTTAATGTTTCCTATGCTGAGTGCAAGGAAACCAAGAAGAAATAGGATGAAGCCGGATGGAACAAGGTTTAATGATGCATAAACGGTTGAAAACTCATGTAAGGATCAAAGAAAGTGATACTATCCTCCCCTTTGATATGAAACCATAGATGTGGATGGGTTGATGGGAAGATTTTGTTCCTTTGCATCCCTTCCTTTCAAGGGAGTGGCATTCAAGTGGATCTCGTATCACTTGATATGTGTGCCTTTGAAGTGATCGCTATTTGGATACTTCAAAAAGTATCAGCTGATCTTGGACTTTGGTTTCCAAGATGGAGATGTCTATGATAGATGATGACAATATGATCCTCTTGGCATGCCTTCTGAGAAGGGGTTGAGAATCAAGATGCCTAGATCGTGGAGGTATGAAGGTGAACCATCCTGATAGATCATCCTTGACCTTGAACCCACAAGTTGGAAGCTTGTTTTGGTGTTTGGATCTATGTGGTGACCCTCAAGGTAGCAGATGGCAAAATGTAACAGTTAGATCTCGAGGCATGAGCTGACCAGAAATGGTGAGATGACCAGGGTGTGCTGGTAGGTTGAATGGAGTCACCCCATTCTGTTTTGTCTTCTTCTTGCCTCTTATCTTCTCTAGTTGATCCAGTTCAAGATGTACCCTCCTTTGAGCGCTTGTAGTATATTTGGTAGATGTTTCCTTCCTATTAGTCAAGAGAGAGATAGCCTGTTGTCGAGCACCTTGCTGATGACATGCTTGTGCAGGATGAAGTATACTCTTCTCTGTATCCTTTCTTTTCCTGGATGTGACAGCCGGGTGAATCCCCTTCCGTGTGACATGTCAAGGATCATTATAACCCTGGGAATGGATATCCTTATAAAGGTGTGAAGTTGTCTCAGATGGAAAGGTTGGCTTTGGTTTGATCTGGCTAAGTGTCTATAGTATGTCTATCACCTGTTAGGGGTTTATGCTCCGTATAAACATGACATTGGAAGGTATGCACCCAAGAAAAAAAGGAAGTGATGTGAGGTCATCTTGGGAAAGTTTATCATGTTGATCCTGATTCCTTGACAACTCCTAGCTAAGTTTAGAGTAACAAAAGATCCAGGAGGGATGTGCAACGATTAGAGATGGACGAAAAAGGGTGGAGAATCATATCCTGATCAGTTGAGATAGTGCATATCTGTTCCATCTGAGTTGGTACTCGTTGTGCTCTTGGGAGCTGACATGAACACATGACATGCTTGAAACTGAGATGATGTGGTTGTTGTTAACCCAAAATGTTTAACTCCTTTTGTGTTGATCCTTAAGCAATACATAGTGAGGTGCCTTATGAGCCCCGTATTATGAATGCATGTGTTTTGTAGAGTATTTATCTTATGATAACCTCTTCTGAGATAGATCTCCCTTGTTTAGAGACATCCTTTATGAAAGGAGAAGGAACAGTTGGAACATGTATGGTAGAAGGATATTGATACAAGATATGTGAAGCTCAAGTGTCGAGCATGTGAGATCAGAGTAGCACAGTGGAAACGTAACAAGGAAGGTGAGATATTAGTAGAAGGAACTGATACTTGAGTAATACAAGTTGCACGTGATGTTCCAGTATCTAAGAGTGTTATTAGACAAAGGATGACGAGACAGAGGGTTGAGTCTATGACCAATTTAAGGAAACCCTGAGTGTCTCTGGGAGAAGAGCAAGTATGCTGGACACAGATCTGTGACACCTAGGAGCTTTGTGAAGTTGTATGATGTGATGCGTGAGTAACACCCGCCTTCTTTCCGCTCAGGATTTCGGGGATGAAATCCTTGTTAGGGGTTTATTTCTTGTAAGGACCCTGACCCACGTTTTGGGATAACCCTCTTTGATTTGCTTATGAAAGGTTCTTATAACCTTAATCTAATCTCTTAAGATGTTTGATATCATGTGACAAGCTCATGTTTCCAGTTTGGTCCCGTTTGGATGTTGTTTAAGCAATGTTTGCTTGTTTTGGACCAAAGTGCAATTTACCCAAAGTAAGGGGTTATATTGCAATGTGTCACATGTAGAGAATGCTTTTAGTTCTCTTGCATCATTATAAAGAGAATGATGTTGTGGGGCACCTTGTGGAGGACCTATGTTCCAAGCTTGAGCTTGGTTGGATGATGCTTGTGCTTTATGTGCTAGTTTTGGTGTAAATTGCAAATTACCCAAAGTGGAGGGTCAATATGCAATTTATCAGATCTAGACTCTTCTTGCTCTTGTTTGGCATCACCTAGGATGAGTATGGAGTTTGGGGTACCTCGTTGGTTGTTAGATGAGGAGTGACATCTCTATATGATCTTTATAGTGTATATGTGTCACATATGCTACCTTGTGTTTTAGGGTATCGGCTAGGGCTTGGAGGTGTGTCGCTCAACAGGGTGTATCAGCCATAGCAGTTGCCCAACTGCATGATACACATTCTAGAGTGTATCACCAGGCCATGGATGAGCAGCTAGGGTGGCAAAAAGTGGCGTTAAGTGCTAAAGAATGTGGCATCTTGGTTTATGTGATTGTGACACCTCTCCCTTGCTACCTCTCTCATCCTTGGTGTATATAACCCCCTTCCTCCTTGACCAAGTGATCCCTTTCGGCCACCTTCCTTACCCTACATGTATGGGATGAGCATGGAATCTTTGGGAGCTAAGGAAGACTCCCATGGAGCATGGAGGGGTGAGCTCCTTGGCCATGGAAACTCCTTGCTCAAAATCTGACCTTGGTAAGTCATGCTTCTTTGCTAGATTTTCCTTGTGCTTCCTTCTTCACCTTCCTCTTCCCCTCTCGACCATGGATAGGCCCTTGATGTGAGAAGGCAATGCCATAGTTATCTCCCCTCTTTTCTTCTTCTTGAGCTATACATAACCATGGTATCTTCTTCTTCTTCTTCTTCCTTTGTTTCTTGAGGTGATGATCGATGATGGCGCCAAAGGCATGTTTGGAGCTTTGGATGGGTGATCTTCTAGGAGAGGAACGTGGGTTTTCTGCTTGGACCAAGAATCTTGATGCCTTTCATGGAGATCCTCTTAAGGTGGGTTACATAACTCTTAATTATCTATATTATGTTCACCCTTCTTATGTGCACATATTGGTTCTTGTAATTAATTTGGTACCTTTCTCCATGATAGTTTGATATATGGAATTTGGGATCTGATCTAATGGAAATGGTCACGTTTTATTACTGTATTATTCTTGTTTATCTTGTGCATAACGGTTTTGGGTGACTTGAGGTTGAAGATGAACCATCCGATAGGGTGCCTGCACGATACAATGGTTGCACGATATAGTGCCTTGCCCGTTCGGTCTTGTTTTGGTTGTTGGCACACGAACAATACCCCTTGGACTTGAGAGGTGAGCCATGCTCTATTAGCTTGGGCAAAACCCCTCTCTCCTTGGTTGATGAAGGGTGAACCTATGGTCTAGATGTTTGGATGTTAGGTTGAGTTGGTTGGCCGATAGGGTGTTGCTCTACCCTTGTTGCTCGTTATGCTAAAGGTTGTGCAAGATCCCTCTCACTTAGATGTTGAGAGGTGAGCCAACTTTTGGTATTGTTGAATGATATGGTGTGGTGATCAATATCCTTTTCCTACCCTAGAGTTTATGGTTTGGATGATATGGGTGGTTGATACCTAGATGGACCTTTGATTAATATGAAATGTTGATCTTTAGTGGTGAGTTGATGGTCTACCTTTGTTGCATGACATGCTCTTGGGGTTGAACCCTTGGATGATATCTTGGGCATTATGGTGGTGATCCCTTAGATGGTTTAGGAAACCATTAAGCTAATCCTTTGGGTGGGAGATAGCCCTAGAAGTAGTGCCTTGGATGATATGGGTACCCTAACCCTAGTTTGGGGCGATATGCTTGCTTTGGCCGATAGGATGATCCTAACCCTAGATGCATGACATGGAGTCTTGAACGATAGGGTTGCCCTAACCCTAGTTGACCGATAAGGTGTTTTTGAGTGTTATGATTCACACCTTGATCCTTCACTGATAAGATGTTGGGAGATGTGGCCATGAGGTGCTTTGCACGATACTCTTGGATGAGATCTCTACCCTTGAGTAAGCTTTTGGGTGAAACTAAGTATCCCTTCCAGATATGCCTTGCCCGATACATGTTCCCTCCTTTGGACATGAGTATATGCTTGATAGCTTGGATGGCTTTAGAGTTGAGGTTTGGCCTCTACATGTGTGGAGCTTGGATAGTACCCTGGACATACAAGTGAGGGATGGACAATACGGTGTCTTGGTCGTTATAGGGTCTCAAACCCTAGTTGGACGATATGGTACCATGGGTGTCATGGAAACATTGAAGTAGTGTACCTTGGGTGGCAGGAGAGCCCCTTGTGTATCTTGATGTGTTAACCAAGTCGATGTGCTTGTTGGGCACCATGATCTTGGTCGATATGGCCTTAGGCGGTAGAGAGTTGAGGGTTGCCCGATATGAAACCCTAACCACTCCAAAAAAATAGGTTTTTAGTGAAGGATGATTCCTTCACAAATGTACATTTATTCCTTCAAAAAAAAATTTGGTTGAAGGGTATTCCTTCACAAAAAGTCCTACTCTAAAAGCATCTTCACAAATACTTTGATGAGAGACTCTAGCCTTCACAAATATTATTTTGAAGGACTATGCGACCTTCACAAAAAGACTTCCCAGGCCTCCCAAATACATTTGTGAAGGCTAATTTCACAACTTTCAACGAGGCTCTAGGGCCTTCACAAATATACTTAATTTTCCATGAATTACAATTGTGGTGTACGTTTATTTGTTTTTCAATGAGGTTTTATCCTTCTTATATTTCATGAAGTGATATATTTGTGGCTTTTATCAAGCCCAAATGATATTTTAATAGACTAATTATTTAATAAGACACAACAACCATAACAAATCACTCTTTTGAAACATTCCTTTTTATTTCACATAGAAAATTGTTCATCACATAGGGAAGGACATGGGCCTTTTCCCTTAATCGATACAAATTTCAATATAAATATATATCTACATTTTGACTTTATCACTCATTTAGCCAATAACCATCTTGGAGAATGTTGAGAGGAAACTTCTTTGCATTCAAACGAGATATCAATGATCTTTACTTTTTGAGCCATCCTTTCCAATCATTGGGTTTTCCTCATCCATCTAGAAGTAACCCTCTCCATATATAAGAGTGCCTAAACTCTGATAGCACACCAATAAACCTGCAAACACAACACCAATTATAGTTAGAAGACTAAACCCTGGAAAGAGAAATCATTGTCATAAAACTTAAAACGAAGGATGAAAAGTGCAAGCTCTAGGATCACCAACCTGTGGATAGGGCTGAGCATCGGTCCAAAACCGGACCGGACCGGACCAGACCGGACAACAATTGAATAACAATTGCTGATTTAATTTCCAAATGCAGCAGCTAATTAGCTTGTTCTAATGCAAATAATTGATGTCCCAAGTTCAACAAACAGTTAATAATAAGTAAACAACATGTTGCTTGTTCCATTGTAAATAGTTGCTGTCCAATTACCAATCATTTTCCAAATAACATGATCTCTTTGGAATAGCGTACAACCAAAATGGTAATGTGGCATACAACCACGCATACAACAAAAAGGCAAAAGATGCTCAAACAGTAGCATCACAGTGATCATGCTATTGCTGTAGAAATATAATCTGCTGCATAATAAACCTATCTAACCACACAATCATGTCCATATAATCCAAGTCGTAGCTTGAGTTCATCATTTCAGCAATGCAATCTTTGATCAAGTCCAGACTTCACTTCACAAAATGATCACCATAATTTCAGCAGTCTTTGATGTCCTACTGGGCCGGGATTTGCTGCTCCAGTTTCCATCGGGAGGATGCTGCTCCTGGTGCTATTGTTGTACACATGCCTAGGCAGATTAGAGACAGCGGCCGTGATCAAATTTGGCAAACATGCAGCATGATTTGTAATAGGAAGCAGCATGCTCCATTCAAAATGAGGACCAACAAATCCCCTAAACTGTCCTACAAGGATAAAATATAGAAGTATGATTAGTGGTTACTATAATTAAAATAAATAAGTGAAGCTAAAGACAATTGTTGTAACACCCCTGACCTGGGTTATACTTTAACCCTAGGTGTTTTGATTAAGAAAGATGATTAAATGCTTAATTTTATCTTGTGAAAGGTAATTAGGGTTCAAGAGGAACTTATATTGCAATTCTAGTCCTTTTTGAACATTTTTGAAATCAATGTTTTGCCTGTTTTGGACTAAAGTGCAAATTACCCAAGTTGAGGGGTTTAAGTGCAAATTGTGCATGATAATATGTTCCTCATGTGTTGAATCATCATGAGAGTAAAGATGATGCTGAGGTATGGCTTATGGAAGCCTGAATACCAAGAAAGATATGATAAAACAATGTATGTGCATGAAAACCTAGTTTTGGTGTAATGTGCAATTTACCCAAAACCTAGGGTTCAATATGCAAATTACCACTTCAATAAGGTACTTAATGTTCCTTGGCATCATGTAGAGCAAATAAAATGAGAGGGGTGCCTCATTTGAATTAAGTTGGAGGAGAGAGAATCTTGATATTAAAATAATCAAGATTTAATCATAAGTGAAACCCTAATTCAAATTAGGGCAAAAATGAATGTATTAATTAAAGGGCCTTCAACCAAAATGTTATTGGTTGATTTTGAATAAGTATGGACGTTCTTTTTCCAAGATAAGGAACGAAAATATCCTAAGAAGGTGAAATTCCACTCACCATTATTATAAGGAAAAGAAAACCCACTCACATATGGATATTAATATAATAAGCATTAAGGTGCTTAATTTGATTTTCTTTAAATGATGGATAATGAAGAGGAATAAGAGGCAATGAAGATAGACTCGTCCTTAAGGATTTTGAGGGGAATTTGAGGGGGAAGAGGCGGCCATATTTTTGGAATTTAATGCATTTTAATAATGCATTTTCTCTCTCATCCATTTTCTTATAAAAGTACCTTTACCAAGCCAAAACAAAGGCTATTTCGGATTCTTTTGTTTACCCTTGCTTGGAAAACGACGAAGGAGCTGTGGAGGAGCAGGAGGACGACCCCAACCTGTTGGTAAGGTCCTTGACCTTCGTTCTCCTTGATTCCATGGTGGAAATAAAAAATAAATCATTGATTTCTTCTTATTTGGATCTCCTCTTCAACCCTAGCCAACTTTTTCATCCAAAAGCTTGAGGACAAGCTTAGGGGGAGTTGCTAGAGCTTCATCCACCATTAATGGCGTGAGCTTGAAGCTTTGGAGCTCAATTGGAGGCGGGTTTTATAACTCAAACCCTTAATCATTGCTATTGCATCAATCAATTATGCTTTGTTGATTGTTTTCTTCAATTTGATACATACTTGTTTCCTTGCTGCAATTTCCATCAAGAACGGTTTCTGTTCTTGGTTGTTCGAAGGAAGGGGATGATTACATCATCCTAGATGCTTATCCAAAGAAAAGTACCAAACCAAATGGTCTTGATATCTATTCCAAATCGTTTTAAATTGATTGGCTATGCGGTTTCAGCAAACCGTTTTAGGGAAAACGGTTTCAAGACCGTTTGATATGGTTGAAAAAGCGTTGAACGTTTGGGAATATTGTTCCTAATTATGTAGGATAATGACCCTCCAAAGTTTAGGGGTTAAATCCAAAGGAATCGTGAGTTGAAGGCCAATCAATTAGATAAATCGAATTGAATTAAATGCTGATTTTCAACCTGATCAACTTGACCTGTTTGGGAAAACGGTTTCAAGACCGTTTGAGTGTGTTGACCAAGCATTGACCGTTTGGGATTCCTGTTTATAATGATTTTGGTTAATGACCCTCCAAATTTGAGGGATTAACTCCCAAGGAATCGTGAGTTGAAGCCTAATAAATTAGGGAAACCTAATTGAATTAAGTGCTGATTTTCAATCTGATTTAATTGACCTTTTTGAGTAAACGGTCTCAAGACCGTTTGAATGCATTGACCAAGGGTTGAATGTTTGGGATTACTGTTCCTAATGATGTGGTATAATGACTCACCAAATTTGAGGGATTAACTCCCAAGTAATCGTGAGTTGAAGGCTATTCAATTAAGCAAACCCTAATTGTTTATGGAAGCAATAACTCAGTATACTATGTCAAACATAGTTGTTTGTATTTGATCAGATGGTTGATGTAACCAAATAAAGTGGGGAGAATGATAGAAATGAATTCATACATGAGTATGATTCATATGGTGATTTAGGGTAGGATCCTTAGTAAAGAGATCAAGAAACCCTAATTGAGAAGGTTAACGAACCCTAACCCTGATTTAGGGAAATTCTGAGTAAAACCCTAATCTAGGGTAATAGTGTAACCCTAATTAAGGGTAATAGTGTAACCCTAATTAAGGGTAATGACTTGGGTAACTCTAATTTAAGGTAATGAAATACCAAACCCTAATTGGAGGAATAATGAATCCCTAATTTATGGGTAATTAAATGAAACCCTAATTGGGATGATTAGTGAAACCCTAATTGAGGGTGATTCCCTGAGAAACTCTAATTGAGGATGATTCCATGTGAAACCCTAATTGAGGGCGATGTCATATGAAACCTTAAACCTAACACAGAGTAAAGCTATGTAAAACCCTAAATTTGGGCTATAGTGCATGGAATTCTAATCATGGGCAATATGATGATAAATCATAACCCTAATGTCTGGGTAATGATATGAGTAAACCTTAATGATGAAATAATGAGTAATACCCTATAATGATGAAATATCTCAAGTTGTTGACTATAGGCAACCTTATAACAAGCAATGCCTTAATTTGAGATGAGTCCATATCATTGAAGATAGTTGGACAATCCTTGTGTGTGATCTATGCACATCATGGTAAAGGTGATAGGTTGGTGGATGAAAGTATCAAGATGTGAAATTCCTTATTATAAGATAAGTTAATAAACTCATGTAAGATAGAAGTGATGAGGGAAGTGATACATTGAGACATGATAGATATCACATTTAGCATTTCAGGGTTGATATACCTTGATGCATCTCAAATCCAATATTTTTAGATAAGATACACAAGGAGAGTGTTATGTAAATTGTCACAATGAAATGTAATGAGTTTAACATACTTGATAAGTAAGCTAAAATGAGTATGATGTAATCATACCATGATAATGATGAGAGATAAACTCATACCTTGTGTTGATGATCATTTAATGATAAATGATAAGAATATTAAATACTTGGAATGTCGATGGATGCTCCTAGATGTATGGAACAATATATTAGGGTTGGATTGATAAAATGAACATGAAACCCTAATTGATGTGAATAGTAAACCCTAACCCTGTAGAGGAAATAGTGGTGTTACTATTATATTACATGAGTTAATATGTTATTGTTGCCTAGTGAGAGGTGACAAGATGTTTAATGGCCTTGTGAGCCATATGGTTAGATGTTACTTAGTAAGAAGTAACAAGATGCTTCATGGGCATGATTGAGCCCTGAATGAGGTGTATTCCTCTTATGTTGATAAGGGTTGATACCCTATAATATTGTGAAAAGGATTTATATCCTGTGATAGCATGATGACAAGTGTAGTCTCATGAATGGCAAGTGAATATTACCATGTGATGATGAGATGAGAAATTATGTTTCATATGTTTTATATCTTTTCAGGTTTTGATATTTATATGCTTGCTAGAAGTGAATTAGGGTTTGTATGTCCACTTGTTTGATGCAGCCTTAATTCACCCAATTGGCATAACTAATCAAGTGCAACTCTAATCATGTAGTGTCCTGTGCCATAGATCCATCTGAGTGTCAGAACTTGCCAGATGGTGAAATGAGTATTCCTAAGGGAAACTCGGAGCGCATACTGATGAGTATGCGGGGTGCTTATCATCCTGAATTCAAGTGTTTAGGGAGGATGACTGTGGTCATACCTAGCCCTTAGTTTGAGAACGGCTGCGGTCGTGTCTCGGTGATTATATATGTGATGATATTAGAGGACAACTGTGGTTGTACCTCAGATGGTAGGGTATGCGTACCCACCTCTTTCACTAGTACCGTGACCTGTACCAAGGATGGACTAGGCTGTTAGCAGCTTGACCTTTTGTGTCACTGTGGCGGACCCGTACTGACCGGGGGCGGAGAAGATCTTAGGAGTCCGGCTCTTCCTAGATCTTGTATGGCACTGATTTCGACTTAGTAGTGGTCAGTTGGATTTTGAGTGGTATCCTCAATTTCCTCAGGACATAATAAAAGATGTAATACAGCCGTATAGCATATCTGTTTAGGGTTATACATGACGCTTCACATTGAATGATAACCCATGTTTGTTCTCTTTACATAAAGATGATGCTTAGTGCAACTAAGAGATAGTAGTTATACTTATGTTGTGGATATGCATAAGACTGTAATTGTGTACATACAATGGTCATTCTTATGTTGATATCTTACTTCTACTGTTGATTATAATCATGATGCTAGATATCTCATGTTGATAGTTATGTTTCGCATGTTATCCATGCCTCTATAATTAGAAATACCTGACAGAGGCTTAATGCCTGTAATTAGGTTTGGTTAAAGTCTAATGCCTGGATGTGTAATCAGGATTGGTATAGTCCAATGCCTAAAACATTTATACATGATTGATATAGTTTAATGCTTGAATAAGACATGATGATTTATATAATCACATGTCTGGCATAAGTGAATACTTGTTTAGCAGATTGGCTAAGGCCAACAAATAGAAACAAGAATGAATCATGGGTGACACATCAGAATAATGAATGACATGAGCAAAGCTTGAGATGTTGAAAATGTATGGTAGATAAATGTTATACATGTTCTTTCTATTTCTTATAAAGAGAATAGATGAATTACTGTTCAATCATAGATAGGTGTAATACTTTAAAAGATGAGAATGATCTAAACTGCTTATCCTATGCTCAGTTTTATATTAATTAAACTACAATAATGATGTTTCTGGCGGAGAGTTATATCTCTCGCTGGGGCAATTTTCAATTGTCTCACCCCCGTGGGAACCAACATTTTTAGGTGGACGAGTGTGAAAGAGACTGTGAATATCTTTTGGATGAAGAACATCAGCAGCTACAAGGACAGAAGTGACAACTCAGGTTGAGTGTGCTGTCTATCGTGTTTGGTAGATAGAAGTCCTATGTGTCGTCTCTGTACTCTCAGGTCCTCGGAGTTAGTACTTAGTGCTTTTAATGTATCATTTTGAGATCTTGGCTTGATGCCTCGAGGTTATTATGTTGTCTGTGTTTAGCTTTTAACAAGGCAGTTGATGTTGTAACCCTTGAGAAGAGATGGTATAAGATATATACTTATGAACCATGATGTAAATGTAATACATTGGTTATTGTTGAAAGAGTTTTCTTATGATTGGGTCTCTTTGAAAAAGGTTTAAAATTTTTAGTGATTTTCTGTAATCTGCTGCTTAGTGAACGCTTCCGCATTAGTTAATTATGTTTTTGTTAGTTGGATGCTACAATTGTATTAAACAGAGAGTCACTTACATTTCACAAAATTCTGGAGACTAGACATCAATAACATTGTCATCCGTAGTGAGCTTAGATAACTCTAGAAAAACATATAAATATAGTCACATACAAGGATAAATAGATATTCCAGAATAAATCTTATAGTCATTCTGTATACCTTTCTCAATTTGATCCAACTCTTCAAGATCGGCTTCCAAATTAATCACATGTGGGCTGGATTTGAGCCAATCTTGTGCACATATAAGAAATTGAACAGTCTATATAATATTCAACATGGTCAATAGGAAATGCAGTGCAAATAGTAATTGAAAACTGAATAAGATAACTCAAAATCCACTAGCTTAGGAGTGAGAGAGCTCCTGAAATAATCAAGGTGTCGACCTCCTGCACTAATTGCGAACTCTGAAGCAACTGTAGAAATCAGTACAGACAAAACATCACATGCCAAGCAAGAAAGTATCTTGGGCCATGAAGTTGCCACCATGTCAAGATATCAAAATCCTCAGATTCATCTTCAGCCATTTCTTCATTCAAGTATCTATCAAATTCAGTTTTCACAAAACCACTCTCTGCTCCATTTCTCATCCTCTTAATGTCCTCCATGATATTCTTTTGAAAACAAACTCCTCTAAATGCAAGTGTCTTGCTTACTCCAATAGACAATGCACCATCAGTTTGACCAGAATGAGAACTAATTGGGGCATACAACTTCCTGTACTCCTCAAACAACTCAGATGTTGCTTCTTTTACTTTATTGGTCATCTCCTCACCTTCTTTCGTTCCATAGACATGAAGTGTTGAAATCCAGGGCGTTCAACAAACTTAAATGGAAACTCATCCACTATAACCATGTAACTAAGAGCATCCCTATCATCTCCTTGGTTTAATACCCAACATTTAAGTTTTCCTTGTCCTTCTTCATTACTTCCCGGTTCTAACACTAATTGAGTTTGTTTCCCCTTAGACTTATTTTCAGGGTTGTTCTCACATTTAGGCAAATGTCCCTTCAAGTTTTTAGTTCCATTCTTTGAAGAATGAGCAGCAAAAGTTTTATCATAATACTTGCATTTAGCTCTAATTGTATTTTCAGCAGAGACATACTCAACAAAGTGTAACCAAACCTCTGATGTCTTGCGTGATCTTTTCTTCACTCTCAGCTTCCCCACCTCTTCATTGGAATTTTCTTCATCCGAAGAAATACGTGCTCCCTCAACATCACGATTTTCCATAGAGTCAATAAGCATTTGAGGTGATGGTTCATTTGTATTTGTTGTGTTTCATGACATGCCAATGTTGATTCCTGTCCGTTTGGATTGGGAGCTCATCTAAAAATACAAACAGCACAATCAAATAATAACTAAAGGAGATGAACACATGGTATATCTAAACATGTGTAGCTGACTTACATTGCAAGACAATCTCGTAGATGAATCTGTAATGACAATTAGCAACAAAAACTAATAACAAAAAGCACTGTTTCAAGAAAAAAAATGAATTAGCAATGTAGTTAAATAAACATACAGTTAAATATTTAGAAATCACCATAGTTATTTAGTGGGTTAAGTGCTAGTAAACTAGAAATAAGTGGATAACATTTATGAACTAATACGTACAAAAAATCATCAGACCAGAAAAGCAATAGATTTGAGCAATCCAGCTGGAACCACCATCGTGTTAAACCATATAAGGAACATCTACATATCAAGGATGAGGCATCTTCAGACTCGACCATCACTCCACGAGTGAGAGGGGAGCAACAAGCACAAGTGCAACCATATAACAGCCTATTACAGCCACTCTTAGATTGCCATAAGCACACAGAAAGAGCAGCCGGTCATAAACGAATAAGCCCACAGAAAAAGCACTTTGCAGCAGCAAAAACCAAAAGATTCAGACACCATTTAGGGAAAGAGAGGAGAGTCAGCAATCTTTCTTAACCAAAAAACTTCCAAGGATGAGCAACACAACCAAACACATCCTCCAACTAAAACAACGCCCAGCAAGCCACAGAGATGATAACTTTAGCAAGAAGCATCTCAAAAAGGCACAGAAGCACAAACAAACTTATATAGCAGAGAAAGAAGAAGCAACCAACAAACACAGAGGAATGTTCATGACATGAATCCAGATATGAATCAAACCAAAAACCTAAGAGGAACTCTGCCTCTCCCTAGAGGATCAACTCATCCACTCTTAGGACAAAGAAGAATTTAGATAAGCCACTCCAAGGGGAGCATCAATAAAGAACAAAGAGTCCCATCCTTCTCAACCATCCCTCCATGAGATAGAGGGGAGCAACAAGCACAAACAAGGCATCAGACTTGAGACTAGCTTGAGCCTCACAACCATATTACATCCACTCATAAGCTGCCCTAGGAATACTGAACAGAACAACAGGTCATAAACCAAGCAGCCCACGTGAAACCACATTACAGCAGCAAAACTCCAGAAAACTCAATCATCACTCAGAGAGTAGAGGGGAGCATCAGACACCTAAGAGGAGCTCTTTAGAAATCACAAACTATTTAGCCTTGCTACAATTCAGATAAGGTAAATTTTCATTTTCCTACTAGAGCCATGAACTCGCCTACCGATCCTCACTAAGTATGAGTCTAAGGCCTTAGAATCTTCACACACAAGTTCATTATATGTGGTAATTACCACAGATAGAACATGTATGATGACTTTGTCACCATACTGATCAACAACATAGTGATTAATGTGATCATTAGATAACAAAGCAATAGACAATGTTACCATTTGGGCATTTGATTCTTCCCCAGAGCAATGACTATCTTCAATATGCACCGATGGAATATTACAGGGTTCAATAGAATGACCAATTGGAACATAGTCTGACTCATTTACAGAAGAAGTCTTCTGAGATGGATGTTTTTGTTTCTTGGACCAAACTATAGGTGGTAATACATGTACCCTTGTGTTTTTCTAGTTATATACATGTGCAATGGTAAATCAATAATCCTAGACCAAGTAATTACTTTCAAAGGAAGATTGTTTGTAGGAACAAAATCTTCTGTCCATCGTGAGACAATAAGAGGGCAACCAAAGATTTCCCATGGACCACCCATGAGAGAAGATAGGCCTCAACATCTTGATCTTGTACAAGCTATACATGGAGTATATCGTATAATTATTAGTGATGTTTCTTCGGCAACAAAATATACAACCAAAAACCCATGTTTTATGCTCAGTTCTTTTCAATAAAAAGAAAAAGTAAGATCATGAGAAAATATCATATTAAGGTCACTCACAGTTCCTACTAGAGCATATGCTACTACAAGAGGCGGCGAAGCAAGATAATTGGCTCGAGTCAAGGGATGGACCCTGCCCTCAAAATTCCTATTTCCAGACAGAACGACAGCAGCAATAATGTCTGCAGCACCATGAGAATATACTCAACAAAGGAAAAAGATAGATAGAACCCAAAAAAACAACAATATAAGATACCATTGTCTGCAATTGCAGCAGCAACAGATTCATCAAGATCACCAGAGTTGCCAATGCAAGTAGTGCAACTATAACCAACAATTTGGAATCCTTGTTGGTTTAAATATGGTTGCAGACCACTGAGATAACAAATAAATGTGTTAATGATATATAACATCATTTTCAAATAATTTAACAGAAAACAGGATAAGGATGTATTATGATAATAAACCTACCTCTAGTCCTAATTCGCAGGCCTTGGGATGTCAACTTTCAGAGACTGAAGCTCAGCTCCCTGCACTTTGGTGTCTGCTTGGCCTTGCTGAGAAATGGGTGCATCCGTCTTCTGAGATAACATGATATGAGATAAAAAAGTTATATAGGAAAAATTTCTTCATTTATATCAATGCCCGATCAAGAGACAACCCATCAATCTTAACAAAAACCTATAAAAGACAATGCGGCAGAACCAATACCTCAAGCAAAGTTGAATGTTTACACCAGCTGCCATTTGATATGGATGCATCATACGATGTTGTAAAATCAGATGACTGGTAACATACTACATAAATGGTTGAGGAAGTATATTCAGAGTCAAAATCATTTATATAAATGTTGTGTTTCAAACCTGTTGTAGTACTAGCATGTACTTTTGTCATGCTTACCAGGGCACTTGCACTGAAGAATGAGAGAGGTGCAAAGCAAAAAAGTTATTGCTAGTGCATGGCTTATATATGCCCTTGGTCTTGTGAAGCATGTAAACCGTTACCAGTGTTGTTATAATATAGGGTATGCAACAAACACTCGGCTCTATGGAGCACACATGTACCACTGTTGTGGCTTTACAATCTCTCATATGAATTCAAATAATACCAAACATTGGCTTGGCTTCTGTTTTGGACCAAACATAGCCATTGAGAACCCACCAATTCCATATGACAGCTACTACACACACAAGTCTTCTCTTCTATATCATGTCATGATAGCAGTAGCAATTACATGGAAAGAACAGCTAGAAAACAATTTTAAAATGTGGATCTCATGGAATCCATGGAAGCTTCACATGTTGATAAACATCAATTAAAATTTCAAGAAAATACCAAATAATATGAAAAACTAAGAACGTATGATCTAATGCCCTATGGATCTCAAACACATTTTCTAAATACTATCTATATCCAAGGAATTGTGAGGTTTCATAACAATTAAAAACTCTATTGTAAATTGTTGAAAATTCTTCAAGCGTAATGAATGTCTTCCGTTGCAGTATCCCTTGCATGATTTTCTCCACTTGTACCACCATGAGCCGGAAATGCACCAGTAGGAGTTGAAGTTGGAAAATATTGAGGCTGACAAATAATTTAATTTTCAATTTAAGATGAACATGAATAACCACACATTTCATAATATATATATATATACCTATGAACCACTTGTACCACCATGAGCGGGAAACACACTAATTGGATGACCATTTGGGTAATATTGATGCTTGAAAAGAATGTAAATTTTCAATAAAGTTGAACATGAATAGGTAAATATTGATTCTTGAAAAGAATTTAATTTTTTATTTATACCTGGGATCCACTTGCACCACCTTGGCCGGGAAACATAGCAGTAGGAGGTCCATTTGGGAAAAAATGTGGCTTCAAAAAAAATTGATAGTATGAGGAGTTTATTTTAGATAAGCCGTTATAAACAATGTATGTAATATTATACCTGTGATTGAAATGTAAACAATGGCCCATTCATACTATTTGTGGCAGCTTGAGTAGAAAACACACCAGGAGAAGTCCCGTTTGGAAACATTTGAGCCTTGAAAACAAGATTCTCATTTTCAACTTTTGTTATTTATAAAAATTTAAAATTCTTTAATTTTGTAAATATGTACCTGTGCTCCAAAATTTGACGATGTTGTACCAACACTAGTTTGAAATACTCCAGAAGGGGGTAGATTTGGAAACACACTCGTCGGGCCAAACTGTGTATTTCTAGCTGATTCGGCCTATTCAAAACATAGAAGAGAATAAAACAAATTCTATATATATTGCAATATTATATCAATAAGTTTTATCTGATACTCGATTGTTGCCATAAAATAACCTGATTTTGTTGCACCCATGTTATAAATTGGGACCAAGATTTTTGCATATTTTTCATTTCTTGAGTAGCCTCTTTTAATTTATCCTACAATGAAATATATTTTTAGAAGACAATAATTACAATATCATATGACACTTACAAATTTGTTAAATTACTTACATCTTTTGCAATACTTTCTCGTAATAACATTTCATACCGAATTTTGGCGGCTTTCCCAGTATTCCCTTCCGCGGCATGTCCAAGTCCAATACCACGAACCCTATTCTTTTTTACGGGGTTGACTACACGCAAAAAGGCACGACATGTCACCTCATCGATTTGTGTTGGATCAGTTACTTCACCATTTGTAACTTCATTTTCAACAATATCAGTTATCTCATCCTGCCATTATTTGAACAAAGTCAATGTACAAACTAGACAAGTTTTATTTGAAAATTTAATATATTATTGATTAAAATATTGAATAAATTACCACCAACGGGTTGTTCTCATAAACTTTCTTCAAAAATTCTTTTTGAGTTGGCTCCCCTTCCGCAGTTTTCTTTCATAAATCAAATAATAGGATTATTACTACTAGCTAAACAATTTCTTATTTAGAACTCATTGGAAATAAATACAAAGTGAAAGGTGATACCATTTCCTCCCTATAACAACTCCATGGTTTGGATCCTGTAGTATGATGCATTTGTTTTTTTTGACCTGTTAACCTTATTTATGGCAGCAATTTTCTATACAAAAAAAATTACTTACTAAACACTACATGAAAGATAAATGATTATATATTAATTTGATATTATCTCAGACTTCTCAGAAGACCATTGTTTAACAAGATTGTCAAACTGACGAATATCTAATGATGCATTCTACTCAACCTTTTTCCTCATCAAATCTGGATTATCCTTATACTTTAGATAGTAATCTTTCTTAACCCGTGACTTCCAACTTTGTAAAGCTTTGTGAATGTGAGCATCTACATAGTTCCATGCATTTGGATGATCTCCCAAATCAAAGAATTTCTGGAAAATATTTGGAGATGTTAAAAAACAATAAAAAAGTCTTAAAATATACACTAAGTTTAGACTAAAAGAAATTTTGTAATTACTAAGTACCTCAATGCATGATTTTCTATCTTCAAATGCTAGTTGTGGTTGCTCTCTCCATTGTAGATCTAAACTCCATATTTGTGGTTTTCTAGCTAATATGCCACTGTAACTATTCAACTTTATACTGTTCTTTCCAACTGCATTACCTATTGCATTCCATTCCACCTTGTGTCGTTGCTCTCCTGGTTTTGGAATTAGATTAACCTCACTTACAGGGCCCCTTCCATATCTATGATGGTCATGTTCATCCTCAAGTTCCTCATGCTCATCTCCTACTTCAGTTGAAGGAGAGGAGACTGTAGGTGAAGTAGTAGTGGGTTGTGGTGGGGTTGTAGAAGCTCTCATAGTTGACCTTGTGTTCCTCATCCTACATAAGATGAAAACATAACAATTGTAGCAATGCATTAGAGGTTAGTCCAACAGTTTATGGAATAAATGTACAACATTGTAAGCACATAATAATCCACAAAATAAAACGGGACAAATGACAATGCAATATCTTTGCACCAATACATAATAATCCACAAAGAAAAATATTACATCAACAAAAAATATTCCTCATCCTACATAAGATAAAAAAGGGACAAATGACAAGGCAATATCCTTACACCAAAACATAATAATCCACAAAGAAAAATATTGCAAGCACGATCATTCACTAAGGTTTGCAACAACTAATCAAAACAACTTTATTCCTCGGGCTCCCTAGCAACAAATGATCCATGCATATCATTCCTTGACCAGGAGATATCATCACTTGTGTGGTTGTTACCACTATGAACTTGTGTCCCACTCATATAATCCTCAACGATAGGTACTTCAGAATAATTTCGAGGTGGAAGTTTCAAAATAGTGAACCAATTATCATCATCAGGATCTTTTACATAAAAGCATTGCATTGCTTGTGATGCAAGAGTGAATGGCTCATCTTGATTGTGTCTCCTTGAGAAATTGAGCTGTGTGAAACCATGTTTGTCAATGCGCAAACCGTTAGAAGAACTTTCATCAAACCAAGCACACCGAAACAATGGTATTTTTATGTATGGACCATAACATAGCTCAATGACCTCCTCCAATTGTCCATAATATGTAATTGTAGCCGTAATAGGATTTTTATCCCTCCCACTTGCATAACTAGATGTATCTGCCACCAAGTAGACCCCACTATTTTGTGTAGTAGAAGTACTTTCAACATGTTTTGAGCGGAATCGGTATCCATTTACTGAATAGCCTTCATATGACATTCCATCTATAGAAGGACCCTGCGATATCCATCTCAACTCCTCACTAACATCCTTTGGATGATCCATTCGCATACGTATTACCTAATTTATCAACATAAAAATAAGAAGGGATTAAATACTCTTTCAAAATAAAATTTTGATTAATTTTATAAATTACTTACATGCTCTCTCAACCACCTAGAAAACTGTGTTGTGTGTTTTTTTTTCCAAAGCACGTAGTGTGATATTTCGTTCAGCCTCTTGAAGCTTTATCATGTGTTCACTGGTTATTGGAAAAATTCAAAAGTTGTGGTTAGTCTATATTAGAAACAATTTAACTTTGAAAAAAAAATTTGATTACCTTCTGTAATCATCGAACATATCAGTATTAAATAGTACATTTCGATGGGCTTGTTCTAAAGTTTGCACATCAAAGTGTTTCGGTACTCCCACTCTAATAGGAGAGTCATCAACATTACGAGGAGTACGAGTGAATTTTGTGTCAAAATTAGGTAGATATCTAGCACAAAATGTCAAACATTCTTCTGCCAAATAGCCTCTAGCAATAGAACCGGTAGGCTGAGCTTTATTTCTGACATAATTCTTGAGTTTCTTCAAGTACCTCTCAATGGGGTACATCCACCTATACCGTACAGAACTGGCAACTCTTGCTTCATAAGCTAAATTGATAGGCAAATGCATCATAATGGTAAAGAATGCTGGAGGAAAAACTCTCTCTAACTGGCATAGTGTGACAACAATGTCTTCTTCAAGCTTCTTAAATTCTTCTACATTAATAGCATCTGAGCAAAGTTTATTGAAAAATAAACATAGGCTTGCAATAGGTTTATAAACATCTAGGCCTATGCAGTTCCGCAAGGCAACATGAAGAAGTTGTTACATTAAAACATGACAATCATGGCTCTTCAGTGCCAATAGTTTTTTCTCTCTCATGTTGATACACCTAGATATGTTAGAAGAATATCCATCAGGAACCTTCAATGTTTGTAAAACAGATAGAAACTTCTCTTTCTCCATACTACTCATTGTGAAAGATGCTGGAGGTAAGTAATAATGGCTCCCTGAATCGACTGGCCACAAATCCCTTCGGATACCCCATTGTTTTAGATCTTGACGAGCTTGTAAGTTGTCCTTACTTTTCTTCGAGTCGCCCAACAAAGTATTCAATATGTTCTCACAAACATTTTTTTCTATGTGCATTACATCCAAATTATGTCTCAGCAACAAATATTTCCAATACGGGAGTAAAAACAAAATGCTTATTTTATTCCATCCAGGCGGCAATGGCTGATGTCCATTTGTAGAGATTTTACGTTTATTAGTTTTTCCGAATGTGATGTTTGTGCAACCCTGAAATTGTTGTAGTATATCATCACCTGACCAGCGCCTAGGCGGTTGATGGAAATCTTGTTCTCCATTGAAACTTTTTTTATCACGCCTATAAATATGATTATTTTTCAAGAAACATCGATGGAAACCATAACATTGTTTCTTGCCAAATTGAAGCCACTTGGATAAGGTATCTACATTACAAGATGGGCAACCTAAATCCTTTTTCCCTTTGGTGCTCTTACCAGAAAGGTCACCATAAGCCGGAAAATCATTTATGGTCCATAAGATCATGGCCCGCATAGTGAAGTTTTTCTTGCTATAAGCATCATATACTTTAACTCCCTGCCCCCAAAGTTTTTGAAGCTCATCAATTAATGGCTCTAAGTAAACATCAATATCATTACCAACCATATGAGGACCTGGGATCAGCAAAGACATCATTATGTATGGCTCCTTTAGAAGAAGCCAAGGCGGGAGATTGAGAGGGGTTAATAGTACATGCCATGTGCTATTTGAAGCACTCATAAGTCCAAACGGATTGAATCCATCTGTAGCTAGAGCAAGTCTGACATTTCGTAGTTCAACAGCAAAGTCTAGAAATTCTCTATCTATTGAGATCCATTCTTCCGTGTCAGAGGGATGATGAATACGACCATCATTTCCTTTTTCTTTAAATGGCCACATCATATCTTTTGCAACTGAAGGGCACATGTAAAGTCTCTCCAGACGAGGGATAATAGGAAAGTGATACATCACCTTTTCAGCTACCCTCTTGCCTTTTGTTCTATATGTCTTTTCATTCCATCTAGACTCACCACAAGTATCACACGTGTCTTTCTTTGATGAACCTTTACGAAAGAGCATGCAGTCATTTTGACAGACATCAATTTTAACTTTTTTGAGGCCAAGGTCTTTTATAACTTTATTTGCTTCATAATAAGTCTCAAGAAACAGACTACCTTCTTTTGGAAAGGCTGAGATTATCAACTTCAGCAACTTTGTAAAGGAATTATTTGACCATCCAGACTCTTCCTTCAGATATAACAGAGGCACCAGAAAGGACAACTTGGAGTGAGTTTTACAACCTTCATACAGTGGTTGATCAGCTTCTTTGAGAAGCTTGAAAAAGCGTTGGGTGTTAAGATTTGCAGGCTCCTCCTCGAGTTCAAACTTACTGGCATGACTTGTATCGCCCATTCCGAATATATCTCCCAACATTTGATGCATACTTCCAGATGTAGGCCTAGTAGATGTTGCACTTATTGTATTCCTCCCAATCATCTCCCCATGATATGTCCAGACATCATAGCTGCAGACAAATCCTTTTTGTTAAACATGTAAGAATACGTCATGCTCTGATTTAATGTATCTATTTGAGCATGTTTTACAAGGGCAAATTAAATTTCCCGGTCTGGGTGGTATTTGATGGGTACGTGCAAATTCAATGAACTTTTGTAAACCAGACTGGAATACTTCACTTTGCATCCTATTACCAATATACATCCAATTTCTATCCCGTAAGAAATCCATCTTCATACAAATACACTAGAAGTTAACGGTCACATTACAACTAAAAACCAAAACTAAACAAGAGAAAAATAAAAGATAAAAGTTTAGATTGTAGTATCATTGATTCATAGATTGTGTATAAAAGCAAAGTTTAGGGAGCTCAAACAATTGAGTGACTCATGGAAAAATATTTTCAAAAGCCAACAGAAACCAGTCTGAGTCAAGTGTGTTTCAACTGCCCCAGAATAATTTCATACATGTGGATCTAGGAAGCACGGACACTTCCCGGAGGTTGCCGTGTCTGTGTCCAACGCGTGTCCAACATGGACACACCTTGGACATGCCTGGACACGTGGCGGACACGCCTCTGACATGTCCACTTTAAAAAAAAAATATTGAAGTGTTGGACACGACTTAGACACTCCATGGACACATCCAAGACACACCATCCGTACCCACTTAAGCTTAAGCATACGAAAAAAAACCAAACCTTGCCCAAATCCCTACCTCATGTTCTACACTGCTCTTGCCCTACCAATATTAGTTAGTTAAGCTTCAGTAGCTGCAAAAATGTTCCTTCGCCTCCTCTTTTTCCTACTCCATGTCTTCTTCTCATCTCCCTTCTCTTATTTCATGTTGGTTTTTCATGTGTCTCCTAGAAAAAAAAACTATCTAGGCACTTTGACACTAATATTTGGGTAAATTATGTTACTTCTTTGCATTGAAGTAGCTAGCTAGGAATCTATTTGTTTGGCACAAAGAATATACGTTATAAATCTGCTTAAAGAATCTGGCATGATGGAACCACGGCATGTTGATACTCCTCTGGACCCTAATGCTGAACACAATGGTAAAGGCCAATGTATCCTAGTCACTCAATAAACAGGTGACGAATTGAAAAAACAATCTATCTTATTGTCACTCAGGGGATATCACTGATGTAGTTGGGTTTGTTAGTCGATACTCTAGAGAGACCAAGAGAATGTCGCTGGGAGGTTGTTTATCACATCATCATATTCTTAAAAGCTAGTCCTGGCAAAGGTTTAGGGGGCGTTTGGCCCCCGACGTTGCAAGTACGGAGGTCTTATATCAGTGGCGAAGCCAAGATTTGCCATTGGATAGGGCACCACATAATTATATCTCGACATTGATAAATTCTTCTTATGTGAAATATGAACTTAACATTACATATAATCACAAGATTCACAACTAGATGCCAAGAGTGCAAGCAAATAATACATAATACTTGATAGACTAAATAAGGTAATCACAACTAGACTAAATAATGTAATACAAATAATACATTACATAATACATAGGCGGGCAGATCTACCGCACGCCAGCGCTGCCGCCTGTCCGTCCGCCCCTCTTCCTCATCGCCCGGCTGTGTGCCCTGCTGGGATCGCTGCTATTTGCTTCCCGCCGCCGCTGCTGTCATGAACGCGTACGAGGCAACCAAGATGGTCTACTCACGGATCCAAGCACTAGACCCCGACAACGCCGCCACAGTCATGGGGTTCCTACTCATACAAGATCCGGGGCAACAGGAGATGATACGACTCACCTTCAGACCTGACTCGCTGCTCAGCGATCACTGCAGCTACCGCCGCTGCCACAGACGGCGGCCGGTGCCTCTACTTCTTAAGAGGATACTGCATGAACAGACCTTCCTGCCGCTTCTTCCACCACGACGACATCAACAACAACTACTACGCCAACGACATTGATGAGGAAGGCTACTACGCCCAACAACAACAGCGCCCTCCAAATAATACCACTCTCCTCGGTAGCCTGCGGCTCACTCCCACAGCCCAGCAACAGCAGCACCTAGGTTCCCCACTCGCCGCTCTGTCCCCTAAATCCCTCGCGGCACTCAACCACCTCCTCCGACTCCAGCAGCTCCAGCCGTCACTCGGGGGCTGCAACTTTGCAACGGTAGCGGAAGGGCACTGGAGACTGGAGTATGAAAAAGAGTGGGGCACGTTTGCTATTTTGACGCTGGGATGGTTGAACTGGTTAATGACTTACTTAATCCTGCAACTGTTTGCACAAGATTGAGTATGAATATTTGCCTAACCTGTGCTGCGGCCGTTGCTTCCGCTGGGACGGGGGCGCTCTTGCAGGCAGTCGGCGCTCTTACTGGCAGTCGGCAGTCGAGGGGCGCCGTCACTTGGGGGCGAAGGCCGTCCGTCGAGGGGGGCGCAGGCAGTCGGCAGCAGAGGGGCGCCGTCACTCGCCGGGGGAAGGCCGTCCGTCGTCGTCCGTAAGCGGCAAACAAGAAACGCGGGTGTGGGGGCGCCAGGGGAGGAACTGTTTCCACTAATCCAACTTGTAATTACTAATTAGTGGGGCGGGAATTTTTGGTGGGAACTGTTACGACCCGCGTCGAGCTTATTCCGTAAGTATGCTGTTAAGCATGTGTTTAGCTGATGTGTTAAGTTATAAGCCTGTGCTTGTTAATAATGTTTAAAATGGTTATAATATGTGCTTAGTGTGTTTTCTAGCTTCTAAAGCGTGTAGTATCTTACGCTTGAAGCGTTGCCATAGAAATCGTTCGAATCCGACTTTCGAGTCAAAAGTTGCATGTTTTTGGGCTTTTAGGGACCCGTTTGTAATTTTCAAAAGTTTTGAACTTTGCGATTTGGCCCCTAGGTTTTCTTCCTTATCTACTCTTTCTCCCTTATCTCGTTTCACTTTTACAGAAACGAGAAAATGCTTCTGCGTTCTCCTTCCTTGCGTGAGAAAGGGAGAAAGAAAGAGAGAGATAGAGGGAGCTGAAGAAGGGAAAGGCGTTGGAGCTCCGTTTTGCTCCGATCAGCTGCTGCAGCTCATCTTCTTCACTCCGTTGATCGTCATCTTCATCGATTCGGACCGGATTTGCAGCTGGAGCTGCGTTTGCAAGGAAAACGGTTTGGAGATTGGGGTGCACGGTGCAGCCCCAGTTCGTTTTCTTCCTCCCTTTAGGTACGGTTTAGTCATATGCGTCGTTTGTGATCAGTTGGTGGTGTTTGTTTGAAGTTTTCCCGTCGATTCGAGAGAAATCGACTTTTGCAGGCCGTTTTTGTGTTCTGCCTATACGCGGTTCGGCCGAGTTCCAATTCGGTCAGCCGAGTTCTTATTTAGGGCTTTTGTACAGCGTTTTCTAATCGGCCGAGTTTTGATCTTGGATCGGCCGAGTTTCCCTAATTAGATATACGAACAATGTTTTGGTCGGCCGAGTTTGGTCCTGATCGGCCGAGTTTCTTTGTAGGTTGTTTCGAACGGTGAGTTGGTCGGCCGAGTTCCCCAGGGGATCGGCCGAGTTTCCAGTTGGTCGGCCGAGATTTTTCGGTCGAGTTTCAGGATCTGGGAAGCGATCGGCCGAGTTCCTTAGTGATCGGCCGAGTTTCAAGTGGTGAGTGGCAGTTCACTTAGAAATCATTATTTAACTCATTTTAAATGCTTAATTGCTTCAGTATCAGTTGATATGACCTTTAAACAGTGTAGCATGTACATTTTAGTGTGATAAGTTCATTGGAACTTGCAATGTATGATGTAAATGATGAAAAAGAGGAAATCCTATGTCTTACAGTTGCTATATGATATTTCTGTTAATTGTTTATCTGTTGGTTAATTAATAGACCTAAGTGCCCTAACACCGTAGAACCCCTAAAGGAAGGTCTGTTACTTAGGGGAGAAACTCGTGTCCAACATCAACCGGTTGAGTAATTCTGGTGGCACGAGGATAGAAAGAGAGGCAATGTCTTACACCAATTGTGCGTGTGTCACGATGGCACTGGGGAAAAGGAAAAGAAAACTTGGTTATCTAACATCATTCGTGTGTGTGTCACGAAGGTAACCCTGTGACCCTCCGCCGGTGTACTTCGGTTAAAGGAGGAGTCGGGAGCACACATGGTTGTGCATTGAGGCCGTAGAGCCTATGTTCTGGCCGGAGAGCCAGGGGTCCTGTAGCAGAGCAGGGCTGGCGTCAGACTTAGCATTTCCCGGGTGTGTCGCTAAGTCTTGTACGGTGGGACCGTAGCATGAACTTGTTGCGGATCTTTATATGCAGAGTACACTGCATATATTTAGGGAATAATAATAAAATGAATAAATAATCAAGTAGGTTCATAGTAAATTTATATAACTGCATATCTATCTGAGTTTCCTGTTGATGTTTAGATGTGTGGTTATTATCTGTATATCTGCTATGTCAATAGAAATGCTCTGTTTGAACTGTATATCTGTTTATTTTCAGTTAATAAACCTGACGAGTTGTTTAGTGATAGCTAAGTGAAATGTTATTCACTGAGCGAGTAGGCTCATACCTCTACTCAAACATTTTCAGGTCAGCATCAGCATCAGGAATTAGAAGGATCGTTTCACCCTAACGCTTAGTCGATAGAAGGTTGGTGGTTAGTCTAGTTAGAGGTCTCTTAGTCCATTCCCCTCGATCCTCTGGACAAGGTGTGAGTGAGAGAGAGAATGCGTACACAGATGTAAATTAACTATTATGCTTTATTTTATATCGGACAATGTATTATACTGCAGACTCTGTGTATATTTCTTGTCAGTTTAATAGAAGTGCTTCCGCAGCTTGTTTAGTTTCATTTACAGTATAAATCAGTTTTTCCTATTAATGTTGTTAATTGTTTTAAAAAGTGATGAATGGTTGGCTTATATGTGAAATCCCACCTGTCGTGCCCTAATTTCGTGGTTTTGGTTAATGTGAGATTGGGGCGTGATAACTCTTGGTATCAGAGCTTAGGTTGAGTACATAGTTACTCAGAGTCCAGGTCTGGGGACGATAAGAGACCAATAGGATTAAGGTTTAGGTGTCTTTCTTCTATCTGTAGTTTTCTAACAGGAAATATTCTGTTATATCATTGCAGATGGCAGGAAGAGGCTTTGATCGTGATGATCAGGCTGAGAGCCATGTTGGCCCCGATCCTTTGTACTTGGGTCCAGGTGGTAATGACCACGTGGATGAAGCATCCCGGATGTACAGGATGTTTCTGGAAACCAAAGAGAGGTACAAGGCCGATAGGCGAGCTTCTACTTCTACCAGCAGCAAGGATCTGATGCGATCTTATGAGCTTGTGAAAAAGCTTGGTGGCACAGAGTTTAGTGGCACTATAGATCCAGCAGAGGCTGATGAATGGTTTAGACAGATAGAGAAGGTCTTTCGCCTGATGGAGCTTCCAGAAGAGAAGAAGATTAATCATGCAGTCTACCTTTTGACAGGCAATGCAGAGTTGTGGTGGCGTGGTGTGGAGGAAAAGAGGAGAGGTACAGAGCTTTCTTGGCAGGATTTCTCTGAGGAGTTTCATCTCAAATTCTATCCACCCACTTTCCTTAATGAGAAAATCAGGCAGTTGCAGAATATCAAGCAGGGGAACATGACAGTTACAGAATATGAAGCGCTTTTCACACGGTTGGCGAACTTCTGTCCACAGCTTGTTCCCGATAACATAGAGAGATGTAGAAGGTTTCAGGAAGGACTAAGGCCAGAGATTCGGCATACAGTTTCTGCTACTAGTAGGAGGAACAGAGAGAACTTTGGTGAGTTTGTCGAGGCTGCTAGACAGGTTGAAGAATCTGTGAATGCTGACAAGGTGCCTGAGTCTAAGAAGAGATCTGCAGACTTTAGTAGAGGGCAATCCAGTAGTGGATACAGAGGTGGAGGTATAGGTTTCTTTTCTAAACTTGGGCGTGGTTTTGGTTGTTTCGGCAGGCAGAGATCTGAGGATGTCACTACTTCTAGAGGCAGAAGAGGATACAACCCAGGAAGATGGGGCAGTGCCGATAGTGGACAGTCTTCTGGGTCGTCAATGTCAGTGACAGGTCCTCAGAGGCAAGAGATACCGCCATGTGACAAATGCGGAAGGCCACATACTGGTCAGTGTTGGGGTGCAAATCCTCAAGGTTGTTTTATCTGTGGACAAGTAGGACATTTCAAAAAGGAATGTCCTCACTTTCGACAAGCAGCATCACAAGCTTTCCAGCCTCAATACCATGATGTTCCGAGTTCTTCTGTGGCTTCTGGTTCTAGAGGAGGTGGAGTGTCTAGTGGCAGGAGTGGTCAGAGAGGACAACATGGCAGAGGGAGAGCTTCAGCACGTTTCTTTTCTTTGACACCTCAGGAAGGTATAATTTCATCACAAGTTGTTACAGGAGAGATGCTTTTGTTTAATAGTATACCAGTCTCAGTTTTGATAGATCCGGGTGCTACTCATTCTTTTATACGACGTTCTTTAGTTGGTGAACTTAATCTGTTAACTCAAGAGTTGGTAGATGAATTAGTGTTGAGGGTTCCACTAGGTGGACCAACAGTTTTATCCGAGTCTTGTCCCGGATGCTTGTTATCTTTTGGAGGTTTTACCTTTGCTGCAAATCTCATACCCTTGGATGTAAATACTTTTCAAGTCATCTTGGGTATGGATTGTCTTGAAACATATAGAGTGCAACTCGATTGCTGGAAAAAGGAAGCTACCTTTCAATTAGGAGAATTTTCTTGTGTCTTTACTGGAGACAGGAAAATTCTGCCTACGTGCATAATATCAGCTACTGTAGCTGATAAGATGTTACAGAAAGGATGTGAAGCGTTCCTTGCTCATGTAGTTGACACCAGAGCAGAAAAGAGCACTGCCAGTGTTTATGATGTGCCTGTGGTTCGTGAGTTCTCTGACATTTTTCCAGAGGAGTTACCAGGCTTACCTCCTGTCAGAGACATTGATTTTGAAATTCAGATATATCCAGGTAGTCATCCAGTAGCACTGCCAGCCTATAGAATGGCACCTGTAGAATTGAAGGAACTCAAGGTACAGTTACAGGAGTTGCTAGATAAGGGTTTCATTAGACCCAGTTCTTCACCATGGGGTGCTCCAGTCCTGTTTGTTAAGAAAAAGGACGGTACCATGCGTCTCTGTATAGATTACAGGCAACTGAACAAGATCACTATTAAAAACAAGTATCCATTGCCAAGAATAGATGATCTGTTTGATCAGTTGCGTGGAGCGACGATCTTTTCTAAAATAGATTTGAGATCCGGATATCATCAGCTTAGGATAAAGGCTTCTGATATTCCTAAAACAGCTTTCAGAACCAGGTATGGGCATTATGAGTTTTTGGTCATGTCGTTTGGACTGACCAATGCCCCAACAACCTTTATGGATATGATGAACCGGATTTTCAAACCGTTCCTAGATCAGTTTATTGTAGTCTTTATAGATGATATTCTGATCTACTCCAGAGACGATGCACAGCATGAGCAACACCTGAGAGTAGTGTTGCAGTTGTTGAGACAACACCAGTTGTTTTCTAAATTTAGCAAATGCGAGTTCTGGTTGGCCGAGGTAGCATTTCTTGGGCATGTTATCTCGAGAGGTGGAATTAGTGTTGACCCTAAGAAAGTTGATTCTGTACTTCAGTGGGAACAACCTAGGACTCCTACTGAGATCAGAAGTTTCTTGGGATTAGCAGGTTATTACAGAAGGTTCATACATAACTTCAGCGTGTTAGCATCACCTTTGACACGCTTGACGAGGAAGGATGTACCGTTTGTTTGGTCGGATAACTGTGAGAAAAGTTTTCAGATTTTGAAGAAAAAGTTGACTTCAGCACCAGTGTTGGTTTTGCCTGAAGCAGAAAAAGGCTATACAGTGTTCTGTGATGCTTCCAGAAGAGGTTTGGGCTGTGTACTGATGCAAGAAGGTAAAGTTGTTGCTTACGCATCTAGACAGCTTAAGAAGAATGAAGAGAATTACCCGGTCCATGATCTGGAATTAGCTGCTATAGTTCATGCTCTTAAGACATGGCGTCACTACCTGTATGGTGAGACATGTCAAGTGTTTACAGACCATAAGAGCCTGAAATATATCTTCACTCAGAAAGACTTGAATTTGAGACAGCGCAGATGGCTTGAGCTGATCAAGGACTATGATGTGACAATCGATTACCATCCTGGAAAGGCGAACGTTGTAGCTGATGCCTTGAGTAGAAAGTCAAGTTCAACAGCCAATGCATTTTCTATGGCATGTTTCAAGAGAGACTTGCTTGTAGATATGCGAAGTTTGAACTTGGACTTGGATGTGACAAGACAGAGTGGGTTGATTGCTCAAATGCAAGTCAGACCTACTTTTTATAATCAGATAAAGGAATTACAGCAGGGTGATGATGAGTTGTGGCAAATCATGCAGGATATGTCAGAAGGTAAGAGAACAGAGTTCAGATTTTCTGATGAAGGCATGTTGTATCTTCATGATAGGTTATGTGTACCTGAAAACAATGAGTTGAAAGAGCAGATTCTTAAGGAAGCGCATACCTCTATGTATGCTATGCATCCAGGTAACACAAAGATGTACAGGAACCTCAAAGAGCTGTACTGGTGGTCTGGTATGAAGAAGGATGTGGCTGAATATGTGGCTAGATGTGGAGTGTGTCAGCAGGTTAAAGCTGAGCATCAAAAACCTGCTGGTACCTTGCAGTCGCTTCCTATACCAGTATGGAAATGGGAACACATCACGATGGACTTTGTGGTAGGATTACCCAGGACGCCTAAGGGTTCGGACTCGATATGGGTGATTGTGGATAGACTAACTAAGTCTGCTCACTTTCTTCCTTTCAAGTCAACCTTTGACGCTTCGAAGCTGGCTAAAGTTTATGTGGATGAGGTAATCAGGTTGCATGGGATTCCAGTCTCCATTATTTCTGACAGAGATCCAAAGTTTACATCTAGATTCTGGAATCAGTTACATCATGCGTTGGGCACAAGGCTGAAGTTCAGTACAGCGTTCCACCCACAGACAGATGGTCAATCTGAGAGGACCATTCAGACCCTTGAAGACATGCTGAGAGCATGCGTGCTACAGTTTAGAGGCAACTGGGAAGAACACTTAAGCCTAATGGAGTTTGCATATAATAACAATTATCATTCTAGTCTTGGAATGGCTCCATATGAAGCTCTTTATGGTAGGAAGTGTAGATCGCCAGTTTGTTGGTACGAGGTGGGTGAGAAGGAAATTCTTGGACCTGAGCTAGTCGATGTAACTACAGAAAAGATATCTGTGATTAGGGATCAGTTAAAAGCTGCTCAGGACAGACAGAAAAGTTATGCGGAAAGACGTCGTCGACCTCTTGAGTTCGAAGTGGGTGACGAGGTTTACTTGAAAGTTTCACCATGGAAGGGAGTTATGAGGTTTGGCAAGAGGGGTAAGTTGACCCCTAGATATATGGGTCCATATCCTATTGTTGAGAGGATTGGACCGGTACCTTACAGGTTGGATTTGCCGTCTGAGTTGGCAAATCTTCATGATGTCTTCCATGTGTCTATGCTGAAAAAGTGTCATCCTGGTACAGGAAAGATTCTAGATTCAGAACCGGTGCAACTTAGGACAGATGTGTTCTATGTTGAAGGACCTGTGCAGATAGTTGATTACCGGATCAAAAAGCTTAAGAACCGCGAGATTCCTTTAGTGAAGGTTTTATGGAGAAACCATAATCTTGAAGAAGCTACGTGGGAACTAGAGTTTGAGATGCGTGGCAAGTTTCCTTTTCTCTTCTAGGAATTTCGGGACGAAATTCTTATAAGGAAGGGAGATTGTTACGACCCGCGTCGAGCTTATTCCGTAAGTATGCTGTTAAGCATGTGTTTAGCTGATGTGTTAAGTTATAAGCCTGTGTTTGTTAATAATGTTTAAAATGGTTATAATATGTGCTTAGTGTGTTTTCTAGCTTCTAAAGCGTGTAGTATCTTACACTTGAAGCGTTGCCAGAGAAATCGTTCGAATCCGACTTTCGAGTCAAAAGTTGCATGTTTTTGGGCTTTTAGGGACCCGTTTGTAATTTTCAAAAGTTTTGAACTTTGCAATTTGGCCCCTAGGTTTTCTTCCTTATCTACTCTTTCTCCCTTATCTCATTTCACTTTTACAGAAATGAGAAAACGCTTCTACGTTCTCCTTCCTTGCGTGAGAAAGGGAGAAAGAAAGAGAGAGATAGAGGGAGCTGAAGAAGGGAAAGGCGTCGGAGCTCCGTTTTGCTCCGATCAGTTGCTGCAGCTCGTCTTCTTCACTCCGTTGATCGTCATCTTCATCGATTCGGACCGGATTTACAGCTGGAGCTGCGTTTGCAAGGAAAACGGTTTGGAGATTGGGGTGCACGGTGCAGCCCCAGTTCGTTTTCTTCCTCCCTTTAGGTACGGTTTAGTCATATGCGTCGTTTGTGATCAGTTGGTGGTGTTTGTTCGAAGTTTGCCCGTTGATTCGAGAGAAATCGAATTTTGTAGGCCGTTTTTGTGTTCTGCCTGTACGCGGTTCGGCCGAGTTCCAATTCGGTCGGCCGAGTTCTTATTTAGGGCTTTTGTACATCGTTTTCTAATCGGCCGAGTTTTGATCTTGGATCGGCCGAGTTTCCCTAATTAGATATACGAACAGCGTTTTGGTCGGCCGAGTTTGGTCCTGATCGGCCGAGTTTCTTTGTAGGTTGTTTTGAACGGTGAGTTGGTCGGCCGAGTTCCCCAGGGGATCGGCCAAGTTTCCAGTTGGTCGGCCGAGATTGTTCGGCCGAGTTTCAGGATCTGGGAAGCGATCGGCCGAGTTCCTTAGTGATCGGCCGAGTTTCAAGTGGTGAGTGGCAGTTCACTTAGAAATCATTATTTAACTCATTTTAAATGCTTAATTGCTTCAGTATCAGTTGATATGAACTTTAAACAGTGTAGCATGTACATTTTAGTGTGATAAGTTCATTGGAACTTGCAATGTATGATGTAAATGGTGAAAAAGAGGAAATCCTATGTCTTACAGTTGCTATATGATATTTCTGTTAATTGTTTATCTGTTGGTTAATTAATAGACCTAAGTGCCCTAACACCGTAGAACCCCTAAAGGAAGGTCTGTTACTTAGGGGTGAAACTCGTGTCCAACATCAACCGGTTGAGTAATTCTGGTGGCACGAGGATAGAAAGAGAGGCAGTGTCTAACACCAATCGTGTGTGTGTCACGATGGCACTGGGGAAAAGGAAAAGAAAACTTGGTTATCTAACATCATTCGTGCGTGTGTCACGAAGGTAACCATGTGACCCTCCGCCGGTGTACTTCGGTTAAAGGAGGAGTCGGGAGCACACGTGGTTGTGCATTGAGGCCGTAGAGCCTATGTTCTGGCCGGAGAGCCAGGGGTCCTGTAGCAGAGCAGGGCTGGCGTCAGACTTAGCATTTCCCGGGTGTGTCGCTAAGTCTTGTACGGTGGGACCGTAGCATGAACTTGCTGCGGATCTTTATATGCAGAGTACATTGCATATATTTAGGGCATAATAATAAAATGAATAAATAATCAAGTAGGTTCACAGTAAATTTATATAACTGCATATCTATCTGAGTTTCCTGTTGATGTTTAGATGTGTGGTTATTATCTGTATATCTGCTATGTCAATAGAACTGCCCTGTTTGAACTGTATATCTGTTTATTTTCAGTTAATAAACCTGACGAGTTGTTTAGTGATAGCTAAGTGAAATGTTATTCACTGAGCGAGTAGGCTCATACCTCTACTCAAACATTTTCAGGTCAGCATCAGCATCAGGAATCAGAAGGATCGTTTCACCCTAATGCTTAGTCGATAGAAGGTTGGTGGTTAGTCTAGTTAGAGGTCTCTTAGTCCATTCCCCTCGATCCTCGGGACAAGGTGTGAGTGAGAGAGAGAATGTGTACACAGATGTAAATTAACTGTTATGCTTTATTTTATATCGGACAATGTATTATACTGCAGACTCTGTGTATATTTCTTGTCAGTTTAATAGAAGTGCTTCCGCATCTTGTTTAGTTTCATTTACAGTATAAATCAGTTTTTCCTATTAATGTTGTTAATTGTTTTAAAAAGTGATGAATGGTTGGCTTATATGTGAAATCCCACCTGTCGTGCCCTAATTTCGTGGTTTTGGTTAATGTGAGATTGGGGCGTGACAGGAACCCTGGTGAGGGAATTTTTGGATTTTAGAAGGATTTTAGACCTTCACTAATTGTCTTTTCCATAGAAAATTCGGCTGAAGGAAATTAGTCCATTTGTGTAGGACGGTTCTTCACAAAAACTCGATATTTTTGAAGGGTTTTAGTCCTTCACAAATAACCTTCACTAAAAACCTGTTTTTTTGTAGTGAACCCTAATGGGCGGTAGGGTTTTAGGCGATAGGTGACACCATGTGCTGCACGACACATGCCCTTACACCTAGTTACCTGATATTGACCTTGCATGGATGCACGATACACAACTCTGGATCAGGTTGCATGACACACCATAGATCATGGTTGGAACGATACCCCTTTGTGCATGGATGTATGACATGCTTGTAGCCGACAACCTTGGGTGAGAGTTGGTACTCTACCCGATACCCCTTTTAGTGAGGGTTTGCGGTCGCTGCCAAGTTTTGGTGAGGGTATGCGACACTTTTAGTGAGGGTTGTGCCCTAACCCGATAACCCTATGTATGTTATCTTGAGCTCACACCTTTGATTATGATGAGCTATGACGAGATAAGTTGTGAACCTTGTAAAGTGGTTACCTATGGCTAATGAAAGATGAACCTATGATAAAGTTGGATGGTTGATCATGGTGTACGATCCTTAAAGATAATCCTTAGGGATGATGCACATATGACTTGAGATATAGGGTATAATGGGATACCCATGGTGTGATAACAATAGTATGTATTGATTAATACACCAGTTATGACACTAAGTTGCATATGTTCATAATGATGGATGGATATTCCAATATGACATGATGATCATGATATGTTCACGAGTTATGGGGCATGATGGATGCTCACAATTTGATAACAATAATATAAATTGTCTACAGACACAGCCTTGTACTTCATGTAACTATGAACATGGATGTTGTTACAATCATGTGCACTTAAA
Source organism: Alisma plantago-aquatica (assembly GCA_963693085.1). Lineage (NCBI taxonomy): Eukaryota > Viridiplantae > Streptophyta > Magnoliopsida > Alismatales > Alismataceae > Alisma > Alisma plantago-aquatica. Next base: position 656,551,382 of record OY856411.1, read on the forward strand.
TTCTTAATAGCATGATAATCACAATAGGTTCTCAAGGATTTATGTTCTATGATTAGGTGATCCAGTTATCTCTCTTATGAACACTAATCATGCAGGTGTAATGATTTCATATCCAGGTAAGATCTATGAGATGTATATGTTTTGTACAACACTGAATGATGATAATTTTTTTAATGAGATAACATGTATCACCAGTATGATGAGAAAGGCATGTTGAGGTGTTATCCTCTAGTGATGACATGAGGGACTGATATCCCATGATAATGATGAAGCCTTGAGAGGTAGTGACACTGTGTGATGAATGAGGGATTGATATCCCATGGAAATACAATGATTGTTGAGGGCAATGAGAACATCAGCAACAATATGACACCAAAGTAATGAAATCTAATGGTGTTCATGTTTTATATATGGTTTCTTAATACATCTTGGTTGCCCCAACAATCCACTTAAAATGCATTAACTAATTATAGTTGAATGTTTCCTATAGTTTGCCCTGGACATAGATCCATCATCGTCAGTAGCTAATGATGGTGAAACAGGTTCTCCTACGAGTTAACCTAGAGCGCATATTGTTGAATATGCGGGGTTTCTCCTAGCCTAAAGTGAGGAGGATTTGAGTGAAACTGTGATTGCAGACTTAGGATATATTGAGCATGGTGAATAGGCCCATGGCTCAGGATATGTGATAAGAGCAGGGATGCGTTCATGGCTCAGAGCACGGTGAACAGGCCCGTGGCTCAAGGTTTACTAGTGCCAAGACCTGTACGAAGACGGGCTAGGGTTATGGGTAGCCTGCAGGGCTAACCTTGTGGCTGAGGCCACTTAAGCATGAGACTGTGGTCCTACTTTGGTTCTCTTGCACTGACCACGAGGTGGTGAGGTCGATGAGTCCGACTCTTCCATTGACCTTGTATGGCACCGACTTTGGGTTTCACAGCCGTCAGTTGGATTTGAGCGGTACGGCTCACTTCCTTAGGGAATAATAATTCGCAATCAAGCCGTATAGTATTCTTGCTCAGGGAAAATATGAAACATTGGTTGAGGTCTTGTTTGTATAAGTTGTTCTAGTTACAACTTATAGTTTATCATACATTCCTTGTATCATGTGATATAAAGATTATCTTGTCAATCATGTTCCATACAGAATGCCTGGTTATATGCCTCGTGATGTTTCAGTAAGATTTTTAATAAAGTTAGTTCTACTCAGTATGTTGCGCCTATGATCTACTTATATCAGTTATCTGTGATCATATAAGAGTTGATAGAGGGTTATGTTTCTCACTGGTACTATGTGTCTCACCCCACTGGTTAATAACCCTTTTTAGGTGGACGTGCCTGGCGAGATGAAGGTCATGTGGCTGGATAAGTAGAGGTATCATACCTGGTGGATTAGATAGCATCTAGCAGTAGATTCCTATGTGTCGTCCCTGTACACTCAGGTCTTCGAGAGAGCTTTTCGATGTTTCTTGTATAATGATCGATGTACAGTTTTTGATATGTATCTTGATGTAAAGTAGCATGACAAACAATTATTTCATGTAAAGAGATGATGGGAAATTATGTTGTAGCACCCTGAAAATATGTTATGAAATGAAAAGTGTTGGTTCAGATGTAATATGCTTCATCTTGCAGTGCTTGTTGTAAATCGGTTTTAATTTCCCCTGACTTTCGGTAATCTGTTGGTTAGCATGTAATTGTGTTTTGTTGTGGATGGGTCGTTACACTAAGATTTATGCTTCTTCATTCATGCTTTGTTAATTCCATGATATGGACAAATGCCTATGTCTTATCACCATTTACTGTGTAATCATCTGGAGTAGGATTTAAGTAACAAATGATTCCGTGACACTTATAGAAATCAATAAAACATAAGAATAGAGTGTATGTTTGACGATGAAAAAATCTCATTTAGTCATAATATGTGATATCAAATTAGACACAGATATTTGTTAGAGAACAGTGTCACCTTTAGAGTGATGCATGGAAACCATGATCGATGGTCACAATAATATCTTATAGTGTTGGTGATGATTTTGGCTCTTAGGCCTAAAATCATTACACTCATCACATGTCGTTTAGTGTTCTTAGACATCATCCATCGTGACTTTGAAAAAGGATTGCCATAAAGGTGATGATTGGGGGCATTGTGACACATGGGTATGACTTTGAATGATTTATATGGCGTTTGTCCTTCCTATAGGAGTATGATATCCTTTCGACTTGATAAGAGAGACTGAGAAATGCATGGGCATGCTCATGTGAGTCAATATGTGATATTGATCTTACACATATCTCAGGTAGTCTGCTCTAGTTCAAGGAACAAGGATTGAACATTGAATGGGATGATGATTCTATACCTCAAGTTCAATCTGGATATTAGTGACAAAGGAACTATACACACATTATAACACTAATTACAGATTGTAGATTGAAGTTGTTCTCCAACTTTCTGAATTACTTGTGTAGCAACTAGAAATGATGTGTTTCTAGATACTGCTCATTGCTTATGATGTCATAAATTAGTTATGAACATTCATTGTTAATGTTACTTGGAACCTATAGGGTCACACACATAGGATACACTTGGAATATGAGTTTGTTCATGATTAAAGTTTAAAATTGATTATTGAAGGATTAGTATATTCAATTTAAACAATAATACTTGAAAGTTGACTGACTGTACTTTGAACTTACTAGTTCAAGTGTTGAACTGATCATATCATAATGTCAGGTTAATTGAACCAACATTGACAATCAAAACCATGAGATGATCGGTTCAACAAGTGAAAAGATCAGCTCAGGTCTCTGAGCTGACTGGTTCAGGTTGTAAATTGGCAGATTGGTGGATCAATTTGATTGGATCAAGGATTAGTGCTGACGTCATGTTGTGCATTAATCAAATATTAATTGTCAATACAATTGTAATTGAGAAACATGATGAACTGACCGATTCAAGGGTTGAAGAAATTGGCTCACATGACAACCGATCGGTTCACCTATGAATCGACTATTTTTCTAGTCGCAGGTTGTGAATTTTTTTTGAAGTTTTATCCGCTTTGACTCCCGCTGAGACTGGAACCCTAACCCTAACCCTCCAATTAATAGAGGGGTATTGGACTTCTCAGACATAACAATTAGCTCTGACAATTGTTGTCTTATTTGGTTGCGGTAACCGATACAACCTGAGCAAGTCCTACCCAAGTAAATGGAGGGATAGCAAGGGAGAACAATTGTGGGAGAGCAAGTCGGTGCTAGTACACTGACTATAAAGGAACAAATCCTTCTGGTGCATTCATCTAGAATGATTGGAGTTCTTAGTGGTCCGTGTAGACTACTATAGAGGAGAGGAGCAGTGGCGGAGCCAACCCCCTAATGAAGGGGGGGGGGGCACATATAAAAACCATGTTAAGCACATATGTGGAATTCATATTGAGTGTCATGTCTCATTGACCTATTTACTTGGATCTAAAGAGGAAAATAGATGGATCTTACATAAATGAAAAAAGAGGTTTAAGACATAACTCATCACTTGGTGGAGTACTGAATTTTAGATATGTGTATATGTATTATTATATATGCATAATATAACGTTCTACATAAATTTATGCTTTTTTTACATTTAAGATGAGTTTGAAATGATGAATTTTGATATTGAAAAGATATAATCTTTTTTTATAAGACCAATTATTCTATTAAATTAATTTTCCATAAATATAGGTCATTACAAAAAAAATGACATAAATTTAGTGTTCAATATTGACTGTGTGGATTATTAAATATTTTTTAAGATCAAAAAAGTAATTTCCTACTTGATGAGTTTGAAAACTCAAGTAATTAAAAACTAGCATAAAGCTAAAAAAATGAATATATAAGCAGTACCACACAACAATTATTATTATTATTAATAAAAATAAATAACAACATTATAACAATTTACTATTAAATAAAGATACTAGTGATGGTGTTAAACCTATTTATTACTTTTACCTAATAAATCAATAAATGTTGTGACAATATGTTGTTCACTAAATTATTAGGATTGTTATTTCTATGTGGCAATTGAAATTAGGTAAATATAAAAATTCTGTTATCTTGACCATCGTGATGAAATAATATATATAATTTAGAGGAACAATATTGCACAACTTGTGAATAGAAGAATAATTTCAAGAATTTAATTTCATAAGATGCATGATATTACATTATTTTAACAAATATTTATTGATTTATAAAAATTCAAAACAATACACATATTTTAAAATATTATTAGTAAATTTATAGTGACACCATGTACTACTAAGAATATCTATTTCATTTGACCTTATCTTTCCTAACATAAATTACACCCATAATAGTAAAGAATAATCATACACCCACACACATAACATATAAACATATATACTATGTTGTTGCTATATTTGTTATAGATTTAGTTATTTATATATAGTATAACACTATTTGATATCCCATGGAGTATATTAATAATTATAGATATTGTTTTTTTTGTTTTCTCATTACTTATTTACTTGTGATATTTGTTACACACATAATTATTTATATATTACATAAAGTATTCAGTACTCCATGTAGTATAAAATAATTGTAGATATCTCACGAAACTAGAATCCCAGTCCCATGAACCAAATGGATATCAAAGGAGACATGCGGAAGCGTAAAGCTTAGCACACATGAACAGATAATAAGATAAAGGTACCAGCATAATCTCAACAATCAATTAGATATATTAAGCAACATTATTATATTACACAATTTGAATTACATGTTCATGAATCACTTTGTACAAGTCTACTCATGAATACTATATCTGGATCTTACAATAAGTACACCTAACATAGCTCACCAAGCCCATCATCTTTCTAGCCATATCTGAACCTAAAAACAACATACGAGAAAAGGATCAACACACGAGGTGTTGAGTACGGGGCAAAAAGATATATATATATGTATAAGCTTTGCATAATTTAAAAATATTTCAAGATGAAATGAACAATAATAAACATGTTAACTGTTTAACAAAATGTGAAACCATATTTTATGTCATTTCACTCCATTATATCAACAACATCAAGCATGTTTAAGGCCTGTGACCATCTTCCTGTCGGAAGGGTCCGTAAGGGTTACAAAATTAGCTAACCCTTTTATACAAGAGGGACCTCAAGGCCATAGCCAAGAGATAACCCTTTATCAACAATATTATAATGGAGTTTTGTATATATGTGTGTTCAAGTTATAAAACCGACGAGGCAAACATCGAGTAAGACATAGAAATACTACATGGCAATATTGGGCAAGTAAACAAACAAGCATACAATACATATCATTTCAAACAAGAAAGCTAGTCATATAACTAGATAAGGCCCATACTTGATTCAGAGATTTCATAACCTAACATATTCTTCACCATCTAGCCACATGCCAAACCTGATTAACAACAAGATTACATATATGCATTAGATTCACATCATTAACTCTAATTAGATACATTTTAGGGTTTTGGCCAAGGTGGGTTCCAAGTTGCTTATTGGTTCATTATATGATATTGTACTAATCTAGAGGTCATCATGACGGTGTGGTTCAAGTTTCATGCCATTATGACATTCCATGCTCTTTCTATAATCATAACAAGGTTTAAGGCATTTACATGCATTCTAGGGTCAAAAGACTCACAATAGAGCACCCTACATCGTGATTCATCAAGTCAAGAGGTCCATACCTAAAGATGATTTAGATCAGCAACATTAATTCATCAAAGACACAAAATGAGATTAGGTGGTTGTCCATTTACAGTAAGATTAGCAATCTAGGACAAAGTTCATCATTAACGTCCAAACTAGGCACATATGTACAAAAAGGAGTCATTTATGAGAAATAGGGATACAAAGACATTATTGTTACTTATTTAAGGATCAAGAATAGATTTAGTAGCCAAGATGCAAGTTTTGCATCATGATCATACATCAACTATATTCCAAGTGATTACCATATGCATCTTTTAGGAAACCAGGAAACAAACGATGGAATTAGGCCCTGGAACCTATTCCATTGTGTAGATATTTTCGAAAGGATCAATTTGATATATATTTTGATATATTTTGGCCAAGGGAATTGAGATTTATCATTTTTACAAGAACAAGAAAATAATTTGAATATTGAGTAGAGAGGGGCTATTTACCAGAAATGACGAAAAATGAGGGTCGTTGATCCTTTGATCAAAGCATGACCCGCGTGGCGGATCGACGATAGAGAGATGCCACACTCCTCGACACGTGCTCATGAAGGAAACAAGAGAGGGTAAGGGGGAGGGTGACCTGTGGCTGTTGATCTCCGGTCTTGGTCAGCCTTTGACCCTGATCTAATGGTCGTGGATCGTCGTCCAAGAAGCAGGAGCCCGCGCGCGAGCCTGGCGGTGCCACGGAGGAGGGTGGTCAGAGCAAAAGGAGAAATAGAGAGACAGACCATGAGAGCGGAAGAGAGTGTGCTGATTGGGTTCGTGGGGGCCCGCTGCAGGTGGTAGGGTTTTTTTATAGGTGTTTTGGGCTAGGGTTAGGGCTTCCCGAAGGGGGCGGCACACCTTAAGGTGGCGGCGGGCTCCCTTGGCCCTCAAGCCATGATTTTGCACAATGAAGGGGTGTGGAAGATTTGAGAGAGAGAGATAGGAAGAGTTTGGTCATGAAAAAGGGGTGATAGAGAGGTCAGAACGGGTCAGGTCATGTGCTCGAAGAGCCGGGTCCATGGCGGACCTTCCATTCTGGGCACAAGGTAGAAGACGACCTGGCATCATTGGATCTCCATCCAACAAACATTGGATCGTGCACCTGGCTCAAGAGTGGGGCATGGTTTATGGCCATTTGAGGCCAGTTCAATGGGGTTAGATCCCAGTTCATAGAGTTGTAGTTGGGCCGATAAAATCAAGCGCCTAGGCACTAGATGGGCCAAGCACATGTAGAAAAAGGGGGAAAACAAGGGCTAAAAAGGGTAGATCTTAGGAAAATAATAACAAATCGTAGGAAGGTCCAAATGGTCTCAAATTTGGACCATAGCTTCATAATAGGGTCTAAAAAAATTGTGAAAATTACAAATGAAAAAGATCATGTATAATCAATATTTTAATCAAAGGATTCAAGGGTATAACAACACTAGGATTTCATGCATATGTGTGTATCATATTGACTCAAAATGTGGAATCTTTGAATTTGGTGGACATTATAGAGTTATGAAGTCAAATGATACATAAATAGGGAGGACTTAAAGTACCAATAGTAATTATGCACAAATAGTAGAAAATCCACTTTATCACATCCTTCCCTCCTTACAAGAAATTTCGTCCTTGAAATTCATCAGAGATCATATCTAAGGGTCAAAGTCAAAATATATTGAGTATAGATATCCCTCCATGGTTGTCAAAGAATTATTCACATGGGATGCACACTTAGGTTACTGCCATCAAGGGTGTACTCATATTGATGCTATACACATTTACTTATTATCCCACCATATTATGACATCATCATGGCATTAGGGTTTTCCATCACCTAGTATCCATACATTAGGGTTTTTGTTCATATCTATATATGAGACCAAAGGGTATCATCAAAATCTATGTTATCAATTCTCAAACGATTCTGTTCATGGTCATGGCTTCAAATGAGACTATCATCGAGTGTGTATCTCATCTTTACTCTAGATTTCATGCATGTTTTTTCTTTTCCACAAAGTTATACCAACTTTACCCAATCATGTTCATTATTTCTCATTTTTGGAACTGACATAAGAAATGTGTTCATCTTATTTATTAGAAATATCACCCTAAGAGAAACACATATCGAGTTGATTTATTTTCATTTGGGTATGATATTAGGCATGTTACCCCTGGCTATTCAAGCTAAGATCTCTAAACATCATCATATCAAGTTTATGATTTCAAAGATACATATTTCATGTATAGTATGATTTTGTATTAGGTCTAGCTTACAAGAGTGACCATTGCACACTTATCAAAATTTTAACTTAAGTGAGATTCTTTCATGTATCGAGCATCATTCGAGGAACAACATTATCATCAACGTCAAGGTTTTGAAACTTTCTCACTTGTATCAGAAAGAGCTCCACAAGCTCAAGCCACTCAAGATAAGACATATATATCTCCAAAAAGACCTTCTAGCCACAAACTTCTACCCATAAAAAAAATTCAACCCATCTTTCGAGGAACAAGGGTAACCACTAGACTCCTTTATATATAATTACTAACCTGAGTATGAGGCTCATCATGGACATCACACATCATATACGTTATCTTAGGGTCTTGGGACACCCCCTCACCTATATAGCAAACATAAAATTTTGAATTGCCTCTTTCTCTAGGGTTAAAATTATTCATAGGACGTCTAGGGTTCAACACTTTCAAGGAAACCACACACTAGTTCACTCAATTCATTTACTTAGAAGTATTCTAGTTAGGGACTCGTCATCAAGTATTTCATCATTCATATTTTTCAACATTTTGAAAATTTTGGAGTTTAGGTACTCTAACCTTCTCCCGAGGCGGGTCGACTCATATCAAAAGGTCACCCTATTCATATGTCTCATGCCAAAGGTCCTCCTTTTTAAAGAGATTGAGGCCCATGTTCGTCTCAAACTATATGTCACATATCATATCACAACATGCAAGATACTAGGTACAAGTAAACATGCCAACCCACTAGCTATGTTTAGCACATCAACTAAGTCATATGTATCAACAAGGTGCTAGGTCTAGCTAGGGTTTCATGGTCAAACTCATTTCATATCATCAAACTACTTGACCCTCTCAAGGATTAACTTGGGTCTTATCGACATCAACATCAACATCGGGATTGACATTAACATCATTATCACCATCTTAGGTTATCTATGCTACTCACTAACCTAGACTTTATCATGGCTCTAGACAACTCTAGATACTACAACTATCATCTAAACTCTAGACTTGATGTTACATCTCTTTATCTTAGGTTACATAGATACTTACTTCCTTTCTGGGTGTGGTAACATTTTTCATAGGTACCTATACTAGTACTTAAAACAAATTTTCTCCAACGTTGAAACATTCGATGAAAACCACCACACTCCATTCAAATAAAACTAAAACTAAAATGAGTTACCACACTCATGAGGCAGTCTAGTACCATGACACCTAGAGAACTAGCAAGAACATAGTGCACACTTGTGTAGACATCCTAAGAACATGTCACGAATCATGTCTAGGGAGGTAATTTACGCAAGTCTACACCTAGTTCTAGAACATCTAGGTTCTAACCTAGAGGCTAAGTCAACCTAATCCACAAGGATATTTCATTAAGTTTCTAGGGTTGAGATGTAAGGTGAGTTTAGTTTGTGTTTCATGTGAGCAATGTTTGGTGTAGTTATTGTTCATGCTCTGATAACATCTGTCACAAAACCGGAATCCCAGTCCCATGAACCAAACGAATATCAAAGGCGACATGCGAAAGTGTATATCGTAACACACATGAACAGATAACAAGATAAAGGTACCAACATAATCTCAACAATCAACAAGATATATTAAGCAACATTATTATATTACACGATTTGAATTACATGTATAGGAGTCACTTTGTCCAAGTCTTCTCATGTATACTATATCTAGATCTTACAATAAGTACACCTAACATAGCTCACCAAGCCCATCATCTTTCTAACCATCTCTGAACCTAAAACAACATACCAAAAAAGGGTCAACACATGAGGTGTTGAGTACATGGCAGAAAGATACATATATGTATAAGCTTTGCATAATTTGAAAAGATTTCAAGATGAAACGAACCATAATAAACATGTTAACTATTTAACAAAATGCAAAACCATATTTTATGTCATTTCACTCCATTATATCAACAATATCAAGCATGTTTAAGGCCTTTGACCATCTTCTCGTCGGAAGGGTCCGTAAGGGTTACAAAATTAGCTAACCCTTTTATACAAGAGGGACCTCAAGGACATAGCCAAGAGCTAACCCTTTATCAACAATATTATAATGTATTTTTTATATATATGTGTTCAAGTTATAAAATTGACGAGGCAAACATCGAGTAAGACATAGAAATACTACATGGAAATATTGGGCAAGTAAACAAACAAGCATACAATACATATCATTTCAAACAAGAAAGCTAGTCATATAACTAGATAAGGCCCGTACCTGATTCAGAGATTTCATAACCTAACATATCCTTCACCATCTAGCCACATGCCAAACCCGATTAACAACAAGATTACATATATGCATTAGATTTTCATCATTAACCCTAATTAGATGCATTTTAGGGTTTTGGCCAAGGTGGGTTCCAAGTTTCTTATTGGTTCATTATATGATATTGTACTGATCTAGAGGTCATCATGATGGTGTGGTTCAAGTTTCATGCCATTATGACGTTCCATGCTCTTTCTATAATCATAACAAGGTTTAAGGAATTTACATGCATTCTAGGGTCAAAAGACACACAATAGAGCACCCTACATCATGATTCATCAAGTCAAGAGGTCCAGACCTAAAGATGATTTAGATCAGCAACATTAATTCATCAGAGACACAAAATGAGATTAGGAGGTTGTCCATTTGTAGTAAGATTAGCAATCTAGGACAAAGTTCATCATTAACATCCAAACTAGGCACATATGTACAAAAAGGAGTCATTTATGAGCAATAGGGATAGTAGGACCTTCAATAGGGATACAAAGACATTATTGTTACTTATTTAAGGACCAAGGATAGATTGAGTAGCCAAGATGCAAGTTTTGCATCATGATCATACATCAACTATATTCCAAGTGATTACCATATGTATCTTTTGGGAAAACAGGAAACAAATGATGGAATTAGGCCCTGAAACCTATTGCATTGTGTAGATCTTTTCGAAAGGATAAATTTGATATATAATTTTGTATATTTTGGCCAAGGGAATTGAGAGTTATCATTTTTACAAGAATAAGAAAATAATCTGAATATTGAGTAGAGAGGGGCTATTTACCAGAAATGACTAAAAATGAGGGTCGTTGATCCTTTGGTCAAAGCTTGACCCGCGTGGTGGATCGACGGTAGAGAGATGATACGCTCCTAGGCACATGATCATGAAGGAAACAAGAGAGGGGAAGGGGGAGGGTGACATGTGGTCGTTGATCTCCGGTCTTGGTCAGCCTTTGACCCTAATCCGACAGTCGCGGATCGTCATCCAAAGAGCAGGAGCCCACGAGCGAGCCTGGCGGTGCCATGACAGAGGGTGGCTGAGCAAAAGGAGAAATAGAGAGAGTGACCACAAGAGGGGAAGAGAGTGTGCCGATCAGGTTCGTGGGGGCCCACCGCAGGTGGTAGGGGTTTTTTATAGGTGTTTTGGGCTAGGGTTAGGGCTTCCCGAAGGGGGGCGGCGCACCTTAAGGTGGCGGCAGGCTCCCTTGGCCCTCAAGATACAGTTTCACACAATGAAGGGGTGTAAAAGGTTCGAGAGAGAGAGAGAGAGAGGAAGAGTTTGATCGTGAAAATGGGGTGATAGAGAGGTCAGAAGGGGTCGAGTCGTGTGCTCGAAGAGCTGGGTCCGTGGTGGACCTGCCATTCTGGGCGCAAGGTAGAAGATGACCCAGCGCCGTTGGATCTCCATCCAACGGACGTTGGGTCACGCACCTAGCTCAAGAGTGGGGCATGGTTCACGACCAATTGAGGCCGGTTCAACGGGGTTAGATCCCAGTTCATACAGTTGCGACCGGGTCGAGAAAATCAAGTGCCCAGACGCTAGATGGGCCAAGCCCCGGTATAAAAAGGGGGAAAACAAGGGCTAAAAAGGGTAGATCTTAGGAAATCATAACAAATCGTAGGAAGGTCCAAATGGTCTCAAATTTTCACCATAGCTTCATAATAGGGTCTAGAACAATTTTGAAAAATAAAAAATAAAAAAGATCATGTATAATCAAGATTTTAATAAAATATTTCAAGGGTATAACTACACTAGGATTTCATGCATATGTGCGTATCATATTGACTCAAAATGTGGAATCTTTGACTTTGGTGGACATTATAGAGTTATGAAGTCAAAGGAGACATAAATAGTGAGGACTTAAAGTAACAAGAGTAATTATGCACAAATAGTAGAAAATCCACTTTATCACAAGATACTAGTTTATTTTTCCTCATTAACCATATAACTATGTAGTTGTTATATTTGTTATACATTAAATTTTTTATTTATGCATGAAATAAAAATATTTGACATTTCATAATGTATACTATTAATTATAGATCATAAAGTATATTATTAACTATAGATATCAATTTCTTATTTAATTATTATAAAATTAGTGTAAACTAATAGTTAGTCAATTGACATTAATGTATGCATTTTTTGTATAGTTGTGAATATGTTGAATAAAAAACACAACTTGTTCATTATGTAACAATGAGATATATTTATAAAAATAAAAAAGTCATTTATTTTTATAAAATTTACCATATTCTAATGTATTTATATTTTTAATTCTTACTTCAAATCATATTGGTAATAATGTTATTTATAAAAGAAAATTTACATAATTTAAAAATATGTTAATAATCTTGTGAAATAGATAAAGTATAAATATAAATATGAACTTTGATACCATGTTTTTTTTTGTCGGTCCAAAAAGCGTGTTACTGTATTACCAAAACTTTGGGCACAAAGTACCCCATTATAGCAAGAACATAAACCCTTGATACCAATAGGCTGGTAAACAAGGCCAAAACTTTGGGTACAAAAGAACTTACGCCCCCATAACAACCAGGATGTTTGAACACCCAAAAAGAAAATAGAAGAGACAAACTCAGTCTGAAAATTAAGCTACATACAATAGCCTCCTATCTGGAAAAAGGAGAAATATGCCCAACCATGCTAGAACAAAGAGAATACAGAAGGTAACCAAAGAGATCATCCTAAGCTACACAGGCCACCACTAGCAATAAAACCATCCTCTGAAAGAATGATGACATGGACAACCGAATAAAAACTTCAGCACTTTTAGATATCTTAAGAGCAGCATAGCTGGCTAGATCGCTACCTATAAACCAGACCTTAGAGCATCCAGCCACGCAATAGAACACACCAAAGGGCCTTCCTCGCTGGAATCATCAATCCAAGTAGCCTCAACAGACCAACCATGCACATACTAGCAATACACCCAATAACTAAAATTTTGCGGAATGGAGAGCCAGTAAAGAAGCAACAGAGACCTTTGAAGTCAACGTCTAGAGCCCAATGGTCAATCCATTAAACGTATCAGAGGCAAACAACAAGAAAGTGAATCAGAAGCAGCTGAAAAACCCGCTTCCCTTCTCGTCCTTGCTCCACCAGCTATGACTGCCCTCGTGGGGAGGAGCAGAGCACATCCTTCAAATTTTCCCTAGCCCATAGGGACAACCATTGAACTCCTTGCGGTCGACCTACGAACAGACCACTCAAACACCTTAAGATTCTCCTGAACGCATCAGTAGAGGGGACCAAAGAGGAAAAGATGATGAGATCTGCCTTCCCTTGAACCCCCACCACCAGAAATGCCAGAATTCAAAGAGACAAACCATCGAACATGGCCCGAGGCCAAACACTAGACAAGCTACCCCTGTTTTCATAGAAGCAAAACAACGAGCACCGGAGAGGGTGACCCATCACACAACAAAGGGGGGGAGGACTCCCTCTACTGTGTCAATTCACCCCAGGTCCATAGGTGTCGTCAAGAAGGGAGTGCCACTGGCTGGGCATGGCAAAGCGGATTCAAAGAAGACACAACACCGATGATGCTTTGGACAAGGCCAGAAACGTAGCTCAGGGAGAAGGGACATGAAGAAGAAGGAGGTCGAGGGGCACCCTTGCTCCACCTATGGCAGTGGATTGGTTGAGCAAGAAGCCAGATCCAGGATAGCGACACCTTTCCGTCCATCCTTATTACCAGACAGGAGTCGACTAGCACTACTACAGAAGTGGCCTTTGGCGTCGGTCGTTTAACCCCATTTGGCGTCGGTTTTCGACCGACGCCTATGCGGGCGCCGCTAAGGGTCGAACACTTCGGCGTCGGTTGTTTAACCGACGCCTATTTAAACTATCGGAGTCGGTCGTTTAGTCGATAACCGACGCCAAAGGGGTTCGCGCCACATAAAACGGCGTCAGCTAGGGCACTTTCTGCGTCGGTTATTTACTAACGGACCGACACCTATACTACTTATAGCGTCGGTCTTTTAGTAGATAACCGACGCATAAACTGTCCTAAATGACGCCATTTTTTGTGGCGCGAACACTTTTGGCGTCGGTTATATACCAAAAGACTGACGCCTCTAATTTAAATAGGCGTCGGTTTGATACGTATATCCGACGCCATTTCAAGGACTGCTTTGGCCACATAAGGCGTCGGTTATCTATAAATAACCGACGCTGTAGATCTTTGCTGACGGTTTTTATAAATAACCGACGCCTATTTGTTTTTTTTTTCATATCAGTTTGCAGGCCTGCTGTGGCTGGTCAGCAGGATGAGAACCTGCAGTTCAGTAACTGAACTGCAGGTTTACGACATCCATTGATATCAGCCTACAAACAGGCCGCAAACCTGCAAAAGTCATAAGCAAAATTTCACACAAGTACATACATTCAGACATAAATTCAATTCTCACATTCACACATATAGAAACATTCAAATACATGTATTAACATTCAGAAATATTCATTTACAAAGTATCATTCATTATCGCTATCAACATCCCAATTATATCTTACAGTTGCCCATTCTTCTCTTACTTCATTTAATGCTTCCATCGTATATGGAGCATGTATATTTTTTAAGCGTTTACCTGTAGTGTTGTCAGTTTTAAACACCTACAAAGAGAATGATGTATATATATAAGTAATAATATAAAAATAAGATAAGATTGATATATTGCATACTAACTAATGAAAGTATATATAATACCTCATGTATGGTATCGATGTCCAATGCGGCATATTTGATAATCATCTGCATAAATCGCATCACATAGTATGCGCATGCCCAGCCATTGTCTTGTGTAGCACACTATAAATTGAAACATACAACATAATACAACTAAGCACAATTCACATCAATAATATATATATTCGAGTCGGGAACTTACTTGTACGTTCTGCCAATTTATTGGCTGGTTCTTTTTCCTTGGGACCGTTCCTCCAGCCTTTTTGAATGCATCTAAACCCCTACATGTTAATATAACACAATAAATTGCATAAGTAAATAGTAATGTAATAAAAGATGTTAACGGATATAAAAATGAAATATTTCTCACCAGAATAATGGCATTCTCATTACGTGTCCAATTTTAGTGTTCAATGTACTCCCCGCAGGATCTAGATAATAAACAGTGAATGTCCCGGGGACAATAACTAGTAACTCCCAATGTCTACCGCTAGAAGTAAGAAGTTAACAATTAATAACTCAAAATGCAAAATAAAAATGGAATTTTCTTAAGTCCAAATTATAAATAAAGTAAACTTACTTGACATTGAATGGAGCTATTATTATCGTCTTCTTTTGCTGACCAAAAATTGTAAAAGCATCTATACAGTATTGTTGAACATTATCAGGGTCTTTAGCTACCAAACTAATCAATGATGGAATCAAAAATCCCACATGATCAAATGCAAATTGTTTGCAATGATCTTCAACTAGGTAGCTGCAAAACATATAGGCGTATGCATTAATATATAAGAAACCAGATCACCGGATCTTACACAAGGTATATGGATGTATAAACAAGATCTCACCTTATCCATGTCTCTATCATTGATGTATTCAGCCAATCATACATAAACAACTCAATAATATCTTGTATAAATAAAGAGCTATCGTATGATTGACCTGCATAATCTGCATCTAAAGAAATAATTATAGGGCAATGTACATTATGTGCCCGTAGCCAACATGCCATTCCCCTACAAGCAGGACCTAACGGGTATGTTAGGTCAGTTGGAACCCAATCGGGTAATGCGGGAAGTGGAAGTGGAGGCCTAGGTGCTCCTGGTGTCTTCTTTTTAACATGTACATATAATTTCAGATCAGTTGACATCATATATACACATTAACAGTCTAAATCAATGTAAATTTATCTTACAATTTCAGTCGTGTAGACGACATCTGCTTTGGGCCACAATATCACCCCGCCTTCTGCCTCACCAAGTGTATCAATATCTGGGTGGGCATATGGCAACGCAACTTCCCTCCAATCGGGTAACACACGTAATGGGCCCACACGAACATAGCCATGTGGCATTGGAGTCCCGTGAAACCTTTCCCCAGGAAGGGACGGGTAAGCTTGCGCCTCTGCAACAACGTAGTCTTGCATTCTTAAGCGGCATGGCTTCAATGCCTACAAATTTACGTAAAGAATATTATACATATATACATATCATCTTGAAAACATAACAACTTGAAAAGACTAACTACAATGCCATAAACAATACTTACAGCAGACGTGCTAGGCGATGGGTCTCCAGGATTACTCGCAGTCTGTGCATCAGGAGAAGAGTGGGTCGCCATAGGCGTATTGGAAGCCTGAGATGCCAGCCACCGCAACAATTCTTCCTTGACCTTCTCAGCAACTACATCGTTGATCTTCTTAGCAACTAAATCCTCAACTCTCTTATTCTCCTATACATGGATAAAAGAAACATTAGCTTCTTATTAATGAATTTCCTTTTGCAGTAACATTCTAAAAAAAGAATAGGTTACCTCTTCTTGAGAAAGTCCCGCTCTGGGTTTGCGCTGGGATGGCCCAAAGAATGCTTTGATGCCAACACCAGCGCCGACACCTCTAACACGTCCAGGATGCTCTGGGTTACCCAGAGCAACTGTCAATTCATCCCTTGTGCCCTGAGGGATGAACGTGCCTTGTTTCCTCTGCTCGTGCAGCTCCCGCTAATCACCATAAACAGAAATTGGTAAGTTAACACCACAAATAATCAATATTCAAACGATTTCTCTAAGAGTTGTATTTTACCATTTTTGCAGCCGCCTCAGCAGTTACATGCGTCTTTATTTCACCCTTCTTGTTTTGCCTGCCAGCTATCCAGATATCATGGCGAGGCATGGGTGTGGCAGACTCCTGAGTAGGAGCAGACTCCTAGGTAGCCGCAGACTCCGCCTGTAGTCTTTGGCGAACGCTTGCATAGCCTTTTGGACCCATAGTGTGGTCATGCACATTCAGTGCACGCCTTGCTTTTTGTGCGTCACTGAGGGCCTAGTTAGTATGCACATTAATGATTTGGTTAGTAGCACTAAATGCTAATCTTGAATAGGTGAATACAATATATATTAATTAAATTAGGAGTGACGCCTAATACCTTGAATTCTTCAGATTTTCTTGAAGCAACAAAATTGTCCTAATCTTCTTTGTCCAAGAAGTTCCATTGTTCAAGGGCTGACTTCTTCTTCTTATCACCCTCTTTTATGTATTCTCTGTTCAGATTTGTCCTATAATTCCTAAGCATCTTTCCAGCGCGTTGCATCACATTTTTATGATGCAACTTCTCATCCAATGCAAACAGATTATGTAAAATAGAAATGTTATTAACTAGTATCCAAAATAGAATTGCAAATAATAGAATTTGTAATCTACAAAATAGAATTGCAAATAATAATAACTCACGCATAAATCCTTCCATATCAAGTCTTTTTTCCCTTGAGGAACTTTATGCCAATTGTCATACTTAACACCACAATGGCTCCGAGTGGTACACCCAAGATAGTTCACAAAATTATTGCGGTTCACTCCAATTGGATTTCCTCCATTATCAAACTCCACCACCAATTTGGATCCACTACCACTTAGCGCTAATAACTTCTTCAACAGAGTGATGCCCCTTTTCTTGTTAAGTGTCTGGTGTTGCGCATCAAGTTGCTCCAGTGCTTCAGTGGGTACAGGTGCATCAACCTAAAATTTGACAAAAATAAAACACACTAACTTAGCCCAATATAGAAATATAGGATATATGACATAACTAGAAGATAATGAATTTTATAGAAATACAGGATATGTTTTTAGAACTTACATTAGTATCCTCGCCATGCTCGTCATGGACAGCATGCTCATCATGGACTTCATGCTCATCATGGACATCATGCTCATCATGGTCAGCCATCTGAAAATGTCATTAAAAAGGCAAACATTTAGCATTTCTATTAACTAGAAAAAGGCAAACATTTAGCATTTGTATTAACTAGAAAAAGGCAAACATTTAGCATTTGTATTAACTAGAAAAAGGCAAACATTTAGCATTTGTATAAACATACATGTCTCTAAAATTGTGATCTTTTATCAATTAACAATCCTTCATTGTGATCTCCGCGCACATATAAGTCATCATTAGCTTCAATATTTTGTGGAGTTGGCAACCCAACTGAGAATGGACTGGAGTCATCATACTTATCATAGTACTCTTCTTCATCTATAGGATCTTCAATGAACTGTCTTTTACCATGAAGAACAACCGACCATTTATCATTCACAGGATCATCGATATAGAATATTTGTTTCGCCTGTGATGCCAATATGAATGGTTCACCCTTCTCGCCAATCTTTTCAAAGTTCACCAAAGTGAAACCCAATTCATCCACTATAACTCCTTTGGTGTTATCAACCCAATTACATTTAAAGAGCGGAATTTTGAAATCTATGTAGTCAAACTCCCAAATGTCCTCAATGACATCGTAATATGACATTTTAGCTTCACGTGGACTCTTATCCTTTGCACTTGCAAAGTACATAGTCGACGCTTGAAGAGTGACCCCACTATTTTGGACGACACTCTTATCATCTTGGCGCTTTGTGTAATATGTGAATCCATTAATGTCAAACCCTTCATAAGACATAACATTCGGTTTTGGTTTAAAGGCGAGGCATTTGATAGTTTCTGTAATATCATTTGGTGTTTGAGATAGTTGATGTAAGACTTTATCTTCAAACCACTTAGTAAAAGTCTTGTTATGCTCTCTAGCAAGCCACATTGAACTTGCTCGAGGATGTTGTCTCTTTATGAAATTGGTATGTTCCTCGATATAAATACTCACTTCGTCCATATTATGTAAAATATACAAGTGAGCTTGTTCCAACTGCTCACGGCTGATTACTTTCACCCGTGATCCCAAAATTCCTTTGCCCTCCTCAATATTCTTGTCATTATCAGGAGTGTCATTACCACTGAGAAAGTCATTGCAAAAATCCATAACCTCTCTCGCCACATAACCTTCAATAATACTCCCTTCAGGCCGATAACGGTTTCGAACATCACCTTTAAAAACGCTCATGTATCGTTCAAAGGGATACATCCAATGCAAGAAAACTGGTCCCAACATTTTCACTTCCCTAGTCAAGTGGACAACAAGATGTACCATGATATCAAAGAACGAAGGAGGGAAATACATCTCAAGCTGACATAGGGTAACAACCACTTCTCTTTGCAAATTATCGAGAGTATCAGGGTCAATAACTTTGCTGCATAGACTGTTGAAAAAGAAACAAAGTCTGGTAATTGCAAACCTTACATGCTTCGGCAATATAGATCGAATTGCCACGGGCAATATTTGTTGCATTAGAGTGTGACAATCATGAGATTTAAGACCTATCAACTTCAGATCTTTCATTGATACCAATCTACGGATGTTGGATGAGTAACCATGTGGCACCTTAACATTTACCAAGCATTCACAAAAAGTTTTCTTCTCCTTTCTAGACAACGTGTAACAAGCGGGAGGTAAGTATGTTCTTTTATTACCCATTTCATGTAATTCTGTTAATTCTGACCTTATTCCCATTTCACGTAGGTCCAGTCTGGATTTTATCCCATCTTTAGTCTTACCTGGTATATTTAATAGAGTACCAATGATGCTATCACAAACATTTTTCTCAACGTGCATTACATCGATACAATGCCTGACTGTCAAAGAACTCCAATAAGGAAGATCCCAAAATATTGACTTCTTCTTGAATGAAGAATTGTCACTCCGTGTGGCCATACTACATTGTGATTTCTTACCAAATTCATTGACAATATCTTTTACTCTTTCATAAACAACATCCCCTGGTATAGGTTTAGGTGCACTCCGTTCATCATTTCATCCATTGAATGCTTTGCGCTTCCTACGATACGGATGGAATTTTGAAAGAAACCTTCGATGACCAAGATATACAGTCTTGCCGCCATGTTTTAGTCTTATTGAATCAGTGTTTTCTTCACATATAGGACACGCTTTAGCTCCTTTGACACTATATCCAGACAAATTCCCATATGCTGAAAAGTCATTAATAGTGCAAAACAACATAGCATGCAAACGAAATGTCTCTCTTCGTGAAGCATCATAGGTCATCACACCTTCACCCCAGAGTTTCTTTAAGTCATCAATCAGAGGTTCAAGATAAACATCGATATCATTTCCGGGTTGTTTAGGGCCCGATATCAACAATGACAACATAACGTACTTATTTTTCATACACATCCAGGGAGGAAGATTGTATATAACAAGCATGACTGGCCAAGTGCTATGTTGGCTGCTCAATGTCCCGTACGGATTCATCCCATCTGTACAAATCCCAAGTCTTAGATTCCTATCTTCTTCACCAAATTTAGGGTACAATAGATCAATCTTCTTCCACTGTGGGGAATCAGACGCATGTCGTAGGATCCCATCATTATTTTTCTTAACATCTGCATGCCACCTCAAATTCTTCTCATCTTTCGGATTTGCAAACAAGCGTTGAAACCGTGATATTATAGGTAGATACCACAACACCTTGGCAGGAGAACCAGTTTTGGACTCCCCCGAAGTCGTCAATTTATACCGTGACGCACCACATTTTGGACAATCTTTCAAATCTACATAGTCCTTTTGAAATAATACACAATCATTCGGGCATGCGTGTATCTTCTTGGCCTCCATTCCCATTGGGCACAACATTTTCTTTACCTGGTATGTTGAGATTGGAAGCTCGTTTCCTTCAGGAAGAATTTCTTTCAACAAAGTCAACAATGAAGTGAAGCTTTTGTCGCTCCATCTATTGTTAGCTTTCAACTTATACAATCTCAACACAGCGCTAAGCTTCGTAAACTTAGCACAGCCTGTGTATAACGGTATCTCAGCATCATGCACAATGTTTGTAAAGATAGGAGGTGGATCAGTGTGCTCTACCCTACAACTATCCAGCATCGCATCAACGATGTCTGCTGGAACTGGTTCGTTCACATTTACGTCATCAGAGGCAATTTCTTCTTCCACCCAAGCACTGCTATCGACATCTACTGGTTTCGATTTTGAAATCTCTCCATGCCAGTGCCATTCTGTATAGCCTTGTACAATCCCGTTGCACATGACATGACTTTTGATTTCCTCAACAGTGTTGACTTTCAAGTTGTTACCGCAATGCCTACATGGACAGTAGAACCTATCTGTAGGTTTTTTCCTATGTTCCTCGGCAAATCTAATAAACTGATCAAGACCAGATATAAACTCTGGGGTGCAACGATTACGAATGGACATCCATGATCTATCCATTCTATGATCAGAGAAAACAAGTATATATTAGGAAACAAGTATATATTAGGAAAAGATTAGGCAGCATTTCCCTAGTATATAATAAATGTGTACCACCTATCCCATCCTTGAACACCTAATCTCACTAGTAAGTGTATAATGTGTATTGGGTTTTCGAGAAAATTTCGGCAGCATTTCCCCGCTGTTCTCTAAGTACATATGTACTTAGAGAACAAACGGGGAAATGCTACCAAAATTTTCTCGAAAACCCAATACACATTATACACTTACATCCTAAGTGAGATTAGGTGTTCAAGAACAGTCCCAAACCGGGGACTATCCAAGATTTACTCCTAATGAGTCAATCTTGGACGGGTTTCTAGGCCAACAAACACATTTGATGTCATTCTTATATATAATAAATGTGTACCACCTATCCCATCCTTGAACACCTAATCTCACTAGTAAGTGTATAATGTGTATTTGGTTTTCAAGAAAATTTCGGCAGCATTTCCCCGCTGTTCTCTAAGTACATATGTACTTAGAGAACAAACGGGGAAATGCTACTGAAAGTTTCTCAAAAACCCAATACACATTATACACTTACATCCTAAGTGAGATTAGGTGTTCAAGAACAGTCCCAAACCGGGGACTATCCAAGATTTACTCCTAATGAGTAAATCTTGGACGGGTTTCTAGGCCAACAAATACATGTGTTGTCATTCTTATATATAATAATTGTCTATAAACTACAGGCAACATGGTTAATCCTAATCAACAGAGCATTATTAAATAATAAATCAAGAAATCAATAGTTTCAAACAAAAGGTCTAGGAATCTTTACTGGACATTATATGTATCCCTAATCATCATATTTAACATATTACATTATTATGAACATCCAGATCAGATTAAGATCATACTATGTTATAACCATTGGTTTAATAACCCTATTTCCGCATGTACATGTTTATCAACTTTAAAACCCTATAATTCATGAAATCATTCTAATTCAATTTAATATGTTGGGATCACATAAAAATATATTGCAATAAGACATGTATGCTCGCGGGGAATGATTATTGCACAATGGGTTTGATTAAATCTAGAATAAAATCTTATATAATTGTTTGCTATAAAATCACACATAATGCACCACAAGGGTATCTTCATAGATGACCCACAATCTCGTGATATATTTCAATAAACTCAGGGTCACTCCGTATATGAATATCAATGGATTAGCATGACACTAACCCTGGTAATGAGGCATGACAAAGATGGGTAAAGTGTGGGATAGGAGATTTAAATCACTTGTGGAATTATTTTTGCCTCACCTTGCCAATATAAGGAGAGAATGAGCTCTCAATTTAATCTAGATTGGGCCTACAAATTTAGAACATTCACTAGGAAAATCCCAGTCATTTGCAATCCAAAAGTCCATCATAAGGCTCAAACAACAATGTATGCAATGGTAACTATAAACTGAATATAAATACATTATGAAGACCTAAAGGGAACCCATATACGTATATATGCTTGTGATTTATTACTTGTTCTAAGAATTGTTGAGAATAAAGCCCAAGGAGGTGTCTTTGATGCAGACAAATGTTACTTCCCCTAGTTGGCCTGAGCAGCGGCGTGGAGGAAGGAAGGAAGGAGGAAGAAAGCAGTACCTTGAGGGAATAGGAAGAATGCCTGGCCTAGAGAGCAGCGGCGTGGCCTGAGCAGAGACTTACCCCAAAGAAGCCACCGGCGGCGAGGAGAGGAGAGCAACTGTGCGCGGCGAGGAGAGCAGCAGTGCGCGGCGGCGAGCAGGCGGCGGCGGTGCAGGCGAGCAGGCGGTGGTGAGCAGGCGACGGAGCAGGAGACTTCAGAGCGCAGCAACAGGAGCAGGAGCGGCGGCGAGCAGGCGGCGGCGGTGGCGGCGACGCAGAGCTGGTGTCCAACGGCGGCAGGAGCGGCGGCGAGCAAGAGTGGTGGCGGAGAAGGGGGCGCCGGAGAAGGGGAGCTGAAGAAGAAATAGGGAAATCGCTCGCAATGAAACAGAAGAAAGGGGAAGAGTCGGGCGATCGAGGGTTATGAAGTTCCCAAATAGCGTCGGTTGTTTAAAACAACCGACGCCTAAACATCTTTAGCGTCGGTTGTTTGAAAAAACCGACGTCCAATTGGACGATATTTTCATGAAATTGTTTGGCGGGAACCACCTTCAGTGTCGGTTATCCTTGAATAACCGACGCTGAAGGTGACACTTTTCGTGCAAATTTTCATCGCACATAGGCGTCGGTTTCTACCTAAATAACCGACGCTGCTAATGACACTATTTTTTTTGATCGAAATATGGATTTCGCGGGCGACTTTAAGCGTCGGTTTGTTATAAACAACCGACGCTGAAGACAAAGCGGTACCCGTGTCTGGCTGGTCTTCGAATATAGACGTCGGTTTTCGTAAACAACCGACGCCTAACATAGAAGGCGTCAGTTTTCTTTAATAACCGACGCCCAGAAAAGTGTCACTGAATGCTATTTCTGTAGTAGTGTAGGTCGAAGCAGCCACACACAACCCGGATCTGAGCTTCAAGACTTTGATACCATGTTAAATATACATAATAAATATATGTTCAAAAAATGTTAAAATTGGAGGGGGGGCACTTGCCCCTGCTTGCCCCCTCCCGCCACCACTAGAGAGGAGGTTGTTTCGTACTGCTCAAGGACAAACGTCAACTTATCTGTTTGAACAAAGGTGCACGCTACAACAAGGGAATTGTCATTGGACTTGCTCCATGGTCAGGTATAACCTTGTAACCATCCTTTCCATTACATAGTTGTTGATGTGATCGACTGTTTGAAGGGAAATATGATAGTTAAATTTTGTTTCTGCTGCTTGCTCTGCCATATTTTCCTACAATATTAACCTACTTATTAATCATGTACCCCTTGTACTTTTTGATCTACGATAACAATTATGCTTTGAATCCATTTTATTCATGTTCCTTTTTTTTCCGATCAAATTTTATATATTGTGTGTCATTACTGGATCTAACAATGATTGGTTATGAATTTTACATGATAAACATTAGTCTAACCAATGATAAAAAGACACAAAGGTAAATAATCCATTTGTTCCCCCTTATCCATGCGGATAGATTCAACTAATGGTTGTTCGCCATGGTGGTGCCCTGCACCCACGTGGATGGAGCTAAGAAAAGGGGGATAAAAGGTCAGAAAAGTCCTCACCACAATGCATCGACCCAAGGGGAAGGGACATCAATTTCAGTGACATCATCTTCTACCTCCATCCTTCTCCTTTTCATGATTGGTGTCACGGATGGGTCAACTACATTATTAAACCTTGACTTTAGGGCTCTTCGGAGTTGGGTGATGATGTAGCCCTCTCCAACGTGTCTCACCAAACTTAAAGGGGGTTGTAGATTGGTCCAAGAGAGCATGGGCTAGAGTAGGCGATAAAGCACACATCGATGACAGGAAGGAGATCTAGGGTAGAGAGGGAAAGGGCCTTGGGTGTAGCTTATCATGCCCTGGGTTTGCATGGATCCACTCTAGGGTTGTGTAAGGATCATAAGGCTTATATAGACGACTTGTGATAAGGGAGGTGTCAACATCCATTAATGGGATTCCAACTCCCATAGGGATTTGGGCAAATATAAATCTCACATGGAATCTAGGTGTGGCTGGGGTCAGCAGGTGCAAATTCCTATCTTGAAGCTATTGGTGTTGGCTAAATTGGACATTAGCATACCCTTTGTTTTGATGATGACAAACATTTCATTCTTGTGGATTTAACGTGCTACTTGAGTATTTTAGGGTTCAAGGAAATAAGAAGATCATACTAAGTGGATAATTAAATATCAACACAAATTGAAAATCAAATACGCTCAATTGTCGATATTTTCATGATTGCACTCAAATGTAAAATACTTGTACAAAGATATAATGCACAAGTACTTAGATATCATGTAAATCAAGAGTTAGATTTTTCCTATCCACTAAAAACCCTATCTTACACTCACATGAAGGCTTTAAGGTTGATAGGTTTCATATGAGTCATCAATAAGACCTCACACACATTGCAAATCCTTGCAAAAAGTCCTTCTCGGTCGACAATATTGCGGACCGAGATATAGACGTTGTAATAGGTTTAAATAATAGAGAAACAAACATATAGCCAACTGAACCCAGATAGTCATCCGATTGATAATATTGTGGACCGAGAGTCATCCCGTTGACAATATTTTTGACTGAAAAAAGTTCTGGAAACTTAACATTTAACAAAAATTTTAGGCGTTGCAACCCAACTATTTTCTACCTAATGGCTAGTTAAGCACTAAGAACTATAGAGACACCCTAAAACATCCCTAGACAATTGCTAACCATTCCTATAAATAGGAGAGGCCTTAGGACACCTAAAACACACAAGCTACATTGGAACATCCATTCTAAAGAGCAACAATGTTGAGATTCACTTGTTATATTCTTTCTTGTGTTCCAAAGTTGTGTCGTATAGCTACTATCTCCTATAAACCACATCACAATGTCCAGCTTAAATGAATAAAAGATCTAAATGCTTCATATAGGAATAAAGACACTATACTTCATTGAGTAAGTATTTCTTTCTTCCAATCTATTTCTTTTATATTATACTTTGTTCTCCTTGACTACTCCTAGGGTTGGAGGTTGTTGAAAGGAGGTTGCTTGGTACTACTTCAACAAAGTGGAGGTTTCTCCAAGGTCTTCTTGAGGTTACTTCAACAAGGCTACTTCAAAGGAGGTTGGAGCTACTTCTAGGTGAAGTATATCTCAAGGAGGTGGAGCTACTTCAAGGAAGTGAAGGCTGCTCCAAGGTTGCTTGAGGTTACTTCAAGATGGATTCTTCAAAGAAGGTTGGAGCTACATCTAGGTGAAGGCTATCTCAAGGTGGTTGAGCTACTTCAAGGTGGTGAAGGCTGCTCTAAGGTTGCTTGAGGTTACTTCAAGAAGGATGCTTCAAGGAGGTTGAGGTTACTTCAAGGTGAAGGCTAGTTTGAGTGGAAGATGATTGCATTTTGTTGTAACATCCTTGCGAGGGAAATAAAATAAATCACTTTAAAAATTCCAATTGCAAACATTGGGGTAGTGGACTGACAACCTTTGATTCAAAGGTTTGAACCACCCTAAATCGAAGTGTCTTCCTTGTTTCCTCCTCCTTCATTCCTTAAGTTTTTAATTAAATTTTAAAGGTACCATAATCTCTATTCACCCCCTCTGGATCTTTCAATTGGCATCAAAGTATGTCTTCAAGGATCCCTAACATGTCTTAAGGAATGGGGGACAATGTACTTCACAACCTCAACATTGAAGGAACTTAGATGAGCTAGATACCACCCTTTGATGGAAGAAACTACACCTATTGGAAAATAAGGATGCAACTATACTTCCAAGGGATCAACCTAGATCTTTGGATGATGGTATCTTTATGCACTTCCTACTACTGAATATGCAATATGGTATCCCGATATGGTAAGGCAAGTTCAATTAAATACAAAAGTGGTAAGCATATTATATTTTTCTATTTTTGTTAGTGAGTTTAATAGGATATCTTCATGTGAAACAACTTATGAAACATTGATAAATTAATAATTACACATGAAGGTAGCACTCAAGTTAAAAATACCAAAGTTAACATGCTTAAAAAAAAGTTTGAACAATTTTGTATGCAACCTAATGAATCCATTAGTGAAATGTAAGAAAGATTTTCTTCTATTGTTAACAATTTGAGTGCATTAGGTAAGTATATATATGAAAAAGACCAGGTGTCCAAGATCCTTAGATCCTTGCCTCCAAAATACAAGCCAAAGGTGACAGCCATTTAAGAAGTGGATGACCTTACCACAATGAGGATGGCGCAACTCATTGGAAATCTAGAGACACATAAGGTCACCATTGAAGAAGAAGAAAGATTGGAAACCAAACACAAAAAGGAGAAAAGGAATGACATTGCATTAAAGACAACAAATAAATCTATCATTCAAGAAAATAATGAAACAAGTGAAGAATATAGTCAAGAGGAGGCACTTATTGTAAATGGTAAGCAATATAGAAGATTTAAATCTAACAAAAATTCTTGTGTTTCTTCCCCTTCTTCCCTTAGGTTATATGAATGCGGCAAGAAGGAACATCTAAAAATAATTATGTCCAAAAGTCAAGAAGGGAAAGAAATCCTCTCACAAGAAGAAAGAAAAGGCCTACAAAGTAGCTTGGGATGACTCAAGCAACGATAGTGAGAGTGGAAAAGAAGAAGTAGAATGTCTCATAACTAAAGAAGACAAGGTAAGTTGTTTCATTGCAACAATGAATGAAGAAGAAAATGAGGTGAATCTTCTTGATTTATCTAAAGAAGAGCTAGTCACTAGTATTGAAGAATTCTATGATAAATATTTTGATTGTAAAAAAAAATTAAAAAGGCTTACAAAAACTAATGAGGATTTGCATGCTAAATTGAATGATCTTATCTTTGAAAAAGAAAGTCTTATGTCTAAAAACGTTACCTTGAAATCATCTATTAATGATTACAATATCAAGTTGCTTGCTCTAGAAACCAACAATAATCTTCTTTCTCAAGAAAAGGTTGAATTGCTTGCTAAGATGACTCAACATGTTCTATGTTCTCATTCAAATTATTATATCATCATTAGAGAAAGATATCATTTTCTTTCAAGTTTAGATCAAGCAAACCAAGATATTGCTAATAAAATTGATGAAATTACTAAGTTACAAAAAATGTTGATACTCTAAAGAGTAATAATATCCTTGATAAAATCTTAGAAAATTATTTTGGACAAAAAAGAAGAAGGTGTCTAGGCTATGTACCTCAAAAGGAATTTTCTCAAGATCCTAGAATAAGAAAAACACAAAAACCCAAATCAAATATTATGTATGTGCCCAAAGAGAATCTAACACATAACCAAAATGCTAAGAAGAGAAATAAAATTGATTTTATTAGCTGTCAATACTGTCAACGTCTTAAACACTATTCATTCTCTTGCCCATACAAGAAAAAGAAAGATGTTGACTTGGTTTGGGTTTCAAAACCCCCAATTTAAAACAGTTGGACATATTAGTTGAGATTTGACCTAAACTTTATTTTGAAACTCATAATGTCTTATCTCAACTAAAATAAGCTTTAACTTGTATATTTTGACTGCTTAATCGTGTTATCCAAAAATTATAGCATGATTTTTTTATATTAGAAGAGTTGAGTTTTCTGAAAATGCACAGAACTTCATCTCGGTCGACAAAAAGATCAATTGAGATCTCTTCCATTCAAAGGAAACTTCAACCGAAGGTAGTTCTGTCTACATTATATTTATTGGTAAATCTTCTCGGTCAAAAAATACTTCGACTGAGAATTCTTCTAGTCAAAGAAAAGTTTGACCAAAGATAGTTATGTCAGAACCATTTAATGAAAAGAAAACCATCCAATTGAAATTAACTTTGGTGACTCAAATTATAAAGGACTCTTCATATTAGATTGTTATAAATATATGAATAATCCTAACCAAAAGGACAACTATATGGGGACTAAAACTTTATACTTTGTAGGTTTTGATGGCCTACAAAGATTTTCCCCAAAAAGCATATGACCAAAAATAAGAAGATTTCCACACACATGGAGAAAAAGTAAAATTATTGGTCACGTTTGAAGAAAGTTTAAAAGGTAAAATTATTGACATAGGTGATGTTGGTACAAATTTTTTTGTGCTATTTGTAAAAGAATTGCATTGTAAGTGCTATGAAAATGGTTATGACTCATAAGAAAATATCAAATTTGTGTATTCTAGGAGATCAAAAGTAAGACTTCTTGTCAAAACTAAAATTTTGCTCGCTAGAACTCATTCACATATATATGGTTCTATAACAAAAGATGATGAAGACAAATTTGATCTTAAGTCACAAAAAGGCTTTATCCTAGAATATTCAAAATCTAACAAAACATCTAGGATTTATAAGTCTACATATAAGAGAATTGAAGAATAAATGATAATTATACACAACAAGACTTGTCATATCCTAAAAGGAGTTGATTATTGGACAATTTCTATATGAGATTAAATAATGCAGAAGTTTCACCTCCTTGACCTAAAAGCAAACTCTCAATTGGAACTAATTGGGCATGACGAAATAAATAAAGCTAGGATATAATGAACGTAAATAGATTTTGATATGACTTATGCATTAATGGGTAAGACTTGTGGTCATAAGGACAGCAAACTCTTTAAATGGATGTAAAAATAAAAGGATCGTTAAAGAAGAAATCTATGTTGCTTAAACTCATGACTTGTAACAAGATTGAATATGCATACAAAAAGAAGTTTACTGATCACTTATGTCAATAAAATGTTATATCCTAGTTCATTCTAGATAAAGCTACATTAATCTAAAATCTACAAAAATGCCTCTCGGCCAAGAAGGAGTTTGATCGAGTGGCACCCCGGTAAAAGTCATGGTCGACCGATGATAAGTCTCACAAAATGCTTATTTGTAAATCAAATCATTTACCTGCACCCAACATTGGTATATTAAATCTGTAATTTGCTCATCGTATTAAATACTTAGAATAAGAGAAATTTTTAAGATAGTGCATGAAACAAGATTGCTTATAAAAATTGACTCATAGCCTTACTTAATCAATTGATTTTAAAGTTGGTTATGATTTGAAATACCTTAGTATTTTAAGCTCACTTTTGTTATGAGATTAAGGAGGAGCTCAAATTTTTTTTGGATATTGTGTATATATTTTTGATCTTGCTTTTATTGGATTTTGTATACCGATTTGGGCTTAACATCCCTTATGTTTGGTTAGAGATACATTTATTGATTCCACTTTATGCCTAAAGGAATCTCATATCATTTCAGGTATTAACATCCCTTGTAAATGGTTGAGAAATTAATATAAATATACATTCATTGATCCCACCATGATCCTAAAGGAATCCCATACCATTTCAGGGCTTCACATCCCTTGCAAATGGTTGAGAAATTAATCTTGGTTTTTGAATTGTGGCTAAATTCGACATTCTTTTTGAAGTAAACCAGTAAGGGGGAATTGACTTACACATATAATTATCTTTTTGAAATGACATAGGGGGAGAAATAAAATAAAGAAAAATAAAGTGAAATCTTATAATGAGTTTTAATGATCTCTTGGTTTGACATTAATTAGTGCTACACTACCTTAAGATATGAATATCATGTTCCATATCCATTTAGGTATATTAGCACACATTTTATGAGGTCAAAAGATTATATTCTTCTCAAGTACATCACATGTATGAAACTCATTTCATTTCAAATATTTTTCTTATATTTTAGGAATGTTTGTCATCTTCAAAAAGGGGAGATTGTTGGCTAAATTATACATTAGCATAGCCTTTGTTCTGATGGTGACAAACATTTCATTCTTGTAGATATAATGTGATACTTGAGTATTTTAGGATTCAAGGAGACAAGGAGATCATACTAAGTGGATAATTGAAGATCAACACAAATTGAAGAACAAATACGCTCAACTATTTATTTTTTCATGATTGTACTCAAAAGTAAATACTTGTACAAAGATGTAATGCACAAGTACTTTGATATCATGTAAATCAATCGTTAGATTTTCCCTATCCACCCAAAACCCTATTTTACACTCACATGAACACTTTTGGGTTGATAGGTTTCATATGAGTCATCAATAAAACCTCACATACATTGCAAATCCTTGCAAAAAGTCCTTCTCGGTCGACAATATTGTAGACTGAGATATTGCCGTTGTAACAGGTTTAAACAAGAGAGAAATAGACATATAGCCAACTAAACCCAGACAGTCATCTGGTCAACAATATTGTTGACCGAGAGTCATCCATATGATAATATTGTTGACCAAGAAAAGTTTTGGAAACTTCATATTTAACAAATATTTTAGCCATTGCAACCGAACTACTTTCTACCTAATGACTAGTTAAGCACTAAGAAAACTCTACAGACTTCCTAAAACGTCCATATACACTTGCAAACTATTTCTATAAATAGGAAAGGCCTTAGGACACCTAAAACACACAAGCTACACTTGAGCATCCATTCTAAAGAGCAACAAAATTGAGATTCACTTGATATCTTCTTCCTTGTGCTCTAAAGTTGTGTCCTATAGCTACTATACCCTAGCCACCACATATAAACATCCATCTTATGTGAATAGAAGATCTAAACACTTGATATAGGAATTAAGACACTGTACTTTAATGGTTAAGTATTTCTTTCTTCCAATCTATTTATTTTATATTGTACTTTGTTGTCCTTGACTACTCCTAGGGTTGGAGGATGTTGAAAGGAGGTATCTTGGTTCCACTTCAACAAAGTGAAGGCTTCTCCAAGGTGTTCTTGAGGTTACTTCAAGAAGGTAGATTCAAAGGATGTTGGAGCTACTTCTAGGTGAAGGATATCTCAAGGAGGTGGATCTACTTCAAGCACTACTACAGAAATGGCTTATAAAGTCACATTCACAGGCGTCAGTTGTATACAGGAAACTAACGCCTAACACATACAACATCGGTTAAACAAAAAAACTGACATCTATCTATGAATGGCGACCAGACATAGGTATCACTTTTCATTTAGCGTCGATTTCTTAATAAGAAATCGACGCCTAAAATCGACCGCCAATTCCAAATTTTCCATCAAAAAATATTACCTTCAAAATTTAACATAAGGCATCGGTTATTAACTAAAAAACTGATGACTAAATTAGCCACATTTTAATCGTCGGTTGGTTTGGAATACCCGACGCCAATGGGTTTCCCACACTGACCGCGTGGAAATTTGTACAACCCCTGTGGCGTTGGTTTTTCTATGGTAACCGACTACTATTGTTATTAGCGTCGGTTTTTTAAATAACCGACGCTTATGGTTAACTTTATAGCACCGCACGAAGCCGACTGTTCCCCTTTCTCTGTTTCATCCCCGTGAAAATAGGTCTGGCGATTTGCTCCATGCTCTACCGCCCGCCCCTGCTCCGTGCTTTGCCGCCTGCCGCTGCTTTGTGCTCTGCCGCCCGCCGCTGCTCCGTGCTCGCACCTCCTCTACTCCGTGCTCCGCCGGTGCACCGCTCCCTACCCTCCCTGCTCACGCCGATGCTCCATGGTACCAACACCGCCACTCTCCCTCTCTTCTCATCGGCCCTTTGTGCTCACCGACAACTCTGTGCTCACTGGCGGCTCTCTGCTCGTAGGCCCTCTCCCTCTCTGGTCACCGACGCTCCACGCTCGCCGGCCCTCCGTGCTCACCAGCTCCCAGCTGTCCTCTCCACTTAATCCCTACCCATCCTTCTCTGTCTGCTCCCTGCCCTCCACGACCCAAGGTCACCCCCTCTGCTAAGTGATGGACTTTGTCCTAAGTTGCTGATTTCGATCAACTGATTAGTATTTTTTATCTACTGATTTGTATTTACTTATCTACTGATTCATATTTACTCCTACTGATTTGTATTTACTTATCTACTGAATTGAATTTATATATCTACTGAATTGTATTTACTTATCTACTGATTTGTATTTACTTATCTACTGATTTGTATTTACTTATATTAAACTTGTCCATTCTAGCATCATAATTTGGTTTGATTATGTGCTTTGAACCTTGAAACATGCGTGTTAAAGATAAATTGATGTCTTAAACTTAACTCACATGTGAGTCTTCAATTTCTGAAATGATTATGTGACCTAGTATGTATGTTAATATATGAATCTCTAGTTAAAACTTCAAGATTGACCCCTAATTAATACATGATAACAGTATTGAATCGTGTATTTGTGTTGTTGCAGGTGCTATTGACTTGTTGTTGATTTGCATATATTTTTTCTTGTTGTTTAATTATGTGTGTCTTTATCTTGATGATGAACATGCATGGACACTCAAAATGTTGAAATCAATGTTATAGAATATGATACCTAGATTAAATGATGTTACATGAAACCTAGGGTATGAATGATGAAACTACGATTGTAGGTATTGGAATGACAACATATATACATGTATTTGTTGGCCTAGAAACCCGTCCAAGATTTACTCATTAGGAGTAAATCTTAGATAGTCCCCAGTTTAGTACCGTTCTTGAACACCTGATCTCACTTAGGATGTAAGTGTATAATGTGTATTGGGTTTTCAAGAAAATTTTGGCAGCATTTCCCCATTTGTTCTCTAAGTACATATGTACTTGGAGAACAGTGGGGAAATGCTGCTGAAATTTTCTTGAAAACTCAAGACACATTATACACTTACTAGTGAGATTAGGTGTTTAAGAATGGGATAGGTGGTACGCATTTATTATATATAAGAATGACATCACATGTATTTGTTAACCCTAGACCCTAATCTTGTTGTAATGTATACTTGTTTTCTCTTTGATCATAGAATGGATAGATCATGGATGTCCATTCGCAATCGCTGCACCCCAGAGTTTATATCTGGTCTTGACCAGTTTATTAGATTTGCCGAGGAACATAAGAAACAACCTGGAGATAGGTTCTACTATCCATGTAGGCATTGCGGTAACAACTTGAAAGTCAGAACTGATGACGAAATCAAAAGTCATGTCATGTGCAACAGGATTATACAAGGCTATACAGAATGGCACTGGCATGGAGAGAATGCAAACCCGAAACCAGTGGATATCAATAGCAGTGCTTGTGTGGAAGAAGAAATTGCCTCCGATGACGTAGATGTGAATGAACCAGTTCTAGTAGACATCGTTGATGCGATGCTGGATAGTTGTGCGGTAGAGCACAGTGATCCACATCCCATTTTTAGAAACATTGTGCATGATGCTGAGATTTCGTTATACATAGGTTGTACTAAGTTTACGAAGCTTAGCGCTGTGTTGAGATTGTATAAGCTGAAAGCTAACAATAGATGGAGTGATAAAAGATTCACGTCATTGTTGTCTTTGTTGAAAGAAATGCTTCCTGAAGGAAACGAGCTGCCAATCTCAACATACCAGGTAAAGAAATTGTTGTGCCCAATGGGAATGGATGCCAAGAAGATACACGCATGCCCGAATGATTGTGTATTATTTCAAAAGGACTATGTGGATGTGAAAGATTGTCCAAAATGTGGTACGTCACGGGTATAAATTGACAACTTCGGGGGAGTCCAAAACTGGTTCTCCTGCCAAGGTGATGTGGTATCTACCAATTATATCACAGTTTCAACGCTTGTTTGCCAATCTGATAGATGTGAAGAATTTGAGGTGGCATGCATATGTTAAGAAAAATAATGATGGAATCCTACGACATGCGTCTGATTCCCCACAGTGGAAGAAGATTGATCTATTGTACCTTGAATTTGGTGAAGAAGTCAGGAATCTAAGACTTGGGCTTTGTACAGATGGGATGAATCCGTACGGGACATTGAGCAGCCAACATAGCACTTGGCCAGTCATGCTTGTTATATACAATCTTCCTACCTGGTTGTGTATGAAAAATAAGTATGTAATGTTGTCGTTGTTGATATCGGGTCCTAAACAACCTGGAAATGATATCAATGTTTATCTTGAACCTCTGATTGATGACTTAAAGAAACTCTGGGGTGAAGGTGTGATGACCTATGATGCTTCACAAAGAGAGACATTTCATTTGCATGCTATGTTGTTTTGCACTATTAATGACTTTCCAACATATGGGAATTTGTCTGGATATAGTGTCAAAGGAGCTAAAGTGTGTCCTATATGTGAAGAGAACACTGATTCAACAAGACTAAAACATGGCGGTAAGACTGTATATCTCGGTCATCGAAGGTTTCTTACAAAATTCGATCCGTATCGTAGGAAGCACAAAGCATTCAATGGATTGAATGAGGAACGAAGTGCACCTAAACCTATACCAGGGGAGGTTGTTTATGAAAGAGTAAAAGACTTTGTCAATGAATTTGGTAAGAGATCACAATGTACTATGGCCACATGGAGTGACAAATCTTTATTCAAGAAGAAGTCAATATTTTGGGATCTTCCTTATTAGAGTTCTTTGACAGTTGGGCATTGTATCGATGTCATGCACGTTGAGAAAAATGTCTCTGATAGTGTCATTGGTACTTTGTTGAATATACCAGGTAAGACTAAAGATGGGCTAAAATCCAGACTGGACCTACGTGAAAAAGGGAATAAGGTCAGAATTAACAGAATTACGTGAAATGGGAAATCGGAGAACTTACTTACCTCCTTCTTGTTACACATTGTCTAGAAAGGAGAAGAAAGCTTTTTGTGAATGTTTGGTAAATGTTAAGGTGCCACAGGGTTACTCATCTAACATATGTAGATTGGTATCAATAAAAGATATGAAGTTGATAGGTCTTAAATCTCATGATTGTCACACTCTAATGCAACAAATATTGCATGTGGCAATTCGATCTATATTGCTGAAGCATGTAAGGTTTGCAATCACCAGAATTTGTTTCTTTTTCAACAGTCTGTGCAGCAAAGTTATTGACCCTGATACTCTCGATAATTTGCAAAGAGAAGTGGTTGTTACCCTATGTCAGCTTGAGATGTATTTTCCTCCGTCGTTCTTTGATATCATGGTACATCTTGTTGTCCACTTGACTAGGGAAGTGAAAATGTTGGGACCATTTTTCTTGCATTGGATGTATCCCTTTGAATGATACATGAGCGTTTTTAAAAGTGATGTTCGAAACCGTTATCAGCCTGAAGGGAGTATTATTGAGGGTTATGTGGTGAGAGAGGTTATGGATTTTTGCAATGACTTTCTCAGTGGTAATGACACTCCTGGTAATGACAAGAATATTGAGGAGCAATTTGGTAAAGGAATTTTGGGATCACGGGTGAAATTAATTAGCCGTGAGCAGTTGGAACAAGGTCACTTGTATATTTTACACAACATGGATGAAGTGAGTGTTTATATCGAGGAACATACCAATTGCATCAAGAGACAATATCCTCGAGCCAATACAATGTGGCTTGCTAGAGAGCATAACAAGACATTTATTAAGTGGTTTGAAGAGAAAGTCTTACATCAACTATCTCAAACACCAGATGATATTACTGAAACTATCAAATGCCTCACATATAAACCGAAATTGACTGTTATGTCTTATGAAGTGTATGACATTAATGGATTCACATATTATACAAAGTGCCAAGATGATAAGAGTGTCATCCAAAATAGTGGGATCACCCTTCAAGCGTCAACTATGTTTTTGCAAGTGCAAAGGATAAGAGTCCATGTAAAGCTAAAATGTCATATTACGGTGTCATTGAAGACATATGGGAGTTTGACTACATAGATTTCAGAATTCCACTCTTTAAATGTAATTGGGTTGATAACACCAAAGGAGTTATAGTGGATAAATTGGGTTTCACTTTAGTGAACTTTGAAAAGATTGGCGAGAAGGGTGAACCATTCGTATTGGCACCACATGCAAAACAAGTATTTTATATCGATGATCCTGCAAATGAAAAATGGTCAGTTGTTCTTCATGGTAAAAGATAGTTCATTGAAGATCCTATAGATGAAGAAGAGTACTATGATAAGTATGATGACTCTAGTCCATTATCAGTTGGGTTGCCAACACCAGCAAATATTGAAGCTAATGATGACTTGTATGTGCGCGGAGATCACAATGAAGGATTGTTAATTGATAAAAAATCACAATATTAGAGGCATATTTATATTTTTTTGTATGTTTTATTTTTCTGAATGTGAACTTTACAATGTGAATTACTTTACAATGTGAATGTGAACTTTACAATGTGAGCTAAACAATGTGAATTACTTTACAATGTTAATTACTTTACAATGTGAATGTGAACTTTACAATGTGAATTTTATAATGTGAATTACTTTACAATGTGAATGTGAACTTTATAATGTGATCTTTACAATATGAATTACTTTACAATGTGAACTTTACAATGTGAATGTGAACTTTCAGATGGTTGAGCATTCTCCTGATGACCATGCCGATAATTACCGTGAGGGTGAGGACATCAATGTGTTGCCTGAAAACTACTAGAGGGGGGGTGAATAGAGTTTTATAGATAATTTAACAATTATTGAATTCAAACAACCATAATGAAAATATTGGATAAGGAGACACAGGGTTTAGAGTGGTTCCAACCTTAGCAAATACTAAGGCCGTCAGTCCACTACCCGGTTGCTTACCCAACCGGGATTTGAAAAGAAATTTATTTTATTACCTCGCAAGGACTTTACATAAAATACAATTTCTTTTCACAAACCCTTCAAGAAGCCTTCACCTAGAAGTAATCGCCCAACCTTGAAGCAACCTTCCCTTGAAGTAGGTGCACCAACTCCCGTTGCACCAGCCTTCTGAAGTAGCTTCCCGTGCGATAGCCTTCTTGAAGTAGCTTGAAGTCCCCTTCTCCACCTGAGAAGTCAACCCTCTCCGATCCGCAGCCTCCAACCCTAGGAGTAGCAAGGAGAGTACAAAGGATAAAAAGGAACAAGAAGGAAAATAGAAATTACAATACCGTTGTAAGCACAAGGCTTGATTTGCCTATATCAAGCGTATAGATCTCCTAACCAATGTGTATGACAATGTGATTGTAGTGGATAGGAGATACTAGCCTATAGGACACGAAATGGGAGCAATAGGAATGAATGGCAAGTGTAGGAATTGCTCTATTGCTCTAAAACAGATTGCAAGTGAGTATTCAAGCTCAAGTATAGCACAAGTATAGCTTAGGTGTTTTTTGGTGTCCTAAGGCATGTCCTATTTATAGGAGTGGCCTATGAATACTTAAGGACGTTCTAGACAACTTCTAGGGGCTTCTAAGTGCTTAACTAGCCGTTAGGTATAAGTTAGGTGCGTTAGTAACGGCTAGTTGCTTTATTCTGCAGTTGCTGTCAGAGACCATCTCGGTCGACAATTTGTCGACCGAGATACCTACTCGGTCGAAGTTTTGTCGACCGACAGGCTCTCTGGATCAAGTGTTTTGCAACTGTCAACTGATGTGTCTAACGGCTACTTTTGGTCAATCTCGGTCGAGAAGTTTGTCGACCGAGAGTGTCTCGGTCGAGGAGTTTGTCGACCGAGATTGACCCTGTTTCAAGGTTTCAATTTAGGCACTAATTATATGTGTGAGTGTGCATATTGTGATCATATTGGAATGGAATGACTTGTCTAACTATGGTGTTTAGCTAGGGAAAATCTAACGCTTGATTTACATGCAATTCTAAGTACTTGTACATTATATATTTGTACAAGTTTTTACAATAGTGATTACATTGCATGGAAATATAAATATGTAAGCTCTTTGGATTTTCCCTAGTTGCTTTGTCATCCACCTTAATCCTGCACACTCAAGTAGCTCGTTAGATCAACAAGAATGAAATGTTTGTCATCATCGAAACAAAGGGATTTACCATAATGTCCAATTTATCCAACAATCTCCCCCTTTTTGAAGATGACAAACATTTCCTAAAATATGAAATAAGGAAATATAAAGCATGTGAGTTTCATACCTGTAGATTACCTTTTGTAGCCATTCTTGTTTTGTGGCCATCAAGATGAAACTCATTTATATTTATATTTTTGATTTTATATTCTTTCTCCCCCTTTGTCATTTCAAAAAGATATCCAGTTTAAACATTTTATTTCTTCTCCCCCTTAATTTTATATTAAGCTCCCCCTTAAATAGATATCCTATTAGGAACATGGATTTATGTCTAATTTATCCACAATTTGTTTCTCAATCATTTGCAAAGGATGTTAAGCTTATGATGAATGTATATTTATTTCTCATCTATCAAGGGATGTTAAGCCCTAAATTAAATGAGAGTCCTTTAATCTTAGAGTACATAAAAAATGTCTCCAACCAAAACAAGGGATGTTAAGCCCTGATTTGTTTAGAGAGTTCCTTTAAGAGCAAGATATGTCATTTTTATGAAATTCATAGATTGCTTCATAATCAAGAGTAAAAATACTAAGGTCATAACAATCTTCAAATGATGTTTACAATGTTTTTCTAAGCTTCTTAATCAATTAAACCATTTTGTTGTTATGAGTTCCCCCTTAATCTTACAAATTAAGCAGTTTGATGCTTCTAAGGTCACAAATAATTTTAAATTTTGATTTTGACCTTTATTAAAAGTATACTAAGATTAAGTGCAATAAAATGATGTCCAAATAAGCATTTTGTCAAAGCTTATTTTAGGTCGCCCTTGACTACGACCATAGCGCCCCTTGGCTAAATTTTGTTTTAACCAAGAGGCATGTTCTGCAGTTTTCCAAGATAAGCATTCATATGGGAAGTATAATTTCTGCAGATAGCTATAGATATCAATTTGAAGCATATTAAGATATACCCATTATAGAAATTTAATATGAGTATCATAGTGAAGTCTTTGACCTAGATTTTTCTAGAATGCATTTCCATTCATTTTAAATGATGTTTCATATGCTTTGCTATGGGTACATAAATATCAAATTTCTGCTTATACCCTTATCATAAAATTCTTTAGAAACATATATTTTGAAAGCAAGAGTCAAGATTTTTTTTTTTTTTGCTTTTGATTTCTTAGAACAAGCAAATGGATAAAAACATTAATATTTTGTTCTAATAGGCACCGTTTGTCTTGTCATAGCAACACCATCATCTCAAGCTGTGTCCACAATTATTATCTATTATGTCAAGATGCTTTTATGCTAATGACATTTGCAATTATTACAATGATTATTCATGGTTTGTATAAATCCAAGCGTATTTTAAACCAATGAAACATAATGATCATGATGAAGCATATCCATGATGTAATGATAGAACAGTTGAAGCATGTATGCAATTATGTATTCGTGCTAACACAACATCATCATGAAAGAATAATGACAGTTCCATGAAATACAATGATTGTGATCTTTTAAACTTATGATTTCCATATAGATAGACCAAAATCATGTAAAACATTATAACATAGTGATTTC
Source organism: Alisma plantago-aquatica (assembly GCA_963693085.1). Classification (NCBI taxonomy): domain Eukaryota; kingdom Viridiplantae; phylum Streptophyta; class Magnoliopsida; order Alismatales; family Alismataceae; genus Alisma; species Alisma plantago-aquatica. Next base: position 656,591,956 of record OY856411.1, read on the forward strand.
TAAACATGATCAATTTACATGATGTCATTTATATTTAGAAACATTCATTAACATTGAATGGATAGCCACTTAAAAACATTACCAATTGAAAACATTGTAATGCAAGCATTTCTAAGAGATATATCACCAATAAATTCTTTTGTTTGCCTATGTAATGATAGAATGATAGAACTGAAATTTTCTTTAAAACTAAGAATAATTTTGGTTTTTGATCAAATTCATTTCGCATAATCTTTCAAGGGTGATTTCCATAATTGATACTTTATTTTACAGTCATTAATCACGAATAGACAACAATTTTGAACAATTTTAAAAGAGTTCACCAATTTTTACAGCATTCTGAAAAACAGTGACATGCTCGGTCGACAATTTCTCGACCGAGGTTCACTCGGTTGACAAATTCTCGACCGACCGAATTTCTGGAAAGTGTTCAGAATTCTATTTCAAGTACAATATAGACTGTATCTAATTCAATTATTTCAAAGATCAGTTTGAGATAAACATATGAATATCAAAGTAACATTTAGATTATATCTCAACTAATCATATTCAAATCTTTTAAGTTTTGATTTACCTTATTTGATATAAATTTGTTATCCCTATATGTTAAGTTGAGATAGACATAAAGATATGCAAATTAAAGTCTTTGGTCATATCTCAACTTAGTCTAACCAATTCAATTTGGGGGTTTTGGAACCCATACTAACTCAACATTCTTTTTCTTGTATGGGCATGAAAAAGAGTAATGTCCAAGACGTGAGCAATAATGGCAACATATAGAATCAACCTCAAGTCTTTTTCTATGGTTTTGTTCTAGGTTGTTCTTTGGTACAAATGTGGCTTGATGTGCTCGTGTCTTTCTCCAACTAGGTTGTTGATGTGATTTTCCTTTAGGTTTGTAACCTAGTCCCCTTCTTCCAATTTGTTGATACGGATTATCTAGAATTTTATCAAGAATGCCATTGTTACTTAAACTACGAACTTGTTGTTGTAACTTGGCAATCTCATCTATTCTCTTCTTGATATCTAGTTTTGCTTGGTCTAGATGAGATGATAAAGAATTCCTTTCTTTCACTATATTGTCATAATCTACATGGGTGCACAATATAGGTTGTTTTTGAAGATCATTTACTTGAGTGTGCAGATTAGTCTTTTCAAGGGAAAGAAGATTGCAGTTAGCTTCTACTGATTTTAATTTAAGATCACAGTCTTCAATTGCCCTTTTTAGATCTTCATTTTCAGATTCAAGAGCAAGAAGTTTAGTATTTAAATCATCATTTACTTTATTTGATTTCTTCAATTTCTTCTTGCACTCAATGTATTTTTCATGCATTTCTTCTAGACTAGCAATTAGATCTTCTTTTGATAAATCTAAAAGACTTACCTCTTCCTCTTCTTCTTCATTGATTGTAGCAATGAGACACTCTTTATGTGCATCTTCCTTCTTTGACCTCCATGGACAGCAATACGTCGTGTGCCTTGTTCCTAAGCACCAATTGCAACTTGTTGAAGATTTGTCCATGCTTTTCTTTTCCTTGAGGTTGTTGACACTATCACCCTCCTTTCTTCAAGACCTTGTTAGGGCTCCTTGAAGCCTGCTCTGATACCAATTGAAAACTACTAGAGGGGGGTGAATAGAGTTTTATAGATAATTTAACAATTATTGAATTCAAACAACCACAATGAAAATATTGGATAAGGAGACACAGGGTTTAGAGTGGTTCCAACCTTAGCAAATACTAAGGCCGTCAGTCCACTACCCGGTTGCTTACCCAACCGGGATTTGAAAAGAAATTTATTTTATTACCTCGCAAGGACTTTACATAAAATACAATTTCTTTTCACAAACCCTTCAAGCAGCCTTCACCTAGAAGTAATCGCCCAACCTTGAAGCAACCTTCCCTTGAAGTAGGTGCACCAACTCCCGTTGCACCAGCCTTCTGAAGTAGCTTCCCATGCGATAGCCTTCTTGAAGTAGCTTGAAGTCCCCTTCTCCACCTGAGAAGTCAACCCTCTCCGATCCGCAGCCTCCAACCCTAGGAGTAGCAAGGAGAGTACAAAGGATAAAAAGGAACAAGAAGGAAAATAGAAATTACAATACCGTTGTAAGCACAAGGCTTGATTTGCCTATATCAAGCGTATAGATCTCCTAACCAATGTGTATGACAATGTGATTGTAGTGGATAGGAGATACTAGCCTATAGGACACGAAATGGGAGCAATAGGAATGAATGGCAAGTGTAGGAATTGCTCTATTGCTCTAAAACAGATTGCAAGTGAGTATTCAAGCTCAAGTATAGCACAAGTATAGCTTAGGTGTTTTTTGGTGTCCTAAGGCATGTCCTATTTATAGGAGTGGCCTATGAATACTTAAGGACGTTCTAGACAACTTCTAGGGGCTTCTAAGTGCTTAACTAGCCGTTAGGTATAAGTTAGGTGCGTTAGTAACGGCTAGTTGCTTTATTCTGCAGTTGCTGTCAGAGACCATCTCGGTCGACAATTTGTCAACCGAGATACCTACTCGGTCGAAGTTTTGTCGACCGACAGGCTCTCTGGATCAAGTGTTTTGCAACTGTCAACTGATGTGTCTAACGGCTACTTTTGGTCAATCTCGGTCGAGAAGTTTGTCGACCGAGAGTGTCTCGGTCGAGGAGTTTGTCGACCGAGATTGACCCTGTTTCAAGGTTTCAATTTAGGCACTAGTTATATGTGTGAGTGTGCATATTGTGATCATATTGGAATGGAATGACTTGTCGAACTATGGTGTTTAGCTAGGGAAAATCTAACGCTTGATTTACATGCAATTCTAAGTACTTGTACATTATATATTTGTACAAGTTTTTACAATAGTGATTACATTGCATGGAAATATAAATATGTAAGCTCTTTGGATTTTCCCTAGTTGCTTTGTCATCCACCTTAATCCTGCACACTCAAGTAGCTCGTTAGATCAACAAGAATGAAATGTTTGTCATCATCGAAACAAAGGGATTTACCATAATGTCCAATTTATCCAACACTGCCTCACAATGTAAGTTTTAAAAATATATATCATATATTTATATCCTGTAAGTGTGTTTATTTTGTCAAATTTTAGGTTGATGATGCAAATGTACCCTCTGAAGCACTTGAGGCACTTGATGAGCAGCGCCAAAAAGTTGACAAGAGAAGGGGCATCACTATGATGAAGAAGTTAATAGTGCAAAGGGGCAATGGACCCAAACTTGTTGTGGATTTTGATAATGCAGGAAATGCAATTGGAGTGAATCACAATTCGTTTGTTTCATATCTTGGGTATGTTACTCATAGCCATTGCGGTTGTAAGATAGATTCTTGGCATAAAGTTCCTAAGGAGAAGAAAGACATAATATGGAAGGATTTATGCGTGAGTTATTATTAATTTGCAATTCTATTTGTTAGATTACTAATTTTTTGGATACTAGTTAATAGCAATTCTATTTTGAAGAGTATATTTGAATTGGATGAAAAGTTGCATTGTAAATGTGTGATGCAATGATGTGGGAGAGTCCTAAGGAACTATAGGACAAATCTCACTCGAGAATACATAAAAGATGGTGTCAAGGGGAAGAAGACAGCCACAGAATAGTGGAACTTCCTAGACCAAGAAGAATGGGACGCATTTGTTGCGTCAAGACAAACTGATGAATTCAAGGTATTAGGCGTCACCCCTAATTTAATTAATATACATTGTATTCACCTATTCAAGATTAAAATTTAGTGTTACTAACCAAATCATTAATGTGCATACTAACTGGGCCCTCAGTGAGGCGCAAAAAGCAAGGTGTGCACTGAATGTGTATGACCACACAATGGGTCCAAAGGGGTATGCAGGAATTCGCCAAAGACTACAGTCTGAGGCTACTGCTCAGTCTGCTGCTACTCAGGAGTCCTATACTATAGGTAGCACACCTCTGCCTCGCCATGATGTCTAGATAGCTGGGAGGCAAAATAAGAAGGGAGAAATAAGGAAGCCCGCAACTGCTGAGGCGGCTGCAAAAATGGTAAAATACAACTCTTACAGCAATCGTTCGAATATTGATTATTTGTGGCGTTTACTTAATTACAAATTTTTGTTTTGGTGATTAGCGGGAGCTGCACGAGCTGAGGAAACAAGGAAAGTTCATCCCTGAGGGCACAAGTGATGAATTGACAGTTGTTCTGGGTAACCCAGAGCATCCTAGATGTGTTAGGGCTGCAGGCACTGGTGTGGGCATCAAAGCATTCTTTGGGCCATCTCAGCGCAAACATGTCCCAAAAGTGGGACTTTCACAAGAATAGGTAACCTATTCTTTCTTTATAATAATACTGTAAAATAGAATTCAAAAATTAGAAGCTAACATTTCTTTTATCCATGTATAGGTAGATAAGCTAGTTGATAGGAAACTCGAAGAAGCATTGAGCAAGTGGCAGGCATCTCAGATTGCCACTCAACAGACAGTACCTATGGCGTCCCACTCTACTCCTACTGCAGAGGTTGGGAGTAATCCTGTATACCCACCACCTAGCACATCCAATGTAAGTATTTTTATGACATAATAACTAGTCTTTTCAAGATGATATGTTTTCAAGATGATATGTATATATGTATATAACATTCTTTACACAAAAATTTGTAGGGATTGAATCCATGCCGTCTAAAAAGTACATAATTTTTCATTACAGAGGCGTCGGCTTACCCATCCCTACCAGGGGAAATGTTTCATGGGTCTCCATTACCAGCTGGTTGGGTTCGTGTGAGCCCGATACGTATATTCCCCAACTGGATGGATCTTCCATTGCCATATGCCCACCCAGATTGTGAAACGCTTGGTGAGGCAGAAGGCGGAGTGATATTGTCGCCAAAAGTTGTTGTCCTCTATACTGAAACTGTATGGTAAATTTACATTACGTTAAATTTTTAGTGTGTGTATATGATGTCAGTTGATCTGAAATTATATATATACAGGTTAAAAAGAAGACACCCACAACATCTAGGCCTCCACCTCCACCTCATATATTACCAAGTTGGGTTCCACAAGACCTACCTGTCCCGTTAGGTTCTGATTGTAGGGGTATGGCAATATGGTTAGGCGAACATGATATAAATTGCCCTATAACTGTTTCTATAGATGCGGATGCTGCAGGTCAATAATACGAAAGTAACCTATTTATACAAGATATTTTGTAGTTGTTTCGATATGATTGGCTGATTACATCTGTTATAGAGCTATGGATAAGGTGAGATCTTCTTTATACATCCATATACCTTGTGTAGGATTTGGTGATCTGGTTTCTTATTTATTAATGCATACGTAATACATGATTTGCAGCTACTTAGACAAGATATGTGCAGATTTTTCATTCGAACATGTAGGATTTTTTATTCCATCTTTGATTAGTCTAGTAGCTAAAGACCCTCTGCCAGTTCAACAATACTGCTGTGATGCTTTTACAAGTTTTTCTCAAAATAAGAAGACGTTGATAATAGCTCCATTCAATGTGGAGTAAGTTTACTTTGCTTATAATTTGGACTTAAGAAAATTACATTTTTATTGTGGATTTTGAGTTATTAATTTTTAACTTTTTTACCTCTAGTGGTATGCATTGGGAGTTACTAGTTATTGTCCCCGAGACATTCACTGTCTATTATCTAGATCCTAAGGGGACTAAATTGAATTCAAAATATGGACACAAAATGAAAATGGCATTATTCCAGTGAGAAATATTTCATTTTTATATCCGTTAACATATGTTATTACATTACTATTTAATTATGCAATGTACTGTGTTACATTAAGATGTAGGGGTTTAGATGAGTTCAAAAAGGCTGGAGGAAAGGTCCCCAGGAAAGAGAACCAGCAAATAATTTGGACAAACATGGAACTAAGTTCCCGACTACAATGTATATATTATTTATGTGAATAGTGCTTAATTAGTTGTATTTTTTAATATTTTGTATGTTTTAATTTATAGTGTGCTACACAAGACAACGGATGGGCATGTGCATACTATGTGATGTGATTTATGTACATGATTATCAAATATGCCGCAGTGGACATCGATACCATTCTTGAAGTATTATATATAGTCTCATTAGATAATATGAAATATATCACTCTTATTTATATATAATTAATTATATATATACATCATTCTCTTTGTAGGTGTTTAAAACTGACCACAATACAGGAAAGGCCTTACCAAATGTACATGCTCCCTATACGACGGAAGAATTACATGATGTAAGAGAAGAATGGGCAACAACCATATAAGTAGTGGGGGTTTTAACATATAATTGGGATGTTGATAGCGAATAATGACTAAAGAATGATATTTTGTAAATGAATTTCTGAATTACAATATGTGTGAATGTTTTTACATGTCTAAATGTTTCTACATGTGTCTAAGTGAAAATGAATGAAATTATTGGTTGCTATATGAATGTTTCTACATGTGTGAATGTGAAAATGAATGGAACTACAGATTGCTACATGAATGTTTCTACATGTGTGAAAATCGAATGGAACTGCAGGTTGCTAAATGTGTAAACATTTATGTTGTTAGTTTTGCATGTTTGTTGCCTATTGTTGGCTGATATCAATAGTTGTCGTAAAACCTACAGTTCATAACTGAACTGCAAGTTTCTCATACTGCGACCAGCCACAGCAGGTCTGCAAACTAACTGAAAAAAAATATAAAATAGGCGTCGGTTATTTGTATAAAACCGACGACAAATGGTTACAGTGTCGGTTGCCCTACTAGTAACCGACGTCGATTTCCCTAATGAGGCCAGACACCACGGCCTTGCTGGCCACTATGGTCGTGGCAGCAGGCCAGACACCACGGCCGTGCTGGCCAGCACGGTCGTGGCAGCGGGTGAGATGGCATCGGTTATCACTAATAAACCGACGCCATATGACATCCTTTCTGTGACACGAAGGTATATGGCATCAGTTTCAAAGCTAATAATCGACACCTATACCCTCCTGCTAGTGCGTTTTCAGTGGCGCGCGAAGGGTTGTGGTGTCGGTTTGAGAACCGACGCGTAACGGTTGGGCTTTTAGCGGTGCCCACATAGGTTTCGCATAAAAATCGACACTAAAGTCCTTAAATAACCGACACTAAAGGTCGGTTATGTACTAGTGAAGGAAGTGAAGACTGCTCCAAGGTTGCTTGAGGTTACTTTAAGAAGGCTTCTTCAAAGGAGGTTGGAGCTACTTCTAGGTGAAGGCTATCTCAAGGTGGTGGGGCTACTTCAAGGTGGTGAAGGCTGCTCCAAGGTTGCTTGAGGTTACTTCAAGAAGGCTTCTTTAAGGAGGTTGAGGCTAATTCAAGGTGAAGGCTACTTTGAGTGGAAGGTGATTGTATTTTGTTGTAACATCCTTGTGAGGTAAATAAAATAAATCACTTCCGAAATTCCAATTGGAAACAATTGGGTAGTGGACGGACAACCTTTGATTCAAAGGTTGCAACCACTCTAAATCAAAGTGTCTTCCTTGTTTCCTCCTCCTTTGCCTTAAGTTTTTAATTAAATTTTAAAAGTACCAAAAACTCTATTCACCCCCTCTAGATCTTTCAATTGAGAGAGGTTTCTTAGGTGGCTATGGTTTGTGGGGAGAGGGGTCTGAGGGGCCACATACAAATGTTGTCGGGTTTCCTTTTCCAAGCTAGAGGTAGAGGATGAGATCTTGATCATTTGATCTCTAATTTGATTACTCCTATGATCCATGACATCTTAGGGTTGGGTCTATGTACTTGTCACAGTTAAATGTGACAAATGTCACAATTAAATCATTAAATTCTCACCTTGTGGAAATCTATAAAATTCATAACACTCTCCTCTTTCCTCTAATTGACTACAAATTTTAAAGGAGACTTCCAACCACTTAACCTCAGATTGGGCAAGATTGGGTAACAAAGGGATATTTGTAGATGCCCCTTTATCTCTCTTCAAGTAAGTAATCAACATTTACTTATTACAAGTAGGTCCCTCACCCTTCAAGATTTTCTCTAGGCTTCTAGGAAAATCTTTTTGATATAAAACTTGGAGGGTAAGTTATTAATAAATCTCCCAACTTGTATCTAATTTTTAGGATTTGTTGGGATAAATTTAATAGTCAAAACTTTCCCTTTTGATATTTCTTTAACACAATTACCATTATCACATGGATAGTCCTTTTTATCTCAAGTTCTAGAATTCTCTTAGTTTTGTTTTTTTAATCTTAATGTATACCAAAAATTAGAATGAGACATCCTTATTTGACACCTCAAATCATGTGTTCCATTCATGGCTAGATGAGTGCCCCCTTAATTATCTAAAACACCACATTTCTTATTTTCTTTTGGAAACTTTCACATTATCTCATATTTTTATTATTTAAGAATTCATAAAGGCATTACTATTTATGCACGAATCTCTTATTTCTTAATTTTGTGCTATAAGGACTTATTTGTAAAGAAAATAGTCTCATGGGCCTCACCTAGGCCATGGGCTGCACCCAAGCCACAAAGTGAATGGATTTATTATTCTATCAAATATAATTAAGGACTTTGCTTAACAAAACAAGCTTTATATTCATATATTTGAAATTCACCACAGTTTGAGATTATTACATGTTCCCTCATCACATTCTTACTACCTTTCCATGAATTCCTAGTCAATGTTGGGTTTGCACAAGCAGGTGTGTATCACAAGCCCAAATACAAATATAGTACAAATTATGTCGTGGATACTTATACAATCATTAATATCATTATAAAGAACCCAATTTTCTAGGGAAGTGATACATTGGATATACAACTTTTGATAAAATAAACCATTCCCCATATAAGCTTGTCCACTTACATTACCACTACTCATGATAAAGAAGCCATGCATTTAATGAAGATTGATTATCTACTAAAGGTGTAGTCATTTCAAAAAATTTCCTTGATAAGATAATTATACTAACAATATCGTTATCATTTGGGTACATACTAATGATGAAGTATGTTGACATCCTAACCATGAATTGAAAACATTTCTAACACCATCCTTTAAAGTATGTGACTATTTAGTAAGTGGGTAAGGGCAAACTCAATAAAATCTACTTGTACTTCCTATGAACCATATTCCAAGTAGTAAAAATTCCCTCTATTTGTAATTCATCTACCCAATGCAAGTCGGATGCCATACAACATAACTTTCTCCCTCTCTTTCTCCTTTGCTTATAGCCAAAGTAAGGTAGAAGGATAAGGGTACGCTACATCTTCTATATTTTTATTGTATTGTTTATAAATTAGTATCGTAGTTGCTTCATATTATTACACAAAAATTTCCTTGGGTTCTATATTTTTTTATCTCACATCATCACATTTTACTTGACCAACTTTTCAAAACTTCTGGTTGAGGTTATGTATTCATAATACTCAATACATTACCTTTAATGGGATAGGGTGTCAACCACTTCATGAGTCATAACAAAATGGCTAACCCTATTTGTCAATTGAAAATTTCCTTCTGTTCTTGGATGTATTGTACCTTTCTTCAAGTTCCTTGTATTCCCTCTTCATAATTGATAATACTAAGTTTTCTTGATCTTGATTTTCTTTTGCACAAAATAGGAAGGGTATTTTTTGTGAGATTATCTCAATTGAGAGACTCTATTAGGTATATCAAACATTAAAATTATTGAACAGGGCATCAAGTCTCTTATAACCATATTGTCATTTAGCTTTTTATTATGGTGAAACATGTGTGTAAAATGTAAAATATTAGGAAGATAATGATGGGTGAAAGAGCGACTAGGAGGGCGATAGAGTGGGTGACTCAACACCACCAGTCACCCCCTGGGAATCTATAAATCAGTGGAAGGTCAAAGGAGCTAACAACAATATGAAAATGGTAGATCTAGCCTTAGATATCCCCCTATCTCAAGATCCTACAAGATAGTTGGCTATTCACAAGAAGGAGAAGGGAAGTTCGTTGTTGTTACATAAAAAAGATATCCAAGTGACAGATGGGAAACATGTGTTTCCAAAGAAGGAATAAAAGGAGAATGCTGATAAATGGAATTGATGTATTATAGGGTACATTATCAATTTTACACCTCATATCCCTTCCTTTGTGAGTTGTGTATATTGGTTTTGGTGTCCCAGAGGATCCATTGAAGTTTTTCATAGAGGAGGCTTCTTTGTTATTACATTCTCAGATACATAATATCTGAAGCTGGCTCTAAATGTTGACCGATATGTTCCGAACATGCCCATGATACTGAAGAAATAGAAAATTGGCGACAAATTGTACAAAACCAAGCTGATGGAGGTTTCAGTCTAGGTAAGAGTGCATGATTTACCTCTAGAATTGTGTGATGTTAGGATTTTTGAAAGGATTGGTTCGTATCTTGGTGTTCTGTTGAGAACAGATGATCAAACAAAAAATTGCAAGAGAATTGACTATGCCAAGTTTCAAGTGTTGATGTTGTGGGATGCATCTTTTCATGGTTCCATCACCTTAACCAACAACAACTAAGAAGATCATATGATATCTATTGAGTACAAATGGTTTCCTTACAAGTTCAGTGTCTATGGGTACTTAGGCCAATATGACTATGTGGATTTAACTCAGGGAGTCAATCCTGATTTCAATGATGAGGTTATCGTTATTCTCTCTGTAGTGTATGGACAGGATGACGATAGTGACTAAGTGAACCTCTGGGAGGATTTGGAAAAAAATCATGATAAGTTCAATACTCCCTGGGTTATTATGAGGGACTTTAATGCTGTTAGAAAAGAGGAGGAGAAAGTTGGGAAACATCCTCCAACTAAGAAGTCTATGGAATATTTTAACAAATGTATCCTGGATTGTGGGGTGTTTGATCTTGATTTAATTGTACTATTGTTCACCTCAGATAATCATCAGGATGGAGATGATTGATCACCTAAAAATTTGATAAAGTGTTGTACAATGCTGAGTTACAAAAATACTTTGAATCTTTCCATGGAGAATGTCTATCGAATACCATAAGTGATCATATAAGAATTAGACTTTTATTGGGGAGCCAAAGAAATTTATTTCACCATTTAAATTTATTAATTGTTAGACAAAACATGCTAATTTTAATGATATTCTGAAAAAGGAGCGAGATCTAAATGTTGAAGGGTTTGCCATGTTTAAGCTCTACAAGAAACTTGAAAATCTAAAATGTAAGTTGCGAGTTTGGAATAAGAAAGTATATGAAGATATTTATGAAAATGAAGTTTTTCAAAACACTAATGCTCTTGAAGCACAGAAGGAAGCAGATCTTGATCCTCTTCATGAGTCTAAAAGATCAGTGTAAAAAGAGTTAAGATTGTCTACAAAAGAGGCATTTGTTGTCGAAGAATCTTTTATTAGACCAAAGGCTAGAGTTTAGTGGCTTAGATAAGACAACTTAAATTCCAAAATTTTCTACTCATCGCTTAGAACTAGAAGAAAAATGAATATGAACATAAGCCTCATGGTTGATGGTGAGAGGTCCAATGATCCTGATATTATCCAAAATACTATTGCGGAGTTCCATAATAAGCTATTTAGTAAGGACAACCATGGAGGTCTTTGGGAAGGGGAATGGAAAGGGGCTTGTATTTCTAAGAAGCATAGCATTATGCTCACTGATAAAGTCACAAGGAAAGAAGTTGATGATGTGTCTCCAGTCTCAATGAAGATAAGGCCCCAGGGTCAGATGGCTTTAATGGCCAGTTTTTCAAGAAGGCTTAGAGTGTTATTAGAGAAGATGTTTTTAATGCAATGAAGGAGATTTTTTACAATGGAAGTATGTTACTAGAAGACAATAGAACGTTCATTACTCTTCTTCCTAAGGGTTCTTATTCATCTGTTGCTTCCAACTGGAGACCCATTTTGCTGTGCAATGTTTTCTACCAAATCATCTCCAAGATATTGTCTAATAGACTGCAAGCAGTGATGACTTTGATTATTGATATGAATCAATGTGCCTTTGTCAAAGGTAGAAGTGTAAAGGGTGCCATTCTCCTCTCCAATGAGATTCTAACTTATTTCAAAAATCCTTTAAAATCTATTTTTGTATCGAAGTAGATGTATCAAAAGCTTATGATTTCATCTTTTGGAAGTTTCTCTTTTCACTTCTACATAAAATGGGATTTCCTACAAAATGTACTAGATGGATTGAATGTATATTCTCATCGACTTCCGAAAAAAATTCTAGTGAATGGAGTGACATCGATGCCCATCTTCCCTTTGAATGGGGTTAGGTAGGGGAACCCCATTGCCTATACCTTCTCTTTATCACTATGCAGGGGTTTTCTGAAATGATGAAGCAAGGTGTCAAAGAGAAAAACATTACTCTAATTCAATCCTCTAAAATGGTTTATTGCTCTCATCTTATTTTTTTGACGATTTGATGATTTTTTCTAGTGGAATGGGCGGCAATGTGAGCAATATTAAATCTCTCCTTGAAGATTTCAGTTTGAAATCCAGACTGGAGATCAACATGCTAAAAGTGCCATTTGTTGTGGTAATAATGTGGATGTGTATTGGTTTCAGAGACCCTTAATGTGAAGGAAGGTGTGTTGGCAAATTCTAAATATTTGGGACTACCATTGTTTATGGGAAAGATGAGAAAAATCAATGTGCTATCCTTATTGACAGAATTAAAAAAAGCTGGAAGGATGGAAAGCTAGAAGTCTTCCGTTGGTGAGAAGACTGGAGTTAGTCAATTCCACTCTATCTACTACACATTTATACTGGGTTCTTGCTTTCCCTATTCCTTGTTCCACTTTGGAGGAGACTGGTAAAATTTGTAGAGACTTCCTTTGGGGTCAATCTGAAGAAAAGATGAACCTCCATCTTGATAAATGGGAAACAATTACTTTTTCTAAAAAAAGAGGGTGGTTTTGGTCTAAGGAAAAGTAAGGAGGTCGCTAAAGCCTGTCTTATCCTCAATACATGGAATGCTGCTAGTAAGAAAGATTCTTTATGGGTGAAATGGGTTGGAGAAAAAGTACTTAAAGAAGACTTCTTTCTGGATTGTTCCTCAATCATGTAATTTCTTATGTATGTTTAATAACATGTTGAGGGTTAGGGATGAGTTACTTACTCTGATTGAGTTTAAAGTTGACTCTGGGGGACATTTTAAAAGTGTTTCTCAATCGTGTAATTTCTTATGTATGTTTAATAACATGTTGAGGGTTAAGGATGAGTTACTTACTCTGATTGAGTTTAAAGTTGACTCTGGGGACATTTAAAACCTATTAAGATCCATGGGTGAACCAAAAATTCCTCAATGAATTCATCAATAAGGATATGATCATAAGGGCCGACATTACTTCTGATTCAAATATGAGTTCCATTATTTCCAATAGAAATTGGTCTATCCCAACATCTAGAAGTTCACAGGTGTTGTTGGATATTGTGAGTAATATTTGTATCAATCTTGTAGAGGATGATCCTATCATGTTTAAGGGAAGCAAGGAAGTTAATTTTAGAGGTGTTTGGAATCATATCATATTGAGAGGGATTGAAGATACCGATTTTGAATGGACATAAGGATGTAAAGTCGTACTAATAGTTTGATTCATCTGTGGAAAGACAAGCTAAACAAATAACCAATTACTCGAGAAGAAGGGGAATCTCAGTTGTTTCGATTTTTTTTCTATTTTGGAATGATTATGAAGATTTGGCTCATTGTTGTTTCAAATGTTCCTTCACTAATGAGTTATGAGTCTTTGCTATTCAAAGGAATATTATAAATGTTATTCCTAGTAATTGGGACGATCTTATTACTTTGAAGGACCATAAACTTAGGATAATTTGTCCCCCTAATCATGTATCACAGCTGGTTAGAGAGAAACATGAGAGTTCACCATAACTGCAACAAAAGTTCGGATGAGTTATGGAAACCGATTTGGTCGGAATTTGAAATTATGTCATGAAGTTTAGAGGTTCCCAGTGGTTTCTATGGAGTAATGTTATCCCCTTATGAGACTGTTGGCTATGTTTTTCTCTTTTTGGAGAAGAGAGCAATGTCTATGTGCGGAATCTTAATATCAGTTGATGTACGACTCTTCCTGGTTGTTCCTCTCTTTGAGGTGTTCTCTTGTATGCTCCACTAATAGGAGTCTCAAGTGTAATGTGATGTTTCTTGGAGAAGGAAGTCTAATCTTGTTATGTTCCTACTAGTTTTTGGTTCGATATTCTGAAGTTTCTGAACATGGTTGATGGGAAGGAAGCATTTCTTTTGCTATTTGTGTAATGGAGAATATTTATCTTGCGAACAGTCTTTTCAGTAGTAGGTTGTTTTCTTACTATCTTGAAATGAAAGGATGTATATTGCACTGCTTCTTGGAGTAGGAAGTTCTATTGTTGAATTCTTTTCGCACATAGCACTGTAGGAACGTTGTCTGATATATCCTTCTATCTGCTATCTCAAGGCTTGGTTGGAGTTTTGCTTGTTTAAGTGTGTTGTGTTGAGAAGAGAGGAAAAGGTTCGCCTTTTCATGCTCTGTCGAAGGATTATGAAGAAATATGCTTAAGTTGCTGGTGGACTTCTTTGGAAGTGCAGTTGAACACGTCTGAAGAATTCTGTCTTGGAGTAGATGACCGTGCACATATAGTTTATACGTCATGATGTTCTTTATACATGTATAGTCTCTCTAATTCATATGTGGTAAAGTAAGTAGGTTGTAATACTCTTTTCAAAAATATATAAAAAAAAAGCAAGACGAGTTTTTATCGACAAAAAAAATGTGTATCTTTTTTCAATCAGTTTAATTTTTCTCATCTGCTAATTACTTGAGATTTCCATCATGGGATATCCTTGTATTGGATCCGTTTGTAGTGGTGCTGCGACGCGTCTAGGTGACGAGTTTTTTTCATCACGCGCACGTCCCAGACTCCCAACCACCGAAAGTGACAAGCACATGAATGACAATATTAGAAAACAAAAATGCAAAAGCAGAACGAGCATTATTCAACTTTTACTTTTCAAAAAGCAAGTACAAAAGATAAAGTGCTGGATTAGTCGATCCCACTCGGCTGATCTACAAGTTCGTTATAAGCAATAATAAGCCATGGATACTAACACGATTGGCATGGTGTCAGTTTGTGACTAATTGAGTTGGACGACTTTTGAGAAAAGAAGGTATAAACACTAGCGCCTTTTTGGGTGCGAGTGTACCTATATTTAGTTGCAAAAAACACAATTTACCAAATGTCATAAAAGTAGCGACACAGTGATAGAAGACATTTGATCGTGACATTGCTACTATTCCAACCACACCGACTGGTGGCGTGGGGATCAGTTCCTCACTTTTACCAAATTGACATCCATTCCATATTTATATTATCGTGTACCAAAATAAAAATCTTCTTTGAATTGATAAAGGTGTACGTTATTCAGCACACAAACAACGGTGCATCATTATTAATTATAGTTTTGTCTGGACTCGTGTAGCTCAAACCATATCCAGCCCAAATAACTTACATAGTACCCCGTTCTCTTTTAACCTACATTTTCATGCATATAAGGTCACCAAGATACCTATATATGTTACAAATAATTATCACCATTTTATATATAATATTCATCTTTTGAAAGTTATTATCGACTACAAATTAGAAGACTATATAGTAAATAAGTAAATGTGGTTAACCCTGTTATTTTGAATTTGTGCATATGTTTAGATACTATATATTTTTGTGTGTTATATGGGTTGGTTAGAATAAGGCTTGATACATATATATGTTATGTAGGTAGATTACAAAATACATGCCATAACTTTTAAAAATAATCAAACGCCCATGATTAAGATTTAGGTTTTGGTTCAACCCTGGCAAAACTTGCTAAAACCTTCACAAATCCCTATCTAGCTATATTCTGTACCTTGAAACATGACTTGATGTTAGCCCAAAATTAGCGGTCGGTCTCCTCATGCGGGCTGGACCAAGTGTGCGATTTTGTGGAATACATACGATTGTGAGACATGAGGAATGATATGAGATGCCCTATTCTATGGACATAACATTATACATTCTACTGCTAGACGCAACTGATCAGGTGAATAGAAAACAAGGAATCACGGATGTTCTTCACGTACAAAATATTTATCAATGGGTACACACCCAAACCATAGAAGTCTTACAATGACGCAATCTATCTAGTAGAAACTGAATATATATGAGACCTTGCGATTAAGACCATAGTCCGATTATTGCTGCATTCCAAGTTGCCCACATTCGAATGCTAAAAACTTTAACGATTAGGACAAATGAACGAACCCAAACCCTTTCCAGCATAATCAATTATTGGGTATCTAAAGTCAGGCCGGTTTTCGGTATAATTGTGGAGGTTAGATTTACATATCCGATACGGTAACTGATGTGCCACCATTCAAAGTGCAAAACGACGAGAGACGAGACGATTGCATAAGATAAGGATTAAATAAGACCTGATTATTTTATTTACATTTTCTCGATTTCCCACGTGATTGATATGGCAACCACATCCACAGCAGCCAGCACTTAGCAGCCACTGACGACTCAAGGGTGACTGTTCAAGCTTGCGTCGAATTATTTGTCCCCACTGGTCGCTCCTGGGACCCTCCGATTCGCGGACAGATCGACTACAAAGCCCGTTCCAGGATCGTCGTTCACCTCACCAACTTCTGATTCGCCCCTCGAAGCCACCATACCTCCCGGCTCCAGTTCTTAAGGTAGCACCATCCAGCAAACCTCACCACCACTCTAGTTGTGGTCGGGCACACGTAGCCCCATCCATCCAGCGAACCTACTACGGTGCTCACGGCACAAGAGAAAATTTATCGGCCGATTCAAGCGCATGGCATACCGACAGCCGCAACAGATGTACAGTCGTGGTGCCGCCGGCGGCGCCTCCTCCAGGACGTCGGCGACGACGACGTCGTCAATGGTGGGCAGGGTGATCCCGCGCCGCGGGAGTGTGAAGGCGGCAATCGCAGTCGGGCTCGCGCACTCCCTCGCTTCGTTCTTCTCCGGCCCTTCCGGCCGTCGACACCAGCAGCACGCGGCCAAGCTGAGGCAGCAACAACGGTAATTCGTCAATCGGGCTCAGAACTGGAACGAGAGGCCATGGCCTTGCTGCCGGGGATGATTTTTTATATCCCCACGATCCTTTCTCCGGAATCCGGATTGCCAGACCACTTGATCGTCTGCTGCATATAGATCTGTATGGTGAACTTCATGGCCACCGTGATCTTTCATTTGGGAAAGCATGTTTGTTCTGTGTATATCTGGAAGCCATGTTAACTTAGAAAGAGCTTCCTTCCCGTAGTAGGCAGTTGCAGGTTTGTGTGTCCAGTCTTGTTGTATCTTTTCAGTGAAATTGAAATCTATGCAATTTTCATATCATCTATTATCTAGAACAACAAATTTGAGATTACAAATCCTTCTTTACCATGGAATGACTATGTTAGCAATGACGCGAATATATTTGTTTATATATTAGATTTCCTATATTCCACTTTATCCGGTTTCTTCTTCTTCCTCATACCCACAACCGCATTGTTGCCTCAAATCATGGCATTGTTGAGGAATACACTTCTCCCACCTGGTAGCTCTACCTCCCCATGCATCTCCTTCTTCGCTTTCCCCTTCCTCCTTTTTAATCTATGTCTTCTTCCTTGTTGCTTCTTTCTCATTAGTTATGCAAGGATCGCTTGAAACAACAAAAGAAGATGAAGGGTGTTGGAGAGATGGGCGCAATGGGGAGATGTGAGGGGAATAAGTGGATGTATATCTACCCCAAGTTAATATCATTAAGGGTCAATCAATATCTACAACAGAGAAACAAATGTATACTTGACCTCGTGATAACTTAGAGGATTGATCAGGGGTGATTTGGCTTCCCTAGATACCAAACGACCTTTCTTGACTGGGAGCCACATCAACGACAATTGAAATGAGACAAGCACGAGGATGTGATCGCATTTTATGTCCTTGGTGGTGAAAGAGGATGACAAACCATCAATCTACTAGCCATGTGAGAGCATCCAAATTCATACATGAATCCGCATGGAGGATCTCAAAGACAGATAGTGGGACAAGTTGATTTGAAATGGGCTAACAACTTCAATGGTGACTCCTAGGAATGACAACCCAAAGGTCAACTGCTAATCTATATGATCTCCACCTATGGGGCCGCCTCCACTCTTTCCTACCAACAACAGGGTTGGTCACTATGAGCTTATACTATAGTAAGTGTTAACACTCCAGTTTAGGACTTATGAGTTCTTCGAGTAGTGATCCTAGTCTTTTTTGTAATTAGAGTCATACTCATGAACTTAGATAACAAATTTCCACAACGGTAAGGCTGCTAAATGACTCATGTCACCAATTGATGTATATTTCATTCTGGAATAACTTGCTTGAACATCACTAATGGAGAATTGAACGAGTCTAACCTCCAATCCCAATACTCTCAATCATTTCAGTAAAGTCCATCTCATATTTATAGATAAAACACCGGAATTAACAGACATGTTCCTAATTATCTTAACTTACTTACATGAACCCTCATCAACAAATTCAAGACAAACATATAGATGTTGACCAAATAGTTATACATTGTCCATATTTAGATGGTGACTTAACCATTCCATTCATATGTATCTAATATGTCTATTTGATATTGATTTCAGGTATTAGGCACATGAAAAGGATGAATTCAATCAAGCCCTACCTTGACCAAATACAAGCCAGGGTAGGCTGAGTTTCCCCAGGACAAACTCAATCGACACCTCTGTACAAGAAAATCAATTTTAAACCGTTGACCAAATTTTATCTAGGATAAACTCGACCAACAACCCAAATTTGCTTTGTCACATAGTGCTATATGTCGGGTTACCTTTTTTGAAATTCAACCCACTGCAATGTATATAATGTGTAGAAAAAGTATTTCTAGTCGTTGGAGTGTTGCAAAGCTCAAAAATAGATTTGTTGCAACACCCCAAATGACTGAAATTCATTCTCAAGTACATCTACTAGCTAATAGACATCCCCAACTACAAATAGGGACCCTTAGGCTTCATAACAAATTTACTTCTTATACTCCTAGCTATAGTTGAGTGGATTTGTCTACAGATCTACATCAATTCGAGTGAGATATGTTATTTGTGAGAGAGAAGCTTCATTGTACTCCTTGTGAAGCTCTCAATCTTCATCCTTCCAATCCTTTATCTCAAGCTATGAAGGTGAAGTTGAAGGCTAAATATCCAAGAGAAGAGTGGGTAATTCCTTCAAGGCGGAAGAGTTTTTACAAGAGGAGAGCTCCTTTGTGATGGTGTCTAGCTCGTTGTAAAAGTGGGTAAGCCCTTGTAGAGGTTGAAGACTTTTGCTCTAGGATAGGTAAGTCCTTATTTGTGTATTGGCTCCTTTTATCCTTAAAAGGAACTCTAAGTATCCTTGTCCTGACAAAGGTAGGTCATATTGTATCTCTTATAATGGAATATAAGAAGTGTGTAATGGTTGCGAAATCCTAGAGGTTGACCTTTCTAAGTAGAGGATGTACACTCTCCTAGTTTAGATTTTGGAACCACTATACATAGTCTGTTCTTGGTATTACTCAATCTCTCTCATCCTTGCTATGTATGTTTAATTTTACTCAAATTCCATATTTACAATCTTATCTTTTGAAGTGATTTGAAGGTCTAATGAATTTGCTTTAAGTGTTTTAGTTCTATTCAACCACCCTTCTAGATCCCATTGATCCTACAATAGATTGAGCTAAAAATCTAAATTTCAAAGCAGGTTGTCTAAAAGGAGCATGCCTTCCATTATTTCTCTTGGTATTTTGTAGATCCCATAACACAAATACTATAAAAGAGTTGTGAATACCAAGTTCAAGTGGGGGCCAAATTTGGAGCTTTACCCCTTTGGAGTTACACACTCCATTATAAATATTCCACCATATTAACACATTTGGAATACTAGGAAGGCAAGGATCCTACATAGCATGCACACCACCTTTCTCACATGCCAATTGTCCACCAAACACCTTGTTTGATCATGGTTGGGATATTCCATAAGGAAGGCACCCACTTGGCGCACCCCTCACATTTTCTACATTGACAAGTCAACTTTGCATCCATAAAATGTCTAGAAGACACCAATGGGAGGGCAGCAATGTGGGAAATCAGAATTGATGCACGCATCCTAAGGAGGACCTCAAAGCTGGGAAGTGGTACAACCTTTTTTTAATCTTATGTTGCATAGTAGACTATACAAATATATATGTTATTAGGAATTTTTAATGTTAAGTAACAAAAGTAAATGCTACAATTGTGGTATTTTACTAACATAAGCTATATTATTATCATTTATTTTACATCAAAACACACCAAGTATAATGCTATTTTTTTCCTTCTTTAATTTCATATAAAATTAAAAACAACTAACCTATTGGGTTTTATGTCAAACACAATAATCGAATGCTTTCTTTGTATTATATTTTCCATTAGAGAATAGTATCAAATTCTATTTCATATTTATTTTTAACATTAAGAGAAGCTAATAGCATTTTATATTTGATATATTACATCTTATATGGGAACCTACAGGTCGGCCCATGATGCAGCCCTATTTTAGGGCTCCATCCTGTGCCATTTTGTACCTAAGTTGCATCTAAACATGTTAAATTACAAGTCTTTTTCCCCAATATGATTATCATTGCAAATATGCTTATGGATGTTCTTTGCACTGTTTTTCAGGTACTTGGACCATGCTTAGATGGAAGAGAGAGAGAGAGGGAGTTCTAGGGTTCCCCACTCAAGGAGGGACCCAAAGAAGGCCCCAAAGTCTCCCTCAACCTACCTCCAGTGGCCAAGAATCATCCCCAAGCAAATACATCTAAAAATGACAAAGTTAGAAGAGAAATAAAGAAGTCAAGCCTCACCACGTCCGTGGCCACAATGCCACGGTCGTGCGTTTATTGCCAAGTTCCAATAGGTTGCAACAGGGAAATTCCACAGAGTCCCACGGCCTTGGCCTCCCAGCCATGACCGTGGCCAGTGAAGACACCACGACCGTGGCCATCAGCACGGTCGTGGCCTCGAGAAGTGAAAATAGTCGTGGACTCCTCCCACGATCGTGCGTTTATTGATCAAGAAGTCAGTTGCCAACATGGTTTTTGCCCAGAACGCCATGACCGTGGTCGAAGACGATCAAGACGCATGTGGCCCCTCCCCACGGTCAGCTCCTCCCCCTCCAAAACGGCCGTGTTACCCAACACGGTCGTGGTGCATGTTACCCACCACGACCGTGGCACTCCGCCACGACCGTGGCCACCACCATCTCACCACTTCCTTCACACCACGACAGTATTCACCCCCCATGGCCGTTCATCAATACCCTCACCACGGTCGTGGCACACCCACCACGACCGTGGTGATCACCTACCCTACACAACTTTTGCACTGCTTTTCCTATTATACCCCCACTTAGCCCTAGCTCCTATATAAGCACTAGTTGCTTCTAGGGCTCGAGAGAGCACTTCCTATCTGCTACCCAGCTACTCCCTCACTACTCCTTGCATCCATTACTCCCATCCACCTACTTTCCTGGCATTTAATCCCATTTCCACCCACTTTCCACTCATTTCCACCATAGAAACCTAGTTTCTCTAGGTTTCTATCCATCCATTTCCCTTTTTCCATGCTCTTGGGCACCATTGGAGGAGGAGGCTCGTGGCTGGCAGCAAGGAGGTGAAGAAGTCAAGCTTCATCAAGCATCCATGGCGTTTCCTACTCTCTTTCCCTTCTCCTTTGTTTCCATTTTGATCATGTATAGCTAAGCCCCCTTTGGTGGGCTGTTTGGGGCAAAAATGTGACTTTGATACCATGTTGGGGGAATATAATTTGTAATGAACATATTTTACTTCTATGATGATTGCCTTTGCTTGTATCTCATTTCTCATTACTTGTGCAAGTGATTTTTGTTTAATTACATTAATTTCTTGCCTTGTGGTGTTTGAAGACATTTGCCTCTAGGATGTTTTGGTTTCTATGTAGCTGATGGAGCTTCCACTCACGTGGAATTGCGTGCACCACTAAAAATCCCAAAGATAGTAAGTCTTTAGGTTTATCCTTTCTTATACTAGGTTAAAACTCCACCCACGTATGTTGAGATACGTGGAAGTCTTTTCGCAGTATAGTTAAGGGTCGAATCCACAAGACAATGGTCTTGTTGGCAACAACAAGATGGAAAATGTAAGAATTTCACTTAACTCCTTAATAGTTGATACTTAGTCCAAAGATTTGATTTGGTTATTTTAAAGTAAATGCGAGTAAAGTAAAAGCAAGAAAGTAAAGTTAGGTTGTTAACAATGATAAGGAATCACTAGGATGTGATCGGTTTTCACCACCACTACGCATGGATCAAAACATGCAATCATAAAAGCATAACCTGCAATAAGAGTTAGATCAGTTAGTATCTTTGTAGACTTAGCTTCCTTTTAGAGAACTAACTACGAGGAGTGTGGGAATGTTGTAACGCCAACCATCCTTATAGGAATGGCCACCTACTTTACAACATTCCCTCTGCAAAGTGTGTTCCTCGACTTATCAAGGTTGTACCTTCATACGTCAACTGATTCCATTTCATAGTATGAAAGTGCAACGATGTAAGTGAGTTTACTTCACTTCTTGGAAAGCACTCCTAGATACCGAAACAGATGCATGGTGGATACATGCACCAAGAACCAACATACAATCGAGTTTCGAATCTAATAGTACAAACATAGACAATTCATACTAAAAGATAAAAGATAACATAAGTTGGTGATCAGGCAACAAGTATTCATTAAACGATTGATGTCGAACTGAGCAGAAAGTATATCTCTATTGCAAACTATGGATTACATTGCTTGATATGAAACATGGGTAGCGGGGCTACTCCCCGCACCCTAGTGAAAAGAGACTACTCGCTCATGACAAGGACAAAGAAGGAGGCGAGAAGAGAGAGAGAACGTCATCCCCACGAAGGAGAGAGGAAAGTCAAACCCTTTAGAATGAGAGAGAAGGACGATCTTCACACTTCACAGGTTGCTCGATGGTAAGGACTCCCCTTCCCACCTTCTTTGGCGATGAGAGAGAAAACAACTTTGGAACGGAGTGTGGATCTTAGACTGGCAGCCTTTGGGCAGGGAATGAAGGATGGAATAGCTCTGGAGTAGGAGAGGCAGCCTCTGTGCGTCTTAAAAACTTCCTTTGGGAGGACCCCTTGGGTCTTATTTATAGGCCTTAAGTGAAGTCCAAATGGTTTGGTAAATTTTGGGTTCAAACGGTCTTGGAAACCGTTTGGACCTTGAGACCGTTTGGACCCCGAGACCGTTTGGACTTCACGCGGTCTTGAGATCGTATGACTCCATGTGGTCTTGAGATCGTATGACTTTATGCGGTCTTGAGATCGTATGACTTCATGCGGTCTTGAGACCGGTTGACTCCATGCGGTCTTGAGATCATATGGCTTCATGCGGTCTTGAGATTGTATGGTTTCATGCGGTCTTGAGACCGGTTGACTCCATGCGGTCTTGAGACCAGTTGACTCCATGCGGTCTTGAGATCGTCTGGCTTCATGCGGTCTTGAGACCGGTTGACTCCATGCGGTCTTGAGACCGGTTGACTCCATGCGGTCTTGAGATCGTATGGCTTCATGCGGTCTTGAGACCGGTTGACTCTATTCGGTCTTGAGATCGTATGACTTCATGTGGTCTTGAGACCGGTTGACTCCATGCAGTCTTGAGATCATATGGCTTCATGCGTCTTGAGACCGGTTGACTCCATGCGGTCTTGAGATCGTATGTCTTCATGCGGTCTTGAGACAGGTTGACTCCATGCGGTCTTGAGATCGTATGGCTTCATGCGGTCTTGAGACCGGTTGACTCCATGCGGTCTTGAGATCGTATGGCTTCATGCGGTCTTGAGACCGTTTGAGTCTTTTGTGATTTTTTTGTCTTTTTCTGTAAGTAAAAGGGAGAAAAGTTAATCTAGCAGTATGTTTGCAATAAAAGAGAATAGTTAGAGATTTTGTCTACTTTATCTAAGAAAGAGTGTGGAAAACTGAAGAATATTACTAAGATAACATCAGAAAATTGGAGGTTATCACCCCCCTAACTTAGAGTCTAGCTTGTCCTCAAGTTAGATAGAGATGAGGCATGTAATGGCGAGACGAATTTATTCAGTTAAGATTTCTATACTCTTGCTTCAATTCTAAACCTGAGATCTCCTAAGGTTGTATCAGAGCTTTTTGCCTTAACTCTTTCAGGTATTGAGAGTTGTTTGGATCTCAGGTTACTTCCATATCTTAGCCCGCATTGGGACACTTTTTTCTTTATTTGGTGCATGTCGTTGACTCTAATCAGTTTTATACTCCTCTGAAGATCCTACCGGAAACTAGAGTGGGTATGAGGGTTGGCTAAAGACTTAGTGTGTAACTCCCCCTTCAAGTGGGGGAGGGGTTGTCTATGCTTTTAGGATCTCACTACCGGGCATGATACATCTGCCTTCTTGAGGGCAGCTGAATGTACCGGCCGGGCGAGTCCTTTATCAGCCTTTCATATATTTAAATGCCTTAGGGTTTCACTACCGGGCACGACACATCTGCTTTTGTGAGGGCAACTGGATGTACCGGCCGGGTGAGACCTTTGTTGGCTCTTCATATAGATCCTTATTTATGGCACAACTCTCATAGTTTTATTCAACACTCTGGCTTTTATTCGTAAACTCACAGGCTTGGGATTTGGATATTTAGGGATTTTGATTTGGGCGCGCGGCCGAGCCTCTTTTATTTGGAGAGAAGAAAACTGTTCTTAGAGTTGTTCGACATGCACTTATTTGGTTTCTACTAGTGGACCATTTGCAAGGCTTCATGATTTGGATGTCACCTGATGAACCTCTCATCCTTGAGATTGTTTTGGCTTATTGCATCCCTGATGTTGTCCTGTGGAGAGTCAGATATAGAATTGAAACAGAAGCATGAAAATTGAGTGAAGATGATTTATTAACTCGCCATTGCATGTCTATGTGCTATTTTTGTTATTGCTCTTGAGGGATACTGGATTCTAAAGTTAGCTGGGGATGACTTTGTTCCAAGTAGGTTTTATTATCAGGGAAGAAATTAAATCAAAAACAAAGTATGTGCAAAGAAATGTAAGAAAAATTTTATACGGAAATTAAAAAGAAGATAGAAAGGGAAGGATTTAGAATTGATACCTCGCCCTTATCCAGTGTACTCCCCCCTAACTAATCACTCACTCTGTCCTTAGAGTGTCAAAGGGAATAGGCTGAGAGGTACAAGTACAAGGGCATTAGGCGTCCGTTAGTCCTTTATTTGCGCCATGTGTGCGAAGGAGATTGGCAGCAAACTTTCCACGTAAGGCATGGTAATCTACGTCTGTCGTATCCTCTACTAGTTTTTGAAGGTCATTATTGTGTACATCCAGTAGAGGATGTGGAAGCCGTAGTCATTTGATTCCCGAACTTGTTGGGGGCATTTGTGGTTAAAAGATGGGCGATGAAAGTGTTCTTTGCCGTATGCCCTTGTGTGTTGACTTAGAACATCGATTAATCTATCCGCACAATCCTTTGCCACTTCCTATGTGGGCATCTTTGGTGTCACTACATATTTCTTCTGCTTTGGGTTGAACTGGCTGTCGGAACTGTTGTAGATGATAGTTGTTCCTTCATGTAGGTTTGTTGCCAGAAACAGCCAGTGCTCATGGTGAAGGAAGGGGAGCATTATAAACTTCGGTGTTGTATGTTGTAGAAAGGAGATAAGCGCTTCAATTGTTCCGAAGTTCTTTAGCTTTAGGAGATCGTCCTTCATATAAGCAGATGCCATATAAGTTGTGGGGTGCTGCGGACGGGAGAGAGGTGGAACTCATGGTGAAAGCAAAGA
Organism: Alisma plantago-aquatica; assembly: GCA_963693085.1. Classification (NCBI taxonomy): domain Eukaryota; kingdom Viridiplantae; phylum Streptophyta; class Magnoliopsida; order Alismatales; family Alismataceae; genus Alisma; species Alisma plantago-aquatica. The sequence goes on from OY856411.1 coordinate 656,617,877, forward strand.
CAGTGGAGATAGAATGGGGAATGTCGCGGCGGCGCCGAAGATATCTATGGTGGGAAAGACGGTAGCGGAGGCGAAAAAGGCTCAAGGTGCGGTCGAGCAGGTAGCAGCGACGATAAAATAGGCGTCGACGAAGATGGCGCGACTACCTTCTTAGAGAGGGTGAGGAAGACGATGACAGCGAAGCGAAAGGTGGTGGAATAGTGGTGAGGTCGCCGCCAAGAAGTACGGAAACTGGATCGACGGTGGTGGAGGGAACACGAGTTGCGTGGGAAGAGGAAGACAGAGGCGATGGAATAGTGCTCGCGCAAAGGTTTTAGAAAGCTCGGGAGTCGAAAGAAAGAAGAAGAAGAAAGACGGGGGCTAGGGCTATATTTATAGGATTCGGGGGGTTGACCTTGCTAAACCCTCAGGTCAAATGGTTTAGAGACCGTTTGGACTCCAAACGGTTTCAGGACCGTTTGGCTCCAAACGGTTTCAAGACCGTTTGGGAGGGTTAAGGTTAATTTGATTTTTATATTTTTATGTTTGTTTTGATTATGTGAATTTTTATATTTTCAGAAGATAAATCTAAGGTAACTTAAAAGAACAGAAGATAAAAACAAAAGAAAATTGGTGGTACTCAGATCTTGGGTTGACTCCCAAGTAGCGCCTGGGTTTTACGTCGCTGGCTCGACGAGGTTTCAATGTTGTTATGATGATGATGTGGCATCTCTGGTCTCAGTAGTTTGTCTCGGCATTTTATCTGCTGGAGTGTAGTACTTTTTCAATCGATGGCCGTTGACTGTCCTTTCTCCCCCATTGTCGTCAACAATTATGACAGCTCCAGTTGGGTATATATGTTTGATGGTGAAAGGCCCGTACCACTTTGTGCGGAGTTTTCCGGGGAACAATTTGAGCTTGGAGTTGAAAAGAAGGACTTTATCGTCGATGTCGATATTTTTTCTTTTTAGATGACCGTCGTGCCACATCTTGGTTTGTTCTTTATAAATCCTGGCACTTTGATACGCGGTCATTTGGAGCTCCTCTAGCTCTTGTAGTTGGAGTTGTCTACTTTCTCCGGCACTGTTGAAATCGAAATTCAGTTGTTTAATGGCCCACCAAGGCTTATGCTCCAGTTCCACTGGAAGATGGCATGACTTCTCGTATACCAAACAGAACGGGGTTGTCCCGATTGGAGTTTTATAAGCTGTTCGGTAAGCCCAAAGGGCATCGGGAAGCTTGGTGGATCAGTCAGTGCAGTGTCTATTTACGGTTTTCTCTAAAATTGCTTTTAATTGTCTGTTTGAAAATTCAACCTGTCCACTCGTTTGTGGATGGTAAGGCGTGGCAAATTTATGATTGACTCTGTATTTCTTTAAGAGAGCTTCAAAGCTTCGCTCCAGAAAACGGGTTCCACCATCAGATATGACAGTTCGGGGGACTCCAAATCTCGGAAAAATGATATCTTTGAACATCTTTATGACTAGTTTGGAATCGCTGGAAATTGCGGGTATAGCTTCTACCCATTTCGAGACATAGTCCATAGCAACCACGATGTAAGAGTATCCATATGAAGAGGGGAAAGGACCCATATAGTCTATCCCCCAGACATCAAAAATCTCGATCTCCTGCCACATGGTGAGAGGCATTTCGTTTCTTTTTGTTATACCACCAGAGAGTTGACACTTGTTGCATGATTTGACAAAATCATGGGAATCTTTTGCCATTGTTGGCCAAAAGAAACTCGATTGTAGGATTTTCATGGCTGTCTTTTTTGAACTCATATGTCCTCCAGTGGGGCCAGAGTGACAATGTTCTATGACAGGAGTGATTTCTTCCTCAGGTAGGCAGTGGCAGAAGAGTCCATATGCGCATAGTCGAAAGAGGTAAGGTTCGTCCCAATAGTATTGCTTGACATTGTGGAGGAATTTCTTTTTGTCATGGTAAGAGGCGGAAGGGTGAATGATTCCCGTAGCCAGATAGTTTACAATGTCAGCATACCAGGGGAATCCTGTTGTAACTTTCATTAGTTGGCCATCTGGGAGGGAGTCTCGGATGGGCACTTTATCCTCGTCCTCAACTTCGATACAACTAAGGTGATCAGCGACAACGTTCTCCACCCCACTTTTGTCTTTGATCTCCAAATCAAATTCCTGAAGCATCAGCACCCAGCGGATAAGTCTGGGTTTTGCGTCCTGCTTTTGAATCAGATATCGTATGGTGGAGTGGTCAGTGTAGACGATGACCTTGGCTCCAATCAGGTAGGAGTGGAATTTCTCGAACACATAGATGACAGCCAGGAACTCCTTCTCTGTAGTAGTGTAGTTCTTCTATGCTTCATCGAGCATTTTAGATGCGTAGTAAATTATGTAAGGTTTCATGTTGATCTGCTGTCCTAATACGGCCCCTATGGCGTAATCGCTGGCGTCGCACATGATTTCGAATGGTAGCGACCAATATGGGGCTCTCAGTATAGGTGCAGAAATTAAAGCATTTTTGAGAGTTGAGAAACTTTGCAAGCATTCTTTGTTAAAAATGAACTCAGTGTCTTTGGTCAGGAGTTGGGTCATGGGTTTTGCTATTTTTGAGAAATCTTTGATAAATCTTATGTAAAACCAAGCATAGCCCAAGAAAGTTCGTACTCCTTTTATATCGTTTGGTGGCGACAATTTCAAGATAACATCGATTTGTGCCTTGTCGACCTCAATCCCTCTGTCACTCACTCTATGCCCGAGGACGACACCTTCAGTTACCACGAAATGGCATTTTTCCCAATTCAGTATGAGGTTTGTTTCCTCGCATCGTTGTAAAACTTGTCCAAGGTTGATTAGACAGTTATCAAAAGAATCTCCGTAAACTGAAAAATCATCCATGAATACCTCCATTATGGATTCTGTTAATCCTGTGAAAATGGCAGACATACACCTTTGGAATGTAGCGGGTGCATTACATAACCCGAATGGCATTCTTCTAAAAGCATAGGTTCCAAAGGGGCAGGTGAAGGTAGTTTTCTCTTTGTCTTCTGGGTGTATGGGGATTTGGTAGAACTCGGAATAACCATCTAGATAGCAGAAGTATTTCTGATGGGCTAAGCGTTCTAGGACTTCATCGAGAAAGGGAAGAGGGTAGTGATCATTCCGCGTGGATTTGTTTAATTTCCTATAGTCGATGCACATCCTCCACCCCGTCACCGTCCTAGTGGGTACTAACTCATTTTTGTCATTAAGCACGACTGTGGTGCCTCCCTTTTTAGGAACGACTTGGACGGGGTTGTCCCATTGAGAGTCTGAGATCGGGTAGATTATGCCGGCTTTCAGTAATTTGAGGACTTCAAGGCGAACCGCTTCTTTGAGATTGGGGTTCAGCTTCCTCTGATGTTTGTGTGATGGCTTAAATTCCTCGACCATGGGCAGTCTATGCATGCATAAGGCTGGGTTTATGCCCGTCAGGTCAGTTATCTTATACCCTATGGCCTTCTTGTGTTTCCTCAGCTCATCAAGAAGCCTTTCTTCCTGATATTCTGTTAGGGTGGAACTGATGATAACCGGACATAATTTTTCCTCGTCCAAGAATACATGTTTAAGTCCCATGGGTAGAGTTTTCATCTCAGGAATCTTAGGTGGCTCTGTTGCTTCGAAAATGGTGACAGCTTTGAGTTCTTCAAAGGTGGCCATCGGTGCTTCTTCGGCCTTCTCTAAGTATTGCAGACACTGTTGAACCAATTCATTTGTAGAGAATTCGACTTCTGGGTTGGTTAGAACATTCTCTAACTCGTCCGATGGATCAGATGTTTCTAATTGCAACATTTGATGTATTGCATCTAGGAGAAAGACCTCCTCTTGAATGTTGGGGCCTTTCATGCTGTTTAGAACTCGGAATTGAATTGCTTCTTTTCCGAGTCTTAGAATGATCATGTCGGCTTCAACATCGATAAGCGCCCTGGCTGTGGCAAGGAAAGATCTGCCAAAAATTATCGGGTATCTCAGATCTTCCTTAATATCCATGATGACAAAGTCGCACGGGACATAGGCATCTTTGCCTATCCTAACTGGAATATCTTCAATAATTCCCAGAGGTGCGGTGATGGTAGAGTCAGCTAACTGAATTGTCATTGTTGTGGGCAGCAAGTCGGTGAAACCTAATCGTTTGCACATGGAATAGGGCACGATTGATATGCTGGCCCCTAGATCAGCTAATCCCTTTTTGTTTTGTGCATTTCCAATGCAGCATTGAATGCCGAAGGAACCTGGGTCCTTCTTTTTCTTTGGCATTTTATTCAGGATGATATCGGAGGTGGTTTGGGCCAGTTTGACAGTTTCTTATTCCTCAGTGATGTACTTCCTTGATAACAAAGTTTTTAAGTATTTAGCCCAAGCCGGTACTTCAGAGAGAGCATCAAGGAGCAGAATGTTGATATAGAGTTTCTTCATGGCCTCCTTAAATCTTTGGAACCTAGTGTCCATTTTTGTCTCGCGTAATCTCCCCGGATATGGTATCCTTGGTTTATACTGCGGGATTTCTTGCTCTTTGGAAGTTTGTTCTTTTCCTTTGTCTTTCGAGTTCTTTGCAGACTTCTCAGTTCCTAAGTTCGGGGTTGCATTTTGAATAAGGACGTGTATCATCATTGTCAAGAGTGATTCTCATAGTTTCATGAAGGGTTCGCCCAGATCTTGTAGTAACTGCATTCAGCTGCTCAGGTCTATTATGGTCGTGCCTAGGGTTCGACTCAGGTTGGCCTGCAAAGGTGCCTGCTGGGGGCTTTAATTGTGCAACAATTTTTGCTAGTTGAGATTCTACTGCCTTTTGTTGAGCTTGTTGATTAGCGAGCATAGTCTGTTGGGACTGTAGCATCTGCCTTATCAAAGTCATCTCATCTGCTGGCTGGGAAGGGGTATTTTTCTGGGCAAGTTGTTGTTGCCCTTGTTTTAGTTGTTGCAGAGGTAGCGCTAACTGAGGCTGCTGCAACTGAGGGTGTAGCTGTGGGTGTAGAGGATTGTTATACTGATAGTAGTTGGATGGATTTCTAGAGTAATTGGGTCTTGGGAAGTTGTTCCTGGGGTTCCCTTGATTTTGATTGAAGTTGCTTTGGAATCCAGGAGGCAACCTATTAGAAGATCCGCCTTGCGTCTGGTGTTGCGGATTGGCAGTCCCAGTAGAGTTCCCGTATTGAAATCTTGGGTGGTTTCTTGGTTGATTAGGATTATAATAAACTTGTCCCAGAATGGAATGAATAGAATTGACTTATTCTGGCAATTACTCTTCAGGCTATTCCATGATTGGTTCGTACTGTTGTGGTGGTGGATGCATATCCATCATCACATTGTAAAGCAAGCCGCATGAAAGAGTTGGATGATCAGATGCGTGACAGGCTTCATAGGTTCCTGTGGCAGCTTTGACCTGTTGGACCTGAGGGTTTTTCTTCTTGTCAAATTCTCCAAGAGAAGTTTCAAGAGCTTGTTTCTTATGAGCTATGGTCTTTAAGGCTTCAGCAATAACCTTCATCTCCATTGATTCATCGGCTTTATAAACTTTAAGGACTCCTTTTCCAGCTGATCATCCCTAGTTGGACTGATTCTTAGCTCCAAGTGTGACTATTTTCCAGGCATCCTCGCAGTTTTTTCTCATAAAATTTCCTCCAGATGAGGAATCCAAAAATTGCTTGATGTCATCACTTACTCCCCTATAGAATGTTTCTATTAATTGATTTTGGGAGATGTCGTGATGAGGGCACTTTCGTAGAAGCTATTTGAACCTTTCCCATGCTTCCGCAAGTGATTCTCCAGGAAGTTGGGCGAAGTGATTAATCTGCTCCCTAATTTCGTAAGTTAGTGAAGGGGGGAAGAACTTCTCCGGGAACTTTTCTTCCAGGGGAGCCCATGTGGTGATTATTGGCTCCCTGTCAAGCGAATTATACCAACTCAGAGCTCTCCCAGATAGAGTGAAGTGAAACAGATGTAGCATTATCGTGTCGAAGGCAACTCCGACCTGTGGGACCAGTCGGCATAGAGCCTTGAACCTCTTCAGATGATCCATACAGTCATCTCCAGAACCTCCAGAGAATGAGATGCCCTGCATGATCTGAATCCATTGGGTCCGGATCTGAAAGTTGGGTATGTTGATGATCGGAGGTCGAACCGGATGGTTGTCTTCGTAGTTCTTAGGGACAGCATAATCCCTCAACTACTTGTTCCTTAGTTCTAACTGGGTAGCTTGGTTTGCTGCCTCATTTTCGGCTCGGATGCGGGCCTGTTCTTCTGCTCAAATCTCCGCTTGAATCTGAGCACGAGTATCAGTGATAAGTTGTGCTCTTTGAGCAGCGATGGCAGCGTTGACCCTCTCCATTACTAGTGCAGCGTGGCGTTGATCTTCAACCATTTTCTTGGCTCTTTGGCGATTGAGTCTGATGCGGCGGTGGAAGCTTCTCTCTACCTCAGAGTCGTACTCTGGATCAGGGGAGAATCCGAGGTTATGCGATGATTACATGCACGTCTTCTACCTGAGTAGAGAAAAGAAAACACCTTTTAGATGATGCTAGAGATATAATAAATTCAAGTAGATATGGATTAATTATTAAAAGAAAGTGTAAAACCCTAACCAACTAGCAAGATACTAAATGAAATTAAACCATTCCGTTGTCCCCGGCAACGACACCAATTTTTGATGGAGCTTCCATTCGCGTAGAATTGCGTGCACCACTAAAAATCCCAAAGATAGTAAGTCTTTAGGTTTAGCCTTGCTTATACTAGGCTAAAACTCCACCCACGTATGCTGAGATACGTGGAAGTCTTATCACAGTATAGTTAAGGGTCGAATCCACAGGACAACGGTCTTGTTGGCAACAAGAAGATGGAAAATGTAAGAATTTCACTTAACTCCTTAATAGTTGATACTTAGTCCAAAGATTTGATTTGGTTATTTTAAACTAAATGCGAGTAAAGTAAAAGCAAGAAATTAAACTTAGGTTGTTAACAATGATAAGGAATCACTAGGATGTGATCGGTTTTCACCACCACTACACATGGATCAAAACATGAAATCATAAAAGCATAACCTGCAATAAGAGTTAGATCAGTTAGTATCTTTGTAGACTTAGCTTCCTTTCGGAGAACTAACTACGAGGAGTGTGGGAATGTTGTAATGCCAGCCATCCTTATAGGAATGGTCACCTACTTTACAACATTCCCTCCGCAAAGTGTGTTCCTCGACTTATCAAGGTTGTACCTTCATACGTCAACTGATTCCATTTCATAGTATGAAAGTGCAACGATGTAAGTGAGTTTACTTCACTTCTTGGAAAGCACTCCTAGATACCGAAACAGATGCATGGTGGATACATGCACCAAGAACCAACATACAATCGAGTTTTGAATCTAATTGTACAAACATAGACAATTCATACTAAAAGATAAAAGATAACACAAGTTGGTGATCAGGCAACAAGCATTCATTAAACGATTGATGTCGAACTGAGCGGAAAGTATATCTCTATTGCAAACTATGGATTACATTGCATGATATGAAACATGGGTAGCGGGGCTACTCCCCGCACCCTAGTGAAAAGAGACTACTCGCTCATGACAAGGACAAAGAAGGAGGCGAGAAGAGAGAGAGAGAACGTCATCCCCACGAAGGAGAGAGGAAAGTCAACCCCTTTGGAATGACAGAGAAGGATGATCTTCACACTTCACAGGTTGCTCGATGGTAAGGACTCCCCATCCCACCTTCTTTGGCAATGAGAGAGAAAACAACTTTGGAACGGAGTGTGGATCTTAGACTGGCAGCCTTTGGGTGGGGAACGGAGGATGGAATAGCTCTGAAGTAGGAGAGGCAGCCTCTGGGCGTCTTAAAAACTTCCTTTGGGAGGACCCCTTGGGTCTTATTTATAGGCCTTAAGTGAAGTGCAAACGGTTTGGTAAATTTTGGGTCCAAATGGTCTTAGAAACCGTTTGGACCTTGAGACCATTTGGACCCCGAGACCGTTTGGACCCCGAGACCGTTTGGACCCCGAGATCGTTTGGACTTCATGCGGTCTTGAGATCGTATGACTCCAAGCGGTCTTGAGATCGTATGACTTCATGCGGTCTTGAGATCGTATGACTTCATGCGGTCTTGAGACCGGTTGACTCCATGCGGTCTTGAGACCGGTTGACTCCATGCGGTCTTGAGATCGTATGGCTTCATGCGGTCTTGAGACCGGTTGACTCCATGCGGTCTTGAGACCAGTTGACTCCATGCGGTCTTGAGATCATATGGCTTCATGCGGTCTTGAGACCGGTTGACTCCATGCGGTATTGAGATCGTATGGCTTCATGCGGTCTTAAGACCGGTTGACTCCATGCAGTCTTTAGATCGTATGGCTTCATGCGGTCTTGAGATCGCTTGACTCCATGCGGTCTTGAGATTGTATGGCTTCATGCGGTCTTGAGACCGGTTGACTCCATGCGGTCTTGAGATCGTATGGCTTCATGCGGTCTTGAGATCGTATGGCTTAATGCGGTCTTGAGACCGTTTGAGTCTTTTGTGATTTTTTTTGTCTTTTTCTGTAAGTAAAAGGGAGAAAAGTTAATCTAGCAGTATGTTTGCAATAAAAGAGAATAGTTAGAGATTTTTTCTACTTTATCTGAGAAAGAGTGTGGAAAACTGAAGAATATTACTAAGATAACATCACAAAATTGGAGGTTATCACCCCCCCAACGTAGAGTCTAGCTTGTCCTCAAGTTAGATAGAGCTGAGGCATGTAATGGCGAGGCAAATTTATTCAATTAAAATTTCTATACTCTTGCTTCAATTCTAAACCTGAGATCTCCTAAGGTTGTATCAGAGCTTTTTGCCTTAACTCTTTCAGGTATTGAGAGTTGCTTGGATCTCAGGTTTCTTCCATATCTTAGCCCGCATTGGGACCACAATTTTTGATGGAGCTTCCACTCGCGTGGAATTGCGTGCACCACTAAAGATCCCAAAGATAGTAAGTCTTTAGGTTTAGCCTTGCTTATACTAGGTTAAAACTCCACCCACGTATGCTGAGATACGTGGAAGTCTTATCGCAATATAGTTAAGGGTCGAATCCACATGACAACTGTCTTGTTGGCAACAATAAGATGGAAAACTTAAGAATTTCACTTAACTCCTTAATAGTTGATACTTAGTCTAAAGATTTGATTTGGTTATTTTAAAGTAAATGCGAGTAAAGTAAAAGCAAGAAAGTAAACTTAGGTTGTTAACAATGATAAGGAATCACTAGGATGTGATCGGTTTTCACCACCACTACGCATGGATCAAAACATGTAATCATAAAAGCATAACCTGCAATAAGAGTTAGATCAATTAGTATCTTTGTAGACTTAGCTTCCTTTCGGAGAACTAACTATGAGGAGTGTGGGAATGTTGTAACACCAGCCATCCTTATAGGAATGGTCACCTACTTTACAACATTCCCTCTGCAAAGTGTGTTGCTCGACTTATCAAGGTTGTACCTTCATACGTCAACTGATTCCATTTCATAGTATGAAAGTGCAACGATGTAAGTGAGTTTACTTCACTTCTTGGAAAGCACTCCTAGATACCAAAATAGAGGCATGGTGGATACATGCACCAAGAACCAACATACAATCGAGTTTTGAATCTAATAGTACAAACATAGACAATTCATACTAAAAGATAAAATATAACACAAGTTGGTGATCAGGCAACAAGCATTCATTAAACGATTGATGTCGAACTGAGCGGAAAGTATATCTCTATTGCAAACTATGGATTACATTGCATGATATGAAACATGGGTAGCAGAGCTACTCCCCGCACCCTAGTGAAAAGAGACTACTCGCTCATGACAAGGACAAAGGAGGAGGCGAGAAGAGAGAGAGAGAACGTCATCCCCATGAAGGAGAGAGGAAAGTCAACCCCTTTGGAATGACAGAGAAGGATGATCTTCACACTTCACAGGTTGCTCGATGGTAAGGACTCCCCTTCCCACCTTCTTTGGTGATGAGAGAGAAAACAACTTTGGAACAGAGTGTGGATCTTAGACTGGCAGCCTTTGAGCGGGGAACGGAGGATGGAATAGCTCTGGAGTAGGAGAGGCAGCCTCTGGGCGTCTTAAAAACTTCCTTTGGGAGGACCCCTTGGGTCTTATTTATAGGCCTTAAGTGAAGTCCAAACAGTTTGGTAAATTTTGGGTCCAAACGGTCTTGGAAACCGTTTGGACCTTGAGACCGTTTGGACCCCGAGACCGTTTGGACCCCGAGACCGTTTGGACCCCGAGATCATTTGGACTTCATGCGGTCTTGAGATCGTATGACTCCAAGCGGTCCTGAGATCGTATGACTTCATGCGGTCTTGAGATCGTATGACTTCATGCGGTCTTGAGACCGGTTGACTCCATGCGGTCTTGAGATCGTATGGCTTCATGCAGTCTTGAGACCGATTGACTCCATGTGGTCTTTAGACCGGTTGACTCCATGCGGTCCTGAGATCGTATGGCTTCATGCGGTCTTGAGACCGGTTGACTCCATGCGGTCTTGAGATCGTATGGCTTCATGCGGTCTTGAGATCGTATGGCTTCATGCAGTCTTGAGACCGGTTGACTCCATGCGGTCATGAGATCATATGGCTTCATGCGGTCTTGAGACCGGTTGACTCTATGCGGTCTTGAGATCGTATGGCTTCATGCGGTCTTGAGACCGTTTGAGTCTTTTGTGATTTTTTTTGTCTTTTTCTGTAAGTAAAAGGGAGAAAAGTTAATCTAGCAGTATGTTTGCAATAAAAGAGAATAGTTAGAGATTTTGTCTACTTTATCTCAGAAAGAGTGTGGAAAACTGAAGAATATTACTAAGATAACATCACAAAATTAGAGGTTATCACCCCCCTAACTTAGAGTCTATCTTTTCCTCAAGTTAGATAGAGCTGAGGCATGTAATGGCGAGGCGAATTTATTCAGTTAAGATTTCTATACTCTTGCTTCAATTCTAAACGTGAGATCTCCTAAGGTTGTATCAGAGCTTTTTGCCTTAACTCTTTCAGGTATTGAGAGTTCCTTGGATCTCAGGTTTCTTCCATATCTTAGCCCGCATTGGGACAGAAATTTTTGATGGAGCTTCCACTCGCGTGGAATTGCGTGCACCACTAAAAATCCCAAAGATAGTAAGTCTTTAGGTTTAGCCTTGCTTATACTAGGTTAAAACTCCACCCATGTATGCTGAGATACGTGGAAGTCTTATCACAATATAGTTAAGGGTCGAATCCACAGGACAACGGTCATGTTGGCAACAACAAGATGGAAAATGTAAGAATTTCACTTAACTCCTTAATAGTTGATACTTAGTCCAAAGATTTGATTTGGTTATTGTAAACTAAATGCGAGTAAAGTAAAAGCAAGAAAGTAAACTTAGGTTGTTAACAATGATAAGGAATCACAAGGATGTGATCGGTTTTCACCACCACTACGTATGGATCAAAACATGCAATCATAAAAGCATAACCTGCAATAAGAGTTAGATCAGTTAGTATCTTTGTAGACTTAGCTTCCTTTCGGAGAACTAACTAGGAGGAGTGTGGGAATGTTGTAACGCCAGCCATCCTTATAGAAATGGTCACCTACTTTGTAACATTCCCTCTGCAAAGTGTGTTCCTCGACTTATCAAGGTTGTACCTTTATACGTCAACTGATTCCATTTCATAGTATGAAAGTGCAACGATGTAAGTGAGTTTACTTCACTTCTTGGAATGCACTCCTAGATACCGAAACAGATGCATGGTGGATACATGCACCAAGAACCAACATACAATCGAGTTTCGAATCTAATAGTACAAACATAGACAATTCATACTAAAAGATAAAAGATAACACAAGTTGGTGATCAGGCAACAAGCATTCATTAAACGATTGATGTCGAACTAAGCGGAAAGTATATCTCTATTGCAAACTATGTATTACCTTACATTATATGAAACATGGGTAGCGGGGCTACTCCCCACACCCTAGTGAAAAGAGACTACTCGCTCATGACAAGGACAAAGAAGGAGGTGAAAAGAGAGAGAGAGAGAACGTCATCCCCATGAAGGAGAGAGGAAAGTCAACCCCTTTGGAATGAGCGAGAAGGATGATCTTCACACTTCACAGGTTGCTCGATGGTGAGGACTCCCCTTCCCACCTTCTTTGGCGATGAGAGAGAAAAAAGCTTTCAACGGAGTGTGGATCTCAGACTGGTAGCCTTTGGGCAGGGAACGGAGGATGGAATAGCTCTGGAGTAGGAGAGGCAGCCTCTGGGCATCTTAAAAACTTCCTTTGGGAGGACCCCTTGGGTCTGATTTATAGGCCTTAAGTGAAGCCCAAACGGTTTGGTAAATTTTGGGTCCAAACGGTCTTAGAAACCGTTTGGACCTTGAGACCGTTTGGACCCCGAGACCGTTTGGACTTCACTCGGTCTTGAGATCGTATGACTCCATGAGGTCTTAAGATCGTATGACTTCATGCGGTCTTGAGATCGTATGACTTCATGCAGTCTTGAGACCGTATGACTTCATGCAGTCTTGAGACCGGTTGACTCCAAGCGGTCTTGAGATCGTATGGCTTCATGCGGTCTTGATATCGTATGGCTTCATGCGGTCTGGAGACCGGTTGACTCCATGCGGTCTTGAGATCGTATGGCTTCATGTGGTCTTGAGACCGGTTGACTCCATGCGGTCTTGAGATCATATGGTTTCATGCGGTCTTGAGACCGGTTGACTCCATGCGGTCTTGAGATCGTATGGCTTCATGCGGTCTTGAGACCGGTTTACTCCATGCGGTCTTGAGATCGTATGAATTCATGCGGTCTTGAGACCGGTTTACTCCATGTGGTCTTGAGATAGTATCGATTCATGCGGTCTTTAGACCGTTTGAGTCTTTTATGAATTTTTTTGTCTTTTTCTGTAAGTAAAAGGGAGAAAAGTTAATCTAGCAGTATGTTTGCAATAAAAGAGAATAGTTAGAGATTTTGTCCACTTTATCTGAGAAAGAGTGTGGAGAACTGAAGAATATTACTAAGATAACATCACAAAATTGGAGGTTATCACCCCCCCTAACTTAGAGTCTAGCTTGTCCTCAAGTTAGATAGAGCTGAGGCATGTAATGGTGAGGCGAATTTATTCAGTTAAGATTTCTATACTCTTACTTCAATTCTAAATCTGAGATCTCCTAAGGTTGTATCAGAGCTTTTTGCCTTAACTCTTTCAGGTATTGAGAGTTGCTTGGATCTCAGGTTTCTTCCATATCTTAGCCCGCATTGGGACCGCAATTTTTGATGGAGCTTCCACTCGCGTGGAATTGCGTGCACCACTAAAAATTCCAAAGACAGTAAGTCTTTAGGTTTATCCTTGCTTATACTAGGTTAAAACTCCACCCACGTATGCTGAGATACGTGGAAGTCTTATCGCATTATAGTTAAGGGTCGAATTCACAGGACAACGGTCTTGTTGGCAACAACAAGATGGAAAACGTAAGAATTTCACTTAACTCCTTAATAGTTGATACTTAGTCCAAAGATTTGATTTGGTTATTTTAAACTAAATGCTAGTAATGTAAAAGCAAGAAAGTAAACTTAGGTTGTTAACAATGATAAGGAATCACTAGGATGTGATCGGTTTTCACCACCACTACGCATGGATAAAAACATGCAATCATAAAAGCATAATCTACAATAAGAGTTAGATCAGTTAGTATCTTTGTAGACTTAGCTTCCTTTCGGAGAACTAACTACGAGGAGTGTGGGAATTTTGTAACTCCAGCCATCCTTATAGGAATGGTCACCTACTTTACAACATTCCCTCCGCAAAGTGTGTTCCTCGACTTATCAAGGTTGTACCTTCATACGTCAACTGATTCCATTTCATAGTATGAAAGTGCAATGATGTAAGTGAGTTTACTTCACTTATTGGAAAGCACTCCTAGATACCAAAACAGATGCATGGTGGATACATGCACCAAGAACCAACATACAATCAAGTTTCGAATCTAATAGTACAAACATAGACAATTCATACTAAAAGATAAAAGATAACACAAGTTGGTGATCAGGCAACAAGCATTCATTAAACGATTGATGTCGAACTGAGTGGAAAGTATATCTCTATTGCAAACTATGGATTACCTTACATGATATGAAACATGGGTAGCGGGGCTACTCCCCGCACCCTAGTGAAAAGAGACTACTCGCTCATGACAAGGACAAAGAAGGAGGCGAGAAGAGAGAGAGAGAGAACGTCATCCCCACGAAGGAGAGAGGAAAGTCAACCCCTTTGGAATGAGAGAGAAGGATGATCTTCACACTTCACAGGTTGCTCGATGGTGAGGACTCCCCTTCCCACCTTCTTTGGCGATGAGAGAGAAAACAACTTTGGAATAGAGTGTGGATCTCAGACTGGTAGCCTTTGGGCGGGGAACAGAGGATGGAATAGCTCTGGAGTAGGAGAGGCAGCCTCTGGGCATCTTAAAAACTTCCTTCGGGAGGACCCCTTGGGTCTTATTTATAGGCCTTAAGTGAAGTCCAAACGGTTTGGTAAATTTTGGGTCCAAACGGGCTTGGAAACCATTTGGATCTTGAGACCGTTTGGACCCCGAGACCGTTTGGACCCCGAGACTGTTTGGACCCCGAGATCATTTGGACTTCACGCGGTCTTGAGATCGTATGACTCCATGCGGTCTTGAGATCGTATGACTTCATGCAGTCTTGAGATCGTATGACTTCATGCGGTCCTGAGATCGTATGACTTCATGCGGTCTTGAGACCGGTTGACTGCATGATGTCTTGAGATTGTATGGCTTCATGCGGTCTTGAGATTGTATGGCTTCATGCGGTCTTGAGACCGGTTGACTCAATGCGGTCTTGAGACCGGTTGACTCAATGCGGTCTTGAGATCGTATGGCTTCATGCGGTCTTGAGACCGGTTGACTCCATGCGGTCTTGAGACTGGTTGACTCCATGCGGTCTTGAGATCGTATGGCTTCATGCGGTCTTGAGACCTGTTGACTCCATGCGGTTTTGAGATCGTATGGCTTCATGCGGTCTTGAGACCGGTTGACTACATTCGGTCTTGAGATCGTATGGCTTCATATGGTTTTGAGACCGTTTGAGTCTTTTGTGATTTTTTTGTCTTTTTTGTAAGTAAAAGGGAGAAAAGTTAATCTAGCAGTATGTTTGCAATAAAAGAGAATAGTTAGAGATTTTGTCTACTTTATCTGAGAAAGAGTGTGGAAAACTGAAGAATATTACTAAGATAACATTACAAAATTGGAGGTTATTAGTAGCTATCATAGGATTGGCTCCTAGGTCCTTAATTCGGATCCCTAGCTAGCCCCCTATCTTCCTACATGCAAATGTGAGTTCTAAGTGACTAGTATAAGTGTGATTAGTGCAATTGCCTAGGATTTTCTAAAGGCTGAGGTGGCTAGTGGCATGAGGTCAAATATCCTCATCTCTACTCCCATCCTTACCCTTGGTCCTCAATTGACTAATACCACTTATTCTAGAGACCTAGACTTGGTAAGTCCTATGAGAACCCTAAAACCCTAAAAACCCTTTTCCTACTTGCTCACTTAGCTTAATCAACAACCAACCAACCTTTAAACCCTAAAAACCCTAGCTTCGCAAAAGGAACATAGCCCACACCATCTAACTCTAGTGCCCCCTCTATCTCTGTGGATCGACTCTATACTTTCCGCCTCACCTATACTACGACACGACCCCGTGCGCTTGCGGGCGTAGTGTCTTAGTAGATGTAGGTAGTTAGTGTAGGTATTATAAATTTCGAAAGCATAAGATCCCACATCCCGTGCACTCCGATCTCGTGGGGTGTGAAAGCACCACTAGCGGGGACGCACCAAGCTTTCTGGCACTGATTCCGTGGATAGAGGTGCTCGGCCTAGTTAGATAGTGTAGCTTAGCATTTCCTTTTGCCCTCACCATTGCTATTATTTATTCTTTGTGTTACTCTTGCATATTGGTTCACTAACTTGGCTACTTGTTGTTTGTTTGTGACTTGCGCAGGTGACAGCTGTGCACGCGTAGCACGCGTTCAACTTGCACCGACTTGGTGGTTTACGACCCCGAGATTGGGAGAAGGAGGCGTCAAGCTCGCCACAACCTACATCGAGAGGCCGAGATGGCCGAGAACAACCAAGATGCAGATGCTCAGCCACATCCACCGCCACATCGCCCGCTTCACGAGTACTTCACGCCGAGGAACTACAACTCCCCCATTGCCACACTGGTTGACCAAATGCCCGGTCATCAGTTCTCCATCCCACCAGCACTCTTGGGACTTCTCCCCACATACTAAAGAATGGAGAACGAGAATCCCTACCATCACATAGATGTGTTCCTTGAAACGTG
Organism: Alisma plantago-aquatica; assembly: GCA_963693085.1. Lineage (NCBI taxonomy): Eukaryota > Viridiplantae > Streptophyta > Magnoliopsida > Alismatales > Alismataceae > Alisma > Alisma plantago-aquatica. The sequence goes on from OY856411.1 coordinate 656,634,223, forward strand.
CTCTACCTTCCGCACTCCAGCCGCCACCGACGACTCAATCAGGAGGACGCTCTTTCCTTTCTCTCTCAAGGAGAAAGCCAAGGAGTGGTATGTTTCCAGGCCAGAGTTGGTCTCGTGGACTGATGTGGAGAACGAGTTTCTCAAGAAGTTCTTCCCCATTGCCAAGTTATCCTACATGAGAAGGTGCATCACGTCATTTGCCCAGAAAGAGAATGAGCCCTTCCACGAGGTGTGGGAGAGGTTCCAAAAGCTACTTCACGATTTCCCCCATCATGAGGTTCCGATGTGGCAGCTCGTTCAGGCCTTCTACACTGGGCTGGAGGAGCAAAGCCAAAACAACGTAGACTCTTCCTGCGGGGGCACTTTCATGGCAAAGCCGCCCGAGGAATCATGGCCGTTGTTTGAGCACCTCACAGAAAACTCCCGCCACCGTGCTTCCACAAAAGGGGGGCATTGTGATCGAAGCTATGCTCCCCCACCTTCTTTCACAGCTCCGAGTCGCAATACCACCGACCCTGATATGATGAAGATGATGACTGAGATGATGAAGTGGATGAAAAATCAAGCTGGTGGCTCTTCTAGCCAGCCCACAAGGGCAGTTGATACTGTAGATGAGGAGGTCAATGCTCTATATTCCTGTGGTGGCCGCAACAACCAGGGCCCAATGTCCAACTCCTACACTCCCGAGTGGAGGAACCACCTGAACTTCTCTTGGAAACAACAGAATGAGGATGGGCAAGGACAGGGGCAGCAAAAGCCACGCTACTACTCAAAGTTCGAAGAGGAGGTACTTGGGAGATTGAGGAATCTAGATGAGGTAAAGAGAAAAGTGTCTTCTCAAGGACAGAACATCAACCGTCTTGAGCAAAGGCTCGATCAAATTTCTATCTCACTTTCTCGTCGTGAAGAGGGGAGACTTCCATCTCAACCTATGACGAATCCTAACAGTGATGGTGGTTATGTGAATGCCACCCAAGCTGCATACATCCCACCACATGGCCAAGCAACCTTACTTCTGCAATATCAAGGACCACCGCACCCATATGCTCCGTCATCTCACCAACCCCCACTAAATTACCACTACCCACCACCACCTTCACATACTTACCAACCTCCATCTCCACCACAACCAACTTGCATACTCCAAAATCCTAATTCCACCCATCAAAGACCACTACCACCTCCGTCTTCACAAGCCCCCCCTTCTTCACATGAACAAGTGAGTATGGTCTCTATCATATGGGAAGAAGAAGCTGCCCAAGGTTTCGGAAAGAGGGAAAAGAAAGTGACTGAGATTGGAGGTAAAATCTTGATACTAGAAGGATCTAGCAAAGATAAAGAATGCTCAGAAGAATTTGCCACTCAAGCGCCACCAGAGAATGCTAAGTGCACCCAGATTACTACTGCGCCAGACGCGAATGTAGAGGCACTCTCATTGGTTCCACCCACACTCAGGGATACATAAATTACAATAGATATAGCTCAGCCGGCTGTTGGTGACAGTGTCACGTCTACTGTTTCACATACCATGGACATAACAGTGCTTGAAGCCATATCCTTATGGGAACCAAGACCTTTACATGAGACGAGCATCACCACCACCCCTCCTCAAGTCCCAATGAGTACAGTGAAGATAGTTGATGAAGACAGAAAGCAATCCCATGAAGGTTTGACTCTCCAAAAAAGGGGCAGAAATATCATGAATCTCCTAGGAAACTTGAAGTGGGGAACAATAGGCATTACATCACTCTTTTCATTGATGAAGGACGTATGCATGGGAAGGATAAAGTTAGTGCTACTTCCGACCGAGGAGATTGTTGCCTCAAAATCTGTGAACTTCATCACGACAATGGTTTCCCAGAAAAGAGAGGTGATCCGGGAGTGCCTCTGATTTCTTGCTACATTGGTACACAGCTCGTCAAGCACACTCTCATTGACTTAGGTGCAAGGACAAGCCTCATGCCCTAGAGCATGTACCTATGGCTTGGCCTAAACAAAATGAAACCAGTGGAGTGTGCCATTATCTTGGGTGATGGAACCAAGCGGAAGCCATTGGGGATCATGCATAACACAATAGTGTCAATGGATGAAAGGGTGAACATTGCCTATGTGACCAATTTCCTGATAGTGGAAACTGCACCTATTGATGGAGAAGAGTACCTCATATTGGGTAGACCTTTCCTATCCACTGTGGGAGCTGAAATCAATATCCGCACAGGCACGCTAACGATTACTTATAAGAGGAAAAAGTTCGACTTCTTCATGTTCACAAAAGAAGAGAGGGACAAGCTGGCCAATGAAGACTTCGGTGAGAGTTTGTGCTATCGTGACCCTCTGGAGCTGTGGAGATCAAGCCCATACTTCTATTTCATGTACACTCCTTGGGACAACAAGATCACCACAGAAGAGAAGGAGGGCACCGTGGGTGTCAATACATGATGAAAAAAGAGCAACAAGCCCGACTGAAGGCTATAAATTTAGCACTGGTGGGAGGCAACCCACGTGGTTTGAGATCCTCGAACCTTGTTTTACCATACTTTCTTTTGGTTTCTAAGAAACACACACACACACTATACTTGATAGTTTTTCTATTTGTGAATCATTTTAGCACAGACACAAGAAAGAAAAGATGATGCTGAAGGGTTTAGCCGAGGCAGAGGTCAAAGTGGAAGAAGAGATTGCAAATCAATGGAGGAGCTACAGGAAGAAGGCCAGAACGGCCGTGCTGCTCAGCACGACCGTGGTGGCCCTGTCCTTCTCACCTAAAGTTACATTGACCACTCCAGCTCTCGTCGGTTGCCTTTCGCAACCCCACGCCTTTTTACCCTACTAGTCTAAACTTCTATTTCATGACGAGGACATCATGATTTAAAAGTTTGGGGTGGTAGGGCGGTAAGCCTTCTTTCGCCACATTTTTCTCTATGTGCCTTGTGCTACATTTTGCAAGATGATCAAATAGTTAGACCAACCTTCATAGTTGTCTATCCTGACCTCATGTGCCTGCTTGCATTCAGACATTCATGTAGTTGATTTCTTACATTTTTGCGTAATTTTTATTTTTATTTTGCTTTTTCATACCATGCATCACATCTTCATGTAGTTTTTGTAGTTTCTTATGCATGATAATTAGATTTGCTGCTTTATTCTTTAAATTCCCTAAAGTAGGTTTGGATGTGATTTAGTGCAAATTGGCACCATTTTGGCCAATTTTGCCCAGATTTGAATATTCTTGCTCCGATAGGATGTTTTGACTTAATCTCCAATGTTTGAAATGAAATGGTTTACTCTTGTGACAAATGCATGCTACATTCTTAGATCCTATTGATATATGGTCTTGTTTGTGATTTTTTACATGTGAACCACATCTCTTAAGTCTGTGAATGCTTTGGTTGAATCATGAATTGAGCAAGCGGCAAACGCTTAAAGCCAATGGAATCACCTGGTAGAAATATGAATATTGTGTTAATTCTATCATGTGGTGTGATATTACTTGGTGAAGTATTGAATTAGCTTTCATGCAGGGAATCTTATGTTGAAAACTACACTGATGACCCCTCTTTGATCCAACCATTCTTCCACCACCTTCATACCTCTCCGCCTCATGAAAAGATGCCAAGAGTGCACATATCAGCCGTGGCCACCCACAAAAGTTTGGGGTGGCCACATCTCTACCTCCCCGCTTCACTCTATCCACCTTGTGCCCTACCTACACCAAGGGCAAATAAAAAGAAAAGAAAAGAAAAAATAAAATAAAAGGATGCTCCTGTTTAAGAGCATTCAAATAAAGAAAAGAGGAGTGTGTAAAAGAACTCCAAATCTTACCGCAACCCTTTCTTCTTCTTTTATACCCATTGAGCTAGAAATCGTCAAATCTAGCTCACTTTACCCTTTCTACAACCAAGTGGATCATCTAGTGTGGTTTGATGCATAAGACTAAATGCATGAAAGTGAAACAACACTCCTAGTCACCTTTGATTAACACCAACATGAAACGGTTGACCCGGAATAACATAAAGGACATATGGACAACTTGTGTTTCTATGCTTTATATTTGAAGTTTGTATGCTCAGTGCTCAGTTCATGATTGGATTGTGAAAGAAGGAGAGGATAGATGTGAGACACATGCACTTAGTCACTTCCAAGACCATATATTCAATAATTTTATGTTGCTTTGCATTTGTCATTTTTTGTTGTTGAAAAGAACGAAAAATAGAGATTAAGTTGGAGCATACTTGAGGACAAGTATGTTTTAAGTTTGGGGTGGTGATGAAGCCCTATTTTAGGGCTCCATCTTGTGCCATGTTGTACCTAAGTTGCATCTAAACATGTTAAATTACAAGTCTTTTTCCCCAATATGATTATCATTGCAAATATGCTTATGGATGTTCTTTGCATTATTTTTCAGGTACTTGGACCATGCTTAGATAGAAGAGAGAGAGAGAGGGAGTTCTAGGATTCCCCCACTCAAGGAGGGACCCAAAGAAGGCCCCAAAGTCTCCCTCAACCTACCTCCAGTGGCCAAGAATCATCCCCAAGCAAAGACATCCGAAAATGACAAAGTCAGAAGCGAAATCAAGAAGTCAAACCTCACCACGGCCGTGGCCAAAATTCCACGGTTGTGCGTTTATTGCCAAGTTCCAACAGGTTGCAACAGGGAAATTCCACAGAGTCCCACGGCCGTGGCCTCCCAGCCACGACCGTGGCCAGTGAAGACACCACAACTGTGGCCATCAGCACGGTCGTGGCCCCGAGAAGTGAAAACGGCCGTGGGCTCCTCCCACGGTCATGCGTTTATTGATCACGAAGTCAGTTGCCAACAAGGTTTTTGCCTAGAACGCCACGACCGTGGCCAAGTCGCATCAATTAAGCATGTATTTGTAGCATCAATTAAGCCTTAAGCCAATGGTTTCTTGGGTCCTTTGATGCAATGGTCAGACCTATACTCCAATTGATGGTTTTAATATATGAACTTAACCTAATGGTTAAGATCTAATGTTTCTTCATCTAATAAATTGGAATGATTCCTAAATGTAATATTTTGGTCCTAATAAAGTGATTTAAATGGTTTCCTTTATGAGATCAACTTAAGAAGCTCAGTTACTGACAACTTGTTTTAAATTAACAATCGCTTGCAGGTTTTACCCTACTCTCAATGGAACTTTCTATGTTGTTGATCAAGGGATGTCTGGGTTAGATAGTGAATCTTTCTAGAGCACAACTCAATGACTTCATAGGTGGTTTTTTCAATATGTTTACTTATGTAAACGACCAATGGCTTTACCTTTTCAACATTTAATGGCTAGAAGTTGGTGCCTCAATATTCCCAATGTTTTCGGCGAAGCCTATAGTGTAATGTTATGATTCTAATGATGAGACTTTGATGATTCAATGCCTTAAACTTGTAGTCTTACCCTTACCCTCGTATGATTATGGTTGATAATCATCATAATGAATTAATGGGTAACCCTAATGAGGTATAGCTTGTTATACCTAGCTTTAATATAACTAAATGATGGTAATTTAGTATGAATAGTCCTTGAATGATTAATACAATCATGGCATACTCTCTTATTGCTGTTGAAACCTTAGTATGCTATAACTTGATGGTTACACCTTGATTTATGTGTGGATTCATACTTGAGAATACTATGGAATGTGATGGTGATGCTTCACCTTACGCATTTATGATCCAATGGGGATGTCGTGAGTTAGGGTTTGGGTATAAGTGTTGATTAGTAACATTAATATAATTTATCTTGTTGAACCTAACTTTAATGCAAATAGATAAAGATGAGTATTCATGTTTAACATTCTTATATGATGGAATGATGGTGAAATAACCTCCTTAATATGATCATATCCTTGATAGGTTAATTGGTGATTATCATAGATGCTAAACATGTGCATTATGAATATGATGAGGGTTAATCATATCTAGATTCCTTGAATGTTGATGTATTAAAGAATGTTCTTAATGTTAATATAACCCTGCTATGATTGTTTATGAATATCTCCTAGCTCATTAATGCAATATTGTGAAGATCTGGTGTATTATATGTAAGTGATATTGTTGAGCCTTGTTATAGGGCATGCAAAGATAATGATGATCTTGCAGGGAATAGTATGATGGTCTTAATGAGCTTTGGGCATGGTTGAGCCCTGAATGAGGTGTAATCCTCTTGTGTTGATAAGGGTTGATAGCCTGCGATATCATGAAAATGATTTGTATCTTGTGATAGCATGATGACTAGTGTAGTCTCATGAATGGCAAGTGAATAGTACCATATGAAGATGAGATGAGAAGTTATGTTTCACACATTTTATATCTTTTTAAGTTTTGATATTTATATGCTTGCTAGAAGTGAATTAGGGTTTGTATATCCACTTGTTTGATGCAACCTTAATTCACCCAATTGGCATAACTAATCAAGTAGAACTCTAATCATGTAGTGCCCTGTGACGTAGAGCCATCTTCAATGTCAGTACTTACTAGATGGTGAAACGACTATTGGTAAGGGAAACCCAGAGCGCATACTATTGGGTATGTGGAGATGGAAAGTTGATGATATATCCTTGTCATCCACAGTGCAGGTTATGGAGGATGGCTATGGTCATGCCTCAGACATTTGATGTAATTGAGGACAACTACAGTTGTACCTCAGATTAGAGGGTTTTGTATACCCTGGTTTCTAGTGTCATGACCTGTACCAAGGGCAGACTAGTGGTTAGCTGCTTGACTATATGTCATTGTAGTGGTAGCTTTGACTGATATTTCATTGCCTTTTTACTCGCACTAACTGAGGGGAAGAGATCTTAGGATACTGACAATCCTAGATCTTGTACATAACTGAATAGCCCTTCACAGGGATCGGTTGGACTTTGGATGGTATGATTCAAATTCCGTAGGGCATAATAAAAGATGTAAGATAACCATGTAGCATATCTATTTAGGGTTATAAACAATGCTTCATATTCAATGATAACCCTTGTTTGCTTTCTTTTCACTGAGATCATGTATAGTACAATAAGAGATAATAGATAAACTTATGTTGTAGTTATTCTCATATTATAAACATGATTATGTTGTCAAATATACTGACATTAATGGTTAAGATGATGTTTCTAGATATGTTTAATATTTGTAGCCATGCCTATGTAATTAGAAATGCTTAAACTGCTAATCATGCCTATGCAGTTAATTGTGCTATGATGTTAGTTCTACTAATGATATATATTTGTTCCCTTTATTTGAGGTGCCAATATTGATAGCCATGTTATGTTACTAGACATATTCATGATGTCAGGTGTAACGCCTGGGCCCACTACCCTAGGCTCTAGTAGAGTTTTAGGAATGACGACTGGCCCCACAAACCACCACTAGCCTTAACTGCGCACTTTGTCCACACTGACGCGCAAGCCAGGATCAACTTCCTGACTGGTCACCCATCCTAGTACTACTCCAAGCTGAGCATGCTTAACTATGGAGTTCTTTAGAGATGGGCTCCTTGAAAAGGAGGTGCACCTTGGTGATATGGGTAGTCCAATCATTCCTTTTAAGATCATGTTATCCGAGGCCTCAAATCCTGGGATGTTACAATCTCTCCCACTTAGACTCTTGATGTCCTCATCAAGGCTCAACTATATGGCCTCATAATCTGACCCCATTTCAGTGTAGACCCACAATGGCCCATGGACACCCAGCTCCCGTCCACGGCTACCAGCGCAAGGGCGGCTCCATCTCGTCCCTACGGATAGCCTTTCCAACTTGCCTGGACCGCACAGCTCAAGACTGGAATGCCACGTGCCCATGTGGGCCCCACCTACTGGAGGGGTTATGGCTCTAATACCATTTGTAACGCCTGGGCCCACTACCCTAGGCTCTAGTAGAGTTTCAGGAATGATGACTGGCCCCACAAACCACCACTAGCCTTAACTGCGCACTTTGTCCACACTGACGCGCAAGCCAGGATTAACTTCCCGACTGGTCACCCATCCTAGTACTACTCCAAGCTGAGCACGCTTAACTATGGAGTTCTTTAGAGATGGGATCCCTGAAAAGGAGGTGCACCTTGGTGATATGGGTAGTCCAATCATTCCTTTTAAGATCATGTTATCCGAGGCCTCAAATCCTGGGATGTTACATCAGGGGTGCTTATGCTACTAGATTTCTTGTGCTATTAGCAAGGAATATGATGATAGTCGGATTAATGATAATGATTGTTATTAGATGCAATTTGATAATATTTGAGTAGATATCTATCTAGGGAAATGGATTTATTTGTTATCTATATATGCGGTGATGATCATACTTGTTTCTTAGATTATTTGCTTAATCTATATAGCATACTTAAACTGTTCAATCTGTTAAATTGATTATTAAATACTCCAACTGCTCAGTTATCTACTATTTAAAATGTTGTAATCAATAAGCATTGTTGGAGGTTATATCTCTTGCTGGAACATGGGTCTCACCCTTGTGGTTCACCACATCTTTTTAAGTAATCGGCAGTGACGGCAACAGAACCGTGGAAGTAAATAGGAACTATAGTAATGATTCTTTGAGAAAGTTGATTGGAAGTCTAGTGTGTCCTATAGTCATCCCTGTACTCTCAGGTCTGGGAAGGAAATGTTTGTATATGGAATTTTAAACGAATCAGACTTTTATAAGCATGTTAATGCTTATTTGTGTGGCATATATGATTATTGGTCTCCTGTGTATATATGGTGTGGTTAAGGCAATAAAAAAATTTGTATCAAATTCTTGGCATAGTGTGGATATAAGAAAGATGATGGGCTCTTATGCAAATGTTTTTGAGTGGGAGTTGATGTTGGAATCAATTTTAATTTACCCATATTTTTGGGTATGTGATTAATTAGTGATCAATTGTGTTTTTTGTTTTGAGAAATGTTGTTTAGTGTAACGGGTCCTCACAAGTGTATATTATGACCTTGGATCCTACCAGATAAGACCGAATTTTTTTAAAGGCATACACAATGGTGATCATCTCTCTCTTTGTTGTTCTGTAGTTCCGTTGCGCCTCATTGAGGGTCTTTGAGGCATAGTAAATCACCCATTGATTTTTGTTGATGTGTTGCCCTAGAATGGCCCCAACTGCATAGTCACTTGCATCGCACATAATATCAAAGGGTTGTGACCAATTAGGTGCACAAATTATGAGGGTAGTGGTTACATCCTTCTTTTGTGTCAAGAACCTCTTCATATGTTCATCATTAAAATTGAAGTCAACTTCCTTTAACAAGTGGTTGGTAACGAGCTTTGCTTTTTTTACGAAGTCATGTATGAAACTCCGATAGAACCCTATGTGGCCAAGAAAAGCATGTATCTCCTTCATGGTTATGGGTGGGGGTTGTTTTTCTATCACTTCTACTTTCATTGGATCGACTTCAATTCCTTGTCTGGAGATTTTATGACCCAGGACAATACCTTCATACACCATGAAATGACACTTCTCCCAATTTAAGACTAGTTGAGCCTCCTCACATATGTTTAGAATTGTGGCCAAGTTGTCAAGGCATTTGTCAAAGGAGTCCCCGTAAACAAGAAAGTCATCCATGAAGACCTCCATGATGGATACCATAAGCCCTGAAAAGATGGATGTCATACAATGTTGAAAGGTTGTTGGGACATTACAAAGGGAAAATGGCATGCATCTGAAGGCTTACATCCTAAACAGGAAGATGAATGTAGTTTTTTCTTGGTCACCAGGGTAGATGGGAATTGTATTGAACCCAAAGTAGCGAAATAAATAAAACACATATTCCTAGTGAGAAAGCCTCTCTAAAACCTGGTGTAAGAAAGGAAGTGGGTAAGGATCTTTCTTAGTTGCCTTGTTCATCTTATGGTAGGCAATACACATTCTCCATACCGTGATAGTCTGTGTGGGTATGAGTTCTACTTGGTCATTTTTAATTATAGTGGTTCTACCTTTCTTAGTACTACCTAAACTGGGATCACCCACTGAGAGTCATTTGATATATAATCATTGCTCATAGAAATTTGACTACTTCTTTCTACACAACATCTTTCATGTTTGGGTTGATCTCGTGTTGTGAGTCTCGTGACAGTTTGTGGTCTTCTATCATGTGTGTCTTGTGCATGAAGAGAGCCGCGCTAACTCCAGTGAGACTACCCATGCTATAGCCCAGAGATTTCTTCTCCTTTGTTAATATTATCATCAGTTTATCTTCTTCTTCTGGGTTGAGCTTAGAGCTAATTATCCCTGATTCAACACTATTTTAGGGCTTCATCTTGTGTCATATTGCATTTCAATCACATCTATACCTTCTAGATTACATTCTATTCCCCTCAATATGCATATTTGTGTAAAATGCATTTATGGCCATTATTTGCATGTTTTTCAGACATTTGGACCATGCTTGATGGAAGAGAGAGAGAGAGAAGGAGTGATCCTAGGGTTTCTCTATCCTTAGAGAGGCTTAAAATGAAATCTGATGCTCTCTCAACCTACCCCTAGTAGCTAAAGATCCACTGAAGCAAAGGTATCTAAGAAAATCTAAAGAAACAAGTCAAAGTGTTGATCTAAAGACCAGCACGACTGTGGTACCATAGAACGGTCATGCTAGGACACTTGGAAATCAACTTAGTCATCCTCAAGTAAAGCTAGAATCTCCACGGCCGTGCCACACATAATGGTTGTAGTGAACTGACCCAGAACGGCTGTGCCACCTTGCATGGCCATGTGAGATCAGAGGTTGAACGGTTGTGGAGCCAGGAACGGGTTGTGCATTTCGAGCCACCACGACCGTGGTGACCACCACAACCGTGCTACCCTAACCCCACCACAGTCGTGCCACCTTTAGTAAAAAATCAACCTATTCCCTATAATTTTTCACCATTTCTCACCATGGTCCTTCCCATCCACCATGATCGTTCTCACTGCTCCACACCACAACTGTGGTGACCACCACAACCGTGCTACCTACAAAAACCTAGATACTTTTGCATTGTTTTTCCCATACTACCCCTACTTGACCTAGTGCTTCCCCCACACCAATATATACCTTGGTGGTGGCTCCAGTATGAGGTTAGCTACCTTCTATGACATCATAGCTCCCCATTTTTGTCCCTTAGCCATTCCACTCCATTTACACCTCCATTTCACCATTTCCACCATCAAAACCCTAGTTTCTTCTTGTTTCCACCCTTTCCACCGTCACCCCTTGCCATTGCACCTTAGAGGAGGGAGGAGGACGACTTGCAGTAGATGAAGTGGATGATTTATTGATCTACACCAAGCTCCATGGCCTCTTCTATCTCTTTATCCCTTCTTTTTGTACTTTGCATTGTTTTGAGTAGCTAGGCCCCTTGGGTGGGCTGTTTGGGGTGCAAAATGTTACTTTGACACCATGTTGGGGGAAAATGATATGTAAACATTGTAATTAAATTTTCAAATTATTATGTTCTATTTCTATCTCACTCTACATGAATTTCTTGTTGTTTTATTCTTGAAGTCAATTAGGAATTTAGGGCAATTGCTTATACGTATGAATTTTGAGATTTGCTCCTACATCCAATTCTTGGATCCTTAGCTAGCTACTCATCCTCTTACATTCTAATCAATTCTCTTAACCTTAGTTGACAGATCTAAGTAGCTAGTTTAGATGAAATCAGTGTGTTTAGCATGGAGCTTTCTCGAGGTTAGAATGTGGGTGATGGGAGGCCTAAAACATCACCTCCACCGCCATAACTAATCTCAACCCCTAATCATCCTAAGATCATCTAACCTATAAACCTAGGCTTGTTTAGACTCTACACCCAAGCCCTAACCCAATTGAGACTCAAAAGGGTAGTAGGGAGTGCTAGGAATTAGTTCCCCTATACACAAACTAGCATATCCATGGCCAATTAGTAGCTTAGGAAAATTCATTAGACTCTATATTTTTCTTTGGTTTGATAATCTAAATGGAATCATAATGCTCACATGTCACCCCCAACTTAATTGATAAATGTGTCCCCTAAACATCCCACATCTCCCTTTAATTGCTTTAAAACCCTAATTTCCTTCTTGCTTAGCTAGGGTTAGCTTAATTAGCTCTTCTCCTACTTAGATAGCTTCTTTCTCTGTTCTTACCTTGTTCTTGCTAGTTTAGATCCTTAATTGATCTTTTTCTCTATTTTCTAGTCTAGTGTATTTTAATTGTCTTCATGCTTGTCTTAGTGTAGTTTGTTCTTTTCTTACCTTGTGTTTCCTTTTCCTTCTTAGTAGAATTAATTGTCTAGGGTTAACTTAGGTTTTGTTCTTACTTGTCTTTCTTTCTTGCTCAACTTAGTTTAACAATCAAATCACCTTTAAAACCTTCAACCCTAGACTCCGTAGTAGGAACCTAGCACCAAAAACTAACCTAGCTCTAGTGCCCCCTCTTTCCCTGTGGATCGAACCTATACTTGCCACCTTACCTATACTACGACATGACCCCGTGTGCTTGCGAGATAGCATTTTAGTAGAAGTGGGTAATCCACCATGTGCTTCTATCCATAGGGTTGCATCTATACAAACTCTGATTGAGTAGTGTGTAGCACCATTTGCAGGAGTGCACCAATCCCCTAAAGCTGAAAGACTTGTTTGGGCTTGCTATGGTATCGTGTTGAGAATTTCAACATCATTGTGCCAGGACCTTGGTTGGGTTGGTAAAATAGGGGTTGCTTGTTATGTCACAAATCATAGGTTGCATCATTGTGGCTGCAAGTGATGGTGAAAGCAATCTTTTTACTTTGGTGGCCTAATTTGGGTTGCTCGTCCATTAGGGTGGGGGTGGCTTGAATCATGTTGTTGGGATACCTTTCAAGTGTCTTTTTGGTTCATCCTATGGATAATGAGGGCTTGTAAATCTCTAGGCAGAAACAACCTATTGCTAGCCTTCATTCAGTTGGATATTGCTTGGCGAGTCAGGTGATTCATTGAGTGAAGTAGCAATTTGTATTGGGTTTGAGGAAACCCTCTTCCCTTTACTTCCCCTACCTTTTTTTGAAAAGAAGTAAAGTAGTTGTGTTAATAAAAACCAGGTTGCCTCCTGGAAGCATTTTGTTTTTAATATCATTTGGCTTGACGTAATGTTGATGCTCCCTGTGGGGTTTGTTTGGAAAGGAAAGGAAAAATTGATGAGGAGCAACTATAAAAATTTAGGGAAATTTTGATTTTTAGTAGAATGGGTATTGGCATCATAGAGTCGAACCTAGAGCAGTATTATCGAGGATTGGGTAAGGGGTGAAGGGTTTGCAATTGCTTATGTTGATTGGGGATTGGATCCCCATTATTTTTTTCACCTTCTCGAGATGTAAGGTCATCAGTGGCAAAATATCACTTAATCCTATGGTAATTCACAACAAAGTCACCTTTGATGTTATCCCATAATACATATGCTCCATGAGGGTACACATATTTTACTACATACGGTCTGTACCATTTGGTTTTTAGTTTTCTTGGGAATAGTTGCAATCCTAAATTATAAATTTAGGAGAAGGTTTCCCACTTTAGTATCCTTTCTTCTTATGTGATTGTCATGCTATATTTTAGTCAGTTCCTTGTACATGCATGCGCTTTCATAGGATGACATTCTAAGCTCGTCTAGCTCTTGGATTTGTAGCAGGTGATTCTCTTTGGCGGCATATAAATCAAAGTTAAAGGATTTTATGGCCCATGTAGCCTTGTGCTCCATTTACACCGAGAGGTGATAGGATTACCCATAAACAAAGTGGAAATGAGTTGTTCTTAATGGTGTTTTCACTACAGTATGATAGGCTCATAGAGCGCCGCTGATTTTCTCCCATGTATGACATAATTGTTGTGTTTTTTCATTGTGAGTTTGTTTCTTTTTTAGTCCACCCCAACCACTCTTTTCTCCTCCATGGTTGGTGTGAGGGGGATAAATAGAGGAGAGATGGCATGGAGGAGGGTAATATTATAGTGTGTTGATGTATATTTGTATGAATCTTTATGCACTTCTTGAATAAATTTTGGATTGCTACTATTGACCCTTATGATATATGCTTCTTGGAGAGATGACTATATGGTGATTAATGTCTACTACTTACTTTTTCAAGCTAACAGTCTTCCATCCAGATAAGTCTACACTACCTTCTACTTTTCTTCTGTGCTTTATTTGCATGTTGACATTGTCATGCTTTGCACATGTCGACTCTTTATTTGTTTGTGTTTTCCTTGCATGTTGATTAAACTACTATGAGCCAACACTCTCTGGACTTTTCTACTATGAAATAGCACTCCTTTGATTATATGATGAAGATTATGGCATCTTCTTGCTATTGTTTACTACTACTCCAAATGCTACATCTTTTTTTTCTTGTCGGGCAAAACTCCTGTTGTTTTTTTTTCATTTTTTGGTTTTTTGAAAGGTACAAAACATGTTAGTTCTCAATATGAGAACTAACTATAAGAAAGAAACTTATCTATACATTTTAGAAAGATATTCCAAAAAGAATGAAAAGCATTTGTGTAAAAGCCCTAGGAAACCTCCACCAACAAAAGAAATAAACAAGCAGGCCCAGAATAGCAATGGTAGATCCACACTTCATAAACTGAAGATAGAGAAAGGCCACCACGTACTCCTAATAAGATAATCTAAAAAACCAACAAATGCTCATAAGAGCCAACCTCCAACCCAAAGGATCGATAAAACTCAGAGCAACAACTTTCAAGAGCCATGCATTGTGCCAGAAAATAAAGCAAGCAGGAGAGGAATCAAAGAACTGCACTCATCAGAATATAAACTTTTTTCGCCTCCCGCACCCCCTTGGTTGCAGACTGAACACAAGATATCTGAGGCTGATGTATGGATTTGAATGAAGAGATCAGAACCTCATCAACAACTGACTACTTAACCTTGAGAAATATTTGCCACATTGAACAGATAAGCTCATCCACTCAAGAGCAACTAGATGAAGGAACGGAACAACAAACAAAATTGTTGCATCTGACCCCAACTAATCAACATTTGTCTGACAAGAAGATACAAACACCTTCCAAAAGAAAAAGGTAGCTGAACAAAATGAGACCATAAGACATATTTCGAGCGAGCTCTACCACTCCAAAAAGGATAAGCTCGACCACTCGAACAACAACTTTAGAAAAAAGATTGCCACACAATTGCAATGGCAGCCAAGGACCATAAAACAATAGTAGAAAAAAGCAAGCCATAACAGAGAAAATTGTAGCTCATCGGCAGTAGGTCCACAAAGAACTAAAGTCCAAAAAAAGGATTCATCCAATTGCAGTAAGATCAAAAAAAGTCCAGAAGGAGCATCAATCTAAAGACTGGGACATATAATCCAGAAGACCACTCCCAAAGGAGAAAATTGCATGCTACATCTTATTTTATCATCAAGCTTATGCTTTTTATTTGTGACATGCACCTGTGGCCTAAGACATACTTCAGATTCAGCCTGCTTTGGGTTATCTATTTGAGGCAGAGTATTTAAGTGATGAGTGCTTTATTGTAATCTAGAGTGGGAGAAATATCCTTGTATAAGCTTAGCTTATATTTAGTTCTTCCTCTTTGTTTTTCAGTAAGTCTCTCTATTTGTGAGATGACTTGGGATTCTCCCAAGCTTCAGCTTGAGCGGGCAGAGAGTCTAGTTAATTTAGTTATTTAAGTTATTTGAGTTTAATTGTATAGGCCCAAGTGTATCTTGGCCCTCTAGGGTTTAGTCTAAAGTATGTAAGCTTCCCCCATATCCTACATAAAATAGGGGGGGTTCCTCTTATCAATTTATAGCATAGCCATCTTTTACTTTGTAACAACATCAAATCCATGCATATCAAATGGCATGAGATGCACTTGAATGTTGCATCCTGATAAATAAAGAATATAAGATGAACACACCTCCCAAAACATGGAAGAAACAACAAATGGAATTCTAGAAGAAGGCTATCATCCCTACAACTAACATGCAAGTTACAACTATATATCACCTCTCTAACGATAAATGAGTGTGTCACACCCAGGTGAACTAAAATAGATACATATATAGATTCATATCAGTCAGAATGAAAAAGTTTTATCTGACCTATTAAGACACTTAGGTTGACCACTCCTTCTAGTTGGCTCATAGAATAGAATCTAGCTATTGCATGTTGTCATCCTTGGCCTCTACTAGTTGGTCCTAAAGACCCTACTTGTGATGTATGTCCATGAACTATGTTACCACCACCACTGAACTATTATTGCTATGAGCCCTTTCGACTCTGTCTCAACTACTACATGACCATCTAATCCTTCACCGGGAAAAACCATCTCACATTCCCTACCTAACCATAGTTGTAACACATCCTTGTATCATATGAAGGCCTAGATGACCCTATCATCAACATTAACCCAGAATTGTTCACCCCAGATGGCATAAAACTGTGACCTCTCCCTTTGTTAGAAGACCACTGTGACTGCACCTATCCTTGGCTCATGAAATGTCTCCCTCAATTGAGACTACTGGTACTACAATGAACAAAGCCTTAGCTTCTTGAAATTGCCAAATGGTGATCCTTGGGATAGAGTGGACCTCTTTCTGGCACTAGCCTCTCATTGCTCCACATCTATCATCTCTATCTGCCTCACAAATTCAACAAAGGTGGAAAACTTCTCACAAGACTTGAAAGTTGGCGTTGTCTGAGCTAACTCAGTGTTCAAACCCTTATGGAACCACCTGATCCTCTCCTTCTCTATGGTTGCCACATGAGGACGGATGCCTAACAACTCCATGGAATTTGCCTCATAGTCATTAACAAACCATGATCTCTGTTGCAAACCCTCAAACTAATCCATCTTCTCCTCCAGATATGGCAAGGGGAAGTAATGACCGAGAAACTCTCACCAGAACTCCTCCCAACCGATCATCTCTCCATATCACTTCTCCTCCTCTGTGGCCCACCAATGGCTAGCTCTACCCTTTATAAGTTAGACCACATACTACACCTTGTCATTCTTTGAGATTTTCAAAATCATGAATGCCTTCTCCATCTATATCAATCATATGTCAGCATCTCTCAGGTCTGTTGTACCCACATACTCTATGGCTCCCACATGCTTCAACCTCTAGAAGAACTTTCATGGACCTTGAGATTCAATATTAGCATTAAGTGATCTTGGTTTAGGTGTAGGCTCCCTATCCTCCTGATGCATGATATTCACCATAGAGTGTTCAACCACTGACGGGAAGGCCAGATGAGTTGTGGTTGAAGGGACAAATAGAGTTAGGATGGGTTGTTGTGGCCACGTATCAGGTACTCCATCTGGTACATGTTTCCTACTGCCAACACAAGACACCAAAAATCTACTCTCGACATGTTCTTTATGTTCTCTAGACATATCCTTATAACCATAAACCATGGTTAGATATGTTGTATTATGTAAGAACAGACACAAAAACCTAAGTCCTATGTCCCAGTAGACTCAATGAACCTAAGGCTCTTATACCACAAAATGTGGCAACCCACCATGCTAAAAGAGATTACTCAAAACAAAACAACAACCAAGCACTAATTTTATCACATAACCAAAAAGGTACAAAATTAAAACCAAATAACATTTTTACCTTCCATCAGAAACACTTGCATAAGGGTCCAACTAGATTATATTATCCATACCAGGTATCTTTACATAAGTTCCATGGCCTCAGCCAAAACATGTAATCAAAAGATGTTGTCCACATTATTACATCATTTACATTGCTAAAGGCATACTTAGAAATAACTTGAGTCCACATACATAACTCCCCACCCAGACCTGAGAGTAAAGGGATGACTATAGGAGTCTACAAGAACCCCATGAACCTTCTATGACTATAGGTCTTCAAACTGCACCTCCTTGTCACTCTAGGTCATACGATAGTGTTGATCACCTAAAAAACATTTGATGATCCATGAAGTGAGACCCATGTCCCGACAAGAGGTATAACCCCAAAATCATCTATTCCTTACTAGAGATATGTATATTAAGCAATTAAAGTAGACAATATTACAAAATTTTAAGATTAAATAACTTGCAACATAACAGATGTAGCTAGAGGCATTTCTATCATTATATATCTCACAACCTAATAAACCATCTATGATTTAAAGAATACATGGCAAGGGTTATCATCCAATGTGATTTGTTGATTACCTCAACAATTATGCTACACGACTGAGTTACATTTTATTAAGCCTTGGGTAGTTTGAGGTATACCACTCAAACCACAAGCTGACCACTACTAAGTCAAAATCAGCTCTGTATAAGATCAAGGATAACTAGAATCCTATGATATCTTCCTAGGTGCAACCTTAACTTCAACAATGCACTCGACTACATAAAAATGGATATCTCTAAAGGCACAACTCTAGACAAGGCAAAGAAAAGGCAAGTATACTACTAAATATTAACATCCTCCATACCAACTTGGCCAATCACTATGATGAGATCATAGATCGAAAGATAATTGAAATACATAGAAAATATATTGACATTCTAAAAATTGAAGAGGAGGTTCGGAAGTAGAAAAGTCACATACAATGGCTATTACATGGTGACCTTAACTCGTGTTTCTACAATTCCTATGTAAAACAACAACGATGTTCCAACACTATAACTATGTTGAGGAACTCCAGGGGAGAACGGACCAGCAAGGAACACAAGGTACATTTGTTGTTGGTGAATAATTTCAAAAAATTATTTATTGATCCACACTATGTCGAAGCCCACAAATTCAAGAACTATATAGGTGTTTTTGAGAAACTTAGTGATGATCAATGCCATAGGATGGCGAGTGAACCAAAACTGGATGAAGTCTATAAAGGTCTGCAATTGTCGAATCCTTACAAAGCGTGCGACCTGGATGGAGTTGATGGCTCCTTTTTGCTAGCAAACATGCATACAGTTATGAAGTCTATCCTATTGACTATGTCGAAGGCCCTAGTAGGGGAAGCTCTTCATAACTCATTATCTGATGTGAATATTGTCCATATACCTAAAGTTTCTAAGCCTGAAAGATGTAAGCCATTTAGACTGATACCTCTAAACAACCTCACACTTAGCCTGACATCCAAAGTTGTCATCGAGAGGCTCCAACAATACCTACAATCTTGGATATCACCAACATAGAGTGCATTTGTTCTAGGTCACAAGATTTTGGGCAACATAGTGGTGGTCTAGGAGCTCATCAGTAGTATGCATAAGAGGAATGCCACCTGAACCATGGCCATCGAGGTCAATCTTTCAAAAGCATATGACAATATGACTTGGACATTCATTGCGGACAAACTGGAGAAGGTTGGCATTCTAGATCCCATCATAAGGTATATCCTAAACTCCATGTCTGAAGGACATGCTTCAATCATATGGAATGCCAAATCAGTAGGGACCTTCAAGGCTACTAGGGGCTATTACAAGGAAATCCATTATCTCCATACTTATTCGTGCTATGTTTAGAACGCCTAAGTCAAAAAATTGAAAACAAGGTTCCAGGAAAGATGTGGACACCATCTATATTAACGGCGAAAGGCCCATACATCTCACATCTATGCTTCATAGATGACATGATCCTATTTTCTAAATAGGAGGCTAAGAAAATGTAAGATATTCTGAACTACTCAAGGAGATTGGGGAGGTGTCAGAGCAAGCTATATCCATCAGTAAGTCATATGTACACTTTGCCAAAACTTTCCCAAGAAGAATGTGGAGAATGATTTGCCACATTAGTGGCTTTTATAAATTAGAGGACCTTGACAAATACCTTGATGTCCTTGTGATACATGGAAAGGTTATGTATAATGCCTATGGTGATGTATTACATAAACACCTGGACAACTTGATGTCTTTCGCTAGAAGGAAGAGTTTCCATTGCCAAACCAAGTCTAAGTGCAATTACAAGTGATATCATGCAAACAACAGTTCTGTCTTTAAAAGTATGTGATAGAATACACAATAGCATTTGGTCCTTTATGTGGGTGGTAATCACAAAGCACACCCCTTATCACTTGTAGTGTAGAACAAGGTCACGAGCAGCAAAAAATGGGGTGGGCTCAGAATCAAATCAATATGAGAGTGGAATCTCACCATGATAAACAAACATGCTTGGGAAGTGAGTACAGGTGGACACTCCCTCTGGTTCAAGGGTATGTAGTTGAATCCTCGGCGGTCCTTTAGCTCCAACGTTTCTAATGTACCTAGACTGGGAATAGTAGTGCTCAAATGTAAGGAGTTTTTTGAAAATAATGCCATCTGGATCCACATTAGTGGCAATGACATCAATTTCTAGAAAAATAAATGGTGGATTTCTGAACATTCGCTTATTAATAGAACAAAGAAGCAAATACTGCCATTCCTTAGTGACCTTTAGGTGCCCATCATCGTCAACCTAGAGCATCAGTGGGATGTCAAGTTCATGAAAGAATGGATTATTGATGAGGACATAGAGAAAATAAAGGGAATTATGATCCCTTATCGTCAACGCTACAACAATATAAGAGCATGGATCCACAAAGACACTGGCATCTCCACAACTAGAAGTGCATATACACATCTACAATTATATAAGGATATCAGAATCCCTGGTGAGTGGAAGAAAATATGAAGGGCCAAGGTCTCAGTGAAGGTCAAAACCTTCATGTGGTTGGTCGGACACAACACCATTCTTTAAAATAGTCAGAGACTCGTTCGTTATATGACCAATGACAATACATGTCCTAGTTGCAATGACTAGGATGAATCATGTCTACATGCTCTTTGGGACTATGGTCAGGCTAAAGAAGTCTAGAAAGGAATTATGACCATCTTCAATGGAATGTGTTCTTTGGAAAAGATAATCTCTGGAAATGGTTGTCAACTAACATGAGCAAGACCCTCTGCACACATACATGTTCATCATTGGTTGTTGGAGCATCTAGAACAACAACAACATGGAGCTTTTTTAAAAGAAGCAGAAACCCACAACACATCTAATCATGGCTATCAAAGAAGAGGCCCGAGTGACTAGTATCTCCTGGAAAAAAACTTTAGCAGATGAATCACATAGGAACATGATTTCTTGGACTAAACCTCAACTTCACTTCATGAAATTAAATGCAGATTCTACCTTCAAGAAGCACCATGCATGCATTGTTATAGTCTGTAGGGATCATAATAGTCAATGGAAGGGAGGATGGGGAAAATGGTTTGTGTTGAGAATGACCTAACTATGGAACTAATGGCCATCAAGTTGGCAGTTTATATGGCAATAGACATGGGTACCCAAAATTCTATACTAGACTCTGACCCCTTATTGGTGTGGTCTACTATCCAAGGCCAACCATAGGATTACCAAAAGGCAACTAAATGGATAATGGAGGTCAAGGAGAAAATGATGAATAGATTGTTGGCTAAATTGGACATTAGCATACCTTTTCTTTTAATGATGACAAACATTTCATTCTTGTGGATGTAATGCGTGACTTGAGTATTTCAGGATTCAAGAAGATAATGAGATGATACTAAGTGGATAGTTGAAGATAAATGAGCGTAAATGTTTAATATTCTCATGATTGTACTCAGTGTAAAAATTTGTACAAGTATATAATGTATAAGCACTTAGATATCATGTAAATCAAGTGTTAGATCTTTCCTATCCATATAAACCCTAAGTTAGAATCACCCTTAGAGTCTAGAGTCATTATCTTTAATTTGAACAATCATTTGATAGGTGGTTCAAAACATTGTATTAGTGACACTCGCAGTCGAGAAACTAGTCGACCAAAACACCCTCAGTCAAAAATATTATTGATCGAGAACCACCTCAGTCGAGCATACATAGCACTGGACAAAATCATCAAGAATATGGTCGACTGACTAAACCTTGGTCCAAAGCATATGACCTTCAGACCACATAGTTGGTAGTTGGGATTATCCATTGAATAGACTTGCATTCAACTCAGGCTCAGTCAAAGAAATTCTCGACTCACACGTGGTCGGTCGGCAAACTTGTCGACCGAACTGGGTTTTGGATTGTCCTTTCCACATTCAAGTAAGTTAGTCATTACACCTAACTTTGACCAACACTAATAGATATATCTCATCCTAGAACCCTCTAGACTCTTCCCCAAATAACCTAGTCTGCTACAAACCATTCCTGTAGATAGGGGTGACCATAGGACATGTAGAACACACAAGCTACACTTGAGCAATCATTCAAGAGAGCAACAAAGGGTAGAATCACTTGCATCTTCTTCCTTGTGCTCTAAAGTTGTGTCGCATAGCTGCAATATCCTAGCCACCAAATTGAAATGCCCATCCTAAGTGAAAAGGAGATCTATACACTTGATATAGGAATTAAGATGTTGTACTTCATTGGTTAAGTATTTCTTTCTTCCAATCTATTTCCTTTGTATTGTACTTCTTCTCATTGACTACTACAGGTGTAGGAGGCTGTCTAAGGGAGGTTGCTTGGAGTTACTTCAACGTAAAGAAAGCTTTTCCATGGTTTCTTGAGGTTACTTTGAGAAGGCTGCTTCAAAGGAGGTTGGAGCTACTTCTAGGTGAAGGCTACCTCAAGGTGGTGGAGCTACTTCAAGGTGGTGAAGGATGCTCCAAGGCTGCTTAAGGTTACTTCAGGAAGGCTGCTTTTAAAGGTGGTTGGAGGTACTTCTAGGTGAATGCTGCCTCAATGTGATTGATGCTATTTCAAGGAGGTGAAGGTTATGTCAAGGTGAAGTTTCTCCTTGAGCTGAAATTGAGGGTAGTTTTCTGCAACAAAAGACATTGGTAAACTTTATGTATTGTGTATCAATATAGAAAGGGAATAAAATGCATACTTTGCATATCTTGGTTGGGAACAACTAGGTAGTACACTAACATATTTTGATGAAACCACTCTACATCACATGTCTTCTTGTGGTTGCTTTATTGATTTTCATTGCACTTTAACTTGATTTTCTAAATTGATTAAAAATATTCAAAAGCTATGTTCGCCGCCCCTCAAGATTTTTTAATTGGTATCAGAGTAGGTATTCAAGGATCCCTAGAAGGTCTTGAAGTAATGGGGGATGGTGTTTCTAGCAACCTCAACATGGAAAGGATGCACGAGAGTCATCCATCAACAAGTGACTAAGATTATAGATGGTGCTATGAATGTGAAGTAAGAGGCCACTCGACATTTTGTTGTCTAAAGAAGAAGAAAGAATGTGAAGTAAGAAGTCATTCAAAATTCAGTTGTCTAAAGAAGAAGAAAGGAGAAAATTCCACAAATCTACAAGGGAAAAATCAAGTGATAGTAAAGAAGACAAGGTAAGTTGCTTCATTGCAATAGTTGATGAAGAAGAAAATGAGGTAAGTCTTCTTGATTTATCTGAAGAATAGCTAGTTAATAGTTTATAAGAACTCCATGACAAGTATGTTGAGTGCAAAAGGAAATTGAAAAAGGTTTTAAAAACCAATGATGAGTTGTATGCCAAAATAGTTGATCTCTCTTCTGAATATAACTCTTTGAAAGATTCTATTAATAATTGCAATGTCAAATCACTTGGTCTAGAAAACAATAATGATCTTCTTTATCAAGAACAGTTTGAATTGCTTGCTAAGATAAATGATTATCAAAATCAACATGTTCTATGTTCTCATTCAAATTATTATATCATTGTTAGAGAAAGAGATTCTTTGCTTCCAATTTTAGATCAAGAAAAAATAGATATTGCAAAGAGAATTGATGAAATTTCTAAGTTAAAAAAATATGTTGATAGTATAAAGAGTAATAATATTCTTGATAAAATATTGGAAAACTCTTTTGAACAAATTGGAAGAAGAGATATAGGCTATGTACCTAAAGAGAAATATTTCCCAAAGCCTAGAAATAGAACAACACAAAAACCCGCTCCTAAAATCATGTATGTGCCCAAAGACAATCTAGCACATAAATAAAATGATAACAAGGGAAATGAAATTGATTCTATTTGTTGTCACTATTGTCAATGTTTGGGCACTATTAATTTTCTTGTCCATATAAGAAAAAGAAGGATGTTGACATGGTTTGGGTTCTAAAACCTCCAACTTAGAAATGTTGGACATACTAGTTGAGATTTGACCTAAACTTCATTTTGAAATTCATAATGGCTTATCTCAACTAAAATAAGCTTGAACTTGTATATCTTTGAGTAGTTGATTGATTAAATGTGTTATTTGGATTAAAGCAAATGGAATAAGAAATATCATGTTCATGCTAGAAGTAGTACATGTACTTGCAGAACTAGATTCAGTCGACAAGAATCTCGATCGAGATGCTTATCAGTCAAAAATCAAATTCAACAAAAAATATTTCTATCAGAAATTTTATTGTTGAAATCATTTGCTTGAAATCAATACTTGAAGGCTGTAAAGTACTTTTCATTCAAATTCATATATATTCAAAATAATGTTAATTAGTCATAACCTAAAGGACAACTATATGGGTACCAAAACTTTCATACCTTTTAGGTTTGGATGGTCTATGAAAATTGCTCTAAAAAGCATATGACCAGAAACAAGGAAATTTTCATACACTTGGATGAGAGGTAAAATTATTGATCATATTTGGAGAAAATTTCAAAGGTAAAACTATTAGCATAGGTAATGTTGGTACAAATTTTAAATATGCTATTTGTCAAAAAACTACATCATAAGTGCTATGAAAATGGTTATGATTCATAGGAAGACATCAAAGTTGTTGATAAATGAAAAATAATTGTACCTATATGGATACTATTTGCAAATAATGTATTGTTTATGGCATAGAAAGAGTGTTCATGCAAGAAAGTTGCTTAGAAATACAATCATTACCTAAACTTTCTTTTAAAAAATCTAAGATTTGTGTATTCTAGGAAAGTGAAAGTGAGATCTCTTTTTAAAAGTAAAACTTTGCTTCATTAGTACTCATTTGGTTCTATGTGAATTTTATTTATATGTGGTAAAGGTTGTTGTCTTCTCTTCAAAAAAAAAGATGAATTCGATCTTAAGACACAAAAGGGATTTATCTTGGAATATTCCACATCCAACAAAGCATCTAGGATTTATATGTCTACATCTAAGAGAAATGAAGAATAAATGCTGATTATATCCTAATTGATAGTTGTTAGGATGAATCACATGTGGGAGAGATATGAAATCTCTGAGAAGACTGAAATCCCTGACTTTGCCATTATTTCCAGAAAAAAAATTCAAGACTAAGTCATATCTCCTAAAATATTTGATTATTAGACAATTGCTTACCAAGAATAATGCATAAGAATCAGTTCCTGGACCAAAAGGCATGACATTCATTAGAACTAAATGGACATGAAGAAATAAACTAAATAAATCTAGGATATAATGAGAGAAGATAGACTTTAATATGACTTATGCATCCATGGCTAGACTTCTGGCCATTCATATGTTATTTAACTCTAGCCACTCATAAGGATATCAAATTCTTCAAATGGATGTAAAAATTGTTTTCTTATTAGAATCACAAAAGAACAAATCAATGTTGCTTGAACCCATGACTTGAAACAATATTTATTATGCACACAAAAAGAAAGTTGATTGGTTACTTATGCTAATATTGAAGAAAATGTTATAACTTTGATTATTCTAGATAAGTTATAGATTTTGAAATTCTACAAAACTACCTCTGAGCCGACAAGGAGTTCAACCGAGGATCGCCCCAGTCGAAGTCATGGTCGATAGAAAATAAGTTTGATGAAAATGTTTATTTTTAAATCAAATCATTCA
The DNA here is from genome assembly GCA_963693085.1 of Alisma plantago-aquatica. Classification (NCBI taxonomy): domain Eukaryota; kingdom Viridiplantae; phylum Streptophyta; class Magnoliopsida; order Alismatales; family Alismataceae; genus Alisma; species Alisma plantago-aquatica. The sequence continues at coordinate 656,659,963 of OY856411.1, forward strand.
CTTGCACACAATATTAGAATATTAATCCTGTAATTTCCTCATCATGTTAAATATTTAGAATGAGAGAAATTTCTAAATGAAAATCATGCAAGAAACAAGATTGCTTAAAGATCATAAAAATTGACTTGTAGTCTTACTTGATCAATTGATTTTGAATCTTGATATGATTTGAAATACTTCAATATTTTTTATCTCACTTTTGTTATAATATTAAGGGAGGCTCACAAAATTCTTGGATATATCTTTGTATCTTTTTAGTTTTTCTCTTAATTGGATTCTCTATACCATTATGGGATTATAATTCCTTATAATTGGTTAGAGATACATTTATTGATCCCACCATGAGCCTAAAGGAATCTCATATCATTTTAGGGCTTAACATTCCTTGCAAATGATTGAGAAATTAAAATTGGTTTTTGAATTGTGGCTAAAGTTGACATCCTTTTTGAATTAAAGAATTACGGGGGAGTAATCAATTAAGGGAGAGTCTTATTGACTTACACATATGATTATCTTTTTGAAATGACAAAGGGGAATAAATAAAATAGAGCAAAATAAATTAAAATACTCTAATGAATTTCATGATCTCTTGTCTTGACATTAACTGGTGCAAAATTGCCTTAAGAGATGGATATCATGTTCCATATATCTTTAAGTACATTAGCATACATTTTATGAGATAAAAGAACTTAATCATCTCAGGTATATCACATGTCTGAAACTCATTTCATTTCTAATATTTTGCTTATATTTTAGGAATGTTTGTCATCTCCAGAAAGAGGGAGAATGTTGGTTAAATTGGACATTAGCATACCCTTTGTTTTGATAATGAAAAACATTTCACTCTTGTGGATCTAATGTTGTACTTGAGTATTTAAGGATTCAAGAAGATGAGGAGATGATACTTAGTGGATAGTTTAAGATCAATGCACTTAAATGTTTCTTATTCTCATGATTGTACTAAATGTAAAAACTTGTACAATTATATAATGTACAAGTACTTAAATATCATGTAAATCAAGCGTTAGATCTTTCCTATCCACACAAAACCCTAAGTTAGGATCTCCCTTTGAGTCTAGAGTCATTATCCTAAATTAGGACAATCATTTGATAGGTGGTTCAAAACATTGCACCAGTGAAACTCTCAGTTAAGAAACTAGTCGACTGAGACACCCTCGTTTGAAAATATTGTCAACCAAGAACCACCTCGGTCAATCATACAGGGCCCTACATGAAATCTTACACATGTGTGCTCTAAAGTCATTTTCGATTGAGAATATGGTCGACCGACTCTACCTCGGTCCAAAGCATATGACCATTAGACCAAGTAGTTGTTAGTTGGGTTTAGTTGTTGAATAGACTTGCATTCAACTCAGGCTCGATCAAAAACATTCTCGAGCGAGACATGGTCAGTTGACAAACTTATCGACCAAACTAGGTTCTGGATTGTTCATTCCACATTCGAGCAAGTTCATTGTTGCTCCTAACTTTGACCAACCCTAATGACTATATCTATCCCTACAACCCTCTAGACACTCCCCCAAAGCACCCTAGTCACCTACAAACCATTCTTATCAATAGGGGTGACCATACTACACATAGAACACATAAGCTACACTTGAGCAATCATTCTAGAGAGCAATAAAGTTGAGAAACACTTGCCATCTTCTTTCTTGTTCTCTAAAGTTTTTTTCTATAGCTAGAATCTCCTAGCCACCACATAGAAATGTCCATCCAAAGTGAATAGGAAAACTATACGCTTGAAATAGGAATCAAGACATTATACTTCATTGGTTGAGTATTTCTTTCTTCCAATCTATTTCCTTTGTATTGTACTTGCTCCCATTGACTACTTCAGGCATAGGAGGTTGTTTGAGGGAGGTTTCTTGGAGCTACTTCAATGCAAAGAAGCCTGCTCCAAGGTTGTTCGAGGTTACTTCAAGAAGGCTGCTTCAAAGGAGGTTGGAGCTACTTCTAGGTGAAGGTTACCTCAAGGTTGTGGAGCTACTCCAAGGTTTTGAAGGTTGCTCCAATGTTGCTTGAGGTTACTTCAGGAAGGATACTTCAAAGGAGGTCGGAGCTACTTCTAGGTGAAGGCTACCGCCAGGTGATTGACACTACTTCAAGAAGGTGAAGTTTGCATCATGGTCAAGTTTCTCCTTGAGATGAAAAGGAGGGTTAGTCTTGCGCCACAAAAGACACATGTAAATTTTATGTATTGTGGATTGGAATAGAAAAGGAATAAAATACAAACTTTACAAATCCTAGTTGGGGAAACAACCAGGTAGTGGACTGACATCTATTTACATAACCACTATACATTGCGTGTCTTCTTGTGGTTGCTTTATTTATCTCCATCACACTTTAACATGATATTTTAAATTGGTTAAAATTATTCAAAACCTCTATTCACCCGCCCTCTAGATTGTTTTATGGATGGCACATATCACATGTGAAAATAGAGGCTAAACGGGAAGCTGACATGTTAGCAAAGCTCCACCAAAAAATCGGGATTGGATTCTTCTTGTACAGAACCACTCCCAAAGAGTTAGTAAATCTTATTAGGATTGAGTATTGTAATGGTAGTAGTACTACCAACTTTAATTCCAGTTATAGTGAAGTACATTGTAATGTTCCTAATGATTTAGCTTGCATGAGGAGGGTGAGATGAATAGAAACATCCCGGCTTCTCCAAAAAAAAATCTTAATGTGATGCCTCACAATTATAAACTCGTCTCTCACTCCACTCATAACATGTTTTCTTAGTTGTATACCCCTCCCTTCTGCAATACATAAACAAATACACATTATTCTAGATCAATTTATGGGGCATATGTGGAGCAAAAACAAAACACACTTAGCCAACTGGAAAACAATTTACATACCAAAAAACCAGATAGATGGGAATCACCAACTAAAAAATAAATTCACATTGTCTAGTACACAAAATTTTAGCATCTCTATGTACACAGAATCCCACCATTTGTTATGAAATAGTTCTAAACAAAAATTATTTCAACAAAACCGCTGGAACAACACTAGAACTCCAATACCATCCTTTTTAGAAAATATCTCAATAAAACCATCTACATCATAGAAAAGAGTATGGACATTCCTCCTCTCCTATTGATATACAACTAATGGAAATATTATTGGTTAGAAGGTAACGCCATAATATATATGGATCTCCATATCAAAATTCTAAAAAATATCATCAACATAAATATAGAAAGAGCATCAAACTTTTTTCATCCTGACTTAGCAATCACCTAAAGAGAAACCCTTCCGCTTCCTTCCAAATTCTGATATCAAAAATATCAAAACCCAAATTTTTTACAACAATTTTGTGATGAAATTAATATGGACATGGGGTGATTTCTACACCTCCAAATATCATACCATTTTCCAGGTATGATAACACACTATGAAAAAAAATAGAAAATCAAATGTTCACCAAAATTTCACTTTTTCAATAATCCAAATTCTTATATGTTTGACCAGACATGACAAACTAATGTATAATATTATTTGGTGGACTTACTATATTCCTAATCTTTCGATCACGCCATGAAAAAACAGATCATGTTTTTTTTTCATTGTACCCATATACATATATTATGGAACCACTACTTCCAAATCTGCAACATCCAAAAATTAGATGCACACAAAAACCAATAATATATTAAACTATAAAAAAACCTAGAAACACATACTACAAATTATCTTTGAATCTATCATGCATTATATTCTTGAATAGCCGGACATAACATAACAAAATGCTTTTTTATTACCATACTATGTCTAACACATACTTTCTTATGAACATAACCAATTATATGATGACTTAATTTTGGCTCAAAATTGATGTAGGTAATATGACCATGGACTAGAAATAGACACTTGCTTCAAGATCATCTTAATGATGAAGGTATCTTCCATGGTGGATGTTGGAATAAATTATGGAGAACAAAGAAGAAGATGAAATAGATTAGCTACTCCGACCAATTTTTTTTGTAGAATCTAATCATCTATCTCTATCAAGTTCAAATATTTAGTTAGTTGAGGTAGGGGTGCAACCACATTCTATCTATGAACTAAGCTTCATATGTGTTTTGGCACTTCTTGTATCTTAAATGATTATGAGCACCTCTTCTTCCTCTATGTAATCTAGCTTTGTGGACATGATCTCAAATGTATTGTATATTGATACTAGTAAACTTTTTTTCAAAGGCATTGATATGGTCTTGTCTACATGGATGGGATGAATAACTTTCTGACTTCATTGTCAACTCACCACAAAGCGTTTGAAAGTGGACACATACCATGATAGGCATCTTTTATCATACATCACTTAGATGTATATACCAATGTCACCCATACGTTCAACCTATTAGTTGGACTCTGAGTCTAACCAATTTTGATCCAGTGGTGAGGGGATTGTTTTCATCACAAAATACAAACAAATTTATAGAGAATCTTTTCAATGTCATTTACAACTTTTTACTTTATGGTCTGGATCAAGGGGAAGTACTTTTATAAATGTGACCCAAGTATGTTTTTTGTTAACTTGTCCTATTTGTTAAAATCTCATCTAACATTCTTCTTGAATTCTGATACATCTTAAAACATGTATCTGATTCACTCTTAGACTTGATTGTTATCTCTTAATTAGATTAAGTTATGATGATTGGATATTCTATTATGTGAATATAAGGACCTTATGATTAAAGATAAATGATAATTGAGTCCATTTCTTGAATAAAAAGGCATAGGTCAAATTAATTCTAAATAAATCTATAACTATATAAATTCTCATTGGATTTGAAAATGCTAAGTTGGATTTGGATTTAGGATAAATGGACTAGTAAATCCCTAACATGACGATTATGTGATATGTGGGAGACTTACTATAAGTCCATAGGTTTGTTTATAAGAGTTCAGGAGGCCAATAAACCCTTAGATGGATCAAGGATGTTTTCTTTGTGTATTGGAAGATTAAAATAGGTTTTTTCTTCTATGAAGCCTACATGTAGACTAATTGACAATACACTTGGTATGACTTGGGTGCTTTGAAGGTTTAGATAGGGTGGAGATGGTGAGGATCAAAGTGCTAAGGTCAAACTATTGGATGTCAGATGACCTTTTCAAAAGTTAGTTTGACTTTAAGGCTTCAAGGTCCAAAGAGTGGTTGAAGTGATGAAGGGATCTATGTGAGGGCTCAAATATTAGAGTCAAAGGGTAAGATGTTTCTCTAAATTTATAAAAATCAATCAGACTTGATGAGTGATTGAGGTCCAACACAGGTCTTTAGTCTATTGGTGGTCATAATTTGGTCATTTCTTGGGAAGTCGGTCGACCTTCTCATAGGTCAACCGACATTCCTAGGCTCCAATCTACTATTTTATATTGAGGGTGTTTCACTCTTGTGTGTCAGTAATATAGGTTCATCTTGCCCAAAATTGACTCCATATCTTTACTTCAGCATCATTTCCATGTTGAAGCATGGAGTGGCCATCAAGAGGGAGGTTTCTAGGGCTTGAAACCTCCTTGACTTGGTATAGCATATTTTAATTTTGTTCTTGGTGGTAGAACATTATTGAGGTTAATTATTTTTTTCTCTTGGCATATCTTCTACTTTGTCTTCTCTTCGACTCTATGGTACACCTAGAAAAGGGATGGTCACTTATAGATATTACTTCTTCTTCTACCTTTCTTTATTTCTTTGTAGGCTTGGGTTGATCTAGAATGACGAGCTCTTGTCTCATTGGTTATCTCATGGAATTTTGATGATTTTTGTGTTCATGAATCCTACGTTCTAGGTGAGCGAATACATTCCTAGAACTTATTTAGTGCGTAATAGGGATTGGATAGTGTGACTACACCTTATTGGTCGAGTGGTGGTTATTTAAGCTTCTTGATAAGGGAAACTAGATTTATGACTCCCTTATGTCCTAATTAATTAATGAATAACTAATCATTCTTTTGCAATTTGATATGTGATATTTGTACCAACTTCATGCTTAGTTATATAGTGAGATGAAATGATAGTCTTACACCAATACAAGTGCTAAGATAATGGAATGAAATCCTATTAAAAAGAACTATTATTTTAGGATGAATACCATGTGCAACTATTTGAATGAGATTCCCTGGTGTAGATTTTCTTCTATATGTTAAGGAGGATTCAATTTCAAACTTGTTCTTATAACTACGATGAATTACTAAATCTTTCTCAGTAAACCTTGAATGATAACATCTTGTTGATATAATCTAATGATGATAGAATGAAAACGATATAGTTGTATAATTTAACGTTCATGGTGGATGACATATTGTTTGCTTATCCGTATTATGCAAGAACTATCAAATATTACATGGTTCTTGGATATCTGGTGAGATTTAAGAATTTAATAAAGAAGAGAGACTAAGATGAGAATGATAAAGATTAAAGAAATAAATTCCCTAAGAGTAGAGATATAACACTCTTAAAATACAATATGTAAGACATGAATACAAGTTGGTATCAGATCTTAGGTTTAATGAATCTAAAAAGGATAATACATACATGAATTAGAGTTAAAGCTTGAGTTTGAGTTATTTGAGGATGATGATATGAGAATGTTGATGGTTGTTCTTGATGAACTCAACTAGGTGGAGTTGTGTTTTTGTTGTTTCTGACCTGACTTTTCCCACCTACAATCATATAACACCAACATTGCTCATTTTGGTATTCATTTATATAATAAACTCATATGGAAGGGAAAAAATATTTCCTTTCCATAATTATTGTGGTATTATCATATACTAGCACAGTCTAAGATGGAATACCTCAGTGGTTAGATCATTAGCTTGCTACCTAGAGGTATCAGGTTTAATCCCCAGTGTCAAAATTAATAGAATTTCCATTTCTTTTAAAACAAATAGACTGACATATCATGTGGATAGACATTGTATCCTACTATACCAAATTGACCTTCCCCAAATGACTGTTGGATGCATGGAATAGTTTTTTCCAAGTTTTCTCATTCAATCTAGAAGAAGGATATTGTGAAGATCTATGAGAATGTTGTATGGTTGAGAGCTATATATTTCCACAATATATAGAGTCAACAAAACAAAATCTATGAATGATCGATATGGAGAAAGTCTTTCATATCCTAAATCTAAGGAAGACAAGATTGGTAAGGACCCTGACTTAGGTTTTGGAATAACCCTATTTTTTGTATAAGTAAGTTTTTTATAAATTAAATCTAATCCTTTCATGTGTTTTGTTATAATGTGACACACTTATGTTTCAAGTGTGGTCCTATTTGGATAATGTTTGAGCAATATTTGCTTGTTTTAGACCGCAGTGCAATTTACCCAAGATGGGGAGTTATCTTGCATTATGATACATGTTGAGTGTGCCCTTCATGCTTTAGCATCATGAGAGAGATAGAGAGTATGATGTTATGGGGCACCTTGTGGAGAGCTTAAGTTTCAAGTCAAGCCTGTGTGGATGATGCTCGTTCTTTATGTGCTAGTTTTAGTGTAAATTGCAATTACCAAAAGTAAAGTGTTAACATGCAATTTACCATATATAGAGTGTTCCTCCTTTTGTTTGACATCATCTAGAAGATATAGAAAGAGGTGGGCATCTAGTTTGGATCTTGAGCAAGAGATGATATTCTTAGTGGTGATAATGATATATGGACAATGAGTGTGTTGACCTTGGAATGTAGTGTATCAGTTTGAGGTAGTGTAGTGTATCGGTTTGGAGGTGTGGCATCCTTGGTAGGAAGACAAGAGGCTGATACTCTACCTAGAGTATATCACCATAATCTTTCATGTTATGGTGGTTGCATGTGGACAAGTGTCACCTAGACTCTTAAGGTGATGACACCTCTCTTTTGATCTCTCTTTCTTCCTCCAAATATATAACCCCCTCCCTCTTCACAAAAGTGAAACCTTTCGTCCATTGTTGTTTTTCCCTTATTGGTGGACTATCTTGGGAGCTTAAAGAGCTAGGGGGAAATCCCACATGGAGCTTTGGAGGTAGAGTTCCTTGCTCATGGTGATTCTTGGTTTGCTTCCATCTTGGTGAGTTATGTTTCTTGGTGATAATTTATTTAAGCTCTCTTATTCATCTTCTTCTTCCCCTCTCATCCATGGATCATACCATGAATAAAAGATGAATGGGACGTGGTTCTCCGTTTCCTTCTTTCCTCCTTGAGCTATCATAACCATGGAATCTTCTTCTTTCTTGGAGATAAGGTTGAAGTCAAGTTTGAGACTCTTGATGGATGATCTTCAAGATTAGAAATGTGGGATTTGGAGCTTTGATCATGGGGCTTCAACCCTTGATGAAGACCTTATTGAGGTGTTTTATATAACTCTTAGCCTTCTTTATTATTTTCACTCTTCATATGCCTATATTGTTTCTCATCTCTAAATCATTTCTCTCATATATGTTGGTAGTCAATGATGATCTTGAGGATTGTTTTGGTGGAAGAACTTCATTTATTTTGCTTTCCACATCTTGTACCTTCCTTCCATGATAATGGAGGAACTAGTGGCTGATATCCTAAGGTTGAAGATGACAAATTTGACACATACACTAAGTGGTGAGTGGTCGTCATGCCTTGTGGTGCTTAACTGACACATCATGTAACAAGTCGACACACATGGGAATGCTAAACCATCACGCTTGGATAGGGATAAATCATCATGACCTAAAGGGGCTAAACTGATATGCCTTGCTAGCCCGAAATACCTTGAGGGTTCTTAAACCAACACGCCTAAGTGGTTCTTAAACGAACTCACCTTGCTGATGTGCTAACCCTAACAACCCAATACACTTCTAACCTGACACACATGCGAGGGGCGACATGCTTGAAGCCAATAGTCTAGATGACGATATGGTTGATACATATGCCTAAGATGACACACTTTCAAGTAGGGTTAACGCAACACACCTTGGGGAGGTTGGTCCCTTGTTCCTTACATGGAGGTAGTTGACATGTTATGGTGGTGACAAGTCAACACTCAACATCAAGTATCAACCCGACATGCTTGGACAGATGATGTTATAAATTGAGACACACCATGATGGGGTAAACCGATACACCTAGTGGGTGTTAAGATCGTGTTGCTATGTTGATGTCAAGTCAACACACCTTGGAAGTGATGAAATCGATACCTAGGGTTAATGATAAACTGATACCATGTGTTAATGCTAATCGGACATCTTGAGAAGGTGGTGAAACCAATATCACGTCATAAGTGTGAAACTGATACCTTAAGTTGAAGGTGAAACTGACATCTAGGATAGGGGATAAACTGAGATTTCATGCAATTGATTAGTTGTTACATGAGTAATGAAGGGCCTCTACACCTATAATCATGTGTATGGATATGTTTAATACATAGTGTGATGATCTTTCTAAGGTGTCGTGACTATGAATGGTCAATCCTTAATTATGATGCTTAGCGCTAAGACTCTCCAAGAAAGTGGAAGGTTAGAGAATTAAGGTTTAGTGGTAAAGTAACCATATGATAATTCTAATCATGAGATGGTAAGACTCATGTGCTCACCTTAGTGAAAGATTGTAATCCATAGCAAGCATCTTCTATGTTCCTTTCTATATGATCATAATTTGTGAAAGAGGTTAATGAAACAACTATGTGAGTACGTGATAGTGCTTATGTGTCTAGTTGGAATCAAAGGGCGTTAGATTTTGTGTAGAAAATGTGTGATCAAGTTTAGTGATCTAATAAGTGCCTTGTGTATAATTTGAATAAAAACCCTCTATTTATGTAATTGAAGGTTTGACATTCCTTAGTAAGATAATTTGGTTGATAACTTGTGGTGGGTAATAATATATGGGTCACATAAAGATGAAACATCATGTTGGTTCAATAGTCTATGTGTTTGCATAATGCATTGTTGTAACCCACACATAACTTAATGAGATGATACACATATGTACTTATAAAGTGGTGATACCTAGTATTGATGACACGATGATTTATTCATGTCTAACTAATGTTGATCAAGCTTAAATCGGTTCCAAGAAAATGGAAATGGTGTGTTTAGGGTTCAGTGATTATAACCATGAAGTATAATCCTAATCGACTATATGTGAAGAGAATTGACCATGATCTAAGGGTAGGTCATATTATTGAATGTATGAATAGAAAGCATGATATCATACTCTCTCTCTCTCTCTCTCTTAAATTACATGACTTTAACCTTTTGAGTTAATTGGGTGTTATAATTAATGAATACTATGAAGACAGTTAAATAATATTAAGCATTGACTATGAGCCTTGTTAAGGAAACAAGGGAAGTATGAATATGTGAATGTGCATACTTCGTTATATTGTCTAATTCTTAGCCTCATACACTCCAACTTATGGGAAGTAATGAAAGTCAGAGATTTGAGATAGAATTATGCTTGAGAACCTTACGTGGAAGAAGCATGAATCCTAATCCTAATTAGAGAATTTATGATGCATTGCTTGCTTTATTTAAAGGTTTTTAATGTGTTTTAAAATATTCTCTCTCTAAATGTAATAACTGATTATTGCTATGGCAAGTACATGTGATGCGGAATTAGTGATGATTGGCATAAGTAATGCTTATATGATCAATGAGGCATGATGAGATGACCATGAATCACAACTGTGATGTGATGGGTCTTAGGACCTAGCAAGAGCCTAGTGCCTAGTTGAGATAATATCCTCTGGTACTAGATTGATGAATTGACATCCCATAGTGATGTGACATTGGTGATAGCCTTGAGAGGCTGTGTAATAGTGGCAATGGTATTGTGAATGATAATGATACAGGCATTATGTGGTGATAGTGTGACAAGCTCACAGCCTATATGTTTACATCTATTGAAAGTGTGTTATGCCCTTGTTATATAGAGTTTACTATAGTTCTATATGTTGTAATTGGATTGATGCTAAAAGACACTTTAATTGGTATAATTAATCAAGTGGAATATAATCATGTAGCTTGCCTTGTGCCATAGATCCATTCAATGCCAACATTTGTTGGATGGTGAAACGAGTCTAACTCAGAGCGCATATTTTTGAATATGCAGGGGTGAGGACAAATATCCCCTTACGTCCAGGATATGTGATACAGGATTGGCTGTAGGCCATACAATGGGAAGAGTGCGGCTTTGGGTTGTAGCTCAGTGATATGGGATACAGGATTGGTGGCGGGCCATACCCTAGGAATAGTGTGTCTTTGGGTCGTAGCTCAGTGATAGGTGATACATGATTGGTTGTGGGCCATACCCTGGGAATAGTGCAGCTTCGAGCCGTAGCTCAATGATATGTGATACAAGATTGGTTGTGGGCCATACCCTGGGAAGAGTGCGGTTGTGGGTCGTAGCTCAATTTCACTAGTGTCGTGACCTGTACCAAGGCGGGCTAGCTTTGTACAGCTAGACTATATGGCACTGGTAGTAGTTTGACAGATAATGTCACTATAGGTTCACTCGTGTACTGACCACGAGGTTTGGTGAGGTCGTGGATTTCAGCTCTTCCACTAGACCTTGTATGGCACTGATTTTGACTTCGCATTGGTCAGTTGGATTTGGGTGATACGAGTCAAATCCTTAGGGCATAGTAAAATATGTAATTAGCTATGTAGTGTATATGTGTAGGATCAAATACGAGAACATATGTAGGATCAAATATGAGAACATTATATGAGACCTTACTTTTCTTTTATACTATTTAGTTTGTAATAGTTATACATGTTCTTTGTATTCCTTTTCAAGCATAAAGATAATCTACTTTGTAGTGTAGATGCCTAAACTGCTTAAACCAGTGATAGTTTCCCTACTTAAGAGAATTTGTGAAATCTACTCATCTTATAATAATATTCCTTTCTACTTAGTTATATGTGATTATAATATAGCTGGCAGAGAGTTATATCTCTTGTTGGGACTTCTATCTCACCTAATTGGTTAAATATCTTTTCGGTGGATGTGCATGCCAAGCTAAAGATTAGATAGTTGGGGATGTAAAATTAAGAGAAACTACAATTGGTGAATCATGGTATATGGATAGTTTCTAGTAGTAGAGTCCTATGTGTCATCCATGTACACTCATGTCCTTGGGGGTGATCTCAATGTGTTTTGATGACATGATGATCGATATGTGGTTTTGACTTGTGTGCCTTTGGTGGTTTGTACATACATGGAGAACTATTATCTTATGTAACAGGTTGATTGGAAAATAATGATGTGGCACTTTGAATATTGGTTATAAAATGTAAGTATTGACTCTCGTGTAATGAAATCTCAGTTCATGGTTCTTGTTGCAAATCAGTTTTAATTTCCTATGATTTTTGGTCATTTGTTGTTAATGGTTGATCGTGGTTTAAGTTTTGAGTAATCTCGCTTTGTGTAGCAAAGCGTGTCACAAGATTCTTCATATTGTGTATCTTATAAAGAATGTGAGGCACTGGTGGTATATGGAATACAACAAAAGATCAATTCATTCTTTGACACTAGATGATTTCAAGAAACGATTGGAAGCTCATTTCTTCTGTAATTCCTATATAAGAGAAAATATTAGACAAATTAATAATATGAAGTAAGATTATATGTTAGTGAATGAGTTTGAGTTGTGAATTTTTTTTTCATTGTCCTTATTTGGTTTATACATATTAGGACACAATTATACATTTTAAAGATGGGCTGAGATTTAATATGCAAGGGAGGATATCAATTATGGAATTTCATGATATGTTCTTGACATTTATAGAATTCTTATATAATAATATATAGAGATTTTTTGAACAAAAGGATAGTATAATCTAGCGAAGGTTTGATGTTAACACACTCAATTATGATGCTTAATGTAGCATGGAGTAGGAGGTTGAGGATATTGTATTAGGGTAGGTAAAGGTCACTAGGGGTAGAGGTACTGGTAATAGACTATTAATGCTCCTATTTCTAGTGGTGGCATGATCATTGCATCTCAAGTGGTTAGACATCAGTTTCCCATGTGCATACACCACCATGAAGGACAATGTTGAGGAGCTATTTTATGTGGTTACTTCTATTGTGCAAGTCTAATCACCTGAGGAAAGATTGCCCAAGGAAGTTATATTCTAAACCAAAATTGATTCATAGGTGCTCAATTAATCCTTCCGTCTCAATTTTTCAATGAGATCCTTTAAGGGGTTGGATTTATTACATGTGTCTAGGATACTCTAAAACATTATTGGTTTCTCTTGATTTGTACCACATTTTATGTTGATTGGATATTCTATTATGTAATTCATGATCTTTCTAATGCTTATGTATTAATGAATAAACCGACCAAAAAAAATATCATGAATAATCTTTTAACAAAAATTTCCATGGGAAGTGAATTCTAAATGGATCTAAGATCTGTAATAGGGATGAGGTTTCTAAACCCCAATTATCTTAGGGTTTGTGTTAAATAAGGAGTTAAAACCTAATATAATCACTTTATGATGTGTTGTGTCGACTTATTGTTAGGTAAGAGGAGTCTTTAGCATTGTTATATATGTTAATGAACCCTAGTAGGAATCATGGAGTTTTAGTTTGTGTTTTGGTAGCTTATAATGGGATGTTCCTTATAATAGAATCAGTTCAAATTGGATGCTTTGAGGCTCATATCAACTCGAAGCAAATGGCCGAACTTATAGGCTTTGAGGCCCATAGAGTGGTAAAATAATGAGGGTATTGAAGCTTGGGTTCAATGGGTCAAAAGTCATATTGACCTTTTTGAACTTGGTCAAACCTTATCAGTGTTCTTGGTAATTATGGGTCTTTAGTTGAATAACTTTATTGGTAGATATTCTTTTTCGTGGAAGTCAAACCGACCCTCCAATAAGTAAGTGGAGTTCTTGGGATCAGTTTTGTTGTTTTCAATTGAGGGTATTTTGTCTTTTGGTCGATCTAAGTAGGTTACTTTTTCCGTAAAGAAACCCCATATATCTAATTCACCATACTATTCTTACTAGATCTTAAAGAGTTGATATGGTGAATAATTTTTTAAGGTTTGAACCTCCCTTGGATAGTGAATCTTAGTTTATGATTGTTCTTGGTGGAAGGTTAATTACTTCTCTTTTATTTATCACTCTTCTCCTTTATCTCCTTTTGGACTCTATTGATGACCTACAAAAGGTGTGGTTCACTTATATATGTTTCTTGTACTTATACTGTAATTTCTTGCTTCTAGGACTAGGGTTTATCTAGAAGGTCTTCTTGGACTATTTCTATCTCTTGGGTGTTTGGTGACCTAGAGGTAGTGTTTTTTTTGTTCTTGTTACAATATCATATGACCTAGATGATTGGATATTGTCTTCACCATATAAAGGAATGGGAGAATAAGAATACACCCAATTGAAAGTTGATTGATGAAAGTTGAAGATTATTTCTATAGAATACTTGTTGTTTACATTATAAAATTGATTATAGTATATATATTTATTAATTAACTAGGATTCCCCTCCCTTTCATCCCAATTGATTAATGCATCCCAATTCAAATGTGGTTTGTTCCGCCTACACTTAATTCATGCTTAATTGTAAATTGGATAACATGATATTATTACTCCTCTTTGTGTGTGCTAAGCTATTTGAATGGAATTCTATTTTAATGAATAATTCTTGTATTTATGAATGTCACAAGTATTTAATGCATTGGGATTTTATAATGTAGATATTCTTATGTATGTTATGATAGTTGATTTGTCAAGCATATGCATGTGACTATGATGATTGATAAACGTTGCTTATTAAACACTAGAAGACAACATCTTTATAGGATGTGATGGTACAATGCAAATGTTGTCCATATTTACCTTTTATAGTCATGGTCAATTGTTAGCATGGATGATGTATTGTTTTGATACCTTAATTATGTTATAACTATCAAATAACACTTGGTTCTGGGATCCTAACGAGAGTTCAGAATCTAGTAAAGATGATGACATGGATGATAATGGAAATGATTATTGAAAGAAATTCCCTATGAGAAGAGACAAAGGATACCTAATATCCATGATGTAAGACATGAATACTTTACCAAAATTCCTATACATAATTTATGAGATATCTAATGAGAATTCAATCATGAACAAGAGAAGATGATGTATGAGGATATATGATGATGGTTATAAAGATATGGGCCTTAAGACGTGTTAATTATGAAGGAGATCTAGCATTGACAAATAAAGCTTAAAAGGGTGACATGGCTTATGAAAGTGATATTTCATCATATGGCCATGTGCTTTTTGCAAGCATGAGTGAATCTAGACTGATGGGGTCTTTTAGTCCAATATTAGTCCCATGTTTTGGATTCACCACCGCTGTTTAGAATCTTGTTGTTTTCATGATTAGAAAATTTAGTCAACAGTGGCCTCTCTATTTTCATCATATGACGTAGTATTCAGATTGAAACTAAATTGCTAGAAACTTTATCAGTAGATAGAGATTTGTATAAACCTTGATGTCCAATTGTACATACAAACTCATTCCATATTGTAAAACACTTATCCCTTTCCAGTAAAGGTCCAACCCTATTAGTATATGTTGCTTATTTTTGCTTATAATACACATGTCAATCAAATGAGTAGGATCGACCAATCCAACCCTATATCTTTACATTAGATGAGTGGGATCGCCTAAACTAACCTTAATATTTTCTACTCCCCTGACCTTGATGGTATCACCCATTGGAATAAAATACATAAGTGCAAATGAATCTTAAGTGTTAAGACACATGGATAACATTTTGAGAAGGATGATGATTGTTGATTGCAACTTAATGACTAAGACATTTGGCATATGGATACTAAAACTGCATTCCTATGAGGAATAAAACAAGGATGTGTACGTGACACAACCTATAAGGTTTATGAATCCACTAATGCAAATGAAGTCTATAAGTTACAATGGACTAATCAATGTGATTGATTGAGTACAAGCAACTCAGAATTGGGTCTTTACTTTGATGATATAGTCAAAGGGTTTGATTGATATGTCAAAGATAAAGAAGGGATCTGTGATTTAGTGGGAGTGTGTTCACATTTCACATGTTGATGTGAAATGGAAATGTTCTAGAATGGAAATCCAAAAGTGGAAGTTAACTTTAAGGAAGATAGAGATGTTTCCTATGTGATAGGAATAGAGATCTATAGAGATAGTTCTCGAAAAACTCTTGACCTAAAAGAGGAGAAAACATACATTGGCAATCTGTACTGAAGGGTTCAGTATGCACAGATTTAGTGGGAGAAAACTTGTCCATGTTACATGGAGTTAGTATCCCCAGGCCAAGTGTCCAATTCTTATGAAGAATGGGAACACTAAGAATAGATGTGGATCTATCATGTATGTAATCATCCCATTATCTTGCATGGCAAGAACAAAAATGCATTCATCATCTTATATGTATGACATGGCAATATGATGTGCTCATCCTGATAACTCGTATGTGAGACATGACGAGTGGATGTTTGTCAACTTCCAGTAAGGGTTATTGGAATACCATGAGAACTTGATAAGTACTTGAGAAGTACTAGTTCTATGGAGATAAGGAAGAGTTCAATGTAAAGAGTTACATTGATGCGAACTTCTGAAAGGACAGAAAAGTAATCGCAAATTATATATAAGATATATAAAAGTGAAAGTTTGTTGATAATTGGAAGTGTTCCAATAAAACCATTTAAAAGGAAATGCCGAGTATCTATGTGTTAGAGAATATCAGTGGATACTATATGGATCTGAAGTTCATGAGATGAACTTATAGATATTCCGCTCATTGATGACAAGTATGGAATCCTTGATCATGCAATGTGGCTAAAGGTTAGCAAAGGAATACTAGATCGCATATTACAACAACTCCATCTCATACATGTGACATACAGCGAAGAGATGTGAGACATGCAATTTATACTGACTTTGGCAAGGTGTTCCCATAACTTACTATGTTCGCACTAGAGCACAGTAACATGTGGGACATGTTTGAAGATCACTATGAATATGATTCAAGGGTGATTGGCTCGCAGTGCAAGTGGGAGTCTGTTGGTATGTATGCCCTGAGAGCCAATCATGGGATAATTGGTGGGATACATTAAGATTGTTTTGATAAACATCAAAGGCAAGCTTCCAATTCTTTCTGGTTCAGTCATATGAGATAGTGATAGAACAGATGGAATGTCTAGAGAATGACAATACTCAATGACGTATGCTTTCAGGTTAAGGACTTGAACGATGAGATCATACGGATGCTAAGAGTTTGTACATTCTCATTATGTCCCTAGTCGGATGTCATTGTGGAAGGTAGATAGACAGCAATGACACACAAGACTAGATTGTGGTGTTGGTTGATGATAGAATCTCATTAGTCATGATATAGAGATATCAAACCAAACACATAGGTACTTATTAGAGAACAAGTGTACCAGACAGACCCACCGTGAGTTTGACACATGGAACCATGACATGGTAGTCACAGTCAGTACTCACAGTGATGGTGGTGAGTGTGATTCTTTGACCTGAAATCACTACACTCAACACATGTCGTTGGGCACACTTTGACATCATCAAACGCAGTCCTGAAACATGGGTTGTTATAAAGGTGATGATTGGGTGGCTTTGACACATGGGGCTTTTGAGGGGTGAGTGATAGATATGGGATTTGTCCCTCCTGAGGGAGTTTGATATCCATGGCCACTTGATGAGTAGGATTGAGAAAGGCGTGCACGCATGTGTGAATCAGTATGTGATATTGATGTCATACATATCTCTTCCGATCTACTCTGAGATCAATAAAGTGAATGAACGTTTACAGGATGACTGTTCCATGCCTCGAGTTCATTCGGGATATCAGTGACAAAGGAATTATACATTCACTGTAACACCATTCACGGATTGTAGGATTGAAAGTTGTTCTCCAACTTTCTATTTCACTTGGGTAGCACTGATGTGTGACTAGGCACCACTCTTGGCTTGTGAAGTCATAAGTGTTATGGACTTTCACTACCAACGTGAAATGGACCTGCAGGGTCACACACATAGGATTTAACCTGGAAGAGGAATTTTGTCCACAAACAATGTTTAGATTGATTACTAAAGGAGTTTAGTAGTTCAATTAAACACTCAATCAATTGATGGCTCAGTATCATAATGTTCAAGGTGTTGGACACATTGATTGGAGTATCGGAATGATTGAAACTGCAATTGATTGATTCTGGACAATCTGCACTCCCAACCTATCGGCTCATGTGATGAACCGATCGGATGAGCTTGGTGAACCGATCGGTTCAGGTGGTGAGTCGATCGGCTCATGGACAGGGTGAAATGATTGGTTCAAGTATTGAAACGATCGATTCAACTGGTGCAACTGAGCAAGTTGGGAAAGTAGGATTGGTGAGAAATTTCCTTTTGTTTCACTTGCCCAATTTGATTGGAACAAGGATTGGTATTTGGTACCAATTAGAAACAAAAGAGGAAAAGTCAATCGGGAACTGACCAGGACCCATGAACCGACTGGTTCAGAAGTGAACCGACCGTTTCATGGGTCCCAACCGATTGGTTGAGGTGTCAACCGATCGGCTCAAGTCCCCAACCGACAATTTCAGTTGTGAAACGATCGGTTCATGTTGCGAGTTGGTTGTTTTTGTGGAAAATCTCGAACCCTTCTACTCCTGCTTTAGTCCCACATTGCCTGGGATAGAGAAACCTATCCCATGACCCTCCTATATATATAGGGGTATTGGGGGCTTCTCAAAGGACAAAATAGTGCAACCAGTTGCTATGTAAAGTTGTCATTCTCTCTAGTTTTGGTAACCGAGAGAGCCCGAGCAAGTGCTACCCGATAAGGGAGGCACAACAAGGGAAAGACAACTTCAGAAAGCAACTGGTGGCAGGAGAGTGTGTTAGTGACTAGTACGCTGACAGGAGGGTGCGACTCCTTCCAATTCCTTATGAGACAAGGAGATTGGAGTTCCAGGTGGTCCGTGTGGACTACTTCATAGGCAGGAGATTTCTACCGCTCGGAGGACAGCTGTCAATCCCGATAGTCCCGGTGAGACCAGGAGTCGTCAGTCCCGGTGCGACCAGGAGCTGCACAAACACCGTCCAAGACCGGAGGTGAAGACCGTGCAAGGCACGGGGTATTGTCACCAAGCAAGCCTTGGGACAAGATATGATTCCATAAAGCATCCTTTCCTATTTTATATACATTGACGCGTTTCCTTGTTCTGGGTTTGGGGAGGAGAAAATTTTTGTTTCCACTGCCTTATCTGCCTCCCCTAAACCCCAATAGGTTTCACTTGCATCTCAGCTGACATCCCGGCTAACAATGATGCCTTAAGCTGTATATTGTTTTGCCTCAAGGAGATAAGCATATCTCTTTTAAAGAAAACTAAGGAATTCAACTGTTCTTTATCTAGGGTTGGTGATGATGATTTCCTGCTTAGTGCATCAGCCACTACATTAGCCTTCCATGGATGATAATCAATTGTACAATCATAGTCCTTGATTAACTCCATCCAGCGGCATTGTCTCATGTTCAACTCATGTTGTGAAAATATATATTTTAGATTCTTATGGTCTGTGAAAATCTGGAATGTTTCTCCATAAAGATAATGCCTCCAGATCTTCAAGGCATGGACCACAGGAGCTAGTTCTAGATCATGTGTCAGATAATTCTCCTCGTGTTTCTTAAGCTGTTGAGAGGCAAAAGAAATCACTTGATTATCCTGCTTCAACACACATCCTAGACCATTCTTAGATGCATCACAGAAAACTATTTACCGCTTCCCTTTCTCGGGTAACAGCAACACAGGTGCACTTGTTAACATTTCTTTCAACAGCTGGAAAGAATGTTGAGACTTGTCATTCCATACAAAAGGAACCTCCTTCCTGGTCAACTTGGTTAGGGGTAAAGCTATAGAACTAAAGTTCTTAATGAACCTCCTATAATATCCCGCCAATCCTAGGAAACTGTTTATCTCTGTTGGTGTCTTTGGTTGTTCCCATTGCAGGACAGATTCTACCTTCTTAGGATCAACACGGATACCTGAGGCAGATATTATGTGTCCTAGAAAAGAAACTTCTGGTAACCAAAACTTGCATTTGCTAAACTTAGCATACAACTCATGCTCTCTTAGCAAAGTTAAAGCCTGACGGAGGTGATTCTCAAGTTGTTGAGCATCTCTACTGTATACCAAGATGTCATCTATAAAGACTACTATGAACTGATTAAGAAAAGGTCGAAAGATTCTATTCATGAGTTCCATGAATGCAGCTGGTGCATTAGTTAGTCCAAACGACATAAATATGAACTCATAGTAACCATACCTTGTCCTAAAGGCAGACTTAGGTATGTCACTCTCCTTGATACACAACTGATGATATCCCGACCTTAGATCTATCTTAGAAAAGATAGTTGCACCACGCAATTGATCAAATAAGTCATCGATCCTCGGTAGAGGATACTTGTTCTTTATGGTTACTTTATTCAACTGTCTGTAATCAATGCATAACCACATAGATCTGTCCTTCTTCTTAATAAAGAGAACTAGAGCACCCCATGGTGAAGTGCTCGGTCAGATAAAACCTTTCTCAAGAAACTCCTGTAGTTATTTCTTGAGCTCTGTCATCTCAGCAGGTACCATTATATATGGTGTTTGTGCTATTGGTTGCGTGTCTGGGATTAGATTAATCTCAAAATCAATCTCTCAGGGTGGAGGTACACCTAGAAGTTCCTCAGGAAACACATCTTCAAACTCCCTAACTATCAAAACTTTAGAAAGATTAGAGTTCTCCATTGTGGTATCTACCACATGTGCCAAGAATGCAAAGCATCCTTGTCTCATCAGCTTCTCAGCTACCATAGATGACACAAGGCAGGTTGGAAGAATCTTTCTATCTCCCTAAAATATCCATGTGTCATCATCATCAGTGAATACATCTTGCTTGGATTCACAATCCAAGACAACCTTATACTTTTCTAAGTTGTCCATCCCAAGGATTATATCGAACCCGTGCATCTCAAGTGGCATAAGATTCACCTGAATGTGATGTTCGGAGAAGGAAAGAATGTAGGGAGAACACCTCCTACAGCACTATACATCCCAACAAAGGGGTTTCTAATAACAAACTATCTGCTCTATGACTGACAGTCATGTTGCAGTCAAGAATCACTTCTCTAGTGATGAAGGAATGCGTAGCACCTGGATCAATTAAAATAGATACGAAGCAGGATGAAGACATATCAGAATAAAACAGTTCCATCTGACTTGTCAAAACCCGTGGGTTAACTACTGCTTTAGGTTGATTCATCGCATAGAATCTAGCCATTTCTTGTTGTTAACCCTGTGCTCGGTTGTTAGGTGTTGACG
Organism: Alisma plantago-aquatica; assembly: GCA_963693085.1. Lineage (NCBI taxonomy): Eukaryota > Viridiplantae > Streptophyta > Magnoliopsida > Alismatales > Alismataceae > Alisma > Alisma plantago-aquatica. The sequence continues at coordinate 656,681,350 of OY856411.1, forward strand.
AACTAGCTTGGGACACTTGTCCACGTCCTCTAGTGCCACTCGAAAATTGTCGCCTCTGAGAGACTTGCTGACTCTGCCTCTGAGGTTGAGTCACACTTGCATCCCTAGCTGGACAATCTTTCATCAAATGCCCCATCTTTCCACATATAAAACAACCTCTGGTCTCCCTCTGTGGCCTGGGTGGTTCTGTGTGTCAGCAGGTTAAAGTTGAACATCAAAATCCTACAGGAACAATGCAATGTTTGCCTATACCACAGTGGAAATGGGATCATGTGACCATGGACTTTGTGGTTGGTTTGCCCAGAACAACCAAAAGTCATGATTCCATTTGGGTGATAGTTGATAGGTTGACTAATACAACACATTTCCTTCTTGTCAAAACAACCTATACTACTAAGAAGATTGCACAGATATATACAAATGAGATAGTGCGATTGCATGGGGTACCCGTTATAATTGTTTCTGATAGAGGTCCCCAGTTCACGAGTCATTTTTGGGAACGACTACATAAAGATTTGGGTACGCAGTTAAGGTTTAGTACTGCCTTTCACCCACAGACAGATGGACAATTTGAGAGGACCATAAAAACCTTGGAGGACTTGCTTAGGGCATGTGTCCTTCAATTTGTAGGAAGTTGGGATATACACCTGAGCTTGATAGAATTTTCTTACAATAATAGCTATCAGCACAGTATTGATATGGCACCATATGAAGCATTATATAGTAGATGTTGTAGATCTCCTTTATGTTGGTATGAAACAGGAGAAAATCAACTTTTGGGTCCTGAGCTAGTGTAGCAGACAACTGAGAAGATTAAAGTAATACAACAACAATTAAAGACTGCACAGGATAGACAGAAGTCGTATGCTGACAAACGACGAAGACCTTTAGAATTCCAAGTTGGAGACAGAGTATATCTCAAGGTCTCACCTTGGAAATGTGTCCTTAGATTTGGGAAGAAGGGAAAGTTAGCTCCTAGATTTATGGGGCCTTATCCAATCACTGAACGGATTGGAAAGGTAGCCTATAAGCTGGAGTTTCCACCTGAGCTATATAAATTGCATCCAGTGTTCCATATCTCCAAGATGATAAAGTGTCATCCTGACAGAGAGTTAGTTTTGCAACATGTGGAGGTAGAATTAAATGATGATATATCATATGTTGAAGGACCTATGATGATCCTTGACAAAAGAATTAAAAAGCTAACAAAGAAAGACATATGTCTTGTGAAAGTTCTCTGGCATCACCGTGGCATTGAAGAATCTATGTGGGAGCTAGAGGAAGAGATGAGGAGGAAGTACCCTTCTCTTTTCTCTTAATGATTTTGGGGACAAAATCCCTGTTAGGGGTGGATAATTTGTAACATCCCTGACCTGGGTTATGCTTTAACCCTAGATGTTTTGTTTAATAAGGATAATTATATGCTTGATTTTACCTTTTTAAAAGTAAACAAGGTTCAAGAGGAGCTTATGTTTCAATATCAGTCCTTTTTTTATAATGTTGAAAACAATGTTTTGCCTGTTTTGGACTAAAGTGCAAATTACCCAATTTGAGGGGTTAACTTGAAAATGTTACATGGTAAAATGTTCCTCAGATGTTGAAACATCACAAGAATGAAAATGGTGTAGATTTATGGCTTGTGGCAGCCTGAGCACCAAGAAAGAGCTTGTTAAGCAATGTTGTGCATTAAAACCTAGTTTTGGTGTAATGTGCAAATTACCCAAAACCTAGGGTTCAATATGCAAAATACCACCTCTAGAGAGTCCCTCGTGTCTCTTGGTATCAATTAGAGACAATAAAATTAGAAGGGCATCTCATTTGAATCTCTTTGGATGAGAGAGAATCTTGATATTAAAATAATCAAGATTTAAGCATAATTGAAACCCTAATTCAATTTAATGCAAAAATAAATATATTAATATAATTGCCCTTCAACCAAAAATGTTATGGTTGAATTTGCATAAGTATGAACTTCCTTGTGCCTTGCAATGGCACCGAAATATCTAAAGTGAGTGGAGAGCCCACTCACATTAGTTAAAGAAAAAGTAATATCCACTCAATTTTGGATATTATTATTATATTGGTTAAGGTGCTTAATTTGTTTTCTTTTAATTCATGGATAATGAAGAGGAATTACAAGGTGGGGGAGATGGATTTATATTCAAGTGATTGAGGAGAGTATGTGGCACAAATTTTGGGAGTTGAAGGAATTATTTATCACTTTCTCTCTCATTGAAATTCCCTTATATACATCCCATTTTCAACCCACATGAAAGGTTTTTTTGATCCCTTTTTCTTTCCTTGCTTTAGCCGTGCACAAAGGAGATTAGTAGAAATAGGAGGACGTGCCCCAACCTGTAGGTAAGCTCCATAGTCATCTTCAACCTTGATTTCATGGTCGAAATCGAAATTCAATGCTTCATTTCTTCTTTTCTCCATTCAATCTTCAACTTTAGCCATTCTTTTCCCTTAAAGACTTGAGAACGGAACTTGGACAGTTGAGAGAGCCTCATTCACCATTGAAGACGTGGAGCATAAAGCTTGGATTCAATTTTGAAGGGGGGTTATATAACTTGAACCCTTAAATGTCATTATTGCTTGCAATTTATTCATCATGTGTTGAACCTTTCTTCTTTCTCAATTTCCTTTTGATTAGTTGTTGAAATCACCATAAGAATCACAATCGATTTCTAAGGTTTGCATATTGAAGATGATGATGTCATATTAAGCACACACCTCTACAAAGGAATGGGCAAACGGTTTTCAAAACTGATTGAATTGATTCGGTTTCAAAACTGATTTAGTTGATTTGGTTTCAAAACCAAATGGGTGATTGAACCCAAGACCGAATGGGTAATTGAGTTCAAGACCGAATGGGTAATTGAACCCAAGACCAAATGGGTAATTTACTTCAAAACCAAATGGGTAATTGAGTTCAAGATCGAATGGGTAATTGACTTTAAGATCGAATGGGTAATTGACTTCAAGATCGAATGGATAATTGAGTTCAAAATTGAATGGGTAATGGATCTCAAGATCGAATGGGTAAATTGAACTTCAAAACCATTTGGGGTTAATTTCTGATGTGAATGATGAAGATCCAATGGCTCAAATTGATTTAATTATAATGGATTCCAGAATGGATGATCCATTGATTACAAACCCTAATCGATTGATTGAATAAATCCTAATTGAATTGGATCAATTTCTTGGTTGATGGTCCAAACAGTCTCAAGACCATTTGGAGGCAAATGGTCTCAAGACCGTTTGGAGGTCAAGGATTGTGATGGATGATTGGAGATCCAAGGGCTATAATTTGATGTACTTTCAATGGTCCAATTAATGAGTGATACAATAGAGAAAACCCTAAAACCAATTGATTGATTGGAGGAAACCCTAATTGGTCCATTCGGTTTCAAGATGATATGGACCAAACGGTCTTGAGACCGTTTGAGTCCAAATGGTCTTGAGACCGTTTGGGATCAAACGGTCTTTAGACCGTATGGAGAGCAAACGGTCTCAAACCGTTTAAAGTTCAATTGGTTTCAATAATGAGTTGCCCATGCGGTTTCAAACCATGTAAGTACTATTAAACCCCATGATTGTTGATGATGTTTATCAAAGATAATTGCAATGGTTGTACCTTTAAGGTACTTAAGTGATTAGCACATGTTGAGTGGTTAACCTTTGATGCTTATGGAATCAATGCCTCAATATACTATGTTAACCCTAAATGTATGCACTTGAATGAAGGGTTGACCTAATCTAATTGAGTTTGAAGTAAATAACATCCTAGAGAGGATGAGAGAGAAAGGAATCCATACATGTATGATAATCATGTAGTGGTTAAGCCTCAACACTTTCAACATGAGTAAAATATGTAGTTAGGGTATGATCCTTGATAAAGAGATCATGAAACCCTAATTGAGAAGGTTGATGATCCATAACCCTAATTTAGGGCAATGCTAGGTGTAACCCTAATCTAGGATAATGATGTAACCCTATTCTAGAGTAATGATATGAGAAATCTCAATTTAGGGTAATATAATGAAAAACCCTAATTTAAGAGGATGCTTCATGAAACCCTAAATTCAGGTAAAGTTACATGTGAAACCCTAATGCAATAATGTGATGTGAAAATCCTAATTAAGGGTGATGTCATGTGAAACCCTAATGCAGTGATGTGATGTAAAACTCTAATCCCGGGTGATGCTATGTAATGCTATATGAAATCCTACCCTAATATAGGGTGAAGGTATGTGAAACCCTAATTTTGGGTTATAGTGCATGAAACCCTAATCTTGGGCAATATGATGATAAACCATAATCCTAATTTTGGGTAATGGGATGAATAACCCTAATTGACATGAATTTGGGAAACCATAACCCTAATAAGTGAATATTGATGCTACCATTACATTGCATAGTGCTGATATGTAATATCACTATTATCATGTGTACTAATCATGTAGGTATCATGAGATGTTGGACATAGCCAGGTATGAGCTATGATGTTTTATTATTTAAATTGTTTTATGGGCCTTGTGAGCCATAATATGCTTTGTTTCCCAGTAAGAGGTAATAAGAAATTATATGGGCTTTGAGAGCCATGTGAGATGCTTATGTAGCAAGTATCATGTTTACCTTGGTCAGATGACCTGAAGGTATTAGTTACCTGATAAGTGGTAGCAAGTTTTCTTTAATGAACTGAGGGTTTGAATACCCATATTCAATAATCATGATAATGAGATGTTTAAGGGATGAGAATGCCCCTGATGTGACAAGGGATTGAGATCCTAATGTTTTATAAAGCTTTGAAAAGTACTTGATAGAAGTATTACTCATTCTTTGTAGTGTTTGTTATAATAATTTATGTTTGAAAATATGACTGATGCTAAAAGAATATGGTAATGTACTTAATCAATTAAGTGAAATCTTATTATGTAGAGCCATGGCCATAGATCCATCATCATCAGTAGTTTGGTGATGGTGAAACAGGTTTTCCTACGGGATCTCCTGGAGGGCATACTGTTGAGTATGTGGGGGTTATGGGCGAAAATATCCTTATTCCCTAATGGAGGAATTGATGTGAGATAAACATTAAATCTCTCAATCCTTCATTATATATGCCGAGATGGATGTATCACTAATCTCCCGATACCAGGATGGATGTAACATGAATCTCCTGATAATGTTAATGCCGGATCGATGTGAGATAAACGTGAAATCTCTCGATTATGAAGAGAGTACAACCGCCATTGTAACTCTATAGTGAAGTTGCCAGGATACTCTGGAAATCTATTAAGTAGAGACACAATATGTCCTATATTTTGTCCTCACACTGACTGAGGAGGATGAGGTCATGGGAATCAGGCTCTTCCTTGACCTATGTATGGTACCAATTTCGATTTTGCAATAGTCAGTTGGAGTATGAGAAGTATACCTCATCTCCTTAGGGCTTAAATATGATTGTAAAATGTAATCATCCATGTAGCGTATTTTCTTAAGGTTGAAATACGAGAATCACTGGTTGATGTTACTTCTGCTTAGCATATCTTAGATGGATAAATGTTATATATGTTCTTCAATTCCTTATGGGATAAGTGACATGCTGCTTTATCAAGTTATAGCTGAAATGCTTGGAATAAGAATATTTCCCTAATCTGTTTAGATGTTGATTTATCTGCTGTTAAAAATATATGATTCTTCTTCTCAGTTTTATTCTAATAAACTACAATAATAATATTTCTGGCAGAGAGTTATATCTCTCGCTGGGACAATTTTCAATTGTCTCACCCCCGTGGGATCCAACTTTTTTAGGTAAACGCAGAAGAAGAGGAAGAAACCCTACAACAGGGGAATAGTAGCAGTAGCAACAACAGGGATAACAGTGATATCTTAGGTGGAGGCATTGGATGTCATGTTTTATGTAGAGAGTCCTATGTGTTGTCTCTATAATCTCAGGTCCTCATAGTTAGTATTTAGTACCTTTAATGAATCGATATGAGATTTTGGCTTGATGCCTTGAGGTTCTTATGTTGTCTATGTATAGTTTTATCAAGGTAGCTAATGCTTGTAATCCTCGAGAAGAAACAATACATGACATGTACTTATGAACCAAGATGTAAATAAAGTACATTGGTTCTTGATAAAAGAGTTTTCCTGTGTTTGGATCTCTTTGTAAATGGTTTTAATTTTTAGTGATTTTTAGTAATTCCGATGCTTATGTTTTAATGTCGCAATTAATTACACTGTGATGGTCTGATCTGGTGTTGGATCATCTCACTTAGGTTATCATCATTAAGGCTGTACTCATCTCATCTATGTACATATTACTTTGTACTCTAATAATGTATTATGACATCATCACACCATTAGGGTTTACCCATTCCTTAGTGTCCACACATTAGGGTTTTTGTTCATATCTTTATATGAGACCAAGGGGTATCATCAAAATCTATGTTATCAATTCTCAAAAAAATATGTCCATGGTCTTGGCTTCAAATGAGACTATCATCGAGTCTGTATCTCATCTTTACTCTAGCTTTCTTGCATGTTTTTGCCTTCCCCAAAATTTCTACCAACTCTAATCAATTATGTTCTTTCTTTTTTCATTTCAAATCTAAAATTAAACAATTTATTCATCATGTTTATTCAAGATGAATCCAAGATCATCGACATATCGAGTTAATCATTTTTTTTTCATTCAGGGTATGAGATTAGGCATGTTACCCCTAACTATTTAAGCTAAGATATCTAGGCATCACCGTATCGAGTTCATGATTTCAAAGCTACATCTTCATGTATGGTTTGATTTCATACTAGGTCTACATTATGAGTGTGACTTATTGGGCATATATCAAGTTTTAAACGTAAGTGATATTATTTCATGCATCAAGCATCATATGAGGGACAACATTATCATCAATATCAAGTTTTGTAACTTTCTCACTTGTATCTAGAAAGAGCTTCACAAGATCAAGCCACTCAAGCTAAGACATATATGTGTCCAACAAGACATGCTAACCACAATCTTCTACCCATAACAAAAATGTCTACCCATCTTTTGAGATATAAGGGTAACCACTAGATTCCTTTATATACAACTACTAACCCAAGTATGAGACTTGTCATGGATATCACACAACATGTACATCATCTTAGGTTCTTGGTACATCTCCCTCACCTATATAGCAAGCATCAAATTTTTAATTGCCTCTTTCTCTAGGGTTATATCTTTCAATAGGAAATCTAGGGTTTGACATTTTCAAGGGGCCATAAACTAGGAGACTTATATCATATACTTAGAAGTATTCTAGATAGGGACTCATCATCATGCATATTCTCAATATTTCAAATATTTTGGAGTTTAGGTACTCCGACCTTCTCCCATGAAGAGTTGACTCATATCAAGAGGTCATCCTTTCTGTATGTCCCATGCTAGAGGTCCTTCTTGGTGAAGAGATTCGGGTCCATGTTGGTCCCAAACCATATATCATATATCATATCTCAACATATACAAGACTAGGTACAAGCAAGCATGCCAACCCACCAGCTATGTTTAGCACATCAATTAAGTCACATGTATCAACAAGGTGCTAGGTCTATCTAGGGTTGCATGGTCAAACTCATTTCATATCATCAAACTACTTGGCCCTCTCAAGGACAAATTTGGGTCTTATCAATATCAACATCATCATCAATATCATTATCATCATCTTAGGTTTCTAGGTTACTCACTTGCCTAACCTATAGCATGGCTCTAGACAATTCTAGAGAGTATCACTATCATCTAAACTCTCTCATATAGACTTGATGTTACATCTCTAACTCTTAGGTTGCATGGAAACCCACTACCTTTCTACGTGTGGTAACATTTTTCATATGTACATATAATAATACTTGAAATATGTTTTCTCCAATTTTTAAATAGATGATGAAAACCACCATACTCCATTCAAATAAAACCAAAACCAAAACGAGTTACCACACTCATGAGGCAGTCTAGTACCATGACACCTAGAGAAGTAGCAAGAACATGGTGCACACTTGTGTAGATATCCTAAGCACATGTCACAAGCATATGTCTAAGGAGGTAAATTACACAAGTCTACACCTAGTTCTAGAACATCTAGGTTCTAACCTAGAGGCTAAGTCAACCTAGTCCACAAAAGATGTCTTATTAAGTTTCTTGGGTTGAGATGTAAGGTGAGTTTAGTTTGTGTTTCATGTGAGAAATGTTTGGTGTAGTTACTGTTCATGCTTTGATACCATCTATCACGAAACCAGAATCTCAGTCCCATGAACCAAACGTATACCAAAGGCCACATGCAGAAGCGTAAAGCTTAGCACACATGAACATATAACAAGATAAAGGCACCAACATAGTCTCAACATTCAACAAGTATAAATTATACAGGATACGTCATATTCATGAGTTCAATTACACATTTCCAGAGTTGAGGTACAAGTCATTTATGTGTACTAAATCTGGATCTTACAACAAGTACACCTAGAATAGCTCACCAAGCCCATCAATCTTCTAGCCATCTTTGAACCTAAAAACAAAATACGAGAAATGGGTCAACACACGAGGTGTTGAGTATGGGGCAGAAAGATACATATATGTATAAATTTATATAATTTGAAAAGATTTCAAGACTAAACGAACAAGAATAAACATATAACTATTTAACAAATGCAAAACCATATTTTATGTCATTTCACTCCATTATACCAACAATATCAAGCATGTTTAAGGCCTTTAACCATCTTCCCATCGGAAGGGTCTGTAAGGGTGCTCAACATTAGCTAACCCCCTTTTCTATAGAGGGACCTCAAGGCCATAGCCAAGGGCTAACCCTTTATCAACAATATTATAATGGAGTTCTATATATATATATATATATATGTGTGTGTGTGTGTGTGTGTGTGTGTGTGTGTATGTTGGATCCTAGATGGGTGATTAGATGCTCTAGTGGGGGGTGAATAGAGCTGAATGTACTTAAACAAAATTCATTAGACCTTCAAGATATATGACAAAATAAGGTTGCTAAATGGGAAATTTGAGTACAACTAAAACATGCATAGAAAGGGAGAGAGAAATTGAACATACACCAATTGACAAGCTATTTAGAGTGATTCCATACTTCAAACTAGAAGTGATTCAGTCCACTACTTAGAGAGGTCAACCTCTAGGATTTCTTAACCTTGCACCTTCATTATATTCATTATAAGAGATACAATACATGACCAACCAAAGGACTTACCTATCTAATACAAAGAGTCTTCAACCTTACCAAGGACTTACCCACTTTTATACAAGTCTTCAGCCTTGCAGGGATTACCCACTCTTCTTGGATCTTCAGCCTTTGACTTCACCCTCACTCAGAGAAGCTTCCACTAAGGACTTACCCACTTGAGCAAGGAGTCTTCTGCCTTCACCAAGGGCTTACCCACTCTTTCTCCAAGTCTTCAGCCTTGATCTTCACCAAGGGATGCCTTCCCTTATTCTTCTTCACCTCTCTTAGCTAAGAGAGAGAACCTTCATCTTCATGGTTGAAAAGATAGAAAGGGAGGTGGTGGAAGTGAGAGCCTCACAAGATATACATGTTGGACTAGCTCTCTTATAGATTTCCTACTCACTCTAACAAATGTAGCAAGTGATTAAGCTTAGAGAGAGAGATAGGAGGCTGTAGGAAGCACTCAACTATAGAATAGGAACCTCACATAGAGTTTTGCATTGAATGCTCAACCTTGGAATGAAGCCCAAGGGGTCCTATTTATAGCTGGGGATGCCTCTTAACCTTTGGGAACACTTAAGAATGAAAACTAGCCATTTTGTGGCTTGCAACAGATATATTTTCACTTGTTGCAACTCCACAATAGCTAGAAATACTTTTCTGTACTTTTCCGTACAGTGCAATCAGTCGAGTTTCTATAAAGGTAACTCGACCGATCCCACTAAGAGACAAGACCAATTTAGGCCATCGGTCGAGTTTGTCCTGGGGTAACTCGTCTGATTCACTTAAATCAGTTTTGGTCAGTAGATGGATCAGTTGAGTTCTATGAAGTGTAAACTCAACCGATCAAAAGTCATTTTCAAGATCCAATCAGGATCGGTCGAGTTTGCAACTCGACCGATGAACAATCTGATGTGAATTTTGGAAAATGGCTTTTGAGTGCTTAAACATTCGATCTAAGTGCTCTTGATTTTTTCTAAGCTTAGTTACAAGTCATACAATCATTACAAATGATTTACAACATGATTCTAATGGATTTACATCATATTACAAAAAACATGTACTTGTATTGACTTTGACTTGTATGCGTAAGTTAGGACATTTGGAGTGTGTCTATACGTAATATGAAATCACTCAAGTAGAGATATTAGACACAATTAATTGGAATGGTTTAGTCATCGTCAAAACAAGGGTTTAGTCAATTTAGACCTTGAGTCAACAATATATATATATATTCAAGTTATAAAATTGATGAGGCAAACATCGAGTAAGACATAGCAATACTACATGGAAATATTTGAGCAAGTACATAAACAAGCATACAATACATGCCTTTTCAAGCAAGAAAGTGATATTCATATAACTAGATAAGGCCCATACCTGATTCATAGATTTCATAACCTAACATATCCTTCATCATCTAGCCACATGTCAAACATGATTAACAACAAGATTATAGGTATGCATTAGATTCTCATCATTAACCCTAATTATCTTCATTTCAAGGGTTTTGGCCAAGTTAGGTTACAAGTTTCTTATTAGAACATTTGATGACCTTATACTGATTTAGAGCCCATTATGTGGGTGTGGTTCAAGTGTCATGCCATTATGATGTTACATGCACTTTCTATGATCATATCAAGGTTTAAGGCATTTACACGCATTCTAGGGTTAAAAGACTCACAATAGAGCACCCTAAATCAAGATTCTTCAAGTCAAGAGGTCCAAACCTAAAGATGATTTAGATCAGCAACATTAATTCATCAGAAATACATAATAAGATTAGGTGGTTGTCCATTAGCAGCAAGATTAGAAATCTAGGGCAAAGTTCATCATTAAAGTCCACACGAGGCACATATGTACAAAAAGGATTCATTTATGAGCAATAGGGATAGTAGGACCTTCCTTAGGGATACAAAGACATTATTGTTACTGATTTAAGGACCAGGGATTGATTGAGTAGCCAAGATCCAAGTTTTGCAATATGATCATACATCAACTATATTCCAAATGATTCACATATGCATCTTTTGGGAAAATAGGAAATAAATGATGGAATTAGGACCTGAAACCTATTCCATTCGGTAGATCTTTTCGAAAGGATCAATTTGATATATAATTTTGTATATTTTGGCCAAGGGAATTGAGAGTTATCATTTTTACAAGAACAAGCACATAATACGAATATTGAGTAGAGAGGGGCTATTTAGCAGAAATGACGAAAAAAGGAGGGTTATTGATTCTTCGGTCAACCTTGACCCTGGATGAGATCCGGTGGTCGCAAGTGCACCACCTCTCAAGAACGTGCGTGGGATAGGGGGTGAGGGAAGGACTCGCGGCCGTGGATCTTGGGTCTTGGTCAAGGTTTGATCGGGTTCCAACGGTCGCTGCTCGTTGACCCAACCCAACAGAAGGTCCGTGCGTGGTGGTGTCGCGGTGGCGCCGTGACAGAGCAGGCGGCCGGAGAAAAAGGGAAAAAGAGAGAGAGAGAGACCATGAGAGGGAAAGAGAGGGTGTTGATCGGGTTCGTGAGGGTTCACCGTAGGTGGTAGGAGTTTTTTATAGGTGTTTTGGGCTAGGGTTAGGGCTTCCCGAAGGGGGGCGGCGCACCTCAAGGTGGTGGCGGGCTCCCTTGGCCCCCAAGCCATGGTTTCACACAATAAAGGGGTGCGGAAGGTTCGAGAGAGAGAGAGAGAGAGAGAGAGGAAGAGTTTGGTTATGAAAATGGGGCGAGAGAGAGGTCAGAAGGGGGTCGGGTTGTGTGCTAGGAGAGCCAGATCCATCGCGGACCTTCCAAATTGGGTGCAAGGAAGAAGATGACCCGGCGCCGTTGGATTTCCCATCCAACGATTGCTGGGCCGCGCATCGGTTCAAGGGTGGGGCTCGGTTCACGACCAATTGAGGCTAGTGCAACGGGATTAGATCCCAGTTCATAAAGTTGTGGCCGGGCTGAGACAATCAAGCTCCCATACGCTAGATGGGCTGATCCCAGTAACGTATAAAAAGGGGAAAAATAAGGGCTAAAAAGGGTAAATCTTAGGAAAATCATAACAAGTCATAGGAAGGTCCAAATGGTCTCAAATTTGGGCCATAGCTTCATAATAGGGTCTAGAACTATTGTGAAAAATTACAAATAAAAAAGATCATGTATGATCAAGATTTTAATCAAAGGATTCAAGGATATAACAACACTAGGATTTCATGCATGTATCTGTATCATATTGACTCAAAATGTGAAATCTTTGACTTTGGTGGACATTATAGAGTTATCAAGTCATGGGAGACATAAAGAGTGAGGACTTCAAGTAACAAGAGTAATTATGCACAAATAGGAGAAAATCCATTTTGTCACACGTACTTGAAGACATACGTTATTGAGTATTATCACTCTCTAGACATCTAACATGTTATACTATTATCTCAAAATAGTTACAACATATAGACAAAAATTGCCTTTATTATTATTCAAATTATTTACAAAGTATGTCATTACAATCATCATATGACTGACTCTATGGGCATACATACATACCAATAGAAACTAGACACCTAGAAAGAAGGCATGAGATGAAGAAACATAATGTCAACATAGAATTTATAGTTAGATTTTATTTTATGTTGTAACTTTAGATAATTCCTCAGTTTTGTATCAAGTTCCTTTTGTTAGTAAAATTTATTAATTATTTCTGGTTAATTACTAAATCTACGATCATGTATTAGTGATAATGGTCATTGTCCTCTTTGTCCGTCTATTCGATAAGAGAGGGTGGGACTCGTTACAATAGAAGTCATATTGTTATCTACCCCCACAATTCCCAACAATGTTGCACTTCTCAATGATGAGTTCTTGCGACTTTGGCAGCACTGTAGATTCCGATATCACAAATCATGTTGTTGTAATAATTGACTGGGTAGACGGTTTGTCAATCCTCTCAATTAGAAGGTCCTTGTTTTCCGCTAGCATATCAGTAGCATATAAATAGAATAATTCCTTGTTTGGGCACTGAATTTGAATAACTAGTTTGGTTGGGTGTAGTAGGGTGCAGTTGTGTGAGTTCGCAATGTAAAAATGTACATTAAACACACACTTTGTCATCCGGCTACACACTACCAAATAGGCCCTTAAGTGTAGGATGGAGAATTCTTAGAGCTCGTCCGTCGGCAATGATTAATTTCGGCGTACTCCTTGTCGTCACATGCATCTTCAAAAGATTTATTCATAGGAAGGCTGATTATCATGTACTCCTTGCCAAATGAGCAAAATGTGATCACTTGTGGGGTACCTAATGTCCAGGGGCCAGGGCCAGGGCCGAGGCCTGATCACACTGGATGTTGGCAACGTTTGGCGGTGTGCAAAAAGTGGAAAGGTGATGTCGATGGCATAAAGCTTGAATAAAAAACGACTATTTCGTTTCCAATTTCTTGGTTTCCCACGTGATTGTATATGTGACAAACACCAAACTACGGGTCAAGATTCGGTCGTATTCTTTATTCCTACTCGTCCCTTTCCTCATGACGACTATTTAAAGGCCGAAGAGTCGTTTCTTCTCACCTCACACACTCCGCTCTGATCGTTGTTCGCCATCTGCTATCCCTTACTCACAGTTTCCACTCGATCTTACCACGGTTCCAGAGCGGCGCAACAGGAAAGATCCTCCTCGGACACTGATTCGAAGGTATGGCGCACGGACAACCAAAGCAACTGAACCCCCGTCTCGCCGGGACCCCCGGCGCCTCCTCCTGGACGCGGTCGTCATCGTCGGCTGGGAGGATGATCCCGCGGCGCGGGAGGGTGAAGGCCGCAATCGCAGTCGGCCTTGCTCACTCCGTCGCGTCCATCTTCTCCGGCCGTCAACAAGCTCTGCTCGCTGTCAAAACAACACAACACCAGCGATAGTCCTCAGGGCATGGTCGTACCAGACTGAGGGGTCTTAGCCTTGCTGCTTGCTGGCTGCTGGGGACAGTATTTTTTATTGCTTCTCAAGTTGGATCGACGATCGCCACCACCGCCTAGGCTTTCTGCCTGCGTGTAGTCTAGATGAGTAGATCCATAGCAGGAATTTTGTGGTCTCTGTTCTCTTTCTTTAGGGAAACTCTGTTTCTTCTGTGTATATATATATATAGTACCGGAAGCTTGTCATCAACTTGAGGTATCATGAACCAGTTTATTCAAGATTGTCGTCGTAGAGATAGCAACTTGATGTTGTAGAAATGGCAAGCTGTGTAGTTTTCCTTAACTAAGAACAACAAATTCGAAAGCTAAGAATCCATTCTTATATATCAACTTTTTACTCATTCCTTCCCGATGCGCGCGAGTTTCTATCAATGCCCAACTACACATAATTTTCTCTTTCGGATGATCCCATAGCTTAGAATTATTGTGACGGTGACGGCAATAGCAGAAACGCCCAAAATTCCCGAGATGCTCGCTACCAACCTTGATATACAATCGCCAAACCATCTTCTAATTTCTCTTGAGACCTCGCTATTACCCCCACCGAAGTGCCGTAACTCCACCTCCATACACCTGCAAAAATTAATCACACTTCGCCAAAACCATCGTGTGAACCACACCCTGGCAAGGCGCGTGCCTTTCATCGTGAGGCTCTCCCGAAGTGGGCTATACACAGCGTACTACCACAGCCAAGACCAACGCAGCGAGAAAGATTTGTGTGATAATCACGGAGCTCCACGAATTTTTAGTTGCTCTTCTTTTCAGATATAAACCGGATTCCCTTTTCCCTATTATAGTAGCTGCCATAGCAGATAACATAAAACCTTGTCCCGGCTAAGTCGGTTACGCCAGCAATAGCTCGTCATCCAGTTTTTCTTTAGATATATGGCTGCTACGTAATTAATTATGGGTTGCGTAATTGTCTTCCGTCTTATCTGTCTTATTTTATATAAAAAGATTCAACTATGTAATTAATTATTTTTTTCCGAAACGGATTTACTATTCTTAAAAAATATCTCACGAACACTAACTCTTAGCTGTTCGAATACATGTTATGCAAATCCTAAAGCGGAGTCTTCGGTCGTCACTTCCGAGTTGCTGCGTGGAGGACTTCTCTTGTGCAAAGTAAGTTCTTCCTTTCTCTGTTCTGAGTTACGACCTGTTAGGCGGTGATTCATGTCATCGCTGAGCTTTATTGATAGTGCATCTCGTCATTCGTCTCCATCGTTTTTCGGCAACGGGAGCGAGACGATCTCTACAACAGGTTTGTGACCGAGTCGTCTAGAAGAACAACGACTATCGATAGGGATTGTAGGCTGTTAAATTTTTTAAGTAACACATTCGTTTTTAAAACGAACTTTCTCCTACATTGGTTATTCTGCATTTTCTTAGATATATCTCACGAACACCAACGGTTAGTCGTTCGAGTACATGTTATGCAAATCCTAAAACAGAGTCTTCAGTCGTCGCCTCCGAGTTGCTGCGTGGAGGACTTCTCTTATGCAAAGTAAGTTCTTCCTTTCTCTGTTCTGAGTTACGACTTGTTAGGCGGTGATTCATGTCGTCGCTGAGCTGTATTGATAGTGCATCTCGTCATTCGTCTACATCGTTTGTCGGCAACGGGAGCGAGACGTTCTCTGCAACAGGTTTGTGACCGAGTCGTCTAGAAGAACGACTACCGAGAAGGATTGTAGGTTGTTAAATTTTTTAAGTAACACATTCGTTTTTAAAACGAACTTTCTCCTACATTGGTTATTCTGCATTTTCTTAGATATATCTCACGAACACCAATGGTTAGTCGTTCGGGTACATGTTATGCAAATCCTAAAATAGAGTCTTCAGTGGTCGCTTCTGAGTTGTTGCGTGGAGGACTTCTCTTATGCAAAGTAAGTTCTTCCTTTCTCTCTTCCGAGTTGCGACCTGTTAGACGGTGGTTCATGCCGTCGCTGAGCTGTATTGATAGTGCATCTCATCGTTCGTCTACATCGTTTGTCGGCAACGGGAGCGAGACGTTCTCTGCAACATGTTTGTGACCGAGTCGTCTAGAAGAACGACTACCGAGAAGGATTGTAGGTTGTTAAATTTTTTAAGTAACACATTCGTTTTTAAAACGAACTTTCTCCTACATTGGTTATTCTGCATTTTCTTAGATATATCTCACGAACACCAACGGTTAGTCGTTCGGGTACATGTTATGCAAATCCTAAAACAGAGTCTTCAGTCGTCGCTTCTGAGTTGCTGCGTGGAGGAATTCTCTTATGCAAAGTAAGTTCTTCCTTTATCTCTTCCGAGTTGCGACCTGTCAGACGGTGGTTCATGCCGTCGCTGAGCTGTATTGATAGTGCATCTCATCGTTCGTCTACATCGTTTGTCGACAACGGGAGCGAGACGTTCTCTGCAACAGGAATACAAACATGACAAAACTACCTTTAATAATACTAATTTGATTACAACCTAAAACAAGGGTGATAATAGGTGTCGAGGGTTGATTCTTTTTGCGTTAAATAACAAATTATATGATTTATACTCAAAGTCGCATGTTACTACATGCAAGATTTTATTGGGGGGGGCATTAGAAAAGAAATACAATACTGAAAAATCAGCAAAATAAAAAGTATTATATTTCAAAATATCTAAAGTTTCAAATGGCTGAGGGTAAGTCTGTTTCTGATCAAACTGTTAGGAATTTGTGGTGTGTAAGTGACGTGTTCTGCAAAAATGAAAGTGCAAGATTTAACGTGGAAAACTCCCCCCAAGACGAGAAGAGAAAAACCACGAGACAATACCGACCAACAAGCACTATGTAATCAAGATTACAACTCACACCGTCCAGATTTAATTATCCCTAAATCCGGATTGCTCCCCCCACACGAGAACAAAGATAGGAAGAATAAAATTACATCCAAATGTGTACAAAATATCCCACTTATCTTTTTCTCCTCACAACACCTCTGTCGTTGTAGGGAATTAGACACACAGTTGTGCTCTTACCTGTTGTCACTGACCGCTGATCGGGCCGCCTCTACTCCTGATGAGGTTGTGTACCTCGCCTGCCGACCAAAGAACTCTCTCTGCCTGAGAGAGCAAACACGTCCTTCGCTGAACGGACAGACTGATGTCATATTCGTTGTCGCAATACCAACGTAGTGCCATCAACTGATATGCGTTTTCCGCTGCTCGGATCCGCCGTTGTAGTTGATGCACCACCAATGTGTCGTTGACTGTCATCCGCTACTTCGCTTCAAGGAAAAATCGCTGACCCTCTCTTACCAAAAGAGAGAACCACCAGTTGTTCTTGTTTTTTGGCTCTTCTACTACATAAGGCACCAACAACAAACAACTGATGGGATGATCCCAACGGCCTCCCCTAGGGCCTCTATTTATAGGCCTCCATAACATGTAGTAGCAATTAGGAATCCCACTCCAATTCATAGTCCAATTCCTAATCTACTTCCAATATTGCAAATAGAGAGCCATCTTCTCTCCTATTGGATTTAACTCCTACTAGGATTGGCAACACAAACCAACTCCTACTCAAGCCCAAATACAATTAGGACATGGGCCGACATCCTATTCCTTTTCCCAACAATCTCCCCCTCCAGCCCATGAGGGAGACTTTGTCTTCAGCAATCATCCAGAGTAACTTCTGGATTCCATCACCACCTGTGATGGATTCCGATAGGTGGTCATTCTCCTCAAACATGTCAGCATCTTGTCCTTTTCATCCCTTTTCTTGAAGTACTACCCTGACTTCACTTTATTCCCAAGCAACTGAGAAGAAGTATCCTGGCAATGCCACTTCTCTCTCCATGCCCACGTCTGGAACTTTCTTTGCTCCCGTTGACTGGTCTTTCGAGCCATCCTGGATGAAAATTATGTTTCTAACCTTCTACAGTAAGACTCAGAAACCTTCCTTTGACACTCCCCCTGTCGATGTAATCCCACATCAAGAGCTTGATCCTCCATTCTACATGCATCAACTACATGTTCATTGTATTGTCCTTCTTCCTCATGTGTCCACTGTCTAGAAGAAGACTTTGGAGCAATCTTCTCTAACTGGGAGTCGTCCTGATGCTTGTAGAAACTAACCTTTCTACCCTTGCTGACATCACTGTGAGAATCCCGCAGCTCAGACCTGCGACTATCTGTAGGAGTACTTCCAATTCCTCCTCGTCTCTTTTGAACTGGAGTTGGCTTCTTGACTTCCTGAACCTTCTCTTTGTACACTCTCAATGTGGTTTTATATAGATTGCAACACAGTCTACCTCAAGCTATCACCAAACACCCTTTTCTTACTTTGCACATACCACCACGAAACCCGAGATCATATCTGCTCCTATCCAACAAGGAACCAGAAATTACACTAAGCCTCAAGTCTGGAACATGACGAACATCCTTGAGCATGATAGTACACCCAACATCTGTTTTGATGCAGACGTCACCAATCCCAATGATCTTTGAGTAGTTAGCATTCCCCATCCTCACATTGTCAAAGTTCCCTCTCTTATATTTTGTGAAGAACTTCCTGTGAGTTGCAACATGACATGTCGCTCCTGTGTCTACAACCCACTCAACACCATCATTTGTGTTCAAACCTTGCTCTTGGACTATCAATATTAGATCTTCCTCAATGTCAATTGTATAGTTCTGGTCATCATCCTCATGTTCTTTGGCAAATTCTTGTGACACCTTCTTCCAGATCTTACAATCCTTCTTGAAGTGTCCAACTTTTCCACAACAGTAACATTCTTTACTCTTTGTCTTTGACTTTCTGCGATTAGAACTGTGATTGTGACTCTGATTTCTTCCTCTACCTTCAACATATAGAGATGAACCTGAAGAATCAGATTTTCCACATTCTCTTCAGCAGATGTCTTCACTCAGAATCAAATCATGAATATTGTCAAGCTTCAGCTTCATGCTTCCTGACGAACTGCTGACTGCTATCATCGTAGCAGACCAACTCTTGGGCAAAGAGGAATGTAAGATAAGGGCTTTGACTTCATCATTAAACACTATCTCCACTGAGTTTAGTTGAGTAATTATGACTTTGAACTCATTGATGTGATCTTCTATCGAGGCTCCTTTGCTCATCTCCAGGTTGAACAAATGACGCATTAAATATACCTTGTTTGCAGCTGTAGGCTTCTTGTACATATTTGATAGCATCTTCAGAATCCCACCATTGTCTTCTCATTGGCTATGTTGAATGCAACATTCCACACCAATATCAACCTAATCACGCCAAGTGCCTGACGATCAAGGAGATTCCAATCCTCCTGCTTCATCTGTTCAACTTTAGTCCCCGCCAGAGGTTGATGCAATTTCTTTTGGCATAGATAATCTTCAATATGCATCTTCCAGAAGCCAAAATCCTTGCCATCAAGCTTGTCAATGCGCACTATCCTGTCTTTAGATGTCATTATCACTTCCACTTCAAACTTCCAACCTTGCTCTGATATCATTTGTAAGGAATTTGTGGTGTGTAAGCGACGTATTCTACAAAACTGAAAGCATAAGATTTAACAGGAAAACTCTCCCCAAGATGAGAAGAGAAAAACCACAGAGCAATACCAACCAACAAGCACTATATAATCAAGATTACAACTCACACCGTCCAGATTTAATTAACCCTAAATCTGGATCGCTCCCCCCACACGAGAACAAAGATAGGAAGAATAGAATTACACCAAAACATGTACAAAATATCCTACTTATTTTTTTCTCCTCACAAAACCTCTGTCGTTGTAGGGAATCAGACACACAGTTGTGCTCTTACCTATTGTCACTGCAACTACTGATCGGGCCGCCTCTACTCCTGACGAGGTTGTGTACCTCGCCTGCCAACCAAAGAACTATCTCCGCCAGAGAGAGCAAACACGTCCTCCACTGAACGGATGGACTGTTGTCGTAGTCGTTACCACAACACCAATGTAGTGTCACAAACTGATGTGAGTCTTCCGCTGCTCGGATCTGCCATTGTAGTTGATGCACCACCAATGTGTCGCTGATTGTCAGCCGCTACTTCGCTTCAAGGCAAAGTCGCTGACCCTCTCTTACCAAAAGAAAGCACCACTAGTTGTTCTTATTTTCTGGCTCTTCTACCACAGAAGGCACCACCAACAAACAACTGATGCGATGATCCCAATGGCCTCCCCCAGGGCCTCTATTTATAGGCCTCCATCACATGTAGTAGCAATTAGGAATCCCACTCCAATTTATAGTCCAATTCCTAATCCACTTCCAATGTTGCAAATAGAGATCCATCTTCTTTCCTATTAGATTTAACTCCTACTAGGATTGGCAACACAAACCAACTCCTACTCAAGCCCAAATACAATTAGGACATGGGCCGGAATCCTATTACTTTTCCCAACACAAACACCACAATTTTTAACTCTTGGTGCAAGAGCTTGAAGATGCAGACAAGAAACTTCCAGTGAAATTTGTTATGTTGTCAATCATTGGGAAATTCCCAAAATATTGAGAGTCATTTGGCATGTCTCTTAAGCATAACAAAAGAGATATGTTAATTAACAATCTCATGATGGACATAAACATATAGGAAGATCACCTAAAAGTGAAGTCTGTCAAGTTACCCACTGATGCTAATGATACTCTCATTTTTACTACTGCTAAGAGTAAGGATAAAAAATCAAAGAATTCACTTAATCCTAAGGTTTAGATCTAGAAAACCAAAGAGAAAACCTTGTTGGACTTGTAGATAGGTTGGCCATTGGAACAAGGATTGCCCTTCAAAGATGGAAAAGAAAGTTGTCGCATCTACAACTGAGGAGGATATGGTCAACATGATGACTGCATCCTTAAACCTCAATGATGGGTACATATTTATAAGACATGGATTTATTTCTATTTTTGAACCACTACATTAGATAATTGACACTTGAGCTAATATACATGTTTTTACTGACAAGTCCCTATTTGTATATTACCAGGCCTCCAAAGGTTGATCTATGACTTTGGGCGATTTTAACGATGTAGAAGTCAAAGGCAAATGATGGGTGGACTTGAGTTTCCTTTAGGAAAGCTTCTGACGCTTAATAGGGTCAGCCATGTTCCATCAAACATTCTTAGTGGAAAATTTTAAGTTAGAGATGGTCTGAGAATAGATTGTAAATGTAATATAGCTATTATTACTCGCCTTTGTGATTATCTATTTTTTGACAAGGGGTATTTATGTGATATGTAGAACTTATTTAAGATTCTTATTGAACCTATTTCAAATGCAATTTTAAATTTGAATGATAATAATTTTGTATGAATGAATCCTTTATGATCTAATGTTTGGCATTCATATTTGGGACTTGTTAATATTGTCTCAATGAAACATATGATGAATCTAAAATCAATCCCTAAATCCTACATTAGTAATACCAAATGTGAAACTTGTGTGCAAGTAAAATTTCCTACGAAGCCTTTTCATTTTGTGTATAAGAATTCAAAAATATTGGATTTAGTGCATACTAATATCTATGAATTTAATGTGATTGCTACTAGGGATCAAAAGTGTTATTTTATAACTTTTATTGACTATGGGAGTGGCTATTGTTATGTATATTTACCGAAAAGTAAAAATGAGACATTGGATAAATTCAAACTTTATAAGAAAGAAGCTGAAAACTCAAACTACTAAAATATTTAAGCAATTAAAGTCTTATAGGGGAGGAGAATGCACCTCAAGTTTTTTTTGAAATTTTGTTAATTCCATAGAATAGTTCATGAGGTTACCGCTCCTTATTCACCATAGTCTAATGGGATTATAGAACGTAAAAACTGAAACTTTATAGATATGGTTAATTCTTTACTCTAAATCTCAGGTCTACCTAACTTCATATGGGGGAAGCTTTGAATACGACATGCCATATCGTGAATAGCGTTTCTCATAAACATGTAGAAAGTAGTTTGTTTGAGTTATGAAGAGGGAGAAAACCAAGTCTCAAATATCTTCAAGTGTGGGTATGCCTTGCTTAAGTACTTGTCTTTGAACATGAAAGGAAGAAATTGGGACAGAAAACGACTAATGTCATGTTCTTGTGTTATGTAGAGACAAGTAATGCCTATTGATTCTTAATTACAAAATCTGATATCTCAAGCATTGAGGTCAATACAATTATGGAATTACGTGATGCAACATTCTTTGAGGATGTGTTTCCCATGAAATATGGTGTGAGCAATAAAGTATCTCAAGATGATTCATTCACCACAGGTTCCATTCCCGAGCATGTGGAAATGATGATAAAAGCTGGGGGGGGCAGCGGCTCAGAAAAGGCTATTTCTGAATCTGATGATTATGAAGAAATGGCTAAACCAAGGAGAAGTAAAAGACCTAGCACATCCAAACATTTAGGAAGTGAGTTTCTCACTTAAATATTGAGGATGATCATGCGACTTTCAAACAAGCTATGGATTCTCCAAAAGTTAAGTTTTAGAAAGAAGCCATTAATGATAAAATCCAATCAATTCTCTAGAATGGAACTTGAGAATTGGTGGATGTGCCTCCTGGTTGTTTAATAGTTGGATGTAAATGGATTTTAATAAGAAACTTAATATACACCGAACAATTAATAAGTATAAATCTACATCGTCGGTTTAAAACTAAGAAATGGCTTATGAAGTCACTTTCCATGCGTCGGTTATTAACTAAGAACCGACGCCTAAAACCTACATCGTCGGTTTAAAACACAAACCGACATATATCGTATAGGAGTGGCCAGACACGGGTATCGCTTTCTATTTAGCGTCGGTTCGAGAATAAACAACCGACGCCTAAAAGCACCCGCCAAATCCAATTTATCCAACGAAAAAAATTAGGTCCAAAATTTAACTAACAACTTTGGTTATTAAATAAATAACCGATGACTAAAACTTTTTCACGCGGGACATTATTATCGTCCGTTATATTCCCAAAACCGATGCCGATTTGTTTACCCGCGCTGTCTGCACCAAAATTTTTACACCCCTATGGCGTCGTTTTTTTCTTAGTGACCGACGCTATTATGTTTTAGCTTCGGTTTTTTAAAGAACTGATGCTTAAGTTTAACTTAACTGCACCCGCGTGAGGGACTCTTCTCCTTTCTTTATTTCATTCCTGATTCTTCAGTTCGTGTAACTAGGTCCGACGATTTCTTCTCTGCTGGTGTCGTCGCCGCTAGCTGCTCCTCTCCTCCCCTCTCCTCGCAGCTGCCCCTGCCGGTGGCTGCTTTGATCGCCCGTCTGCTCCTCTCCTCTCCTGCTAGGTCTCTGCTCCTGGTCGCCAGCTCACCGCTGCCGCCCGTTTGTTGCTTGCTGCTCCGAAAACCCACCCTCTCGCTCGCTGTCGCCGCCTCCCTCTTTTCTGCTCGCTGCTCCTGCAGGTATATCCTTTTCCTCCTCTTCTCCACCATGTTGTGAAATTACAGGTTGGCACGGCCGTGTTGGTAGCACGTCCATGGTGGCTAATTTTGTGCTATATTGCTCAATTATGTGTGTATATTTGTGTATTTACTATTTTGTGCTATTTTGTGCTTGCATATATTTGTGTTTAGGGTTTAGGGTCACATGTGGGTCTTCTATTTCTAAAATGATTATGTGACCCTAATTAATACATTATAACAGAATTGAATCGTGTATTTGTGTTGTTGTAGGTGTTGTTGACTTACTGTTGATTTGCATATATTTCTTCTTCATCCTTCAAGTGAGGTATAATATTCTCACTCTCCCAATGTTCCATTAGGCTCCATTTTGATTCAAATCTTTGATATATGGAATCATGGTTTATCTACTGTTTATTATTTACTGACAAGCATGATTAAATGATGTTACACAAAACTTAGGATATGAATGATGAAACTAGGATTGTAGGTATAAGAATGACAACACATGTATTTGTTGGCCTAGAAACCCGTCCAAGATTTACTCATTAGGAGTAAATCTTAGATAGTCCTCGGTTTGGGACTGTTCTTGAACACCTAATCTCACTTAGGATGTAAGTGTATAATGTGTATTGGATTTTCAAGAAAATTTCGGCAGCATTTCCCTGTTGTTCTCTAAGTACATATGTACTTAGAGAACAACGGGGAAATGTTGCCGAAATTTTCTTGAAAACCTTATACACATTATACACTTACTAGTGAGATTAGGTGTTTAAGAATGGGATAGGTGGTACACATTTATTATATATAAGAATGACAACACATGTATTTTTTGGCCAAAAGTTTTAACCATGCATAAACTCTAATCTGTTAACCCTAGACCCTAATCTTGTTGTAATATATAGCTTGTTTTCTCTTTGATCATAGAATGGATAGATCATGGATGTCCATTCGCAATCACTGCACCCTAGAGTTTATATCTGGTCTTGACCAGTTTATTAGATTTGCTGAGGAACATAGGAAACAACCTGGAGATAGGTTCTACTGTCCATGTAGGCATTGCGGTAACAACTTGAAAGTCAGCACTGGTGACAAAATCAAAAGTCATGTCATGTGCAACGAGATTGTACAAGGCTATACAGAATGGAACTAGCATGGAGAGATTTCAAACCCGAAACTAGTGGATGTTGATAGCAGTGCTTGTGTGGAAGAAGAAATTGCCTACGATGACGTAGATGTGAATGAACCAGTTCCAGTAGACATCGTTGATGCGATGCTGGATAGTTGTGGGGTAGAGCACACCAATCCACCTCCCATTTTTAGAAACATTGTGCATGATGCTGAGATATCATTATACACAGGTTGTACTAAGTTTACGAAGCTTAGCACTGTGTTGAGATTGTATAAGCTGAAAGCTAACAATAGATGGAGCGACAAAAGCTTCACGTCATTGTTGTCTTTGTTGAAAGAAATGCTTCTTGAAGGAAACGAGCTTCCAATCTCAACATACCAGGTAAAGAAATTGTTGTGCCCAATGGGAATGGATACCAAGAAGATACACGCATTCCCGAATGATTGTGTATTATTTCAAAAGGACTATGTGGATTTGAAAGATTGTCCAAAATGTGGTGCGTCACGGTATAAATTGACGAATTCGGGGGAGTCCAAAACTGGTTCTCCTGCCAAGGTGATGTGGTATCTACCTATAATATCACGGTTTCAACGCTTGTTTACCAATTCGATAGATGCGAAGAATTTGAGGTGGCATGCAGATGTTAAGAAAAATAATGATGGGATCCTACGACATGCGTCTGATTCCCCACAATGGAAGAAGATTGATCTATTGTACCCTGAATTTGGTAAAGAAGTCAGGAATCTAAGACTTGGGCTTTGTACAGATGGGATGAATCCGTACGGGACATTGAGCAGCCAACATAGCACTTGGCCAGTCATGCTTGTTATATACAATCTTCCTCCCTGGCTGTGTATGAAAAATAAGTACATAATGTTGTCGTTGTTGATATCGGGCCCTAAGCAACCTGGAAATGACATCGATGTTTATCTTGAACCTCTAATTGATGACTTAAAGAAACTCTGGGGTGAAGGTGTGATGACCTATGATGCTTCACGAAGAGAGACATTTCGTTTGCATGCTATGTTGTTTTGCACTATTAATGACTTTTCAGCATATGGGAATTTGTCTGGATATAGTGTCAAAGGAGCTAAAGTGTGTCCTATATGTGAAGAGAACACTGATTCAACAAGACTAAAACATGGCGGTAAGACTGTATATCTCGGTCATTGAAGATTTCTTACAAAATTCCATCTGTATCGTAGGAAGCGCAAAGCATTCAATGGATTGAATGAGGAACGGAGTGTACCTAAACCTAAATCAGGGGAGGTTGTTTATGAAAGAGTAAAAGACTTTATCAATGAATTTGGTAAGAGATCACAATGTACTATGGACACACGGAGTGACAAATCTTTATTCAAGAAGAAGTCAATATTTTGGGATCTTCCTTATTGGAGTTCTTTGACAGTCAGGCATTGTATTGATGTCATGCACGTTGAGAAAAATGTCTGTGATAGTGTCATTGGTACTTTGTTGAATATACCAGGTAAGACTAAAGATGGGATAAAATCCAGATTGGACCTATGTGAAATGGGAATAAGGTCAGAATTAACAGAATTTTGTGAAATGGAAAATCCGAGAACATACTTACCTCCCGCTTGTTACACATTGTCTAGAAAGGAGAAGAAAGCTTTTTGTGAATGTTTGGTAAATGTTAAGGTGCCACAGGGTTACTCATCCAACATCCGTGGATTGGTATCAATGAAAGATCTAAAGTGGATAGGTCTTAAATCTCATGATTGTCACACTCTAATGCAACAAATATTGCATGTGGCAATTAGATCTATATTGCCGAAGCATGTAAGGTTTGCAATCACCAGACTTTGTTTCTTTTTCAACAGTCTATGCAGCAAAGTTATTGACCCTGATACTCTCGATAAATTGCAAAGAGAAGTGGTTGTTATCCTATGTCAGCTTGAGATGTATTTTCCTCCGCCATTCTTTGATATCATGGTACATCTTGTTGTCCACTTGACTAGGGAAGTGAAAATGTTGGGACCAGTTTTCTTGCATTGGATGTATCCCTTTGAACGATACATGAGCATTTTTAAAAGTGATGTTTGAAACCGTTATCGGCCTGAAGGGAGTATTATCGAGGGTTATGTGGTGAGAGAGGTTATGGATTTTCGCAATGACTTTCTTAGTGGTAATGACACTCCTGATAATGACAAGAATATTGACGAGCAATTTGGCAAAGGAATTTTGGGATCACGTGTGAAAGTAATCAGCCGTGAGCAGTTGGAACAAGGTCACTTATATATTTTACACAACATGGATGAAGTGAACATTTATATCGAGGAACATACCAATTTCATAAAGAGACAATATCCTCGAGCCAATACAATGTGGCTTGCTAGAGAGCATAACAAGACATTTATTAAGTGGTTTGAAGATAAAGTCTTACATCAACTATTTCAAACACCAGATGATATTACTGAAACTATCAAATGCCTCGCCTTTAAACCAAAATTGACTATTATGTCTTATGAAGGGTATGACATTAATGGATTCACATATTACACAAAGCACCAAGATGATAAGAGTGTCGTCCAAAACAGTGGGGTCACCCTTCAAGCATCGACTATATTTTTTTCAAGTGCAAAGGATAATAGTCCACATGAAGCTAAAATGTCATATTACGGTGTCATTGAAGACATATGGGAGTTTGACTACATAGATTTCAGAATTCTGCTCTTCAAATGTAATTGGGTTGATAACACCAAAGGAGTTATAGTGGATGAATTGGGTTTCACTTTAGTGAACTTTGAAAAGATTGGCGAGAAGGGTGAACCATTCATATTGGCATCACAGGCGAAACAAGTATTTTATATAGATGATCCTGCAAATGATAAATGGTCAGTTGTTCTTCATGGTAAAAGACAGTTCATTGAAGATCCTATAGATGAAGAACAATACTATGATAAGTATGATGACTCCAGTCCATTCTCAGTTGGGTTGCCAACACCAACAAATATTGAAGCTAATGATGACTTGTATGTGCGCGGAGATCACAATGAAGGATCGTTAATTGATAAAAAAATCGCAATATTATAGGCATGTTTATATTTTTTTATATGTTTTAGTTTTTTTGAATGTGAACTTTACAATGTGAATTACTTTTCAATGTGAATATGAACTTTACAATGTGAATTTTACAATGTGAATTACTTTACAATGTGAACTTTACAATGTGAATTACTTTACAATGTGAATGTGAACTTTACAATGTGAGCTTTACAATTTGAATTACTTTACAATGTGAATGTGAATTTTCAGATGGCTGAGAATTCTCCTGATGACCATGCTGATGATTAATGTGAGGGTGAGGACATCAATGCACCGCCTCACAATGTAAGTTTTAAAAATATATCATATATTTATATCTATATATCCATTTATAGTTATATCTTGTAAATGTGTTTATTTTGTCAAATTTTAGGTTGATGATGCACATGTACCATCTGAAGCACTTGAGACACTTGATCAGCAGCACCAAAACATTGACAAGAGAAGGGGCATCACTATGATGAAGAAGTTAATAGCGCAAAAGGGCAATGGACCCAAACTTATTGTGGATTTTGATAATGCAGAAAATGCATCTGGTGTGAATCGCAATTCGTTTGTTTCATATCATGGGTATGTTACTCGTAGCCATTGCGGTTGTAAGATAGATTCTTGGCATAAAGTTCCTAAGGAGAAGAAAGACGTAATATGGAAGGATTTATGCGTAAGTTATTATTAATTTGCAATTCTATTTTTTAGATTACTAATTTTTTGGATACTAGTTAATAGCAATTCTATTTTGCAGAGTATATTTGAATTGGATGAAAAGTTGCATCGTAAATGCGTGATGCAATACTGTGGGAGAGTCCTAAGGAACTATAGGACAAATCTCACCTGAGAATATATAAAAGAAGGTGAAAAGAGGAAGAAGACAGCCACTGAACAGTGGAACTGCCTGGAC
The DNA here is from genome assembly GCA_963693085.1 of Alisma plantago-aquatica. NCBI lineage: Eukaryota > Viridiplantae > Streptophyta > Magnoliopsida > Alismatales > Alismataceae > Alisma > Alisma plantago-aquatica. The sequence continues at coordinate 656,710,013 of OY856411.1, forward strand.
TAAGAAGAATGGGACGCGTTTGTTGCTTCAAGACAAACTGATGAATTCAAGGTATTAGGCATCAATCCCAATCTCATTAATATATGTTGTATTCACCTATTCAAGATTAACATTTAGTGTTACTAACCAAATCATTAATGTGCATACTAACTAGTCCCTCAATGAGGCACAAAAATCAAGGCGTGTACTGAATGTGCATGACCAAACAATGGGTCCAAAGGGGTAAGCAGGCATTCGCCAAAGACTACAGTCTGAGGCTACTGCTCAGTCTGCTGCTACTCAAGATTCCTCTACTATAGGTAGCACACCTCTGCCTCACCATGATGTTTGGATAGCTGGGAGGAAAAATAAGAAGGGAGAAATAAGGAAGCCCGCAACTGCTGAGGCGGCTGTAAAAATGGTAAAATTCCACTCTTACAGCAATCATTCGAATATTGATTATTTGTGGTGTTTACTTAATTACAAATATTTGTTTTGGAGATTAGCGGGAGCTGCATGAGTTGAGGAAACAAGGTAAGTTCATCCCTGAGGGCACAAGGGATGAATTAACAGTTGCTCTGGGTAACCCAGAGCATCCTGGACGTGTTAGGGCTGCAGGCACTGGTGTGGGCATCAAAGCTTTTTTTGGGCCATCCCAGCGCAAACATGTCCCAAAAGCGGGACTTTCACAAGAAGAGGTAACATATTATTTCTTTATAATGTTACTGTAAAAGAGAATTCAATAATTAGAAGCTAACATTTATTTTATCCATGTATAGGTAGATAAGCTATTTGATAGGAAACTCGAAGAAGCACTGAAAAAGTGGCAGGCATCTCAGACTGCCACTTACCAGACAGTACCTATGGCATCTCGCTCTACTCCTACTGTAGAGGTTGGGAGTAATGTTGTAGACCCCCCACCTAGCACATCCGCTGTAAGTATTTTTATGACATAATATCTAGTTTTTTTAATTCAAGATGATATGTATATATGAAATTGTAGTCGTTTCAATAAAAGATGATATGTATATATGTATATAACATTCTTTAAATAAAAATTTGTAGGGGTTGAAGCCATGCCGTCTAAATAGTAAAGAATATGTCGTTGCAGAGGCGTCGACTTACCCATCCCTACCAGGGGAAATGTTTCACGAGTCTCCATTACCAGCTAGTTGGATTTGTATGAGCCCGGTACATATATTCTCCAAGTGGATGGATCTTCCATTGCCATATGCCCACCCAGATTGTGAAACGCTTGGTGAGGCAGAAGGCAGAGTGATATTGTGGCTAAAAGCGGATGTCCTCTTTACTGAAATTGTATGGTAAATTTACATTACGTTAAATTGTTAGTCTATGTATATGATGTCAGTTTATCTGAAATTATATATATATATATATATATATATATATATACAAGTTAAAAAGAAGACACCCACAACATCTAGGCCTCCACCTCCACCTCCTACATTACCCAGTTGGGTTCCACAGGACCTACCTGTCCCGTTAGGTCCTAACTGTAGGGGTATGGCAATATGGTTAGGCGAACATGATATAAATTGCCCTATAACTATTTCTATAGATTCAGATGCTGCAGGTCAATCATACAAAAGCAACCTATTTATACAAGATATTTTGGAGTTGTTTCGATATGATTGGCTAAATACATCTGTGATAGAGCTATGGATAAGGTGAGATCTTCTTTATACATCCATATACCTTGTGTAGGATCTGGTGATCTGGTTTCTTATTTATTAATGCATGCATAATTAATACATGTTTTGCAGCTACTTAAACAAGATATGTGCAGATTTTGCATTCGAACATGTAGGATTTTTGATTCCATCTTTGATTAGTCTAGTAGCTAAAGACCCTCTGTCAATTCAACAATACTGCTGTGAGGCTTTTACAAATTTTACTCAAAATAAGAAGACGGTGATAATAGCTCCATTCAATGTAGAGTAAGTTTACTTTTCTTATTATAATTTGGACTTAAGAAAATTACATTTTTATTGTGGATTTTGAGTTATTAATTTTTAACTTTTTTACCTCTAGTGGTATGCATTGGGAGTTACTAGTTATTGTCCCCGAGACATTCACTGTCAATTATCTAGATCCTAAGGGGAGTAAATTGAATTCAAAATATGGACACAAAATGAAAATGGAATTATTCCGGTGAGAAATATTTCATTTTCGTATCTGTTAACATATGTTATTATATTACTATTTAATTACGCAATGTACTGTGTTACATTAACATGTAGGGGTTTAGATGAGTTCAAAAGGTGGGAGGAAAGGTCCCCAAGAAAAAGAACCAGCAAATAACTTGGAAGAACGTGGAAGTAAGTTCCCGACTCCAATGTATATATTATTTATGTGAACAATGCTTAATTAGTTGTATTTTTTAATATTTTGTATGTTTCAATTTAGAGTGTGTTACACCAGACAACGCATGGGCATGCACATACTATGTGATACGATTTATGCACATGATTATCAAATATGCCGCAGTGGACATCGATACTATTCCTGAGGTATTATATAGTCTCATTAGGTAATATGCAATATATCAATCTTATTTATAGCTCATTAATTATATATATACATCATTCTCTTTGCAGGTGTTTAAAACTTACCACACTACAGGAAAGGACTTACCAGATGTACAGGCTCCCTATATGACGGGAGAGTTAAATAAAGTAAGAGAAGAATGAGCAACAGCCATACAAGTAGTGGGGGTTTTAACATATAATTGGGATGTTGATAGCGAATAATGACTAAAGAATGATATTTTGTAAATGAATTTCTAAATTATAATATATGTGTGAATGTTTCTACATGTCTGGATGTTTCTACATGTGTCTGAGTAAAAATAAATGAAACTGTTGGTTGCTATATGAATGTTTCTACATGTGTGAATGTGAAAATGAATGGAACTACAAATTGCTAGCTACATGAATGTTTCTAAATATGTGAAAATCAAATGGAACTGTAGGTTGCTAAATGTGTGAATATTTTTGTTGTTAATTTTGCAGGTTTGTGGCATGTTGTTGGCTGATATCAATGGATGTCGTAAAACCTGCAGTTCATAACTGAACTGCAGGTTTCTCATCCTGCGACCAGCCACAGCAAGTCTGTAGATTGCAAAAAAAAAAACAATAGGTGTCGGTTATTTGTATAAAACCGACGCCACATAGTTACAGTGTCAGTTTCCCTACTCGTAACCGATGTCTATTTCCTTAACACCACAGTCGTGGCAGCGGGCCAGACACCACAGCCGTGCTGACCAGCACGGCCGTGGCAGCGGGCAAGACAACACGGCCGTACTGACCAGTACAGTCGTGGCAGCGGGCCAGACAACACGGCCGTGCTGGCCAGCATGACCGTGGCAGCGGGTGAGATGACGTCGGTTATCACTAATAAACTGACACTGATAGTGCCCCATATGGTGCCCTTTCTGTGGTGTGAAGGTATATGGCGTCGGTTTCTTATCTAATAACCGACGCTGATAGTCCCCTGCTGGCACATTTTCGGTGGCGCACGAAGGGTTTTGGCGTCGGTTTTTGAACCGACGCGTAACGGTTGGGCTTTTAGCATCGCCCACATAGGTGTCACTTAAAAACTAACACTAAAGGCCTTAAATAACCGACACTAAAGGTCGGTTATGTATTAGTGCTCCATCACATGTAGTAGCAATTAGGAATCCCACTCCAATTTATAGTCCAATTCCTAATCCACTTCCAATGTTGCAAATAGAGAGCCATCTTCTTTCCTATTAGATTTAACTCCTACTAGGATTGGAAACACAAACCAACTCCTACTCAAGCCCAAATACAATTAGGACATGGGCCGAAATCCTATTACTTTTCCCAACACAAACACCACAATTTCCAACTCTTGGTGCAAGAGCTTGAAGATGCAGACATGAAACTTCCAGTGAAATTTGTTATGTTGTCAATCATTGGGAAATTCCCAAATATTGAGAGTCGTTTGACATGTCACTTAAGAATAACAAAAGAGATATGTTAATTAACAATCTCATGATGGACATAAACATATAGGAAGATCACCTAAAAGTGAAGTCTGTCAAGTTACCCACTGATGCTAATGATACTGTCAATTTTACTACTGCTACGAGTAAGGATAAAAAATCAAAGAATTCACTTAATCCTAAGGTTTCGATCTAGAAAACCGAAGAGCAAACCTTGTTGGACTTGTAGATAGGTTGGCCACTGGAACAAGGATTGCCCTTCAAAGATGGAAAAGAAAGTTGTAGCATCTACAACTGAGGAGGATATGGTCAACATGATGACTGCATCCTTAAACCTCAATGATGGGTACATATTTATAAGACATGGATTTCTTTCTATTTTTGAACCACTACATTAGATAATTGACACTTGAGCTAATATACATGTTTTTACTAACAAGTCCCTATTTGTATATTACCAGGCCTCCAAAGGTTGATCTATGACTTTGGGTGATTTTAACGGTGTAGAAGTCAAAGGGAAATGATGGGTGGACTTGAGTTTCCTTTAGGAAAGGTTCTGACGCTTAATAGGGTCAGCCATGTTCCATCAAACATTCTTAGTGGAAAAATTTAAGTTAGAGATGGTCTGAGAATAGATTGTAAATGTAATAAAGCTATTATTACTCACCTTTGTGATTATCTATTTTTTGACAAAGGGTATTTATGTGATATGGATAACTTATTTAAGATTCTTATTGAACCTATTTCAAATGCAATTTTAAATTTGAATGATAATAATTTTGTATGAATGAATCCTTTATGATCTGATGTTTGGCATTCATATTTGGGACTTGTTAATATTGTCTCAATGAAACATATGATGAATCTAAAATTAATCCCTAAATCCTACATTAGTAATACTAAATGTGAAACTTGTGTGCAAGTTAAATTTCCTAGGAAGCCTTGTCATTTTATGTATAAGAATTCAAAAATATTGGATTTAGTGCATACTAATATCTATGAATTTAATGTGATTGCTACTAGGGATCAAAAGTGTTATTTTATAACATTTATTGACGATGGGAGTGGCTATTGTTATGTCTATTTACCGAAAAGTAAAAATGAGGCATTTGATAAATTCAAACTTTATAAGAAATAAGTTGAAAACTCAAACTAGTAAAATATTTAAGCAATTAAAGTCTGATAGGGGAGGAGAATGCACCTCAAGTTTTTTTTTGAAATTTTGTTAATTCCATAGAATAGTTCATGAGGTTACCGCTCCTTATTCACCATAGTCTAATGGGATTATAGAATGTAAAAACTAAAACTTTATAGATATGGTTAATTCTTTACTCTAAATCTCAGGTCTACCTAACTTCATGTGGGGGAAGCTTTGAATACGACATGCCATATCGTGAATAGCGTTTCTCATAAACATGTAGAAAGTAGTTTGTTTGAGTTATGAAGAGGGAGAAAACCAAGTCTCAAATATCTTCAAGTGTGGGTATGCCTTGCTAAAGTACTTGTCTTTGAACATAAAAGGAAGAAATTAGGACAGAAAATGGCTAATGTCATGTTCTTGTGTTATGTAGAGACAAGTAATGCCTATTGATTCTTGATTACAAAATCTGATATCTCAGGCGTTGAGGTCAATACAATTATGGAATTACGTGATGCAACATTCTTTGAGGATGTGTTTCCCATGAAATATGGTGTGACCAATGAAGTATCTCAAGATTATTCATTCACCACAGGTTCCATTCCCGAGCATGTGGAAATGATGATAAATGTTGGGGGGGGGGCAGCAGCTCAGAAAAGGCTATTTCTAAATCTGATGATTATGAAGAAATGGCTAAACCAAGGAGAAGTAAAAGACCTAGCACATCCAAACATTTAGGAAGTGAGTTTATCACTTAAATATTGTGGATGATCATGCGACTTTCAAACAAGCTATGGATTCTCCAAAAGTTAAGTTTTAGAAAGAAGCCGTTAATGATAAAATCCAATCAATTCTCTAGAATGGAACTTGAGAATTGGTGGATGTGCCTCCTGGTTGTTTAGTAGTTGGATGTAAATGGATTTTTAAGAAGAAACTTAATATAGACCGAACAATTAATAAGTATAAATCTAGGTTATTTGCTAAGGTTACACACAAAGAGAAGGAATATATTATTTTGGTACCTATTCACATGTTTCCCGTTTGGCCACAGTCCAATTTCTTATAGAATTGGCTTCCATTAATAACCTTTGTATCAAACAGATTCATGTGAAGACCATGTTCTTACACGGTGATCTTCAGGAAGAGATATATATGGAACAACCTGAGGGATTTGTGGGCCGTGGGAATGAGTCCAAGGTGTGTAAACTTGTTGAGTCATTATATGGCTTAAAATAAGCACCTAAGCAATGGCATGAGAAGTTTGATTCTGTGATATCATCGTTTGTCTTTGTTTCTAATGAATTTGATAAGTGTCTCTACTACAAAATTGTCAATGATGGATTCATTTTGTTATGCTTATATGTCGATGATATCTTGGTTTTTGGTTCTGATATGAAAGTAGTAAATGAGACAAAGACATTTTTATGTAGAAAATTTGAGATGAAGGTTATGGGTGTCACTAATGTGATTTTAGGGCTTAAAATCATAAGGTCTACTAATGGTATAGCTCTCTCTCACTCTCACTATGTTGAGAAGATACTGGAGATGTTTGAGTACACATCACGTAAACCTGTTAAGACTCCATATGATTCATCCAAGACCTTATTCAAGAATGATATTGGTGTTCAATTGTCTCAAACTTAATACAAACTAAGTATAACAATTTCTCAACATCATGCACTACATTTCTAAATAAGGGGGTGGGTCTGTAACATTTACCCCACAACTATCTAGCATCGCATCAACCATGTCTGTTGGAATTGATTCGTTCTCATCAACATCATCATCCATTTCTTCTAAGACACAATTACCACTACCAACATCTACTGATCTCATACTGGGAATCACTTCATGCCAGTACCATTCTACATAACCATGTACAATCCCATTGCACATAATATGATCTTTGATCGTATTGACAATGTCAACTTTTAGGTTGTTGATACAATTCCTATAGGGACAATCAAACCTATCTCCATGTTGTTTTTTATGTTCCTATGAAAATCTTACAAACTCAACGAGACCATTAATAAACTACAAAGTGAAGTGATTTTGTTTAGACATCCAGGATCGACCCATTTCTATATGATCAGATGGGAGACGAGTAGGTCATTAGGTTCTAGCTAGTAAGTTAACTCATTAGGTTCTATCTAGTAAGTTAATTTTGGGAAAAAAAATATTTGAGCCATAATCATCTAGTAGCATTCACATTCATGAATGTGTACCACCTTATCCCATTCTTGAGCACTCATCTCACTAGTAAGTGTATAATGCATGTTCGATTTTAATAAATTTTGACAACATTTCCCCACAGTTCTCCAACTATACCAATGCAGTTGGGAAAATACCCACCTACATATGTACCCAGAGAACAAAATGGGAAACATGTTGAAATTTATTGAAATCGAACACGCATTATATACTTACATCCTAAGTGAGATTAGGTGCTCAAGAACAGCCCCAAATTGAGGATTATCCAAGGTTTACTCCTAATGAGTAAATCATAGATGAGTTTCTAGGCCAACATCATGGTTTAGGAATTAACACTTAGTATCCTAGAATTAGATATCTCATATATGCATTTTAGGGTTTACAATTCATCACAATCTCACTACAATTTATCACAATCTAATTAAAGACATAGTTAGAAATAATTTTTGAGTTTACAATGCATACACAATTCATCACATATATCTCTAAAATTACATGAATACACAATTCTCAGTTAGAAATAATTTTAGGGTAAAATTCATACACAATTCATCACATATAGCTATAGAACTCATTACAATTAATCTAGTTAATTACGTCATAATCATACAATTAATTCTTCACAATCATACAATTCATCACATAAATCTCTAGCATTGCTATGGTTGTCAGAGTAGTAGTTACCATCAAGCAAACTATAAATGATTTAATGAGCCATTTGCACTTGACTAGGTAGAGAAAGACCTACCTCTTTCTACCTTGTCGGACTGGAGCGACGACGGCAGAGAAGCAAGAATCTAAGGCTTAGCATCTAGTAGTGGTGGCAAAAAGCAGCTATCAACTAGCACTAGCAGCGGTGGCAATGGAGTCCTTGGAAGCAGCAGCGGAGACAGAGTCCTTGGCAGCAATATAAAAAATAATGGTGGACTCCTTTGTAGTGGTAGTGGTGGCGGAATCCTTAGCTATCAACAACGGTGGAAGGCAACAACAATGACAAAGGAAACAATGTCGATGAGAAACAGCTGTGGCGGCGATAGAGGAGGCAACACTAACAACCAATGGTGAGTCATTGGCTGGAGGAGACTGGTGGCAGTGAGCGGAGGAAACAATCGCCAAAGAATCACCAAAGGAAACAATCCAAAGAAATGAGTGTAGGGGAAAGAGGGGGGAAATAGTTTCTCGTGGGGTTAAGTAAGACCTATACTGTCGATTATTAGTAAAACTAATGACTTAGGATTTAGGTCGTCGATTGTGCATAAACAATCGTCAGCCAAAACATAACTTTACAGTCAGTTATCTATGATAAACTAATGTGTAATCTAGCAACCTAGTGATACCTATATTGTCGATTTTTGTTAAAACAACCAACGAGAAACATCTAGTTGGGGTGGAAAATTTTTTGTGGGATAAATGGAGCGAACATCTTTTTCATCGGACGATATAGAAAAAATCGACAAGAAGCACCAATTGCTTTCCGCGGGATAGATGGCTCGTGCACCTCTTTATCATAGTCAGTTATCTAGAAAAAAATTGATGTAGGAATTTTTGGAGGAAAATGAAATTTTAACAAAAATTTTGCGGGAAATTCTATTTTCGCAGGTGATATATAACATTGGTTTCTTTGAGAAGCGACCGATGATAAAAAATAAAGCACAACATGTGTTTTCTCAGCAGGTCAAAGAGCGACTGTTGTCTAATAAGAACCGACGCTAAATGTAACATTGTTAGTGTTTCTTGAAAAACAACCAACACAATATGTCATATATGTAGTAGTGATTATTGTTCTCAATCCTTAAACATTTCATTTGTCACCCTTTTCTCTTTGTAAAAATATATCAAAATTATGCATCATCTTACCTTGAAATTATATGACCAAACCACCTCACGACAATACAACCTTAGTGTATCTCCCTCTGCACTATATCCCTTTACACATCAAAAATCTACTCACATGCTTATCACCCTTGCCTGACTTCAAGCAACCCTCTCCTTATCTGAGGTACACATGTTCTCCATAGAAAAAACCTTTGGATTCTTATGTTTTAGTATACAGATAAAATGTTTCATCACCCTCCTACTGCAAAGAAATGCAACCCAAGATGCAACTCAAATATCAATATTATAATTTTCCATGGGGCTTCTCCATTTGATGTACTAGAGGTATATAAAATCAATTGAAAATCTATTCTTTCAATGACCCTTTGCAAAAGACATTTGTACTTGCTTCTCCCTCTATTGTCCCTCCGTCCATACATGACTTTAGGTTCTACATGATTTCTTTCCTCAGCAATAATCACATACCCTTGCACCTTTCCTTGAATCTATATGGAATCATCTAGTGGGCTTTGTCTATCGCATATATGGATGAAATGAAATAATATCTCCTTAAAAATGACTATCTCCTTGCAACTCAAACTTGAGACCTAATAATCAATGGATCAACTTTTTTTGGACATGCTTGATATCTTTTTTTGCTATGTTAAATGATTAGTCGGTACTTGCGGCCAAGCTTATTGCTCCCTAGGTGACAAAACACACTTAGCTTTACCGAGTGGTGTGCATCAATCTCTCAATGAACCACTTGAGGGTCATGACAACTTGGATGTCTCCAAGGAAAGCCACTAATGATGATTCTTATCTTTGTTCTTTTTGCCACATTTTGCTTTATATATTGATGGTGGCCTGTGAGCCCATATTAGATGTACTTGAACATTTCTTCGTGCCTTAGTGATTGAGTACATAGTCTATTAGTCATATAATTGCATATATAGAAAAAGAATGTTCAACTTCCTTAAAGGCTGATATGAGGCTTGTACTACGAGGTGCCCCTTGTGTTTACTTCCGTAATCTTCTTGTTAGGTGGAAACCTTTGTACCCTGATGTCTCCAATGTTCTTATTTCGGCCTAATTCCTTTTATCTTCATGGTTTTTTTTTAGACTTCTAGTCATGCGTGATCATATATTTTTTGTATGTTTTAGAGGCGCCCACAACGCGTCTTGTACTTTTCCACTCAAGTGATTATATCTTTTTCATATCAATCAAAAGATAAGTGACATATAAAAGAATAATAATATGGAGTGACTCCCGCAACGCCAACTTGCTACAGCAGATTTGGAGTGGAGTGGCAGTAGTGGGGTTTGCAAGATTCGCATACCTAACTCTAACGCACCTGATGATGCGCGAAAGACCCAATGATGCAAGCGTTACGTGTGCAAAAAGAGAAAAATGATTGTTTCGTTTACATTTTCTCGTTTTTCACACGTGATTGTTATGACAATTACAGCTACAGCAGCCAGCACCGAGTCATTGGATTCACGGGTAGTGGGTCGCGATTGGTTCAAAATTCTTTATTCCAACTTTTCCACTTCTCGACAGGTCGACTATAAGCCCATCCTGAGAGCCTCGTTCCATTTCACCATACCAGCCTCCAACGCTCCACTCCCATCGCCGACCGGAATATCACCTCTACTACTCCAGTTCTTAGCCGAGCAAAGATCTTGCCCCTACTCAGTGAACCTATTACGGTCCCGGCGGCATAGAAGGTAGATCCATCGGCAACCGATTCAACATAATGGCTCACGGACAGCCACAGCAGATGTATCCTCACCGGGCATCGTCAGCGAGGAGGGTGATCCCCCGCCGCGGGAGGGTTAAGGCCGCCATCGCAGTCGGCCTCGCGAACTCCCTCGTGACTCTCTTCACCAGCCGTCAACACCGTCGGCACGTGCCCAAAATGACACAGCAACAGTAGCCGGGGTCCTGGCCTTGCTGCTGGCTTATGGGGACAGTTTTTTATTCCCACATCCGTCCTCTGGATCACCATGGGCACTTGGTCTTCACAGCATATGCTTCCGCACCGTCAGCTTTGTGGTCACCCTTCTCTTTCTTTCGGGAAACTGGTTTTTTCTGTGTATATATGAAACTGGAAGCCTTCTGAACTTAGAAAGAGCTTCCTTAGTGTAGTAGGCAGATGCTGTTCTCTGAACCCAGTCTTGTTGTACCTTTTTTCATATTATCCACCGATTTGGAACAACTAATTGAAATGATAATGGGAAGTCAATGTCAAGATTGGAATTGAAAATGATAATGAGAAGATAATGTCTGATTAAATGGACGGAAGGAGATTAGGCTAAACAATATCTTTGACTCCAAAACTATCAATTTGGACTTTTAAATACTACGAGATAATATTTACTACCCTAAATAATAGGGACAAATACATCATCACAGCAATCTCTTCTTTAAATCGTATTTATTGAATTGCAATTGATTCTTCGATACAATTTTCTTCCTTTTTCTTTTATGCTTTCGTACTTGGAAGTTGTTTTCATTTATGGAAGCGTTCTACCATGCACACCTGTGGGGTGGGGTGTGTGTCTCCCGGCTTGGCTGCTGGAACTTCCCATGTGGGAGCTCCTCTACTTGTACAATTTGATACTCTTCACCACCTCTACTGATGGAAGAACCACATCCTTTACACTTTTGGGTTCCCAAGCTAGATGTTTATACCTTCTCCGACTCACACCTGGTTGCTCCTACCACATCTTTCTCTTAACATGGACACTTTGTCTTTGTACTTGTTGAAATTTACAGTCAAATTTATAATCCTGCACCCGATTGCATCTGAGAGTTGGATACATGTAGTACTATTTGGGTTCATGACACCCTCCACCCTAGCACTATTTGGATTAATGACACCCTCCACCCATGTCACTACTTCATCTACACCTACTATGTCGATAGATCTTTCATCAGTCACCCCTCTTTTGGTTATATACACTTCAACCAGTCAATACGCTGTATCGGATCGGGTACTCATAATGATCACTTGCCCCTTGCAAGTGACTTGCATGACTCCACCTCACTTTGTTATTAATATTTCACAACAATGGGCCTTGGATATTAGATTGCTCTTGAGATCGGAGACAATATCAGAACCCGTCAACGTGTGATGTACTTCATCATAAATCTCAGCAGGATATATATTGAGATGAGAACAATAATCTAATATCTCTTCATTAGAAACACATGATTCCATAATAACATAAGGCATCAAAATTTACTATCAGATGTCCCCTAACTACAGTTGTCGACATTGTCATGCTTATATGTTCCTGAGATGCTTTCTGATCGCACGCACGAACCATGTCCTGATACCGTTTGACGTAATTTTGTGGAAGATTCAAACCCAAGAAAACTGTTATGCAAGATGCAACTTAAGAACTTATAATAAAAATAACCCCCTCCTGTCGCCAAACCAACAACTAGGAAGCAAATAACGAATACGATAAAAAAAAATTGGCAAACAAGACAACAAATTTTATCAAACATACTTCTATATAAAAATATTACTCTCTCACATTCCCCCTTCCACAATAGAATCCCATGACCCACTCTTACTTTTTCTTCTTTTTGGCTATCTTTTTGACTTCCTCTTTACGAACCGTAATATTGGTGAACATTGGTACATCATATCATACAATTCAATATATTATTTATAGTACTCCCATAATACTAGATAAGACTATTCCAAACGGTAAGACCAAACCACATAAGGTAGGATGAGAGGATATATATAAACTATTAAAATAAAAAAATGAGAGGATGTTGCCAAACTACTAGACAAGAGGAGAGATAAGGCTAAATAATATCTTGCATTCCAGGACTATCAATTTGAAGTTTCCTAATATTACAGGATAATATTTACGATCCTAAATAATATGATAACATACATTATATCAACAACCATCACATTATTTTCTCAATGCATGGCAATACTGGGAAAATACCACCATCTACTCAACATCTCCACCCCCTCATTCATCTCCTTACCTCTCCCTTTCCTCTATTCAATCTCATTTTCATTCCCTATTGCTTCTTTGTCATCAATTCAGGATTGCTTGAAAACAAAAAGGGAAGAAAAAGGGTGTTGTAGAGATGAGCCCGTAGAATGTGAGAGGGGAAGAGGTGGATGAAAAATCAACCCCAAGTGGATTCCATCAGGCATCATTCAATATAAAAAAAAGACAAATGTAAACTTGACCTGTTGATCACTTATAGGAGCGATTCAAGGGTGTTCGCTTCCCTAGATACCAAATTAGCTTCTTTAAATTGGAACCACATCAAACAATTAAAAAAAGACATGCTCGAGGATTTGATCTCATTTTGATGCCCTAGATGGTGAAAGTGGATGACTAACCCTCAATATAGTGGGAATATCAGAGCATCACCATCTATACCTTCATCCTAGTGGAGGAAATCAAAGCTTGGTAGTGGGATAAATTTTCATGAAGGATGATGACAATTTTTATGGTGACATATAGGATCAAAACTCAAAGGTGAATCATTAATCTCTTGTATGACCTTTACTTATGAAGCCTCCTCCATATATTTCATAATAGTTTTCTTATTGTAGAGAATGGGGACAAGAGGAGACTCAAGACTAAATACACCCTTTTGATTACTTACTAAAGAATTGCATGTGTTAACCAGCCATTTGTGTCAAACACCCATTTAAAAAAAAGATAAGTCTAGCTCTCATCCACACACGTGCGCGCACACACACACACCCCTCCCACACACACACATATATATATATATATATACATATATATATATATATATATATATATATATATATATATATATATATATATATATATATATATATATATATCTGTGTGTGTGTGCGCGCACATGGATGAGAGCTTGACTTATATTTTTTTTATAAAAATGGGTGTTCGACACAAGTGGCTGGTTAACACATGCAATTCTTTAGTAAGTAATCAAAAGGGTGTATTTAGTCTTGAGTCTCCTCTTGTCCCCATTCTCTACAATAAGAAAACTATTATGAAATATATGGAGGAGGCATCATAAGTAAAGATCATACAAGAGATTAATGATTCACCTCTGAGTTGTGATCCTAGATGTCACCATAAAAATTGTCATCATCCTTCATGAAAATTTATCCCACTACCAAGATTTGTTCTACCATGCACACCTGCGGGGTGGGGTGTGTGTCTCTAGGCTTGGCTGCTGGAACCTCCCATGTGGGAGCTCCTCTACTTGTACAATTTGATACACTTCACCACCTCTACTATGGTAGGTAGAACCAAATCCTTTACACTTTTGGGTTCCCAAGCTAGATGTTTATACCTTCTCTGACTCACACCTGCTAGACAGTACTACCTGGTTGCTCCTACCACATCTTTCTCTTAACATGGACATTTGCCTTTATACTTATTGAAATTTACAGTCAAATCTATAATCCTGCACCCGATTGCATCTGAGAGTTGGATACATGTAGTACAATTTGGGTTCATGACACCCTCCACCCTAGCACTATTTGGATTAATGACACCCTCCACCCATGTCACTGCTTCATCTACACCTACTATGCCGATAGATCTTTCATTAGTCACTCCTCTTTTGGTTATATACTCTTCAACCAGTCAATACACTCTATCGGACTGAGTACTCATAATGATCACTTGCCCCTTGCAAGTGACTTGCATGACTCCACCTCACTTTTTTATTGATATTTCAAAACAATGGGCCTTGGATATTAGATTTCTCTTGAGATCGGAGACAATATCAGGACCCGTCAACGTGTGATGTACTTCATCATAAATCTCATCATGATATATATTGAGATGAGAACACTAATCTAATATCTCTTCATTAGAAATACATGATTCCATAATAACATATGGCATCAAAATTTACTATCAGATGTCCCCTAACTACAGTTGTCGACATTGTCATGCTTATATGTTCCTGAGATGCTTTCTGATCGCACGCACGAACCATGTCATGATATCATTTGACGTAATTTTGTGGAAGATTCAAACCCAAGAAAACTGTTATGCAAGATGCAACTTAAGCACTTATAATAAAAATAACCCCCTCCTGTCGCCAAACCAACAACTAGGAAGCAAATAACCAATAAGATAAAAAAAAATTGGCAAACATGACAACAAATTTTATCAAAGATACTTCTACATGAAAATATTACTCTCTCACATTCCCCTTCCACAATAGAATCCCATGACCCAGTCTTAATTTTTCTTCTTTTTGGCTATCTTTTTGACTTCCTCTTTACGACCTGTAATATTGGTGAACATTGGTACGTCATATCATACGATTCAATGTATTATTTATAGTACTCCCATAATACTAGATAAGACTATTCCAAACAGTAAGACCAAACCACATAAGGTAGGATGAGAGGATATGGATAAACTATTAAAATAAATAAATGAGAGGATGTTGCCAAACTACTAGATAGGAGGAGAGATAAGGATAAATAATATCTTGCATTCCAGGACTATCAATTTAAAGTTTCCTAATATTATAAGATAATATTTACGATCCTAAATAATATGATAACATACATTATATCAACAACCATCACATTATTTTCTCAACGCATGGAAGTACTGGGAAAATACCACCATCTACTCAACATCTCCACCCCTCATTCATCTCCTTCTTACCTCTCCCTTTCCTCTATTAAATCTCATTTTCATTCCCTATTGCTTCTTTGTCATCAATTCATGATTGCTTGAAAACAAAAAGGGAAGAAAAAGGGTGTTGAAGAGATGAGCCCGTAGAGAATGTGAGAGAGGAAGAGGTGGATGTAGAATCAAAACTAAGTGGATTCGATCAGGCATCATTCAATATAAAAAAAGATAAATGTAAACTTGACCTGTTGATCACTTATAGGAGCGGTTCAAGGGTGTTCGCTTCCCTAGATACCAAATTAGCTTCTTTAAATTGGAACCAAATCAAACAATTAAAAAAAGACATGCTCGAGGATTTGATCTCATTTTTATGCCCTAGATGGTGAAAGTGGATGACTAACCCTCTATATGGTGGGAATATTAGAGCATCACCATTGATACTTTCATCCTAGTGGAGGAATTCAAAGCTTGGTAGTGGGATAAATTTTCATGAAGGATGATGACAATTTTTATGGTGACATCTAGGATCACAACTTAGAGGTGAATCATTAATCTCTTGTATGACCTTTACTTATGATGCCTCCTCCATATATTTCATAATAGTTTTCTTATTGTAGAGAATGGGGACAAGAGGAGGCTCAAGACTAAATACACCCTTTTGATTACTTACTAAAGAATTGCATGTGTTAACCAGCCATTTGTGTCGAACATCCATTTTTATAAAAATAGATAAGTCAAGCTCTCATCCACGTGCACACACACACACAAACCCACACACACACACATATTATATATATATATATATATTTATATATATATATATCATGTTCTTACCACTTTGTTGATGAATTTCTAGTAAATGTTTGGTTTGCATAAATAGGTGTATATCACATGTTTTCATACACATACAATACACAATATTATGGATACATGATACAATCAGTGATGACATTGTGAAAAAACCAATTTCTCTAAGGAAGGCATAAATTAGATATGTGACTTTTGATAAAGTAACCCAACACCCAAATAAGCTTGTCCACTTACTTTACCCAGACTCATGATAATGAAAGCATGCAATAAAAGAATATTGTTTATAAAAAATAAATAAAGTTTTGTATTATATTATGTCGACAAGATAATCTTACCATCAAGATCATCATCATTTTGATTGCGTCCAACCTCTCACACATAGGGAAACTATCAAATACTTATAGCATAAATTTAGAAATGTCTTCCCCTTCATGGTTGCAATATCAGCATACTTCATCATTACATATTTTATATTGACCAATCAAATATAAATGAGGAAGTATATTGATAACCTAACCATGAAGAGGAAGACATTTCAAACTCCTTTGTGTAAGTATGTGACAATCTTCCTAGGTGTGAGTGGTCGGGCACAATCAAAAGTACTTGTACTTCATAGGAACCAAATTCTAAGGACTATATTACTATTAATTTGTAACTGAGATACCCAATGAAAGTTAGGTGCCTCATACAAGATAATGTGATCCATATCATTCTTGTTCCCATTCAGCCAATGTAAGGTAGAAGGATATCAATAGATTACATCTTATCTTCTTCTTTTCCACCATTTACAATCAGTGCGGTAGTGGCATAATGTTATTTAGAAAACTCTTCTTGGGTTTCATAATCATGTTACCACATTTTATTTTGATAAAAACTTTCAAAAACCCTAACTAAATTTATGCGTTCCTAGAGTTTACAATCACTTTGGTGGGACAATGTGTCCGTCAAATCCCAAAAGTCTTACATATGTAGTTTTATTTTTCTTAATTAAGTTCAATGATAAAAGTTGAGTAATGGACTTAGCCAAAATATCCCCAAGATATAAAATTTCATTTAATAATACATCTTGTTCTCTTATGCACTAAATATCTCTCCCTTATTTTAATATGAAAAGAAATTAGATATAACCCATTAATTTTCTCTCTCATATGGTAATATCTTCAAATATACATAAGCAGATTAGGAGTGGGACCTATACAATAAAAGATTAGGAGTAGGCCCTAGAGTGGATAATCAGTCCCAATCTTGAAATTTGACTCAACTAACTCACTAAGGAAAATATAGTTCACTTTATGTCACCTCTTAATTCATATACACTAGGATAAATACCCATATTAACTTTATGAACAAAATATTATCAAAACCTAAATATAATATGTTAGGAGGATTGTAGACTCATTATTTAACCTATGGTTCAAATTTGAGGTCATTTTGGTCATGTAGGAATCAAAACCTATCATCATTTCACCCCCAACCATCACCTCAGGCTCAACAATCCTACTCTGGTTATCTGTGTCATCAATATGGAGCCTTCCCTGAGGGTTTTTCCGTCCACGAGCCCTGTCAACACTGCAAAACCTTCATTGAGGCGACCTAAAGCTTTTCGGTCCTTCAGTTTGGTTGAAACCAAGGTATTTCACGTTCCCTAGTTTCACTTTGTTTCCTCCTACATTTTGTCTCCATGGGCACTGTCAATACACCAGGATCCTGTGTACTACAATTTCACCAAGGTTGGTTTCACTAGGTCATGGGGGTTTTCCCTGTTGCATTGGCAGTAGGTGTTGGTATGTATGCCCAGAGAGCCAATCATATGATGATTGGGATATGTAATTAGATACATGATATGATTTTAATAAAGGCAAGCTTCTAATTTATTTTGTATATTCAGTTATGATATAATGAATTACATAATAAATGTCTAGAGAATGATATTCCTCAATGACATATGTCTTCAAGTACGTGACTTGGAAGAATGAGATCATATGGATGTTAAAAGTATATTCATTCTCATTATGTCCCTGATTGGTTGTTATTGTGGAAGGTAGATAGAAAACAATAACACATAAGATCAGAGTGTGAGTTGGTTGATGAATAAATCTCATTAGTCATGATATGGAAATATCAAACCAAACACACATATACATGTTAGGGAAAAATGTATTAGACAGACCCACCGTGAGACTGACACATGGAAGCCATCATCATTGAAGTCATAGTTAGCTCTCACAGTGATGGTGGTGGTTATGGTTCTTAGACCTAAAATCACTGCACTCATTACATGTCGTTGGGGCTTTGACATCATCAAACACATTCTTGAAACATGGGTTGTTATAACAGTGATGATTGGGTGACTTTGACACATGGGGATTGACTGTGAGTGATAGATTTGAAATTTGGTATGGTTCAAGGAACACGATTGTATAATAATGAGGATGACTGCTCCATGCTCTAGTTCAATCTGGATATCAGTGAAAAAGGAACTATACAACCACGGTAACACCATACACAAATTGTAGGTTGAAGTTACTCCCCAACTTTACATTCACTTGGGTAGTAATGATGTGCGACTAGGCACCATTCTTTGCTTGTGATGTCATAAGCTAGTTTTGGACATTCACTGCCAATGTGATATGGGACCTATAGGGTCACACACATAGAAACTCATCTAGAAGAGGAGTTTGATCTTGAATGATAATTGAAAATTTTACTAAATTGTTTTGGTACTCAGTTCAAACAACAGATCGACGGATTGGCTGATTGAACTTCCAGACGACCATCTCATTGGGTGAGATGACCGTTTGGGCAGCCAGACATGCGTTTCAAGTGTTGATACAACTGTTTGGGTTGTCAGGAAGATCATAAATTGAATTGGCTTAGTTCTGTCCTATGAACCGATTGTCTTGACTCGTACTCACTAGACGACCGTCTGGATGAGTGAGACGGGCATCTTGCTTATGTGAGATGGCCTAGTTGGGATGAATGAAAGTTCTGGAGTTTTCTCAAACTCGTTTCAATTGCACATACTTCGGGTGCAAGCAAATTAATGTTTGACATTAATTAGGAAATGATTTTTCGATTCATATCTGACTGGGAAAGTGCAAAATGACCATCTCGCATCCCATATGACCTTTTCTCTTAGAGAAATGACCATATCGCATGCGAGACGACCGTCTCCCTTGGTGAGATGACCATTTTATTGCACGTCGGTTGTGAAACTTCCAAAAAAGTTTTGAAAATTCAAGATCTACTTGTCCTTTCCACTCATGCTTTAGTCTTGCATGGCTAGGGACCGGGAAACCTGACTCTAACCCCTCCTATATACAGAGGGGTATTGGGGGCTTCCCAGAGCACAACTAATACATAGACAATTGAGAATTAGTTGCTCTGACAAGTATTGTCCGCTCTGGTTGTGGTAACCACAAGAGCCTAGGCAAGCCCTACCTGACTAGGGAGGGATAGCCATGGGAGAGCAACAACTGAGGATCATTGGTGTGGGAGAGCATGTTAGTGACTAGTACACCAACGGGAGGGACAACTCCTTCATATCTATTCTTGCAGGATGACATGAGTTCTAGTTGGTCCATGTGGACTACTACTCTAGAGATAGGAGTCCTTCGACTACTTCTAGGAGGGCAATGTCAACTCGCAGTTTGTGGCGAGATCTTAGGAGCCACTGCAGGAGTTGTCCGAGTCTTCTATCCATGGAGGAGTAGTCATATGAGTCCAAGTGTGACTAGGATCTGCACAACCACCTTCCAAAATAGAGTGCACATCTACATCGATGAGGATTGTCACTGGACTTGCTCCAGGACCAGGTATATGTTTGTGAAACCATCTTTCCCATTGCATAATTATTGATGTGATCTACTAGTTTATGGGAAATATGTCAGTAAATTTATTGTTTCTGCTAGCTACCTGATGCCATATTTCCCTACAGTGGTATCAGAGCCACATCAATTAATTATGTTTTGGGATAATCGATATGATCGAATTTCATTTTATCGAGTTTATTTATTGCATGCGATGTGTATATTTATACTGGTTGATGTGCACACCCATCTAAGTCACCACATAAGAACCCAAATGAATACACACACACACACACAAACACACACACACACACACACACACACACATATATATATATATATATATATATATATATATATATATACAATTTACATGTGTCGCCATAAGATTAGTTTTGATGGTGGATGTAAAGCACGGTTATGGCCAAAACCCCAGATCTGTGTGCTTGGTTGTGATTATTTATCCCTATTGTTAACCGGTATGCATACCAAGCCTCTCTTTCCTTTCCACATGTAAATTAATGCTCTTCTTTCTATTTCCCCTCAAATGTAACTCAAGGTTTTCCCATATAAAATGTAATAAGAAATAGGATAATTTTAATTTATGTTTTGATGTGAGATGACGATTTGCATAAAGGCAAAACGACCAGCTCGTGACACGATGCGATCAACTAGTGGACTGAGGAGGCCATACGACAGGAAGATAAAACGATCGACTAGTGGCCCAACCAATCGGCTGGAGGTGTCCAGATGCTGAATAGACCTAATAACCAGACGACTGTTTCAGAATATCCCAACCAAGCGACCTGGAGGCAAGCCGACCAGTTTAAGAGTTGAACCGATCAACCCAGCTTGGTTTGAGCACATATCATCACCAATAATAGGTTGCATATGAAGTGGACCATAGGTGGTAGTAATTCCTTATGGCTCCAAGGAATTACATTAGAATGGCGATAACCATCCCTTGTGTGTTTTATTATTTCATGTTCTTGTTTGTGGTTATAACATGTATATGATACATACTATATATGTGATGATTGGATAAACTATATGTATTTATACATACAAACTCCCTCAAATATAATATAAAGTCTTAGATGATTTCCAAAAAGGACCCACATGAAAAGCTTGATCGACCAAGCGTAGGATCCCCAAGGGAGGTGCTCTATCTATCTTGTGGAAGTGTGATGGTAGTGATGTGGGCCCACCAAGCGAGGTTCATTATTATCATGTCAGCTTTTGGGTCAGGCTTGACTGGTGATTCTTAGAGAGGTTGGGCCCAAAATCATGTAGATGATTATGGCAAGGAGTTGCACATATCATCTATCCAAGAGTTGCATATGATGCAATTAGCAGGATAGCCTACCTTAATAATTGGTCATGAGCAAGAGCGTTGATTGGGTATTGACTGAATTGTTTTGGATCTTGGCCCACTAGAGTATTGTATGCTGCAATATTCTAAATCAATATTGAGGGCTATCAATTTGAATAAAATAGTGGGAGCAATAATAATTAAAGAACTAATCAATATCGTACAAATTATCAAATCAAACCAAATAAAAACTGTTATGAAAAGGTTGCAAAATTTATTTATAGAATCAAATGTCAAACACAAACACGTTCAAATTGTGATCAATCCTTAAGAAGGGAAAAACGGATAAAGTTCCACAATTGGTTAAGGACTTTGAGAAATGGTCTCATCAATGAGTGAAAGCTTGATGTCCTTGATATACCAATGTTAGAGGAAACCACTCCAAATGTGCCTAAGGCTAAATGGAAACTTATTGGAAACATGCCAATGATGCCATAGACATTTTGAATACCTAATGCAATGTCGTATGAACTATGAGTTTCATGAACAACACAAATACATGGACATTCTCGAGATGGTAAACTCATCTTAAGAATCATGTAAAGAAAATAAGGTATAATGTGTCCAAAGTGCTAATTTGAGTACAAACTGACAAAGGGAGGTCCAGTAGAACCCCATGAGTTCATTGTGATTGGAGATGTAGAATGACTGTGATTTATCTTAGGTCAATAGTTAACCATGAATATGATTATACAAGTGTTGCATGAATCATATAGTCATTTTATCACATGCTTGGAATGTTGATGCCAAAGCAAGGAAGAACAAGGACAAATCTATGATGGTGATTAGTGGAAGTGAGTCCTAGGGAAAAAGCAAGGCCATGAAGTGTTTTGAGGCTAAGTTGAAGCCCAATTCTTCTGCACTCAATATATGGAGAAGAATAAGCATAAAAGGAATGTGTCCTTTTCACTTAAAGGATAAAGAAAACAAAGTGCCACCATTGTCACTTGTTTGGACATTGGAAAGGAATTATACTCTTCATAGAGGATCTCAGGAAGAAGATAGAGATAGAGATCTCTACTTCAGGACCTGAGAAGAAGTATGCTAGAAATATATGGAGCAAGGATTGCTGCCACTATAGTTAAAGGTTGTCATTCATGGGCACATAATAGAATTAGTGAATTGATATTGTGTACTTTCAAAACATCATATGTTTTGTATGACAATAACATTATGATCTTTTATGGTGATGCCCTATGTCTCATAAGCTATACTTGATAGTTGTAAAGACAAATATGTATGGCATATATACTAAATGACTTGATAACTCAAACAATGAATACCTATAGCACTGTCATCTAGAGCACATAAACAAGAAATGCACTTCTAGAATCCATATGATGGTTATCTAGACCCTTTTGGTTATTGAATCAATAGAGACATGCATGTCTTATTTGTTGTGCAAAATGACAAAAGCATCTTCACTAGATGTAGTGGGAGATCGACTATTCCATTAGGACTAGTACATACTGATGTACATAGACCTTTTTGGATGAATGCTAAAGGTAGTTACAAGTACCTCATTATATTTACTGATACGATCAATAGATATTGAAATTTGTATTTAATGAAACACAAGTTTGGATCTCTTGAAGTGTTCAAGGAGATCATAAATGAAGTACATAACTAAACTGGTAAAAGTATTAATATACCTCGATATGATCAGTGTTGAAATATTTTAAACCAATAATTTGAGGACCTTTTAGGAGATCATGATAGTGTACCATAATGAACTCCGCCTGAAACATACTAATATTTCAGAAAGAAGGTATCACATCCTGTTTAGTTATGGTTAGGTTATCAATAAAATCAAGATACTCTTACAATTTATTTTTGGAATATACTTAAACACTAAACAATGTATCATATAAAATGGTTCAAAAGACACCATATGAGATATGGCATGGGAGGAGTCCCAATGTGTCTTTTATAGTAATTAGCATTGTAAGCTTGTATAAGAAAATAGTTTCTTGAAAGACTTTATCCACAAAATACATGAATGTTATCTTGTTGAATACTACTTATATTCTAGCCCAACAACAAAGTGTTTGTTGCTAGGATGGCTGAATTCCTAAATGGAAACTAGTTACAAAGGAATCAGTGGGAGTAAAAGTAGAACTCGAAATGTTCGAGACAAATAAGAAAAACATTGAACCTAAAGAGGCACAACTAGGAACAAGTAGAATCACAAACTGTTGTGGAATCTCAAGTTCCTTATGTAAACACAAAACTCATAGTTTTAGTAGAACGCCTTGAGTTTGAAAGATTATGATATCTTGCAAACTCAAAAGGCATGCGAGTTGATCATAGAGATGAGTCAACAACCAACCTAGAAACTAATTAGAGATCAAAATCTGAGAAATGGCTTGAGGCCATAAGATTAATGATGGACTACATGTAACCAACAAGGTATGACCTTGCTGGATCCACCTAAAGGGGTAAAACCCATAGGGTGCATTTGGGTATTTGTAAGAAGACCAACATGTAAGGGTAGATTGGTTGCAAAGAGTTTCAAACTAGTTCAAATTGTGGAACATGATGAAGTCTTTTCACCAGTCACCATGGTTGAATCCATCTGGATCATGCTTACTGTTGTAGCTTAGTATGACTGTGAGATTTGACATACGGATATGAAAACCACATTCCTTAATTGATATAATTAAGAAGATGTGTATGTGATACAACCTAATGGTTTTATAAATATATTAATGCAAATAAAGTCTATAAGCTATAATGACCAATCTATGGATTGAAGCAAGCATCTCAGAGTTGAAATCTTCTATTTGACAAGGCTGTCAAAGGGTTTGACTTGAGTCAAAATAAAGATGGAATATGTGATTCAAATTATTTAGTGGGAGCATATTGATATTCCGCATAATGATGCGGAATAACGTCCTTATCCTATAAATGTTTTAACCTGGGAAGGAAAGTACCTCCTATATGAAGGTTTTAGGTGAAGCATCCTATGTGATAGGGATTGAGGTCTATAGAGATAGATCTGGAAAGATTCTTGACCTAAGTAAAAGCACATACATTGGTAATATGCTGAAGGGTTCAACATGCAAGACTCAATGAGAGAAAACTTGTCCATGTTCAATGGACTTAGTCTCTCAAGAGTCTAGTGTCCAATTCTTGTAAAGAATAGGAACGCATGGATAGATGCCATATGCATTCACAATTGGATCTATCTTGAATGCAATGTAATGTACTTATCCCGATATCTTGTATGTATTGGACATAATGAGAAGATATCAAGTAATCTCGTATGTACTGGACATAATGAGAGGATATCCATTCATCTCATATGTTTAGACATGATGAGAGGACGTATATATACCTACCTAGCAATCTCGTATGTATTGGACATGACAAGAGGGTATATGTTAGATACCAGTGAGGGTCACTAGACTACCATAAAGAAAATCCTTATGTGCTTATAAAGAACTTAAAGGATTGGTTCCTTGGTTATGGTAATAAGGAATAGTTGGATGTAAAGGGTTACACCCATGCAAGATTCTAAACTGACAAAATGATCACAATCTAAATTTATGTTTGACGACAAATGAGAACTATATGCTAGAAACAATTCTAAGCTAATGACAGTTTTTTGGATCTACGAAAGAAGCTGAGTATCTCTATATTATAAGAACAACAGAGGATATTGTATGGATTAAGAAGTTCATATGGGTGAACTTATGTGAGGTTCCAAACCATTGATGACATAGTAGAAATATTGATGACAACAACGGAGCTACTATTTACGCTTGAAATCTAAGATAACATACTACGACACTTCCATCTCATATAGGTAGTAGTACAACAATGAAATGTGAAAATTGCAAAATACCGACCTAAGACAAACATTGCTAAACCCACTATAAAAGCACTTGTGCAGCAGAAGCATGAAGGTCATGTTAGGTCACTCATGATGAGATCCGTGGGTGATTAGTTCTAAGTGCAAGTGGGAGTTTATTGGTATGTATGCCCAGAGAGCCAATCATATGATGATTGGGATATGTCATTAGATACCTGATTTGATAATAATAAAGGCAAGCTTTTAATTTATTTTGTATATTCAGTTATGAGATAATGAATTATATAATAAATGTCTAGAGAATAATATTACTCAATGACGTATGTCTTCAAGTACATGACTTGGAAGAATGAGATCATACATATGTTAAGAGTATATTCATTCTCATTATGTCCCTGATCGGTTGTTATCGTGGAATGTAGATAGATAATAATAACACATAAGATTAGAGTGTGAGTTGGTTGATGACTAAATCTCATTAGTCATGATATGGAAATATGAAACCAAACACACAGATACATGTTGGGGAACAGTGTATCAGACAGACCCACTGTGAGATTGACACTTGGAATCCATCATAATGGAAGTCATAGTTAGCTCTCAAAGTGATGGTGGTGGTTGCGGTTCTTAGACCTGAAATCACTGCACTCATCACATGTCGTTGGGTACACTTTGACATCATCAAACACAGTCCTGAATCATGAGTTTTTATAACATTGATGATTGGAAGATTTTGTCACATGGGGATTGACTGTGAGTGATGGATATGGATTTTTTCCCCTCTGACAGGAGTATGATATCCAAGGCCTCTTGAGTAGAGAGACTGAGAAATGTATGACCATATGCATGTGAGTCAATATGTGATATTCATCTTACATATATCTCATGAAGTCTACTCTGGTTCAAGGAATACGATTAAATAATAACGAGGATGACTTCTCCATGCCTTTAGTTTAATCTGGATATCAGTGACAAAGGAACTGTACAAACACTATAACACCATATACAGATTGTAGGTTGAAGTTGCTCCCCAACTTTCCATTCACTTGGGTAGCAATGATGTGTGACTAGGCACCACTCTTTTCTTGTGATGTCATAAGCTAGTTATAGACATTCACTGCCAACGTGATATGGGACCTATAGGGTCACACACATAGGAACTCATCTAGAAGAGGAGTTTGATATTGAATGATAATTGAATTAAGTACTAAAGTGTTTAGGTACTCAGTTCACACAACAAATTGACGGATTGGTTGACTGAACTGCCAAACAACCATCTCACTGGGTGATATGGCCGTTTGGGCAGCCAGACTGGCATCCTAAGTGTTGAGATGACCATTTGGGTGAGATGGCTGTTTGGGCAGCTAGACAGGCATCCAAAGTGTTGAGATGACCGTTTGGGTTGTCAGGCAGATCAAAAATCAAATTAGCTTAGTTCTACCCTATGAACTGACCGGTTCAAGCCGTTGAACTGATTGGCTCAAATCAAACTAACCATACAACCATCTGGGTGAGTGAGATGGCATGGTTGGGATGAACGAAATTTCTAGAGTTTTTTCAAACTCGTTTCAATTACACATACTTGGGGTGCAAGCAAATTAATGTTCGACATTAATTAGTAAATGATTTGCCAATTCATATCTGACTGGGAAAGCATGAAACAACCATATCGCTTAGCGAGATGACCATATCACATCCCAGACAACCATTTCACTTAGATAAATGACCGTCTCACGTGCGATATGACCGTCTCCCTTGGAGAAATGACTGTTTTGTCACACAAAGGTTGTGAAACTTCCAGAATATTTGTGAAAATTCAAGATCTACTTGTCCTTTCCACTCCCACTTTAGTCCCGCATTGGCTGGGGACTAGGAAACCTGACCCTAACCCCTCCTATATATAGAGGGGTACTGGGGGCTTCCCAGAGCACAACTACTACATAGACAATTGAGAATCAGTTGCTCTGACATGTGTTGTCCTCTATGGTTGTGGGAACCACGAGAGCCCAGGTAAGTCCTACCTGACTAGGGAGGGATTTCCATGGGAGAGAAACAATTGAGGATCATTGTTTTGGGAGAGCATGTTGGTGACTATTACACCAACATGAGGGACAACTCCTTCTTGTCTGTTCCTGTAGGACAACATGTGTTCTAGTTGGTCTTTGTGGACTACTCTAGAGGTAGAAGTCCTTTGTCTACTGCTAGGAGGGCAATGTCAACTCACAATCTGTGGCGAGATCTGAGGAGCCGCTGCAGCAGTTGTTTGAGTTTGTTGTCTGTGGATAAGCAGTCAAACAAGTTCGACTATGAGTGGGAGGTGCACAACCATCGTCCAAAATAGACTGAACATCTACATCGATGAGTATTCTCACTGGACTTGCTCCAGGACTAGGTATATCTTCATGAAACCATCTTTCCCATTGCATATTTATTAACATGATCATCTAGTTTATGGGAAATATGTCAGCAAACTTTTTGTTTCCGCTTCCTACCTAATGCCATATTTCCCTATAGCAAGTTCAATCAGCATTGGCATTATCACCAAGTTTCCTCTTCATTGTAGCCATGGCAGATTGCCTATCTGATGCTTCCAATCATCAGGGAACTCTTATGTGGCTCTATGGATTCATTGTGATGTGTAGAGTGTTTCTCCAACCTCCATTTGTGATGTTAAACTCTCTTAGATCTTTTTGTATTGGGGTTATCCCTTGAGTTTTGGAATCCTATGGGTATTCTTTGATGCGAGTAGGAGAAGATCCCAAGGGGGGTGAAGTCTCAATTATGCGCTTGATTTTTAAATGGTTTTCTTTTTTGCTCATGATCAAACTCGTAGTATAGCATCATGGGTGACTCAATGCCTGCATGTATGGGTTGAATGAGTTTTCTACCATCATGATAGTCTATGGTTGGGCCATATTTCTAAGGGTCTTCCAGTAACATTTGCATGTAATTTGATTACCATTATCTCAAAATTCTTATAGCTTCATATTTGAAATATTCTATAAGTAATTAACTGTGTATCATAAATTTATGAAACTTTTTTAAGGTTTTCCATAGAGGAATCTAATTTTCTATTTTTCAAACCCCAAATCACTAATATCAGACAATGTTTTTATAATGAACTAAGATCATGGTGTTGAATGTTAATTAAGATGATAATTAATATAAAGCATGTTAATTTTAAGAGACTTGGGATTGACTCAAGATCAAAGAGACTAAGTTGGGCTCTACTTTGCTCCTGGTAAACATGCAATGTTTCTATGCACAATTACCTTGGTTTATAAGTGTTATTTATGTTATAAGCACATGATTTTATGATCATGAAACTATTTAATCTTTTCAAGTGATGCATTATATTAACCATGACATATGTTTTCTATATCTTAGAGTTACAATTATCATGACACTAAAGTATGTTTAATCTTGTAATGTGCTCATGTTAAGGGGGAGAAATCCCAATTATGTGCAAAAAGGGAGAAATGTCATCATGTTAAAGATTCAAGTTCAAGATTATGCGATTGATCATATTAAGAATCATGTTATAAGAATTAGATTAAGTTTTATATGCTCTCAAAATCATGGAATTCAAGTCGTTATCACAGGCTTTCATAGCTAATCATAGGCCTTTCAAGCAAGTTATGGTCTTCCTAACATTATGTGCTCTTTTTTTCAAATATCAAGCTAGATGATTACATAGTGCTTCCATTAAAATGGGTACTGCAAGTACTACATGAAAACTATTAGGGAACTTGAGGAGCTCTTCTTGGTATTGGTGGAGTAGAAAGGGTAGGCATGAGCTCCAGCGGGTAAGCTAGTCAAGTTGCTTCAAATAGTGCTCAGACAACTGATCCACTGAATGGTTTAGATTCCTCTTTAGGTGTCTGACTCTTAGGTCGGCGAGCTTCATCCTAGGCTACATATTGATTCTTTCATAAGTCTATACTTTGTTGGACATTTCGATGCTTTTTTCACCTAACTGACCGCATTGTTGGAGTCACTGAGGATAATCCAAGAGGAAGGGTGTTATCCAAAATGTAGCTCAAGCCATCAAAGATGGCCAAAATTTCTCCAAAATGGGATCATATCCCCTCACAGTGGAAACTGGTCCTCTCTGCCAGTGGCCCATGTTGTCTCTCGATACCCAACTAGTGGACATCGATTTTTTGGTACTGTCAACAACAACGTCGACGTGCAAGATGAGCGTTTCATGTGGTATCACAATGATACCAGGAGGAGATGCATCATTTGATTGGGGCATTGTGGTTTTTTTGGAATGCTAGACTTATGGAAGCTTGCTCGACCCTATATGAGAGAGAAAGGATTGATGGGGCTCTTGAGCAACCTTCAAAGATTAAAGAATTTATGTCTTTCCAGATGAACAACATGCAACTGTGAAAAGGCAACGCCATTCATCCATTTTCTTTAGGGTTTTGAGATTATATCTCAACCACCCAGTGGTTGTGTTAGACATGAAGAAATTTCTAGTTTTTGAAGGAAACAAAAGTAGCCACATTTTCTTTGGATTAATGCAGTCTCAAATAGCATGAAGTGAGGTTTCCTCTACAGCCTTGAATCTTGGGCATATGTCGTCTGAGGACATCTTCATTTTGAGTTAGAAGGTATTCATGAGAAGCCTATTTTTGTGTATGAGCCAGAGGTGTGTCTTTGTCCTTTGTGAGCATGGTAGAGACCAGATAGCTTCATAGTGATTATTATTGTAGTTGGCCGAGATGGCACTGAGGACTTTGTACACTGAACTTAAATCGAAGGCTCCATCTTTTTAGTGGAGCCAAACTGGGGTGTCATTGTTGTAGGACAAGTGGGGAGTGGGTATACAAAGGATGTATTTAGTAGTGGGATAAAAAAACTAGTGATGCAAGAAATTGGTATCCCATTTACCTTCACCACTGACCAGACATGCCATGTGACGTCCCCAGATTTTGGCTTCTCCAAACCCCATAGGGATGAGAGGTCAAAATCCGAAAACATTATCCAATCATATCAGAGTGTGTTGCGGAAGAAATTTGCACATACATGAACATTCAAATATAAAATACACCATGACATTCTCAACATTCAACATGTATATTTATACAACATGAATTATTACACAATGATTTACATATACATATTGAATTAAGATTCTACAATCTTTGAGCATGTATGCTAATCAGGATCTTAACACAATAGGTATGTAACATCCCTGACCTGGGTTATACTTTAACCCTAGGTTTTTTGATTAAAAAAGATGATTATATGCTTAATCTTATCTTGTGAAAAGTAATTAGGACTCCTGAGAAACTATGTTTCAATTTTGGTCATGTTTGAACAATGTTGAAGCAATGTTTGCTTATTTTGGACTAAAGTGCAAATTACCCAAGTTGAGGGGTTAAATTGCAAATTTTGTATGATAAGATGTTAATCATGTGTTTAAGCATCATGAGAATGGAGATGATGCAAAAGTATGGCATGTGGTAGCCTGAGTACCAAGGAAGAGCTAATAAAGCAATGTTTGTGCATTAAAACCAGGTTTTGGTGTAAAGTGCAATTTACCCAAAACCTAGGGTTAAATATGAAAATTAACACTTCAATAAGGTCCCTAATGTTTCTTGGAATCATGTAGAGTAAATAAAATGAGAGGGGCGCCTCATTTGAATTAAGTTGGAGGAGAGAGAATCTTGATATTAAAATAATCAAGATTTTATCCTAATTGAAAACCCTAATTCAATTTAGGGAAAAAATGAATGTATTAATTAAATGGCTTTCAACCAAAATTAAAATGTTTGATTTCAGATATGTGTGGTCGTCCTTTTGCTTTGCAAGGGCCACGAAATATCTCAAGGAGGTGAAATTTCCACTCACCTTATTATAAGGAAAAGAAATATCCACTAAGTCATGGATATTAATATAAAAAGGGTTAAGGTGCTTAATTTGCTTTTCTTTAAAATGTGGATAATTGAATGGAATAAGAGGCCAAGAGGATAGCCTCGTCCCTAAGGAAGGAGAGGGGTCATGTGGCAAGGGAATTCAGGGGATAATTCCTACTTTCTCTCTCCTAATTGAATTTTTAAATAAAATTCACATATACGCTCATTTATCCATAGAATGAAAGGGAATTTCGGATTTACTTCCACCCTTTTCTTGGAAAACGACCTTGGTATAGCTTGGGAGAAAGAAGAGAACGACCCCCAGCCTGTTGGTAAGTCCTTGACCTTCGTTCGCCTTGATTCCATGGTGGAAATCCAAAATAAATTATGGATTTCTTCTTAATCCGATCTCCTCTTCAACCCTAGCTAATTTTTTCAATCAAAACCTTGAGGACGAGCCTTGGAATGGTGAAATGAGTTGCATCCACCATTGTTTCCATGAGACTGGAGCTTTGGAGCTCAATTGGAGGTAGGTTTTATAACTTGAAAACCTAACTTTGTTATTGCATTCAATTCCCCATCAAATAATGATCATTTCTCTATTTACAATTATTGATTTGGTTGATTGATGCAGTCTCCATGGAAATCACAGCAGGTTTTGTGGGTATAGAGCTTGATGATGATGACATCATCATAAGCACACACCTCCCAAAATATCTAGACCAAACGGTTTCAATCAAATGTCCAAACGGTTTGGTTTTGAGAGCAAACGGTTTCAAACCGTTTGGAATGAAACAGTTTCACTAAACCGCATAGAAGCAAACGGTTTAAGACCATTTGGTGATGTTTACCAGGGTTGAACGTTTGGGGACTTGTTCATAATGATCTAGGTTAATGACCCACCAATTATTATTGATTAACTCCAATTGGTTCATGAGTTGAAGGTCCATCAATCACCTAAACCCTAATCGGATTGAGTGCTGATTTCATAAGTAATTGAGTTTGAAACTTGGGTTGATTGACCCAAACGGTTTCAAAACTGTTTGGGAATCACCCAAATGGTCTCAAGACCGTTTGGAGGTCAACCAAGACCGTTTGGAGGTCTAGGGTTGAGTATGGTTAGGTATTTTAAGATTCAAACATATGGTATAAACCCTAATCGACTAAGTGCTGATTTTGCAATTGAATGAGTTGATGCTTTGGGTTGATTGACCCAAACGGTTTCAAAACCATTTGGGGATCACCCAAACGGTCTCAAGACCGTTTGGGGGTCACCCAAGACCGTTTTGAGGTCTAGGGTTAAGTTTGGTCAAGTGTTTGAAGGTCCAAAGATACCAAATTGAAATACAATTAAGTGCTGATTTGGTGACCAATCCTAGGATCCAAACCCTAATTGAATGACATGGTTAATGATGATATGATGGGAAACGGTCTCAAGACCGTTTGGAGGTCATAAAAACGATCCCAAGACCATTTGGGGGTCACCCAAGACCGTTTTGAGGTCTAGGGTTGACTATGGTTAGGTGTTTGAAGATCTAAAAGTACTAAGTTGAAGTGCAATCAAATGCTGATTTGGTAATCAATCCAATGATCCAAACTTTGATTGTTTGACTTTGATTTTGATGTTGACATGGGAAAACGGTCTCAAGACCATTTGTAGTTCATCCAAACGACCTCAAGACTGTTTGGGGTCAGGATATGTTCAATTTGGATGATGGTCCAATAGTTTTAAAGCAACTAGACTCACATTGGTTAATGTTGAAGGATCATCGATTCCAAACCCTAATCCAATTGATTCAAACCCTAATTGATGATCAATTGAGGGTTAATTGAGGGTCAAATCAGTTGAAGGATGACCTAATTAACTCAATTGAAGTATGGTGATGGGTTCAATTGAAGATTGGTTACATGAATTCAATGATTGAAGGAATCAACATTGAGAACCCTAAATCGACTTGATAGGTTGAGACCATATTTGGTCCATGCGGTTTTGAGGAGATTTGGACCAAACAGTCTCAAGACCGTTTGAGTCCAAACGGTCTCAAGACCGTTTGAGTCCAAACGGTCTCAAGACCGTTTGGGACCAAATGATCCCAAACCGTTTGAGTCCTAATCGATCTCAAGAGTGCTTTAGAAAACGGTTTCAAACCGTTTGAACTTTGAAAGACCAAGACCGTTTGGGGCTCAAGTAGTCAAAATTAATTGAGGACTCAATTGGTTAATCCACTTGGACACCTATTGTAATTGAAGATTCAATTGATCAAATCAATTGGATACCTTATGTAATGGAGGTCCAATGTGATTGAATCTCTTGAGAATTAAGATGATGAATGATCTATTGATCCAATGATGATTAGTAATGATAATCAATGAAGGTACAAAGGTTGAAACCCTAATAGTACCTAAGTGATTAGTGCCAATTAAGGGATGAACCCTATTGCTTATAAGAACCATGACTTGGTACATTATGTTAATCATAGGTGTATGTACTTGATTGAAGGGTTGATGTAACCTAATCAAGTTGAGAGGATGATGGAAAGGAATTCATACATGAGTATTGATCATGTGATGAATAGGGTATTGATGGAGATTCCACTTACGTGGAATTGCGTGCACCAACTAAAAATCCTAAAGATGGTAAGTCTTTAGGTTTAGCCTTGCATATACTAGATAGAGAACTCCACCCATGTATGCTAAGATACGTGGAAGTATTATCGTAGTATAGTTAAGGGTCGAATCCTCTGGACAACGGTCTTGTTGCAAGCAACAAGATGGAAAATGTTAGAATTTCACTTAATCACTTATTAGTTGGTATTTAGATCGAAAGGTTGGTTTTGTTATTTTTAAACTAAGAACATGTAAAATAAAGCAAGAAGGTAGATTTAAAGAAGTTAAACAATGATAAAAGTCACTAGGGTGTGATCAGTTTTTCACCGCCACTACACATGGATCCATACATGCAAAGTAAAACATAACCTGCAAAAAGAGTTTAGTCAGTTAGTATCTTTGTAGACTTAGTTTCCTTTCGGAGAACTAACCACGAGAAGTGCGGGAATGTTGCAAAGTCAGCCATCCCTGAACGAATGGTCAACTACTTTGCATCATTCCCTTCGCAAAGTATGTTCCTCGACTCATCAAGGTTGCACTTTCACACGTCAACTGATTCCATTTCATAGCATGAAGGTACAACGATGGGAGTGACTATACTCCACCTCTTGAAAGACACTCCTAGATACCGAAACTGGTGCATGGTGGATACATGTACCAAGAACCAACATACAAATGCGTTTCGTATCTAATAGTACAAACGTAGACAATTCATACTAAAAGACAAAAGATAACACAAGTTGGTGATCAAGCAACAAGCATTCATTAAACGTTTGATGTTGAACTGAAAAGATAACAACTCTATATTACAAACTATGGATTACATTTACATGACGTGAAAACTTGGGTAGCACGGTTACTCCCCGCACCCCAGTGAAAGAGACTACTCACTCATGACTAGGGCAAAGAAGGAGGCAAGGAGAGAGAGAGAGCATCATCCCCACAAAGGAGGGAGGAAAGTCAACCCCTTGGAGAGAGAGAAATGATCCACCAGCTTCACAGGTTGCACAATGACGAGATCTCCCTCTTCTTACCTTCTTTGGCAGAGAGAGAGAAAGCAACTTCGAGATGGAGTGTGAGTCTCAGAACGACAGCCCCTGGGCAAAGGATGGAAGTCGGATGTGCTCTGGAGTGATTGAGGCAGCCTTTGGACGTATGAATACTTGATGATGGGTGGAGGACCCTTGGGGTCTTATTTATAGGCCTTAAGTGAAGTCAAACGGTTTGGAGACCGTTTGGACCTCAAGACCGTTTGGATCTCAAGACCGTTTGGACCTTGAGACCGTTTGGATCTCAAGACCGTTTGGACCTTGAGACCGTTTGGATCTCAAGACCGTTTGGACCTTGAGATCGTTTAGATCTCGAGACCGTTTGGACCTTGAGACCGTTTGGATCTCAAGACCGTTTGGACCTTGATACCGTTTGGCTTCATGCGGTCTCAGGACCGTTTGACTCCATGCGGTCTCGGGACCGGTTGGCTTCATGCAGTGTTGAGACCGTGTGACTTCATGCGGTCTTGGGACCGGTTGGCTTCATGCGGTCTCAGGACTGTGTGACTTCATGCAGTCTTGGGACCGTGTGACTCCATGCGGTCTCGGGATCGATTGGCTTCATGCGGTCTTGGGACCGTGTGAGTCCATGCGGTCTCGAGACCGATTGGCTTCATGCGGTCTTGGGACCGTTTGAGCTCATGCGGTCTTGAGGCTAGTTGAGTCTTTTATGATTTTTTGTGTCTTTTTCTACACGTAAAAAGAGGAAAAGTTAGTCTAATGGTATAGTTACAATAAGAAGGAATATTTAGGTATTATATCTAATTCTAATTAAGCAAGAGTGTGGAAAACTAAAGAAAAGACTAAGATAACATCCCAAAATTGGAGGTTATCACCCCCCCCTAACTTAGAATCTAGCTTGTCCTCAAGTTAGATAGAGTTGAGGCATGTAAAGGTGAGGTGATTTTATTTAGTTAATATTTCCATAGCCTTACTTCAGTTCTAAATCAGAGATCTCCTGAGGTCATATTAGAGCTTCTGCTTGCCTTAATTCTTTCAGGTATAGAAAGTTGTGCGGATCTCAAGTTTCCTCAAAATAACGTAGTTCGTATTGGGACCACCTTTTTCTTGATGTTATTATGTGCATGTCATTGACTCTAATAAGATTTGTACTTCTTTTGAAAATCTATCGGAAACTAGAATGGTTATGAGGGTTGGCTGAGGGCTTTTGTGTAACTCTCCCTTTTAGTGGGAGAGGGTTTATCTATGCTTTTAGGAACTCACTACCGGGCACGACACATCTGCCTTCATGAGAGCAGCTGAATGTACCAGCCGGGCGAGTCCTTTATCAGCCTTTTCATATATTTGGAGACCTTAGGATCTTACTACCGGGCACGACACATCTGCCTTTGTGAGGGCAGCTGAATGTACCGGCCGGGTGAGACCTTTATCGGTTCTTATATAAGTCCTTATGCATGGCACAACTCTCATGTTTTTATTCAACACTCTGGCTTTTATTTGAAAACTCGCAGGCTTGGGATTTGGATATTTGGGTTTTTGGTTGGGCGGCCAAGCCTCTTTTATTAAAAAGAAGAAAACTGTTCTTAGAATTTCCCGACATGCACTTATTTTTTGGTTGGTGGTCCACTTGCGAGGTTCCTTGATTTGGATTTCACTGATTTCCCTCCTGTCCTTGAGAATATTTGGCTTGATTCGGCTTTGATATTGACTTGTTGAAGAGTCTGATGTAGAACTGAAACAAAATCATGAAAGTCAAGCGAGAAGGAAATTTATTAACTCGCTGTTACATGCCTTTATGCTATTATTATTCTTATTCTTGAGGACTACTGGATTCTTAAGTCAACAAGGGTTGATCTTGATCCAAGAGGGATGCTATTCTATATGAGTGGTATTTAATGTTAGGAAATCTAAAACAAAAAACAAAGACTAAAAGTGTAAAAGAATTTATAAAAAAATAAAGAGAAGGGAGAATTGAGAAGAAAGGTTTGTAGAAATGATACCTCTCCCTTGTCCAGTGTACTCCCCCCCTAACTTATCACTCACTCTGTCCGCAGAGTGTCAAGGTGATAGGATGAGAAGTACAAGGACAAGGGCATCAAGCTTCTGTTAATCCTTTGTTTGCACTGTGTGTGCGGAGTAGGTCAGCAGCAAACTTTCCGCGAAGGATGTGGTAATCCACATCTGTCATATCCTCTACTGGTCTTTGAAGGGTCATGATGGTGTACATCCAGTAGAGGACATGGAAGCCGCAGTCATTTGACTGGCGAAATTGCTGAGGACATTTGTGGTTGAAGGTTGGGCGATGAAAATGTTCTTTGCCATAAGCCCGTGAATGCTGACTTAAAAAGGTGATTAATTTGTCAGCGCATTCCTTTGCTACTACCTCTGTGGGCGTCTTTGGTGTCACGACATAATTCCTCTGTCGTGGATTGTACTGGCTGTCGGAACTGTTATAGATTGTAGTTGTTCCTTCTGGTAGGTTTGTTGCCAGGAGCATCCAGTGCTCGTGATAAAGGAAGGGTAGCATGATGAATTTCGACGTTGTGTGTTGTAGAAAGGAGACCAGCGCTTCGGTTGTTCCGAAGTTCTTTAGCTTTAAAAGATCATCCTTCATGTATGGTGATGCCATATATGTTGTGGGGTTATTTTGGCCGAGGAGAAATTGATAAGCGGCCATTAAGCTGACGGTGAGAGATCCTTTAAACTGTATAGTCTCTCAAAGCGTGTCTGCCATTATTAGAATGTCGCCATACATGAATACGAGTTCATCTTTCTCGGCGGAGAGCGTCGACATGATGAGACGTAGTTCAATGTCGGAGAGACCTTTGCAAGCACTGAGGTCAAAGTCTGGGAAAGTTGGTTTTATGGCAGACAAAGGATCTATGTCACTTTTTCTTTGCTCGGGAGTTGTGGATGTTGCTTTGGATTTCTCTAGCTCTTTCAAAGTTTGTCGGAAAGGTCGCCTCTGCGGCCATTGTATTGTTGAAAAAAGGTAACGAGGGACGTCATCCGGTGCCATTGTCGGATCCGTGAAGAACCTTCTATCACAAATGAGCTCCATGGCGTAACGTCCTCGCAAGGAGTGAAAATCTTCAACGACTAGATCAACAAAAGGGATTTCTTGGTTCAGCGCTTGGATGTGACGGATGGTGCAAAAAGCGCAGTCCCCAGATCCCTCAGCAGCTTGAACATTTGGGTTTATAATTTGGAACCAGGGTTGGCTCCAGTCTTGGCAGAGAGATGGGCGCGCTACCCAGATTAGCTTGAGAAGCCGGAAAGGTATGCATCATGCTTCACCTGCTTCTTCACCAACAAAGTTTATTGTACCGGCAGGTAGCTCAGTGCCACAAAAGTTATAAACCTTGGCGTCCCGTGCCTCGGTGTCTACAATCATAAAAAGCCAGTGGTCCGAAACCTGGAAGGGCACTGTGAGATAACGTGCCCGCCGTGCTAAACCGGCACGCAGCCACTCTATGGATTTTACTCGTATATCTTTGTATAAAAGGCCGATAGATAGAGCAGGTGAGGCGTTAAAAACTAGCTGCTGCCTCTTAGAGCTTCTGTATACTTCTATACAATTGGCGAGTAGGACACGGAAGATTGCCATTGGCATCGTGGACCGTGGTCGCAGGATGTTGCGGAAGTCTTCTCGTGTCAGCCTGCTCTTAGTTTTTGTGTTATGATAGATGATTTCATCCCCCGCTTTTGCATCGTCGACAATAGTGTTCAGTACAAAAATATCCTGAGCATCTAGTGTGGAGATGGCCGCCATATCTAAATCGTGCATTTTGTGCGGTAGAGGTGGTGGCGGGGGAAGGTTCTGCGGAGCGGGGGGAAGAATGTTGTACCAAGACTTCTTCATAGCCTTGTAGATCGTCTTCCAAGTCAGAGGCAGAATCGAGGTCTTCATCTGTGTCTAAGCTTACTCGTTCTGCCCCGTCCTGGTCATGGGGGGAAGGCACTGATGGGTCAAGTGCAGAGAAAGGTTGAGCGGTTGTTGCGGGTGGGCTTGCACTGGTTCCTAATAGACATTGGTGGAACTCAGTGAAAGCCACATTTTTAGCAGACTCCCCAATGGATCCCAAATTAGAGTAGTCAAGGAATTGGTCCCCATATGACATGGTTACATTATCATTGTGGGGGGACTTGGGGTGATGTCCACCATCTTGTTGACCTTTGTCGGAACCTTTCTGAGAAGGTTCTGCTGCTTGGCCTGGGTCCTCCCCATCGTCAGATTTATCACCTGAGGAGGTGGTATCATTGTTCGAATCAGCAGATGAATCAGAGTCTTCGTCGTCGTCACTATCGCCACCTTTGTCAGCCGCTGCCTTGTCTGCTGGCTTTTTGCTTGCGGTCTTTTTGCACCGCCGATGGGTGGCTTGTAACTCATCGAAAGCCACTTGCATATGCTCGTGTGTTTTGAGCAGTGCATCGTGGGTTTCTTTGAGGTCGTTATAGCAGCCCTCGGCGGAGAGGAGACGTGCTGTAAGATCTATTACTTGAGCACGTAGTTGCCAGATTTCATTATTAGTGGACTCCTCTTGGCGATTGTTTAGTTGTGTGAGGGTGCTACTGATGGTGTCCAAGCGCATGCTAAGAGCTGCTTGTTGCTGCTTGAGCTCACAGAGAGTCTCGGGCAGAGGTTGAGTCTGCGTAGAGATCTCATCGACTTGCTTAGCCGTTGCTTCTTGCTGGCGCTTCGCTCCAAGGACCAGCTCAGGCAGGTTGTTGTAGTGGTTGTTGATGTGATCAACTTGGTTAGCCACCTCATCTTGTCTTTGCTGAAAACCGTGGAGGATGTTGGGCAAGGCGCGGTTCTGTTCGTCGATCATGGCCACCTGTTTGGATAATCCCTGCACATAAGAAAAAATAGAATGTAGAATGTTAGAAGGATCGGTGAGGAGGTTTCAGATGACGTCAAATTGACGTCCAAATTCCTCGCCGATATTGGAAAAGGGGACCCCAGAGGTGGAAGGGTGGGATGGCTGGGGTCTGCGTGGGAGGGTGGTATTGTCTTGCGAAAGAGACACTGATGGTGCCGCGAACTGCGTGGTGACTATGGATGGGGTCACCAACGGTGTCGGGGTGGTGGTGGATGTGAAAGGTGGTAGTATTTCAGGTGAAAGTGGTGGAAGTGATAGTGATGGGGGAGAGATTGTGGAGGTGTAGGGGAAAGTGGTAAAGTCAGGCGTATGGGTGGAGAAGGGGGAGCCCAAAGGAAAAAGGGGTGAATAAGAGGATGCGGGTGGTAGCGTGGTTGTGGGGAAAAAAAGGAAGGGTGGTGGATGGTGGAAAGGTGGAGGGTGGTGAGGTGGTGGCGGTTAGCTCAGCATTTAGACTCATAATGAAGGAATCTAAAAATGAGGTGGTGATGTGATCTTCGGGGAGAGGGTTGTCTTCTGGATGTGGTTTGGAAGTTGGTGTCCCCGACAGCTGCTGTTTCTGTGAAAGCCTAGTGGAAGGTCGTTTCATAGGAATTTTTGGTATTCTGGCTGTCGGGGCGCTGATGCTGAGTTCAGTCTGCCCTGCCTTTATTTTCTTTGCTGGTGCTTTTACCATAGCTAAGAGTTTGGTAAGGTCCTCGACAGTGAAGAGGAGCTTTTCCTTGTCGTAGTCTGCGAGCTCCGGCAGCGGTAGCAGGGTTCTGGAGGATTTGACTGAAGGGCAGAAAACATAGTGTAGTTTCGCATCCTTTTCCTTGATAATGAAGGAGTTCTTCAAGGTTTGTTCGTTGGTGAGGATGTCGCCCTTTATTTGTGTGCATCTGGATAGAGGTCTATCCATCTTGAGATATTTGATGA
Source organism: Alisma plantago-aquatica (assembly GCA_963693085.1). NCBI lineage: Eukaryota > Viridiplantae > Streptophyta > Magnoliopsida > Alismatales > Alismataceae > Alisma > Alisma plantago-aquatica. The sequence goes on from OY856411.1 coordinate 656,750,882, forward strand.
TGGATGTGACATGACCTCCCATGCAGATTTCCTTCCCCAGGGAGTAGGTAGATAATTTCTGGATCAGATGTCGTCCAATGTTGACTGGCATTCCGTTTAGAATGGACCAGAGAACAAAGAGATATGAGATTGTAAGATTCCCTCCTTCTGTCCTGGGGAAGAGTGTGCCTGCTAGGATTTTGTGTAAGGTGCGCACCAGTCCATAATGTATATTTGATTCTTTGCATGTCTTAGCATCATAGGTGGGGAGCCCAGTCAGGGATTTCCAAAAGCTGTGCCTGTTGAAATTAGGATGCTCAGTTCCCACAACCTTGGCTTTATTTAGCTGCTCCTGGTTGTCAATGAAGACTTCGTTCAGCATGTTTTCTGTTAAGACAACCTTGTTGCCGAAGATTTGGGTGACCAGCCTTCTGTCACCTCCATCCCGTGATCTATCCATGATGTCTACGGGCTCTTTGGTAAGAAAGGTGAAAAATTCAGTAGTGGGTTCAGAATATGAGATCTCAGGTACTAAACACAGCTTTGCAAGGTTGGCTTTGTCTAGCATATTGAAAATTCGGTCATGGATCCCCATCTTAAGTAGTACGCTGGAGCAGACGTACTTAGTAGGTTTTAGGATTTTGTCGGTGGAGAGGGCGGTGTTTATGTAGAGGTTTTCTGGTGGTGGTGCTGCGGTGGTGACGGGAGGGAAAGTGGGGACAGAGATGGTTGCGGGAGTGGTAGCGGAGGTGGTGATTGGTGGAGTGTTTCCTGCCAGGATTTGCTCCCTTGCAGTGGCAGGCCAAACTTGCTTTCTGGCACGTTTCTTGGAGGGCTGTCCGGTTGCAGTATCTTGGACTTTGCGTTTCCCCTTTGATTCTTCAGCTGGGGATTCCTCCTCGGAGTTTGGCTTGTAATCTGAGCCTTCGTCATCGTCGGAAGAAATTTCTTCCACTTCTTCTTCAGGTGCCTCGGCCAGGCACTTGTTGATGCAGTCAATTTCGCACAAAACCGCCATGATTTTGACATTTGGCGGGGCCTTTCCAGTCCTGTTGTAGTCATCAATGATTTTCTGGAGTTTGTCCCGGTCTTCCATCATTTGCTCCTTTGTCCAGAAAGGAGCGTCTTCAGATCCTGTGGCCTGCTTAGATGGTGATGCCATTTCTGAAAAGTGGAAAATCATGAGTAAGAATATATGCTTAGAAAAGAATTGGCTTTTTATTTGTATTTATGAGGTTTTATATTTTTATGAAACTTAAACGATTGTGGAAGGCCAAACAGTTTGAAGACTATTTGGTCCCAAACGGTTTCAGGGCCGTTTGGTCCCAAACGGTTCCAAGACCGTTTGGTTCCAAATGGTTTGAAGACCGTTTGGTCCCAAATGGTTTCAGGACCGTTTGGTCCCAAACGGTTCCAAGACCGTTTGGTCCCAAACGGTTTCAGGACCGTTTGGTCCCAAACAGTTCCACGACCATTTGGTTCCAAACGGTTTCAGGACCGTTTGGTCCCAAACGGTTCCAAGACCGTTTGGTCCCAAATGGTTCCAAGACCGTTTGGTTCCAAACGGTTTGAAGACTGTTTGGTCCCAAACGGTTCCAAGACTGTATGGTTCCAAACGGTTTGAAGGCCGTTTGGTTCCAAACGGTTTCAAGGCCATTTGGTTCCAAACGGTTCGGAGACCGTTTCGAAGGTGAAACGTCGGGTGAAGCGGCCGGAGAAAATAGGGATTGCGGCAGAGCCGACGACGATAGAAATGAAGGCGGCGATGGAGAAGGTGGAGCAGACGGCAATAAAGGTGATGGTAAAGATGATCGCAGTGGAGCCGGTAGTGATAAAGATGAAGACGGCGATGGGAGGTGCCACGGCGGCGCCGAAGATGACGACAAAGGTGAAGAAGATGGTTGCGGAGGCGAAAAAGATTGAAACGGTTGGTCATTGCCGTGGTGGCTCATGCAGGCGGTACGATGGTGGCTGGACTACCTTGCAGCCGAAGGTGGAGATGACGATCGTGAAGTGGAGAGCGAAGATGTGGTCGCTGTGAAGGAGCAAGGAGCGAGGTCGATGGAGGTGAGCTGCGCGGGAGCAGTAAAGACAGAGGCAATGGAACAACTCTTGCACAAAGGTTTGAGAAAGATCGAGAGTCGAAGAGGGAAGAACGAGGGGGTAGGGTTTATATTTATAGGGATCGAGGGCCGACCCTACAAAAATTTCCAAGTCAAATGGTTTCAGGACCGTTTGGTCCAAAAACGGTTTGGAGACCATTTGGTCCCAAACAGTTTGGAGACCGTTTGATTCCAAACGGTTTCAGAACCATTTGGAAGGGTTAAGGTCGAAAGGAATTTTATATTTTTATGTTTGATTTGGTTATGTGAAATTTTTATATTTTCAGAAGATAAACCTAAGGTAATTAAAAGAATGGAAAAATAAAAGAAGAAGCTGAAATCTTGGGTTGCCTCCCAAGTAGCGCCTGGGTTTTACGTCGCTGGCTCGATGAAGCTGTGACGTTGTTATGCTGATGGCTTGGCGTCTTTGATTTCAATGGTCTGTCTTGGTATTTTATCTACCAGGGTGTAGTATTTCTTTAAACGATGGCCGTTGACCGTCCTTTCTCCTCCATTGTTGTCGACAATTATGATGGCTCCAGTTGGGTATATATGCTTTATGGTGAAGGGCCTAGACCATTTTGTTCGAAGTTTTCTGGGGAACAACTTGAGCTTGGAGTTGAAAAGGAGTACTTTGTCGCCAATGACGATGTCTTTCCTCTTAAGATGACCGTCGTGCCACATTTTGGTTTGCTCCTTATAAATCCTGGCACTCTGATAGGCGGTCATTCGAAGCTCCTCTAGCTCCTGCAGCTGGAGTTGTCTATTTTCTTCGGCACTTTTAAGATCGATATTTAGTTGTTTGATGGCCCACCAAGCTTTGTGTTCCAGCTCCACTGGAAGATGACATGATTTTCCGTATACCAAACAGAATGGGGTTGTCCTGATTGGTGTTTTATAGGTTGTACGGTATGCCCAAAGGGCATCGGGAAGCTTGGCGGACCAGTCAGTGCGGTTTCTGTTGACTGTTTTTTCTAGGATCGCCTTTAGTTGTCTATTAGATGCTTCAACCTGACCACTGGTCTGTGGATGGTAAGGCGTTGCTACTTTGTGGTTGACTCCATACTTCTTTAACAGGGCTTCAAAACTTCATTCCAGGAAATGAGCCCCGCCATCTGATATGATAGTTCTGGGGACCCCAAATCTGGGGAAAATGATATCTTTGAACAATTTAATAACTGGTTTGGAATCACTGGACACAGTGGGTATAGATTCGACCCACTTTGAGACATAGTCCACTGCAACCAGGATGTAGGAGAAACCATAGGAAGAAGGAAAAGGGACCATATAGTCTACCCCCCACACGTCGAAAAGCTCAATTTCTTGCCACATTATGAGGGGCATTTCATTCCTTTTGGATATGTTACCAGAAAATTGACATTTGTTGTAGGATTTCACAAAATCATAGGAGTCCTTTGCTATGGTTGTCCAGAAGAAACCAGATTGCATAACTTTTATAGTGGTTTTCTTTGCACTCATGTGCCCCCTCGTGGGTCCTGAATGGCAATGCTCTAGGACGGGGGTGATCTCTTCTTCCGGTAAGCAGCGACGGAAAAGTCCGTCAGCACAAAGGTGAAACAGGTTAGGTTCATCCCAATAATATTGCTTTATGTCGTAGAGGAATTTCCATTTGTCATAGTGGGAAGCGGATGTATGAATGATTCCTGTAGCTAGATAATTGACAATATCCGCATACCAAGGGAATCCATAAGTAACTTTCATCAGTTGGTTGTCTGGAAGGTAATCTCGGATAGGGATTTTATCTTCATCTTCAAATTCAATGCGAATCAGATGGTCGGCTACGACGTTATCCACTCCGTTTTTATCTTTAATTTCCAAATCAAATTCCTGAAGCATCAACACCCAGCGGATAAGTCTGGGTTTAGCATCTTGCTTCCGAATTAGGTATCAAATGGCAGAGTGGTCGGTGTAAACGATAACCTTGGATTCAATCAAATAGGAGCAGAATTTTTCAAACACATAGATGACAACCAAGAACTCCTTCTCTGTAGTAGTGTAGTTCTTCTATGCTTCATCTAGTGTTTTAGATGCGTAGTAAATTACGTAGGGTTTGTTGTCGATCCGCTGTCCTAACACTGCCCCTATGGCGTAATCGCTAGCGTCGCTCATGATTTCAAAAGGTTGCGACCAATATGGAGCTTTCAGTATAGGTGCAGAAATTGAAGCATTTTTGAGAGTTGAGAAACTTTGCAGGAAGTCTTGGTTAAAGATGAACTCAGTATCTTTGGTAGAACAATTTTGAGAAATTACGTAGGGTTTGGGTCATGGGTTTTGCTATTTTTGAGAAATCCTTAATGAATCTTCTGTAGAACCCCGCATGACCCAAGAAAGCCCTTACGCCTTTTATATCTTTCGGTGGCGACAACTTTGAAATAACATCGACTTTTTCCTTATCGACCTCGATCCCTCTGTCACTCACTCTGTGCCCGAGGACGACACCTTCAGTTACCATGAAGTGGCATTTTTCCCAATTCAGAATAAGGTTCGTTTCCTCACAACGTTGTAAAACTTGTCCAAGGTTGATTAAACAGTTATCGAAAGAATCTCCGTAAACTGAGAAATCATCCATGAACACTTCCATTATGGATTCTATTAATCCTACGAAAATGGCGGACATACACCTTTGGAAGGTAGCGGGTGCGTTACATAACTCGAAAGGCATTCTTCTAAAAGCATAGGTTCCAAAAGGGCAGGTGAAGGTAGTTTTCTCTTGGTCTTCCGGGTGTATGGGTATTTGGTAGAACCCGGAATAACCATCGAGATAGCAGAAGTATTTCTGATGGGCTAAAAACTCTAGGACTTCATCGAGAAAGGGCAGAGGGAAGTGATCTTTCTGCGTGGCTCTGTTCAGTTTCCTATAATCGATACACATCCTCCACCCTGTCACCGTCCTAGTGGGTACTAACTCATTTTTTTCGTTAAGTATGATAGTAGTGCCTCCCTTTTTAGGAACTATTTGGACGGGGCTGACCCATTGGGAGTTAGAGATAGGGTAGATTATGCCCACTTTAAGTAATTTGAGGACTTCCAGGCGAACCACTTCTTTGAGATTAGGGTTCATCTTCCTCTAATGTTCGCGTGATGGCCTAAATTCTTCGACCATGGGTAGTCTGTGCATGCATAGGGTAGGATTTATGCCCGTCAGGTTAGTTATCTTATACCCTATGGCCTTTTTGTGTTTCTTCAGCTCATCCAGAAGCCTTTCTTCCTGATCTTCTGTAAGGGTAGAGTTGATGATGACCGGGCATAATTTTTCCTCATCCAAGAAAGCATGTTTCAGCCCCTTCGGTAAAGTATTCATTTCAGGGGCCTTAGGTGGCTCAGTTGCTTCTATAATGGTGACAACTTTAAGATCTTCAAAAGTGGCCCTCAGTGCTTCTTCGGCCTTTTCTAAATGTTGCAGACACTGTTGAACTAGTTCATTCGCAGAGAATTCAACTTCTGGATTGGTGAGGACATTTTCTAGTTCGTCTGATGGCTCAGATATCTCTAATTTAGACATTTGTTGTATTGCATCTAAAAGAAAGAACTCCTCTTGAATACTAGGGCCTTTCATGCTGTTAAGAACTCAGAATTGAATTGCTTCTTTTCTGAGTCTTAGAATGATGGTACCTGCTTCAACATCGATAAGAGCCCTGGCAGTAGCAAGGAAAGGTCTGCCAAAGATTATCGGGTATCTCAAATCTTCTTTGATATCCATGATGATGAAGTCGCACGGGACATAGGCATCCTTGCCTATCCTTACTGGAATATCTTCAATAATCCCCAGAGGTGCGGTGATGGTGGAGTCAGCTAATTGAATTGTCATTGCTGTAGGCAGCAATTCAGTGAAACCCAATTGTTTGCACATAGAATAGGGCATGATGGATATGCTGGCCCCTAGGTCAGCTAATCCCTTTTTGGTAGATGCATTTCCAATGCAGCATTGAATTCTGAAGGAACCTGGGTCCTTCTTCTTCTTGGGCATTTTATTGAGGATGATGTCAGAGGTTGTTTGGGAAATCTTGACAGTTTCTTGTTCCTTAGTGATGTACTTTCTTGATAACAGAGTTTTGAGGTATTTTGCCCAAGCCGGTACCTCGAAGAGAGCAACAAGGAGCGGGATATCTATGTAAAGTTTTTTCATCGCCTCCTTGAACTTTTGGAACCTGGTATCCATTTTCGTTTCTCGCAATCTTCCTGGATAAGGGATCCTTGGTTTATAATGCGAGACATCTGGCTCTATGGATACTTGTTCTTTATCTTTCCCCTTTGCACCCTCTGTGAGCTTCTATGATCCTTGCTTCGGGCTCTCATTCATCATAAAGGCAGGTGTATCATCATTATCAAGAGTGATCCTTGTTGTTTCATGAAGAGTGTGTCCAGATCTTGTGGTGACGACATTCAACTGTTCAGGCCTATTCTGTATATGTCTAGGGTTCGATTCAGGCTGCCCTGCAAATGTGACTGCTGGAGGCTTCAGTTGTGCAGCAATCTGGGAAAGCTGAGCTTCTACTGCCTTTTGATGTGCCTGTTGATTAGCAAGCATGGTTTGCTGGGATTGCAACATCTGCCTTATCAAAAATATTTCATCTTCCGGCTGAGAAGGATTGTTTTTCTGAGGAATTTGTTGTTGTCCTTACTGAGGTTGTTGCAACTGAGTGTGCAGCTGTGGGTGGAGTGGAGGATGAGTATACTGATAGTAAGCAGATGAGTTCCTGGGGTAGTTAGCTCTCGGGAAGTTATTCCTGGAGTTCCCTTGACTTTGATTGAAATTGTTTGGGAATCCGGGTGGTAACCTACTAGAGGATCCTCCCTGCGTCTGGTGCTGCGGATTTGCGGTCCCAGCAGGGTTCCCGTACTAAAATCCTGGATGGTTCCTTGGTTGATTAGGATTGTAATAGATTTGTCCAGGGATAGAATGGATAGAGTTGACTTGTTCTGACAGTTGTTCTTTAGACTGGTCAGTGATATGTTCATACTATTGTGGTGGTGGATGCAGATCCATCATCACATTATAAAGCATACCGCAAGAAAGGGTTGGATGATCAGAAGCATGACATGCCTCACAGGTTCCTGCGGCGGCCTGGACTTGTTGAACCAGAGGATTTTTCTTCTTATCAAACTCTCCAAGAGAAGTCTCGAGAGCTTGTTGCTTATGAACTATGGTTTTCAAGGCTTCAGCAATTGCCTTCATCTCTATTGATTCTTCAGCTTTGTAGATCTTGGGGACACCTTTGCCAGCTGATTGTCCCCAGTTGGACTGATTCTCAGCTCCGAGTGTGACAATTTTCTAGGCATCCTCATAATTCTTTCTCATAAAGTTTCCTCCAGATGAGGAATCCAAAAACTGTTTGATATCATCACTCACTCCCCGATAGAAGGTTTCTATCAATTGGTTCTGGGAGATTCCATGATGAGGGCACTTCTGCAAAAGTTCTTTAAACCTTTCCCATGCTTCAGCAAGGGATTCTCCGGGAAGTTGAGAGTAGTGATTAATCTGCCCCCTGATCTCATAGGTCAGTGAAGGGGGAAAGAACTTCTCCAAGAACTTTTCTTCCAGGGGAGCCCAAGTGGTTATTATAGGTTCCCTATCAAGTGAGTTATACCAACTCAGATCTCTCCCGGATAGAGTAAAGTGAAACAGATGAAGCATTATTGCATCAAAAGTGACTCCAGCTAGCGGGACCAGGCGGCACAGTGCCTTAAACCTCTTCAGATGATCCATGCAGTCATCTCCAGAACCTCTAGAGAATGAGATGCCCTGCATGATCTGGATCCATTGGGTCCGAATCTCAAAGTTGGGGATGTTGATGATCGGAGGTCAGACCAAATGGTTTTCCTCGTAGTTCTTTGGGACAACATAATCCCTCAGCTGCTTGTTCCTTAGTTCCAACTGAGCAACTTGGGTTGCTGCCTCATTTTTAGCTCTGATGCGGGCCTGTTCTTCCGCACGAATCTCTGCTTGAATCTGGGCACGAGTATCAGCGATGAGTTGTGCCCTTTGAGCGGCGATGGCGGCATTGACCCTCTCCATCACCAATGCAGCCTGGCATTGATCTTCAACCATTTGCCTGGCTCTTTGGCGATTGAGTCTAATGCGGAGATGGAAGCTTCTCTCTACCTCAGAGTCAAACTCCGGATCAGGGGAGAATCCGCGGTTATGCGATGATTGCATACACGTTTTCTACCTGAGTAGAGAAAAGAAAACACCTTTTAGATAATGGTAGAGATATAATGGTTTCAAGAAGATATAGACTAATGATTAAAAGAAAGCATAAAACCCTAACCAACTAGCAAGATACTAAATGAAATTAAAACGTTCCGTTGTCCCTGGCAACGACACCAATTTTTGATGGAGCTTCCACTTACGTGGAATTGCGTGCACCAACTAAAAATCCTAAAGATGGTAAGTCTTTAGGTTTAGCCTTGCATATACGAGATAGAGAACTCCACCCACATATGCTAAGATATGTGGAAGTCTTATCGTAATATAGTTAAGGGTCGAATCCTCAGGACAACGGTCTTGTTGCAAGCAACAAGATGGAAAACATTAGAATTTCACTTAATCACTTATTAGTTAGTATTTAGATCGAAAGGTTGGTTTTGTTATTTTTAAACTAAGAACATGTAAAATAAAGCAAGCAGGTAGATTTAAAGAAGTTAAACAATGATAAAAGTAACTAGGGTGTGATCGGTTTTTCACCGCCACTACACATGGATCCATACATGCAAAGTAAAACATAACCTGCAAAAAGAGTTTAGTCAGTTAGTATCTTTGTAGACTTAGTTTCCTTTCGGAGAACTAACCACGAGAAGTGTGGGAATGTTGCAAAGTCAGCCATCCCCAAATGAATGGTCAACTACTTTGCATCATTCCCTTCACAAAGTGTGTTCCTCGACTCATCAAGGTTGTACTTTCACACGTCAACTGATTCCATTTCATAGCATGAAGGTACAACGATGGGAGTGAGTATACTCCACCTCTTGAAAGACACTCCTAGATACCGAAACTGGTGCATGGTGGATACATGTACCAAGAACCAACATACAAATGAGTTTCGTATCTAATAGTACAAACGTAGACAATTCATACTAAAAGACAAAAGATAACATAAGTTGGTGATCAAGCAAAAAGCATTCATTAAACTTTTGATGTTGAACTGAAAAGATAACAACTCTATATTACAAACTATGGATTACATTTACATGACATGAAAACATGGATAGCGGGGCTACTCCCCGCACCCCAGTGAAAGAGACTACTCGCTCATGACTAGGGCAAAGAAGGAGGCAAGAAGAGAGAGAGAGCATCATCCCCACAAAGGAGGGAGGAAAGTCAACCCCTTGGAGAGAGAGAAATGATCCACCAGCTTCACAGGTTGCGCGATGACGAGATCTCCCTCTTCCCACCTTCTTTGGCGGAGAGAGAGAAAGAAACTTCGAGATGGAGTGTGAGTCTCAGAACGGAAGCCCTTGGGTGAAGGATGGAAGTCGGATGTGCTATGGAGTGATTGAGGCAGCCTTTGGACGTCTAAATACTTGATGATGGGTGGAGGACCCTTGGGGTCTTATTTATAGGCCTTAAGTGAAGTCAAACGGTTTGGAGACCGTTTGGACCTCAAGACCGTTTGTATCTCAAGACCGTTTGGACCTTGAGACCATTTGAGATCTCAAGACCGTTTGGACCTTGAGACCGTTTGGATCTCAAGACCATTTGGACCTTGAGATCGTTTGGATCTCGAGACCATTTGGACCTTGAGACCGTTTGGATCTCAAGACCGTTTGGACCTTGAGACCGTTTGGCTTCATGCGGTCTCGGGACCGTTTGACTCCATGCGGTCTCGGGACCGGTTGGCTTCATGTGGTCTCGGGACCGTGTGACTTCATGCGGTCTTGGGACCGTGTGACTCCATGCGGTCTCGGGACCGGTTGGCTTCATGCGGTCTTGAGACCATGCGACTTCATGCGGTCTTGGGACCGGTTGGCTTCATGCGGTCTCGGGACCGTGTGACTTCATGCGGTCTTGGGACCGTGTGACTCCATGCGGTCTCGGGACCGATTGGCTTCATGCGGTCTTGGGACCGTGTGACTCCATGTGGTCTCGGGACCGATTGGCTTCATGCGGTCTTGGGACCGTTTGAGCTCATGCGGTCTTGAGGCTAGTTGAGTCTTTTATGATTTTTTGGTGTCGTTTTCTGCATGTAAAAAGAGGAAAAGTTAGTCTAATGGTATATTTACAATAAGAAGGAATATTTAGGTATTATATCTAATTCTAATTAAGAAAGAGTGTGGAAAAATAAAGAAAAGACTAAGATAACATCCCAAAATTGGAGGTTATCAGGTATGATCCTTAATAAAAAGGTCATGAAACCCTAATCAATAAGGTTGTTGAGCCCTAACCTAAATTTAGAGCAATATCAGAAGTAACCCAAACTCAGGGTAATGTTGTGACTCTAAACCAAGATAATAAAATGTGAATCCCTAATTAAGGTTGATTCCATGTGATTCCCTAATTGAGGTTGATTCAATGTGAACCCTAATTGAGGTTGATTCCATGAGAAACCCTAATTGAGGGTGATGCCATGTGAAATCCCAAAGCCCTAATAAAGGGTAAAGGTATGTGAAACTCTAATTGGAGTTATAATACATGAAGCCTTAATCTTAGACAACATGATGACAACCCAGAACCCTAGTAATAAAACAGTGGGTAAAACCTTATAAGGGTGAAATATCATAAATGGTTGATTATAGGAAAACTTATTGTAAGAAATGCCTTAACCTGAGATGAGTCCATATCATCAAAGATAATTGGACCATTCTTATGTGTAACCTATGCACTTCATGGTAAGAGTGATAGGTTAGTGGATTAAAGGATTAAGATGGGAAATACCTTAATCCAAGATAAGTTGATAACTTAAGAAAGTTGGAAGTAATGAGGTAAGTGATACATCAAGATATGAAAGACTTCACAGTTAGCATCTCAAAGTTGATATACTTTGATAACTATGAAATCCTAATGTGAGATGGGAAACTCTAACCCTAAATTGGGTAATGGGACATGAGAAATCATAATATGATATGAATAGTAAGCCCTAACCCTATTGAGGGAATAGAGGTGTTACTATTGTATTACATGAAGTAATATGTTATCGTTGCCTAGTGAGAGGTGACACGATGTTTAATGGCCTTGTGAGCCATATGGTTAAATGTTTCCTAGTGAGAGGTGACAAGATGCTTTATGGGCCTTATGAGCCATAAGAGCAATTATGGCATAGTGTGAGGTACCAAAATGATTATAAAATTTTATTATAAGAAAGGATAATGTTTTAATAAACTTAATAAGAGGAACAACTGTATTCAATAAATAATGTGTAAAGCTATGAAGGCTAACCTCAGGGTTCAGAGCCTAAAGTAGTATGTGATGATCAATGATGAGTTAAAGGAATTAAATTCCATGAACTATGTAATCAGGATTGGTTAGAGTCCAATGCCTGGCTGTGAAATCAGGTTTGGTTAAAGTCCAATACATGGAAGAGGTGTAATGCATGTAATCAGGATTGGTTAAAGTCCAATGCCTGGCTGTGAAATCAGGATTGGTTAGAGTCCAATGCCAGGCTGTGAAATCAGGATTGGTTAGGGTCCAATGCCTGGCTGTGAAATCAGGATTGGTTAGAGTCCAATGCCTGGCTGTGAAATCAGGATTGGTTAGAGTCCAATGCCTGGCTGTGAAATCAGGATTGGTTAGAGTCCAATGCCTGGCTGTGAAATCAGGATTGGTTAGAGTCCAATGCCTAGCTATGAAATCAGGATTTATTAAAGTCCAATGCCTGGCTGTGTAATTAGGTTTGGTTAAAGTCCAATACCTGGCAGAGGTGTAATGGCTGTAATCAGGGTTGGTTAAAGTCCAATGCCTGGCTGTGAAATCAGGATTGGTAGTGTCCAATGCCTGGCGGTGTAATCAAGTTTGGGGAAAGTCCAATACCTGGAAGAGGCTAAATGCATGTAGTGGTAACACAAGATTGATAATAACCCAATGCCTGTAATGATGATTTAGGATTGGTAATAATCCAATTCTTGTATTGATGATAAATGAGTACATGGTAGATATATCTCTTTATCTGTTTAACAGATTGGTTAAAGCCAACATAATGAAATAAGAGTGTTTCATGGGTGACATAATAAGATGATGAGTGTTACAAGAAAAGTTTGATATGATGGTATAATATGTTGGATGAATGATATACATGTCATTCCTATTCCTTATTAAAAGAATAGATGATATATTGCTCTATCATAAATAGTTGCAATGCTTACAAATTGGAGAATGCTTTAAATTGCTTATCATCTTCCCAGTTTCATATCTTTAAACTCCAATAACAATGTTTTGGCAGAGAGTTATATCTCCCGCTGGGGCAATTTACAATTGTCTCACCCCCATGGGATCCAACATTTTTAGGTGGACGCGGACAAAGAAGCAGATACTCTTTTGCTGGAAAAAGGAAAGCAATAGCCTGGACAACAGTGAGATCTCAGGTGGAGACCCTACCTGTCAAGTTATGTAGTTAGAAAGTCCTATGTGTCGTCTCTGTACTCTCAGGTCCTCGGAGTTTTTAGTCAGTATTTTAATAAATCGATCTGAGATTTTGGCTTGATGCCTCGTGGTTTTATGCTGTCTGTATATAATGATAATAGGCAGCTGATGTTGTAGTCTCTGAGAAGAGATGGTACATGTTATGTACGTTTGAGCCAGAATGTTAATGTTATACAATGATTCTTAATGGAAAAGATTTCCTATGTGTAGATCTCTTTGCAAAAAGTTTTAATTTTTAGTGATTTTCAATAATCTGCTGCAAATAATTCGCTTCCGCTTAAGTTAATTTTGTTTTTGTGAGTTGGATGCCACAAGGTAAACTTGTACAACTGCTCACATCCAATCCTTTTATCCCATGCTATCTCTGAACCTAAAACATACGTGAAACAATGAATCAACATAAAGTTGGTACGTGGTTGAAAGATACTATACTATGCTGGAATATTTAAAATACTTGAAAAAGAAGAAAGAAAAATGAAAGAATTATTTAAGGTAGAAAATTAGGTAAACCCAAGTTATTAACCATATTTCAATGGACATGTATTACTATGGTGGACTTAGCACAAACATATATTATTAGACCCTATCCCCACGTACCTTGTACCATTAAGGATCTCCCCGCATACCTTGTACCATTAGGGAGGTGCTAGTCAACATTAATACTTTCCCTCTCTAATAGGGAGATTAATGAACCATCAGTAATTGCATTCCATTTTCTTTCTTTAGTGTTCTTATTGTTCAAGGCAGAAATGACAATACATATAGATGTACATCCAACAAGATATTCAAACACATACAAGAAATTACTCATAATTATCATCCAGCAAAAACTAGTCTTATACTTATATCCACGTACCCGAGTTCAGAGATTCATACTTATATTCTGGATCATCTACATCTCTGGTCATCACCTGATTAATAACAAATATTCATCATTAATACAAGGTTCACCGTTATTAATGGTATTTTTGTCTAGTTTAGGATTTAGGTCAAATCTAGGTGTTACTGATCTAAAATGTGTGTCTGGTATTTTAATAGTGATCCAGATGTCATTCTAAGGGTTTGGTTCAGATCTGGGAAATTATGAGGAATTTACCTTTCAAAATTATCAACTATCGTTGGATCTCACCCCTGGCTTCCTACATTTGCACCATGTTACCCTCAACATTATTTAGCTTCCTGCTATCCTGGGTCTTGAGCCGCCTGCCTGGTCTAGATGAACTGAGTGGATAATTGGCCTGGCCATCTGACTCCCTCTTTCTCTCCCCACATGTGGTCTCAAACACACACACGAGTTCGATGCTCCATCCTCCAGAAAGGGGTGCCGCCTACATTACTCTTCGGTGAGGCTCTACTAGTATTTTTCCTCCGTTTCTGTCCTATGTTGGCACCAGCAGCATCGTGTGGCTTCTCCATACAGCTTTGGGGCCGTGGTGCTCCTCGGATATCATAATGACCACCCAAGGTTTATTGCTTCCAAGGCCAGTCCTATTCTGGCGCACGAAGGGGCTCTGCCTGGTTGGTCCGTGATTGAACCAAGGATGAAGACCCAAGGTCAGTTGTATCCCGACCCCCCGGTCCTCTATCTATACGCGACACACATGAGGAGACCTCCACTGGGATCTCCTTTCTAGTGAGCAACCCATCGCCATCCACACCATATCTCCTATAGGTACTACCGCCATAAGGTCTGTCGCTCATCACCGCAAGATTCTGATTCCAAGTGTGCTTGGGCCGGCTCCAAACCTCAGATTCCAGATGGCTCTGCCACTCCTGCCGCCGCCGTGGGCGAGTAAAGGGTAAAGAAGGTTTCTTGCACCCAAGCTCGCTCCTCAGGATATCTGGAGAAACAATGGACCACCACGAGCAAGCCTAACTCCTCAAATCCACTCAACATCAACTCTACCTATTCCAACCAACTCCGACTAGTTTAGGATTCACTAGTTGGGCGCCATCGTGGTGAACGAGAGAAAGGGGGAAAGCAATACCCAAAGCTCTTGGGAACAATATTATCTGTGCATGGCTCCATAGGAGTTCCAGGAACTCAACACCACCGCCCAAGGATGGGGAAACTCCAACTCCACCCGTTCCCTTCTTCTTCATACAATACTGACTTCATACACCAACAAGACCGTCACGACAGCCCAGGGAACCCATTGGTGCTTTGGCTACCGGACATAGTTAAGGATCCGGTCTCGGTAGGTGGTTGGCTCCTCCGCCTGGTGTTTGGTACTCTATTTTCTCTGCAAAATAGAGACTCGCTCACCTGCTACATCCGCGTTTTGTGGTGGCTCTACTCATTTGTGAGAACATCGTCTCGAGGTCTAGCTCCGGCATGACTATGATCGAGAAACCACCTCCAGTAGCAGCTTTGGTTGTCGTTCCTCCTTATAGGTGTGAGGGGTGAGCTCATCATAAAGCTTTGAGCGCTAAGGCTGGGTGGATTGCTGGAGTGGTGAGGGCCATGGTGTGGTGGCAGCTAGAGACGCCGAAGAGGAGGGAGGCTGATCATCATACTCTTGCCACCAAAACATTAGACTGGGGTCGTTCTCCGAGTCTACGAAATGAGGTGCTTACACCTGAATAGTTAGAATGATGATAAGATCCAAGATTTGGGGTGAGTTTGTTGCATGGATTGCGGTGTTGTGGATCTCACTTCCCCGTTGGAAACTCCAACTAATACGTGTTTCACTGACTAAGTCCTCCACGTAGCTGGGAGGTGGAAGATATTTAAGAGGCCTGCAATCCTCCCTAGTAGGATTGATATTGTGCTAACTCACCAAGACATGTGCATTAGTATGGGGAGATGAGGTCCTCAAGACATATACGTGTCACAACTACATTCAGTTAAGCTACATACAATCAAGTTATCACATAATATTTAAATCAATTTTGGTAACTCCAGATTCTTGTATCTTCTAGCATAAGGCTTCAATCCGAATGAAATTTGAGCCATGAGTTTTCTCATAATACAAAACCTCTTCTTATTAAACCAAAATCCATAATTTGATCATCTAACCCAATTATTTGAATAACCTCATATAAAAGTGTATAATCTTTAAATACCATTCATTTATAATCCAATATGGATTTCACATGTCCAATTCACTTAACATGGTCTTGATGCATCCCAGGGTTCACTAGACAATAATTCATATTGATGTATAATACTTATGTGTGTTTAACAACATATAAAACACACATGAATGCTTGAATTCTATATTGAGTATAAATGTTAATATCAAGGTTATCACATTCACCCCACCTTATTTGGAATTTCGTCCTCGAAATTCAACTTATCTCATCCTTAAGAGGCTATATAAGAGGTCAACTTCATATAAATCATCATAGCTTAGGTTATAAGACCACCATAGTTGCATGCACTCTAAGTTGTCAGCTTAGGGTCTAGAGATTCTTGGGACTGTCCACCCCACCATATATATACGGAAGCATCAGTTAAAGTCTTAGCCATAACATGACATTATGGTATCTTAGGATTACATCACCCCTAAGGATAAGGGTTTCGTTCATACTTTTAATGTTCAGGAGGAATTCGTTTATATGCCATGATATTCAGATCGTTCAAATCTAACATCATTATTATGTTTTATGATCAACATCTTACAATGATTTCAACATTAGAGGAGAATTATCTTCATCCTTGATATTAGGAGTTTTCTACTTAAGAAGGGCTTATGTAACATGCTTGACCATTAGGCTTTCACCCTATGGTGTGATATTCATACTCAACTTAGAAGCATACATTGAGAAGATCAAAGTTACGAACTAAATTTCTGATCATATATCCTATGATCCAAAAATATCTTTATATCAAGTTCATGAATTCAACTTTTTATGTCTTGCATGTATTATGTGAAGGGAAAAAGAGAATATACTAAGTTTATCCCATGATCTCAGCATCATATCTTTCATGTTTCATATGAAGGGGAAAATAATATTTTAAAGTCAAACTTATCATGATTTCAATCTTGGGTGCTACATGTATGATATAGGGGGGAAATATAGAATAGGTCAAGCTTATACGAGTGACTCCTCATATATAAATCATCTATATAGACCAGGTGAGGTTTCTACCATCATATATTAAGAAAGAGAAGAAGAAGGGAGAACATGTATTTTGAGTATCTTTTACACAAAGCATCATACTCTCATAACTAGAGTTCATATATTACCTCACTTGCAAATAATGATGAGATTCACAAATACATCACTCCAGCTAGGACCTAACTCAGCCAAAGGGTTGACTTTATCATATGGGTCATCTATCCATCCTTTTCTTTTACCCAATTCTCACATATAGATTTGAATGATGCACAAGGACTCAACTCAACACTCAAGAGTAATCTAGTGTAGGACATTTTTTATAACACATATCTCATATATTGGAGGCTAGGTCCTATGAACTTCTCCCTATGGCTCTTACTCTCTCTAGAGTTCACCACACATCTCATCCTACCACTAGACATCCTCCTTGTATAAGAGCTTGAGGCTCATGCACACTCATCTCTATCTTAACTTAGCTTATCTCAAGTAGGAAAAGGGAATGTACTTTCATCATCACGACTTAGCATAGATCCTGTAAGAGTGGATTCATCTCATATACAACTCAAATCATAATAAAGAAACTTATACCATCATAGATTAAAGTTAGATAAGATTCTATATGCTTATTCCCTTCATCTTTCTTTTGTCTATCTATGTATCACATAACCTTATGAGGCTTTAGACATCTAATCTAGAATTATTCTCTCTTCTAGACCGATGTCACTCCCTTTCACTTAGATTGCATGAACACTCACTACTCTCCTGTGTGAGGAACACATTTTTATATTTACATATATCTAATAAAAATATTATATAGTTTTTCTCCGAGAAATAAGGTGTTAGAGAAAACTGTCGAGGTGCGAGCTGATTGGGAAACAAAACCAAACCAGCAAACTCAAGTGTCCAACACACAACAGATAGTTTGGTGCCATGTAACCTAGTGAAATGGTGAGAACATGGTGTAGACTAGTGTAGCTACCCAATACATATGAGCTCTATATGCAAAGGGTTTTAGACACTTGTCTAAACCTAGTTCTCGAACATCTAGGTTCTAACCTAGAGGCTAAGTCAAACCTAGTTCATGTAGAACAACTTGCTATGTTTTTAGGGTTTAAGGTGAAAGGTGAAATTTAGTTTTATGTCTCGTGGTGAGCAATTGTCAGGTGTAGCTATTGTTCATGCTCTGATACCAACTGTGACGTCCCCGGATTTTGGCTTCTCCAAACTCCATAGGGATGAGAGGTCAAAATCTGAAAACATTATCCAATCATATCAGAGTGCGTTGTGGAAGCAATTTGCACATACATGAACATTCAAATATAACATACACCATGACATTCTCAACATTCAACATGTATATTTATACAACATGAATTATTACACAATGATTTACAATTACATATTGAATGAAGATTCTACAATCTATGAACATGTATGCTAATCAGGATCTTAACACAATAGGTAAACCTGTACAACTGCTCACATCCCATCCTTTTATTATTGGATCAATGGGCTCTAGAGGGGGGGGGTGAATAGAGCTACACACACTTCACAAAAACAATTAGACCACCAATTTAATCGTAGTGCAAAAACTAAAACAATCAACAATTTGATGTCCTATTCTAGCATACAAAGCAAGGATAAGAGATAATGAATATCATGCACTTGGACAGGTGGTTTAGAGTGGTTCCACATCCTAAACTTAGGAACAATGTCAGTCCACTACCTAGAGTTGGTTAGAATCTAGGATTTGCAACTTGGTTCTCTTATATATCACTATAAGATTACAATATACATAAACCACACAACCAAGGGCTTAATTTCTCAAGCTAAGATCTTCTACCTATCCAAGGACTTACCCACAAAGCAAGATTCTTCAGCCTTCTTCAAAGGACTTACCCAATCTTACCTTTGTCTTCAGCTTTGTAGGATTTACCTATCTCACTTGAGCTTTGCCTTGCACCTCTCCTTCACTTGGAGAGCTTCTCCACGTTTTCCCTTCACCAAGGGATCTGGAGCAACGAGCTATCTTCACTCTTGAAGATCAGCAACACATCTTCCCCTTCACTCAGAGAAGAACATCAGCAACTCCTCTTTCACTTGGAGAAGTAGCTTCAATCAATCTTCAAAGGGATTTGGAGGTAGGAAGAGAGAAAGGAGAGCTTTACATAATACAAAGGATAGCTCTCATACACAGGGACCTAACTCACTCTTAACTCACAAATTTGTCTTGAAGGTAGAGAGAGAAAGGGGCTCAAGGGCTTGGAACACTCTCAACTAAGCTAGAACCAAGTTTGCAATGGAAGAGCAGCTTGGAATGAACTCCAAGGGGTTCTATTTATAGTTGAGGGTTGCCCTTTAAGTTGTGGGACACTTGGATGCAAACGTAGTCATTTTTTGTTCAAGAAAACAACTCTATTTTTGCCCAAAACAATTCACCAACGGTCATATTACTTTTTCTGCAAATTCCGTACAGTGCAATCGGTCGAGTTCCAATGGGGGTAACTCGACCGATCAAGTAGGAGGCAAACCGATATTCAAAGGATCGGTCGATTTTGTCCTGAGGAAACTCGACCGACCATTTCAACTGGAAATGGCCTGCTATCCGATCGTTCGAGTTCTGTGGGTGCACAACTCGACCGATGCAATCTTCAGAAAATTGACCCAGGTTGATCGGTCGAGTTTCAGGCTAGGGAAACTCGACCAACCAAGTGCCTGTAATTGATTTTCTAATTTGCAATAAAAGTGATTAGCACTTGGTGAATTTTGTCCCAAACATTTTTCTCTTCTAAGTTACAAGCCAATTCATCATTGCAAGTGATTACATGGATGTTCTAAGGTCGTTTACATAGAAATCCTAAATTGCACACTTGTAGCCATTTTGGCTTGCACTTGGCCCATTCTAGGGCTTTGTATATATGATCCTTTTCATGTACCTAATGCCTACAAACAATCTTAAACGCACATATTAGATACATATGAATGGAATGGTTAATTCATTATCAAAATATAGGTAATTTATAACCTCTAGGTCAATATTCTCCCCCTTTTTGACAATGACAAACTATTCCTCAAACATATTGAAAAGGATAAGAAAGTTATACCTTTGCCTTGTGAATTTGGAGGATTCATAGTAAGAACAATTTGAATTGCTCCCCCTCAAACTATGCTTCCTCTCACCTGCATGTTAGTTGTTCTATACATGGCAATACCAATATTCGTGTAATATGTAATCCTTTGCATGTCACATGATCAACATCAAATTAACAAGAAAAGGATCACTTAGGCAGGAAAGCAATAGTATAATCACAAGAAACAATATGATTGAGTCGCAAACCATGAGATATTTCTCCCCCTTTTGACATTATCAAAAAGGTAGGGGGGGGGGTAGAAGAGCAAAAACTAGGTCTTCTCCAAGACTCAACCACACATATATGCAAAGTAATAAGCAATGTAAAAGCATATATCATACAACCATGAAGGAGAACATAAAATCCAAGTCAGAATCAAAATATAGCTCAACAAGCACCAAGCATAAGATAACACAGAGTAAATTGCCAAAGTGCATAGCAATGATATTCCAACTCAGAAAGATGTTCTCATAAGCAACTACAACCATAAAAGTGAGAAAACAAGAAATAAGAAAATAGTACAGCTCAGAATAATGTGCCAGGATGTTACTTATACAAAAGAGTCTAGAAAGATATATATAATAGACATGCTAGACTATAAGCTAAGACAAACTCCTAGACATCTAAGCTATCTATGTCAACTGCTTCCTCATCATCGCCTGGGTTGTAGTCCTCATCGCCATCTGAAGGCGGAGCAGCTGTGCCAGCAGCAGAACCAGCACCATCATCACCATCCTCGTCAGAAGCATCCTCACCATCACCATCAGCAACATCAACATCAGCATCCTCGTCGGCATCCTCAGCCTGGTCGGGCATCTCCTCGTCATCAGGAGCAAAAGAGCGACCGGGCCAACGGGCATTCTGCCCGGCCCACGACATACCAAGAGCAAGAAGCTCCTTGGCCTGTGGGAAGGACGGAGTAGAGTCCCCCAAGGAAGAGAGCAGAGAGGCTAGGGGGCCAGCAGGTAGCGGCAGATATGCAGGAGTGGAGCTACCATAGGGATACTGAGGTGGAGCAGCAGCGGAAGGCTCAACAGCATATGGTGGTGGAGCAGGGAAGTAATGCTCATATGCATAAGAAGCATAGGCACTACCCGGGTATGGCTGGTAGACAGGGTAGGGTGAAGCACAGGACAGGTTCATGGTAGACATGATCGAACACAAATCCTGATGGAGGTGGTCCTAGACCTGGTGATTGTACGCCTGTTCATGCATCATGTATCCAAGAAGGGTTTCATTTGATGCACAAAACGACGCACGGCTAGGGCGGGGATGCGGCTGTGGGGGTGGAGCATGGGTGGAGGTGGGAGGGGCACCATAAGTAGAGGTTGAGGCTGAGGCAGAGCTAGAAGCACCAGGGGCAGAGGTAGGAACTGGGACAGCCTTCAGAAGGGTGGTTTCACTAATGCACACTCCTTTTCTAGCAACCGAGTAATGGAAGTCAGAAAAGAGTGATTTATCAGTGGCGAACTGGAAGAGACCACATATTAGGGTTGGGTATGGAGGATGGGTGCCCTTGGTGTTCTTGCCGGTGTCAAAACAGGTCATATGGTGTAAGATGTAATGAGCCCATTTGACACCTATGTTGTTTAACAAACATTACATCAGGACCGCTGTGTTTTCCGCAATGTCCATTTGATTACGCTTGGGATGGATATTGCAGTTAATCACAAGGGCCAAGATGCGCCTCTGGAGGTCAAGGGAGGATGAGGGAAGGGTGGACCGCTTCTTATAGGCCACGTCAGGTTTCTTTAAAAAATGATGAATGTCTGGTAGCGTCAATTCATGATGTTTATAGAAACCTTCCGGGTCAAGAAGATCAAAATACACATCATAGTCCTTACGCCAAGTAGTGTTTTCTTCGTCTCCAGCAAGGTAGTAATTGAAAGTTTCCTCGGAGAGTTGAAAACGACGACCGGCGATCATTGATGTAAGAACTACTTCGGTATTCGGTGGGGGAACAAGCGAATCGTAGTTCCAACGCAGATTTGCGTAGAACTCGTGAACTACTTTTGTGCTAGATAACTGATTATTGAAGCAGTCACGTTCGATTGCTAGGGTGGATAAGTGGTGTTTGGCAAGAAGCCTCGAAACAGAGGTGATATACTCTTGAAAACGATTTGCATCAACTAAGGGGCGAAAAGGAAAAGGAGATCGTGGAAGAAGATCCTTATACTGATTTACTGCCTCAATGGACACAAACGAGGTGTTATCAAACGTAATCAAGTAGTATTTTTTTAGCATGCCTTTAAATATGTTTTCATGAAATATATATGCTTTTTGACAGCTGGTCTGTCGGTCGAGTTTGCCCTGTTTGAAACTCGACCGATAGGCACCTATGGTTGTTTCCAACAGATGTCATCGGTCGAGTTGTCAATGCACAGAACTCGACCGATAACACTGTGGACAGAATACACAGTTGGCTTATTGAATGAGAATTTCCCTCTCAACTAGATTTTCTCAACCAATAGCCTTATTCTTTGGCACTCTCATTTGGTACATTTATATATGCATATTGCCATGTTCTAAATTGCCTATCTTTCTTACAACTCTATCTCTCTAATTGCTCTAAATTGGTATATCTATATGTTGCAATTACTTGCTTTGAGTTGTTTTGCAGGTTTTGGTGATGACCTCTTTGGATCTCTTGGTTGTCTCAAATTGCTTCCGTTGTGCTCTAACTTGCTACATCTATAGAGGTGTATATCTTGTGTTGATACAACCTTGAGGTTCTTAGTAGTAATCATCTTTTGGTAAGGATGCATATCTAGTGAGTTATATCCTTTCATGCTTCTAAAATTGCATATCTATTTGTTTGGATATATCTTCACATCTACTCATAGCTTGCTTTATCTTGTGTATCTTTTGTTATCTCTTGCTATGATCTAGATCCTACTAGTAGTCCTAACTTGTGATATCATCTACTAGTAGTTCGTATATTTGTAGTTCTAGCCTCGTTTAAAATTGGCAATCTTTGCTCATCTATATGTTATGCTTGTATCTTGTCTCATACATGCTCAAGATTGTTCCTTAAATTGCATATCTACTGTCTTGAGTTTCTTGCATAACATTGTAATGCAGGGTACATAGATCTACATTACATGTAGAAATTGGAGTATTTTTGGATTTTATGCAGGTTTTTCTCCAGTTTCAATTTTTGCTGCAAGTGTAGTGCTTTTTATGCAGAAACACCCTTCTGAGCAAGACTCATTGCTGAGCAATGAGCTCTGATGGTTTTTGGTCAAATTCCGCCATCTTGAGGGTCAAATTTGTGATTTATTGTTTTTCTACAGCACTTAATCTTGCTTTTTGGGTTGTTCAAGTATATGCTTTAACTTTCTTTTCTTTCTATGGTTGGACAAGCCCCTATCTGTGCTCTTCTACTCTCCTTATATATTTCTGTGTTATCTCCTTTCTCTTTAACAAGTGATGTTCCTTTTTCTTCATAACCCCACTTTTTGAAATGACAAAGGGGGAGAAAGGTATGTCTTCTTTTAAAATGAGGAAGAAGGCATGTCTTACATGAAGAAGAGAAGTATGTCTATGTAAGGGGGAGAAGGTAAATGGGAGAAGACATATATGTGTAGAACATATATGAGTAGAAGACATAGTTTCTATAAATGTTATGAAAGCTAACCATGCAGGAGAAATAGCATCAATTGAGGGGGAGTATGAGAACTTCATGCACATCAATTGAGGGGGAGCATATGTACTCAATTCCATTGAAACCCCTAGGTTTCTCCAAAGGTATGATTTTACTTTAAAGCTTTCAATACATTTATGGAATGGTTTGTCATCTTCAAAAAGGGGGAGAATGTTGACTCAAGGTCAATTAGGTCAATGTTGACTCACGTCTAAATTGACTAAACTCGTGTTTTGATGATCACTAACCATTCCACATATTGGTTTCTAATGCCTCTACTTGAGTGTTTTCAGATTAGGTATAGACACACTCCAATTGCCCTAACTTGCGCATATCAAATTGGAGAAAAGACAAGTCAAAGTCATACACGTGCATGTTTTTGTAATATGCTGTAAATCCATTAGAATCATGTTGTAAATCACTTGTAATGATTGTATGACTTGTAATTAAGCTTAGAAAAATATCAGGGGCACTTAGATCGAATATTAGAGCACTTTATATGCAACTTTGAAAATTGATTACAGGCACTTTGTCGGTCGAGTTTCCCAGCCTGAAAACTCGACCGATCATCCTTGATCAATTTTCTGAAGATTGTTCATTGGTCGGTCGAGTTTCCTCAGGACAAACTCGACCGATGGTATGAATATCGGCTTTGTCTTTTACTCTATCGGTCAAGTTACCCTTATAGAAACTCGACCGATTGCACTGTACGGAAAAGTGCAGAAAAGTGTTTCTAGCCATTGTGGAGTTGCAACAAGTGAAAATAGATCCGTTGCAAGCCAAAAAATGGCTAGTTTTTGTCCACAAATGTTCCCAAAGGCTAAGAGGCATCCCCAGCTATAAATAGGACCCCTTGGGCTTCATTCCAAGGTTGAGCATTCACTATGAAGGTTCATATTCTATAGTTGAGTGATCCTACAACCTCCTCTCTCTCTCTCTAAGCTTAATCACTTGCTACATCCATTAGAGTGAGTAAGAAATCTGTAAGAGAGCTAGTCCTACATGTATATCTTGTGAGGCTCTCACTTCCACCACCTCCCTTTCTATCTTTTCAATCATGAAGATGAAGGTTCTCTCTCTTATCCAAGAGAGGTGAAGAAGAACAAGGGAAGGAGTCCCTTGGTGAAGATCAAGGCTGAAGACTTGGAGCTAGAGTGGGTCAGCCCTTGGTGAAGGCAGAAGACTCCTTGCTCAAGTGGGTAAGTCCTTGGTGGAAGCTTCTCCGAGTGAAGGTGAAGTCAAAGGAGGAAGATCCAAGAAGAGTGGGTAATTCCTGCAAGGCTGAAGACTTGGGCAAGAGTAGGTAAGTCCTTAGAAGAAAGGCAGAAGACTCTTGAAAAGTGGGTAAGTCCTTGGTAAGGTTGAAAACTCTTTGTATTGGATAGGTGTCCTTTGGTTGGTCATGTATTGTATGTCTTATGAATGAATATAAGAGTGAAATAGTTTGGAAGTCCTAGAGGTTGACCTCTCTAGGCAAGTGGACTGACACACTTCTAGTTTGAAGTGTGGAACCACTCTAAATAGATTGTCTAATTGGTGCATGTTCAATCTCTCTCATCCTTGCTATGCATGTTTTAGTTGCACTCAAATTACCCATTTAGCAACTTTATCTTGTCATATATCTTGAAGGTTTAATGAATTTTGTTTAAGTGGTTTCAGCTCTGTTCACCCCCCCTCTAGAGCATCTAATCACCCATCTAGGATCCAACATTTATCCCATGCTAACTCTGAACCTAAAAAAGTAAAAGTTGAACATCTTTGTCCACTTTTTCATTTTCTTTATTGTTATTGTCATTCTCGTGCTTGTCACTTTCGATGGTTGGGATACTGGGACATCTCACTGATGAGAAAATCTCCAAGGAATATGATGTTCATCAAGCACCATGACAAATGGATCCAATAAGGGGACATCCCATGATTGAAAGATAACCAGTTTGGTTCTTCAAATGTTATGCAAATATGGATAGTATGGGTAGGTATAGGTGGAGGATGGGATATTGTTTATCCCGTCTAATATTTAGATGCAACCTGGGATAGGATTATATACAATGACATATTAATCATCTCTAATATTGGTTTTAGTATGATATATTATTAATGGTCATAAATATATTCTAATATTATTAAAACATATTTATTTAAGTATTGTTTTTAATATAAGAACGAAAATTTTCATTTGTACCCTCACATTAAAAAACCTAAGATATATGCAAAGTTAATTGATGTACTAGCATTGGTACAACAAAACTAGATGTGTATTTATGTCCATACAATAAAACGAATTTTGCTTTCCAAAAGAGTTCCTTGGGAATATAATAAAATATAAAAACTTATTATACATAATGAGGATAATATTATTGAATGTGATTCCAGTTCAAACTTATTCTACATAATGAAGATAATATTATTAAATTTGATTCCAATTCACATTCTGTCTTGTCAACATAATACAAAAAATTGCTTTCAAAAATTGATCCACCAAGAAATTGCAACTAAAATGTACCACTTTACACATATTGTAGCATACACAACACTAGCCTATTTGTCCCTTATCTTATGCTTTTTTAGTAATGTTGGCCTTAATATCATTTTTCCGGACTTCGAGTAAATACCTGGATGTTTAGAAATCTAAAAACATAGTGTTCTAACCAATAATACCCCTAATTGAGGATTAAGTGTAAGTAATTTGAATAATATTAAAATTAGGGGTTAGTACTATGGTTCTACCACCATAATAGATTTTAGTCTAAATTTGGTTGTCTATAATTCCTATAATTATATGAATAAAAGGAAGAGTCAAAAATGAAAATTGGGAATTAAATGACTACAATAAGAGATATATACAAAAAAGATTGCTTCACCTTCAAGTCATGGTTTTATATATTTAAAAATGTCATGCTCTCTAATGGGGAAATTAAATTGGACCTCCTCGACTGAAAGGTGAGATCAATTGTATACAATGTCAAATGGGAATCAAATTCCATCAAGCACTAATTTGATGACAAAACCTATTAGAAGATCCAATATATGATACCAACTAATTTGAAAGATGGCAATGATGAGTGAAAATTTACTAGGATGGTCATAGCTACTTCATAATGACAATAATTTTCAACAAACTGATCAAGTACTTGGGGACACCTACACAGAGGGGTTGGAAGAGGATATAGCGGTATACGTGAAACAACAAATCAACATAAAGTTCGTACGTGGTTGAAAGATACTATACTATGCTGGCATATTTAAAATACTTGAAAAAGAAGAAAGACAGATGAAAGCATTATTTAAGGTAGGAAATCAGGTAAACCCAAGTTATTAACCATATTTCAATGGACATGTATTACTATGGTGGACTTAGCACAAACATATATTATTGGACCCTATCCCCACGTACCTTGTACCATTAGGGATCTCCCCGCATACCTTGTACCATTAGGGAGGTGCTAGTCAACATTAATACTTTTCCTCTCTAATAGGGAGATTAATGAACCATCAGTAACTACATTCCATTTTCTTTCTTTAGTGTTCTTATTGTTCAAGGTGGAAATGACAATATATATAGATGTACATCCAATAAGATATTCAAATACATGCAAGCAATTACTCATAATTATCATCCAGAAAAAACTAGTCTTATACTTATATCCACGTACCTGAGTTCAGAGATTCATACTTATATTCTGGATCATCTACATCTCTGGTCATCACCTGATTAATAACAAATATTCATCATTAATACAAGGTTCC
Organism: Alisma plantago-aquatica; assembly: GCA_963693085.1. Classification (NCBI taxonomy): domain Eukaryota; kingdom Viridiplantae; phylum Streptophyta; class Magnoliopsida; order Alismatales; family Alismataceae; genus Alisma; species Alisma plantago-aquatica. The sequence goes on from OY856411.1 coordinate 656,778,143, forward strand.
CCGTTATTAATGGTATTTTGGTCCAGTTTAGGATTTAGGTCAAATCTAGGTGTTACTGATATAAAATGTGTCTCTGGTATTTTTATAGTGATCCAGATGTCATTCTAAGGGTCTGGTTCAGATATGGGAAATTATGAGGAATTTACCTTTCAAAATTATCAACTGTCGTTGGATCTCACCCATGGCTGCCTAGATTTGCGCCATGTTACCCTCAACATTGTTTAGCTTCCTGAGATCCTGGGTCTTGAGCTGCCTGCCTGGTCTGGATGAACCGAGTGGCTAATTGGCATGGCCAACCGACTCCCTCTTTCTCTTCCCACATGCGGTCTCAAACACACACATGAGTCCGATGCTCCATCCTCTAGAAAGGGGCACCGCCTATGCTAATCTCCGGTGAGGCTCCACTAGTGTTTTTCCTCCATTTATGTCCTATGTTGGCACCATCAGCCTCCTATGGCTTCTCCATATAGCTTTGGGGCTGTGGTGCTCCTCGACTATCATAATGACCACCCAAGGTTTATCGCTTCCAAGGCCAGTCCTATTTTGGCGCACGAAGAGGCTCTGCCTGGTTGGTCCGCGATTGAACTGAGGATGAAGACCCAAGGTCAGCTGTATCCCGACCTTCCCCCCCCCCAGTCCTCTGTCTATACGCGACGCACATGAGGAGACCTCAACTGGGATCTCTTTTCCAGTGAGAAACCCATCTCCATCCACGTCATATCTCCTGCAGGCACTACCGCCATAAGGTCTGTCACTCATCGCCACAAGATTCCGATGCCAAGTGTGCTTGGGCCGGCTCCAAAACTCAGATTCCAAATGGCTCTTCCGCTCCTGCCGCCGCCGTGGGTGAGGAAAGGGTAAAGAAGGTTTATTTCACCCAAGCTCTCTCCTCAGGATGTCTGGAGAAATAATGGACCACCACGAGCAAGCCTAACTCCTCAAATCCGCTCAACATCAGCTCTACCTGTTCCAACCAACTTCGACTAGTTGAGGATTCACTAGTTGGATGCCATCGTGGTGAATGAGAGAAAGGGGGAAAGAGATACCCAAAGCTCGTGGGAACAATCTTATCTGTGCGTGGCTCCATAGGAGTTCCAGTAACTCAACACCACCACCCAAGGATGGGGAAACTCCAACTCCACCTGTTCCCTTCGTCTTCGTACAACGCTGACTTCATACACCAACAAGACCATCACAGCAGCCCAGGGAACCCATCGACACTTTGGCTACCAGACATAGTTAAGGATCCGGTCTCGGTAGGTGGATGGATCCTCCGCCTGGTGTTTGGTACTATGTTTTCTCTGCAAAATAGAGACTCGTTCACCTGCTACATCTGCGTTTTGTGGTGGCTCTACTCATTTGTGAGAACACCGTCGTGTTGTCTAGCTCCGGCATGACTATGATTGAGCAACCACCTCTAGCAGCAGCTTTGGTTGTCGCTCCTCCTTCTAGGTGTGAGGGGCGAGCTCATCATAAAGCTTTGAGCGCTAAGGCTGGGTGGATTTTTGGAGTGGTGAGGGCCATGGTGTGGTGGCAGCTAGAGATGCCGAAGAGGAGGGAGGTTGACCATCGTACTCCTGCCACCAAAACCTTAGACTGGGGTCATTCTCTGAGTCTACTAAATGAGGTGCTTACACCTAAATAGTTAGAATGACGATAAGATCTAAGATTTGGGGTGAGTTTGTTGCATGGATTGCGGTGTTGCGGATCTCACTTCCCCATTGGAAACTCCAACTAATACATGTTTCACTGACTAAGTCCTCCATGTAGGTGGGAGGTGGAAGATATTTAAGAGGCATGCAATCCTCCCTAGTAGGATTGATATTATGCTACCTCGCCAAGACATGTGCATTATTATGGGGAGATCAGGTCCACAAGACATATATGTGTCACAACTACATTCAATTAAGCTACATACAATCAAGTTATCACATAATATTTAAATCAATTTTGGTAACTCCAGATTCTTGTATCTTCTAGCATAAGGCTTCAATCCGAATGAAATTTGAGCCATGAGTTTTCTCATAATACAAAACATCTTCTTATTAAACCAAAATCCATAATTCGATCATCTAACCCAATTATTTGAATAACCTCATATAAAATTGTATAATCTTTAAATACCATTCATTTATAATCCAATCTGGATTTCACATGTCCAATTCACTTAAGATGGTCTTGATGCATCCCAGGGTTCACTAGACAACCATTCATAATTATATATAATACTTATGGGTGTTTAACAACATATAAAACAAACATGAATGCTTGAATTCTATATTGGATATAAATGTTAATATCAAGGTTATCACATGCCACTTTCAGGTTTCTGATGTCCTCTAGAATCGAATGTTGTGGTCTAAGAATGAGATTTTGGCCCTCTCCTACCCATGCTTCAGTCCAAACTTCTTTGTCCCAGCCAGATATGATTGCCTTCCTTGAGTTATTTAGAAGAAAAGGAATTATGATGTTAAAGATTCACCAAGTATGAGAACCTGAGGAATTTCGGGTACCATGATTTGTGTATTTAGCATGCATCAATTGAACCCATGGAATGAGAAACATCTGGATGAAAGACCAAGCCATCTTCAGTATTTAAGATGTGTTGAAGAGCTTCACTGTCTTCAGTCTAAGTCCCCCATCGTGTAGTGGCTTGGTAAGATACTTCCATGAAACTAGATTTAGTCTTCTCATGGGTGAAGCACCATTCCATATAAAGTTCCAAACAAGATGGTCAATCTTGTCACAACATAAAGAAGGAAGTTAGGTCGCTTGCACGATGTAGAAAGTTTGGGAGAGCAGTACTAATTTTGCTAACATGACAACTCGCTAGGGAAAACTACTGATTTTTCCATGAGTTAATTTGACTATGAATGATGGTGTAAATTTATGAATGATGGGGTCCCCCAGATGGTGTCTGAGGTTCTCTGTCTCCTAAATATTCATCTTTCTACATATCTAATTCCTCAAGGATCTGAGGTATGTGTAGAGAAAAAGATAGTAGACTTCCCATGTGATAGGAATCAACCAGATGCTAAGCTGAAGCGATGCAGACATTTCTTAATGGTGGTCACCTGTTAAATAGAGGCTTCTCCAATGAGTAGGATCTTGTCGGTGAAGCTCACACGGGAGAAAGGAATCTCTACCTTGTGAGAATGATCGGCCTCCACCATCCCCCATTGATCTCCTCCATTATCAATTGACTAAAGCTCTCTAGATAGATGACAAATAGATAAGGTGATAAAGGATCTCCTTGTTTAACCCCATATGTAGGTTGTAAATACCCAATGGTGTCTTCATTCCAAAGAACTAATAAGCTTCCTGGGGTAAGGATTTTCATAATGATATCAATGATATTTTACGGGAGTGAAGTTCGATGGAGCGTATCCTCAATGAAGATCAACTCAGCTTGTCAAAGGACTTTATCAGGTCAAAATTGATTGCCAACTGGTCTTTTTGATTTTGTTTAAAGTCCATGGAGTGCATGATTTCATGGAAAGTAAAAATGTTGTCCTCTATTCACTGACCTGGAATAAAGCTGGATTGGACAGGGGAGATCCATTCTCATATGGACGGCTTTATGCGGTGAACATTGACCTTTGAGAGGAGCTTTGTACACACATTATTCAAAGATATAGGGGGAAGTTGGGAGCAAGTCTCAATATGTTCTCTTAAGTGGGAAATGTAGGGATATGCATATTTTACTTATCAATTCTTTATTTATGTCAAGAAGTTTTCAAGAATTCTTCAGTTAATATGCAAGTCAAGTTTTCCTTAATGTTAAGTATAATCATTTTGTTTATGCTATAAAGTGCTAGTACCATTTACTGATGTGATAATTTTCCCTTTACATAGATGGGGACGTGATGTCCCCATGTATTTGAGAAAGTAAGGATTAGATAAGAGAAATACATGGATTAGAATACCTTCAAGTTAAACCTAGTGGGGTGCCACCTACCTTAGATTATTTGTTATCTTAGATTAAAATTTTCCTTCATGTTCAAGATTATGTTTAGATGTTAGAAAAATATCTTTACGTTCAATTTTCAAGATGTAGTCATCCCCTTTCAAATGAATGTATGAATCATTTCCATTGAATAAAGCATAGTGTTTCTCTTACTTTTTGCAATGTGTATTATTAATGTGAAATCCTTTTACGCTAAAGAATGCCATGTTATGGAAAACATGGGTGATGCTTTTGGCTGGCATATAGGTGCTTGAGGGGTGTTACAGTGTCAACCCCTTCATGAGTCATAACATAATGGATAACCCTATCTATGAATTTACTTTTGCCTTTTCTATTTATGTATTAGTAGATTCTTTATTGTCTTTTTCATTTCCCCCTATACATAACTAAATATGTCATCTTTTCTCTTTCTCAATTTTTAGCATGCACAAAATATCAAAGGGTCATCTTTTTGTGATATGATCTCAATTGAGAAACCTTATTACATATATTAAACATTGAAGCTACTGATAAACAAGGCATCAAGTCTCTAACATTCATGATTTTCTCTATTATGGTTAACTATGTGTGTATATTTTATTAGTCGATCTCGATTTTTTTATCATATATCCATTGACAATATATTTTTCTCATGTCTGTTTCATAGAATACAAGAAAGGAAAGGACTCTTAGTCCCAAAACCTAAAATCATATATGTGGTAGTGTAAATAGGTGTATTAGGATAGGTGACCAGAAGTAGTGAAGTTCTAATCATCTAGGACTCGTTAGTTGTAGACCCCCTAAATATTCACTTGAGATATATCCCAACAATTTTTTCTCAACTCTCATACAACCTTCACAATAAAATCTCTCTGTGTGCTTCTATTCGCCCTTATGAACATTGAAGAAGTGCTCCCCCAAACCAGGAGTTTCTTATCCTTACGACGATTCAATACCACTACAACTCACCATTGGTTTGGCACTGCTGCTCCTCGAGACTGATGTCACTGCTATGTAAAATGGGTTTGGCACCTATGCAACTCACAGTGGTTTTGTGCTGCTACACCTTTAGATTGAACCTATTGATCCTTCCTACGGTTTTAGCATTTTTGCTTCTCATGACTGATTTGGTTCCACTTCTCTTCATAGTTGGCAACTCTGTCATGAGACACCACAACTGCATCATGCACAACAATTCTGTGGTGAGATGCCACAACTATCTTGCACACAAAAACTCCACACTATGCTATGGCTCAAACTTTCTTACGCGAAACATCTACCACCAAGACATCATATGTTCATGTGAAACCACTAAGACCTTGTTCTATTCTGATCACAAATGATATATGAACAATCCTATGTGTAACAAATTGCCTTCCATTTGGCGAGAAAATCTACTAGGATGTTTCCCCTCTGCAACGTTGCATGAAGAAGGGAACAAAAAGTACCACACTCGTTCCTTATGTTTAATAGAATTTATATGTGTATATGGTATGCCAAATCAATACTACGGTTTTAAGAAGTTTGAGAGTAGGAACATTATAACAAAAAGCTTTGAACCATATTGTCCATGAACTGGTTGATGATATTAAAATAAAGTTTTCACAAGTGTATTCATATGTTAATTTTATGTCTGGTTTCTATTAGTTATAGATCATAGGAAAATCAATTTACCTATAAATATCTTTTTTTTTATCAATTTTGAGATCTTTTCGTAAGTATTATCTTAAATTATTATTATTTCTTTGTTTGAAATTCATATAAATTCCTTATGAGATTGACATACAATTAAAGTTTTCATTAGAATCCAGAAATTCATGATTAGGATTTGTTCTACATTCGATTTGCATAGTTGGTTGTAGAATTGAGTTGGTGAAAAGTTTTCTTATCTAATATGAATAACTGTTTACTCTGTAATCAAAAGTTTTAATAGCTTTATATAAAAGCAAAGCTTATTCTAAACGTATTATGTATCTCAAATTGGTCATCAAGTTTCCTAATTTTTAAATTATAGAGAACCTCTTACACTTTTAGATAACAACATGCACTCATAAAAAGTTCATCAGTAACACTGTGTAGTAGTTGGGATGGTCAATTTTTTTGTAAATCATTCTAATATTCTGAAAAGAGAAAATGTTTTTATGTATGATGTTCACTTTTAGACTTACTTATTCCATGAGGGTAAAATATTATTTTTATTAGTATTTGAGTGTCCATAAAATTTGAAAATATTAAATGAACATGTTTTTAATGTCTATTGACCATTTTAAAAACATAGACTGGACAATGGAGGTTATTCATCATGTGCATTATTGATGGGAGCGAATGTAATTTTTACATGGAGTGTGAAAACATATTTCTTATGTAATCCATTGCTTGACATTTTATATGACCTTCTGAAATAGTATATGCACTACAAAAAAGTTACTCGAATATTTCTGTAGCCATCTTATATAAAGGTCTTTTTCTTTTTGCATGCCTTATAGACATCAATAATTTTAAATATTCAACTTATGGTTGTAGCATTTGACCACATTTGGTTGGAAAAAGTCATTGTGGGTCATAATTCTATAATAAAAAATGGTACATTTATGCAAATGATGTAAACTTATATTTAGGAGAGTCGCTATCCAATTCTTCCTCCATGATACACATGAGTAAATCATTTTGATAATGGTCATCAACATTATACTGGTATGGACATGTGTGTGTAAAGTTTCAAGATGGAGATATAGTTCAACTGATCAGAATAATAATATGAGTATTTTGATTTGTAGGTCGATCTATATGAGTAACAAAATATCCATTAAAAATCTTAGAATGGAGAATCAATCTTCCTGACATTTGTGTTTGTTACCTACATCCATTGGGAATGTAGGAATACAACCATTAACAACCTTAGAGTGGACCATCAAGCTTTTAAAAATTTATGTTCATTAGTTACATCAGTTAGGAAAATCACATGTAGTAGGGATGCAACCATTATTGAATTGGTTGTTATTTTCCTTTGTATCCTATATGACAACTCCAAAAGCATGATAACTCAAGATGACCTTTTTAGATTTAGTGAAATTGGCGGTCCATACTTCCACGTGATATTAAGTGTTCTTCTAAGGTCATATAATGATTTGTATCAAAAGGTTGGGGTAGTTATTAAAATTGAAATGAAAGATGTTGGAAATGGTTAAAACATATAGAATTTATTTCACTTGCTTATATTATCAATTGCAAATTATACTTGATTTTATTCCTTACCTAGGGATATCGTGGTGTTGGATGGCATATACATTAAAATGACTATCCCTAATATATAAAGAGAAATATATAGGCATAGGTAGGAATTTATTGCGACTATGTTCTTGACATTTACAATAATATATGCAGCTTTTATGCGTATTGCCAGGATGGGAGGATTTAGCATCAAACATGAGAGTTCTCGGAGATACCATGACTAGAAAAAATGGATATCGTGTTTCACATGATAAAATTCACAAATAAGTAGATATTACATGTATAATTTAGAGTTGTTTGTGATGTATATTTATTAGTGATTTCCTTCATGAATATGATTGTAGGAAATTACTTCTTGGTATATGTCGACTACATCAATGTTGAGGGGTGTCTAGAGCCATACACACAAAGATATCATTTGAGTGAATGGATAACAAGTCAACAACCTTGGAATGAATATGAGCTTTTTAATCTTAGACATGCTTCTACATGCATTGTTAGTGAAATATCCTTTTGGCTACTCAAACAAAGATAGTTGATATTAAGAAGGTAATCATTTTATATAGTAAGAACTACCAATGAAATTATTTTAGCTTGTGATTTTCTACAAAACTTTTTAGGATTAGAAATATCAAATGAATCCATGGAGGATGAAGTGTCGGAGACATTTAAAAATGATGGGAATCAAGATAATGATGTGCAAACTATTGAATCAAGTGATGAATGGTTTGTTTTTCTACAATTTATTATAAAAATATTGTATTAATAGTTACAGAATTAGTCATACAAATAGTTTTATGTTCCATATTGGTGATATTCATTTATTTTAACAAACCTTTCAAAAAGATGATGACGTTATTTATTTCTAGTCGTTTTATTTTTCAAAATAAAATGTGTAATTTTTGGGGTTCATTAAAAGATTTTTCTTTAAATTGAATGTTTTGTTAAACATGAATATCTATTATACAAAATATGCTTTTATTTTTAGTTTCTTATTAATTGTATGTATGTTCTCATCATTTTTTAGGGATAGGTAACAATGGGAAATCTCAAAAAAATTTTTTGGTAAGTATCCATAAATCACAAGTCACATAACAAGGGTACAAGTTTCAAGTCAAGATGGAGAGGGAACATATAAAAACCCCAAGAGAACTTGGGCACTTATGGAAGGAGCGTAAGCTAATTGACGCACTAGTAGAGATGGACATTCTGGGAGATTTGAAGCTAATGAAGGATTCAAACCCGCATTTCTATTGGTGTTACAAAAAGACCTTGAGAAAAAGCTACTAGATTTTAATCTAAAAGGGTAACGACATATTACATCCACTATAAAGGCATTACAAAAAGAATTCATGATTATATAAGAGATGAGGAATGTACGCCCAAGCCGGTTTGGGTTTAATTATAATCACATTTTATGGAGGTTGAGAAGAGTGTCTTGGATAGCTACCTATGTTGCAGTAAACACATTTAGCTTATTTTTTGTAATATAATATTTAATGTCTATATTGTTTATTTTCAAATTCTGGAGTCATTATGATAGTTGGAGAAATAAAAAGTTGGCATGCTATACTTAACCTTGCCTTGTTTTTGGGAAGATCAAGAAATTGTAACATTGTACATGATTTAGAGGCATGATGAAGAAGGAGGACTAATCACAAAATAAAGATTAAATTCATGTTGAAGATTTATATTAGAGTGACAATGGTCAAACATTTTCTCCAATGGGTGGAGATGAAAAAAATAAGGATACTCAAAGTTTAGGGTGGAAACATAGGACAAATGATAATGAATTGGTCAACATGTTATTAGAAATGGTGAAGCATCTTAGAGAAGACACTAACACATTCAGACGTGATTGCCTCATCTTCACATCACGTTTGTTTCTTTTTTTTTTGCTTTGTATGGCTGAGCATCTCAACTTCATGAGATCACTAAATACATCTTACAACATCTTCATTCCCGAGTTTGTTTCCCAAAAGAACTTCCTCTCTACTTTCTCCAACATCAAGCATGTCTAAGAGCTTCATAAGAATTCAGAGATACCCGCAAAATAACAAGTGTGCATCTGATCTAACACTGGTGTTTTACAAAAGAGAGGCAAAAATGAGGCATTCATTGTGCCTGTAGGTGGAAAAGGGAGTGAAGGGGGGTATGGAAGGAAGTAGTAAATCTCTCCTCTATAACATATTAAAAGTATGTGTCGGTATAAAGTATGTGTAATATGGAAGCATTTGGGCATTTAGTAGCAAAAGGTAAAATAAATAAGTAAGTCCCCAAGTAAGATGGATTCAAAATATTCAGGTAGTTCAAGAGAAATTTCATTCAAGAGATTATCTGGGTCAAAGATATGAGGCATTTATTGTATTAAGATAAATCATCATTTTAGAGAGAACTTGTCAAAAAATATTTCAATAATATCATAATAATCAACACTACATGGAAACAAACATGCACATAGATTATTTAAGAAGGTCCTAGACTACATAAGATTTCATGACAAAGTGTGGGTATAAAGGAGAACAATGGGAAAAAATAGCACATCCCTATATATAACTGGGTGAAAAACACACTTTGGCTAGAAATAATATGCCCTAATGTATGATTGTGCAAAAGACCGCTACGGTATATGATATTTGTTTAATCCATTCATGATAGTGAAGGAAATTATAAGTTTTGTCAATTTAATTTCAAATTTAAGTAGAGAGGATGTAAACATCCATATATATCCTAAATTTCGGTTTAAAGACCATTTATTCACAAATTTTAGTAATCAATCAGTGAAAGCATCTCAAACTAAATTGTATTCTCCAAATTACAAGAATGAAGCAAAGAATGAATATATTGAAGACAGATGTTGTAAGGCCCCTAAACTTGCTTAATGAGTTGAATGAGATTAATTATCATAATTTAATTCTTATAACCCTAATATAACCTTGTGATATGCTTTTAAATCATAATAAAAGCTTCAGTTTCAAAGTTGGTCCAATTTGGACACTGTTTGAGCAAGTTATGCAATTTTATGCACATTTTGGACTTTTCTACAATTTACCCAATTGAGAGGTTTTGTTTGCAATTTATCACTTGCATTATGTTCCTTGGATATTCTATCATCATTCTTGAGCTTTTTGAGACATGGGAAACCTATTTAAACTGTGGTTTGAAGGTGTTTCTCCAAGGGTATTTTAGGGTTTACCCCTTCATGGATGAGCTACATTTAGTAGCTATCAACTAATGAGTTATTTGTTTTTATTGGAAATTCAAGAAAACGAGGGAGAAGAATGTATCTATGGATGGTGGGGGAGCTTCTCGTGTGTGTTCTTGTATATTCTTAATGGTTTAAGGCCATCGACACTTGGAAAGATACTAGAACTTCAACTTTTTCTTTTTCTTTATCTTAAAGTTTCATATACTTATCCCTAAGAACCAAAACGAGTCCTTTGCTCTCCACCACTTCCCTCCTTATACACACCTCGTCCTCCCTCTGTGTTTCTATGAATTTCATGTCCAAGGAAGAAGAAAGAGGGGACCTTGTTGGAAAAATAATCTAGGGTTGCAATTGACTTCATTTTAGGGTTGAAAAAGCTTACTTGTTGACAATTGATGGCTTGTTTTAAATGAACAGTCGATTATGGATTTTACCCTACTATCAATGGAACTTTTTGTGTAGTTAATAAAGGGATGTATAGGGTTATATGGTGACTCTTTCTAGAGCACAAATCAAGTATTTCATAGGTGGTTTATCCAAGGTGTTTACTTATGTAAACAACCAATGGTCTTACCTTTGAAACATCCAGTGGTTCTAGGTGACATTGTGGTATGGTGATATGGGTTGATGATGGAACAAATGAAGGGTTACCCTTAGTAAGGAAGTCTTACCTATTCACTCATATGAATAGAAGGGATGATAATCATATTGTGTTGATATGTAACCCTAAAGAGGTATAACTTGCTATACCTAGCTTTAATATAACTAAATGATGGTAATTGGGTATGAATAGTCCTTGAATGACTAATACAATCATGGAGTACTCCATTACTATTGTTGAAACCCTAGTATGATATAACACAATGGTTACACTTTGATTTATGTGTGGGTTCATACTTGAGAATGGTATGGAATGTGATGGTGACACTTCACCTTATGCATCCACGATCTAATGGGGATGTCGTGAGTTAGGGTTTGGGTATGAGTGCTGATTAGTAACATTAATATAATTTATCTTGTGAACTTAACTCTAATGAAAATAGATAAATATGTGTATTCATGTTTAACATTCTTATATGATGGAATGATGGTAGAATAACTCCTTAATATGATCATAACCTTGATATGTTGATTGGTGGTTATTATAGCCACATGGTTGATACTTTCTTATGCTAAACATGTGCATTATGAATATGATGAGAGTTAATCATATCTACATTTGTTGCATGTTGATGTAATAAAGGAATGTTCTTAATGTTAATATAACCCTGCTATGATTGTTTATGAATATCTCCTAGCTCATTAATGCAATATTGTGTTGATCTGGTGTATTATATGTAAGTGATGTTGTTGAGCCTTGTTATAATGCTTGCAAAGATTTTGTTGATCTTGCAGGGAATAATATGATGGTCTTAATGACTTTGGGCATGGTTGAGCCCTGAGGTGTAATCCTCTTGTGTTGATAAGGGTTGATACCCTGTGATATTATGAAAAGGATTTTATATCCTATGATAGTATGATGGTCTTAATGACCTTTGGGTATAGTTGAGCCCTTAGGCGTAATCCTCTTGTGTTGATAACAGTTGATACCATGTGATATTATGAAAAGGATTTTATATCCTGTGATAGTATGATGGTCTTAATGACCCTTGGGCATGGTTGAGCCCTGAATGAGGTGTAATCCTTGTATGTTGATAAGGATTGATACCCTATGATATTGTGAAAAGGATTTATATTTTGTGATAGTATGATGACTAGTGTAGTCTCATGAATGGAAAGTGAATAGTACCATGTGATGATGAGATGAGAAATTATGTTTCACACATTTTATATCTTTTCAAAGTTGTGATATTTATATGCGTGCTAGAAGTGAATTAGGGTTTGTATGTCCACTTGTTTGATGTAGCCTTAACACCCAATTGTTATAACTAATCAAGTGTAACTCTAATCATTAAAGTGCCCTATGCCGTAGAGCCATCTTCAGTGTCAAAACTTGCTGGATGGTGAAACGAGTATTCCTAAGGGAAACTCGGAGTGCATACTGTTAAGTATGTGGGGGTGGTAGGTTGAGGATATATCCTTGTTATCTAAAATGTAGATTGTGGAGGTTGGCTATGGTCATGCCTCATACATCTGATGTGATTGAGAATGGATGTGGTCATGTATCAGTGATTATAACATGATGTGATTGAGGACAACTGTGATTGTACCTCAGATTAGAGGGTTTCGTATACCCTAGTTTCTAGTGCTGTGACCTGTACCAAGGGCAGACTAGTGGTTATCAGCTTGACTATATGTTGCTGTAGTGGAAACTTTGACTGATATGTCACTGCCTTTTTACTCGTACTGACTGAGGGGAAGAGATCTTAGGATACCGACACTCCTAGATCTTGTACGGAACCAAATATTCCTTCGTAGGGGTCGGTTGAACTTTGAATAAAATATGTAATACAACTATGTAGCATATTTGTTCAGGGTTGTACACAGCGTTTCACATTGGATGATAACCGTTGTTTGTTATCTTTACATAAATATGATTCTTAGTGCAATTAAGAGATAGTAGATATACTTAGGTTGTGGATATGCTTAAGATTGTGGATGCATACATACAGTAGCTATGCTTGTGTTGATAACTATACTGCTACTGCTAATTATAATCATGATGCTAGCTTGCTAGCCATGCCTTTGTAACTAGAGATGCATATACTACTAATCATGCTTATCCAGATAGTTGTGCTTATGTTGTTATCTCTTCTTATGATGCTGATATGCTCAACCAATTAGACATGCTCATGTTGTTAGCTATGCTATGTTATTAGACTTGCTCATGATGCTAGATATGCATATGCTACTGAATTGCTTATATTGTCAACAAGATAAAGGATGATAGTTTGGCTAATGACGATAGTTATTATCTGCTCGTTTATGTATTTTTTTAATCATTAGTACTTCTGAGCTTATTTGTTATATCTAATTAAACTACTTAACTCTTTAATTACTTAAAAATGTTGTAATCAATAAACATTGTTGGAGGTTATATCTCTTACTAGGACATGAGTCTCACCCTTGTGGTTTGCCACATTTTTTTAGGTAATCGATAATGATGAAAAAAACTTGTGGCAGAAAAGAGGATCTATAGTAATGAATCTTTGAGAAAGTTGATTAGATTTCTAGTGTATCCTAGAGTCGTCCCTGTACTCTCAAGTTCGGGTAGGAAAAGTTTGTATGTGGTGTTTCAAACAAATCAGACTTTTATTATCATATTAATGCTTGTTTGTGTGGAATATACAAATATTGTTCTCCTGTGTATATATGTGGTGGCTAAGATGATAGAACAATTTGTCTCAAATTCTTGTCATAGTATGGATAAAAGAAAGATGTTGGGCTCTTATGCAAATGTTTCTGAGCAGGTGCTGACATTGAAATCAGTTTTAATTTACCCATATTTTTGGGTATGTGGTTAATTGGTGATTGATTGTGTTTTATGTTTTGAGTAATCTAGTTTAGTGTAACGGGTTCTCACAAGTTGGTATCTGAGCATTAGGTTCACTGAGTCTACAGGGACACTAGGACTTAAGACTAGGATGATGTCTAAGTTAGGAACGTGACACAAAAACATGGTGCATACTGCCTAATCTCAGTAATGGGATGCCCTGGCCAGGTATTCAAATATTGAAGAAAAGGTAAGTATGGAACTCTTCGATTGTTATCTTTTTTATTACTCTGATCAAGTAGTCATTTTGAGGCAATCTAAAGAGCATAACAAATAAGAAATCATGGTGTGAATATCTCAATCCTACCTTAAAGAAGATGAGAATTATATAATAATCTATCAAAACTTGAATGTTTGGTTACTATAAGAGAAAGATACAACACCATGAAATCTAAATATGAATACAAATAAGCAAAATAGAAGTTCTTGAAGATGTGATTTAAGAAGATAATAAAGTAAAATATAGATAAGTATATGCTTATAAAGTGATTCAAGGTATGAAATCCACACAAGATGTAGAGAACTCCAATGATAAGTATAAAATGAAAAAATAAATGAGAACAATGACAAAGGAATAAGGTGGAACCTGAGTTAATCTCAGACCAACGTATGTGTGTAAGAATGTGTTAATGTAAAATCAACATAGCATGTGAAAGAAATTAAGGGAGATGCTCCCTGTTTAACAAACAAAATGAAGAATATGATGATTTACCTATTGATAAGTGGTTGAAAAACATAATAAAATAAGAGAACATACACTAGTGGGATAAATAGTCATCAAGGAAGGATTAATGAGATATGTTAATTATGATGTTTCCTATGCTAATGGTAAGGAACCTTAAATGAAAAAGGTAAAATGATACATAAGAAGTTGTAACCTACATAATGAAAATAGAATTGGTTACCTTTTTGCTAGTGACCCTTGAAAAATACTACTATGGTATGGGAAGTATGTTTCCCTTTGTGTCTTTCCTTTCTAGGGCACAACTTTCAAGTGGATCATTTCCACGTAGTACGTGTGGATTCACTGCAAACATGAAGGTGGATAGCTTATCATAGCATAAGGTTGCTTGGACTATGGTTTCACGATCATAAAGTTTGTGATGAGTTTGCTTTTGAGCCTTCCAATAATTAGGAAGACTCCTCTTATATGTCTTAAGATTTGTTATGTTGGTAAAAGTAGATGAGATAAGGATGTGAGTTCCGTATAGCACATGAGGTGGATACCAAGGTAATGAATCCTAGTATCCAACATGTGTTAATATTATGGGAAGAATGTGAAGGTTGGAGATGTTGATTAAATGAACATTCTAAGTATTCCTCTCCCTTAGAGAGAGATTTGATGATGACCCTCTAAATGTTGTTTAAAAGAAAAGAAAAAACAAAAGTGATTCTATAATGTTGTGTATGGTTGAGTGATAGCTGGGCAAGACCACTATCAAGGATAGATGGTTTGTTGGTCAATAGATATGTGATACTGTGTTCCTTTAAGATAAACCTAAGATCAAATATAAATGCATAGGAGTTAGATTGGATGACATAATTCACATGACCATGATGAGTTTAGAGTTATGTCCTTTAGACTAACCAATGTACAAATGGAATTTATGAATAGGAGGAACAAAGTGTTCCAGTCATGTCATACACGTTATATCAAGCTTTGAATGATAACATATCAAAGTATTTTAAATATGGTCAAAAATGTGATCAATATTTCTTCAAAAACCTTAGGGTTACCGAAGAAGCAATAGCAATGAGACAATTTGAACAAGAGTGAGATGGGGTTGATTAAGTGTCTTTATGGAATCATGATATGTCTTCTAAGTAGGTTGTGTAAATCCTAGTAAGGTGAAGATAGTGTTGTTGTTTCACCCCTAACAAGGTTGACTAGGAATGATGTTTCCTTGTATGGAATGACAAGTTCCCGCGTCAGCATTTCTTTTGATGCTGAAAAAGAGCTCACAAGTGTTCTATTTTCAGTGTATCTAGAAGAAGAAAAAAAGGGTGGATACATCGCCTTTTTTATGCTTCAAGGAATGGTATGAGACACATGCCATGATTGGAAAAAAGCTAGAAAGTATGACTTTTGAGTAATTTGTTTATACAATATATATAATTTTAGGATGATAGCTAGAATTTAAAGTTGAACATTAATACTAGAGTTGTACAGATGACACAACAAGTTTCTACATTCCATATTGAGAATGTCTTCTTAGGTGGGGTTTTTTTGTGCTGACCCAAGATGAGATATGTATGAATGATGTGACATAACAATGATATGCAATTAACCATGTGAAGGTAATAGGATGAGGTGCAAAGGAATTACCCATCTCTTTTTACCTTGGATTTCAGGGGTGAAATCCCTATTGGGGGTTTATAGTTGTAAGGCCCCTAAACTTGCTTAATGTGTTGAATGAGATTAATTATCATAATTAAATTCTTATAACCCTAATATAACCTTGTGATATGCTTTGAAATCATAATACAAGCTCAATTGTCAAATTTATTCCAATTTGGACACTGTTTGAGCAAGTTATACAATTTTAGGCACATTTTGGACTTTTCTACAATTTACCCAATTGAGAGGTTTTCGTTGCAATTTATCACTTGAATTATGTTCCTTGTATATTTTATCTCATTCGTGAGATTTTTGAGACACGGGGAACCTATTTAGACCTTGGTTTAAAGGTGTTATCTCCAAAGGTATTTTAGGGTTTATCCCTTCATGGATGAGCTACCTTTAGTAGCTATCAACTAATGAGTTATTTGTTTTGCATGGAAATTCAAGAAACAAGGGATAATCATGTCTCTATGGATGGTGGGGGAGCTTATTGTGTGTGTGATTATATATTCTTAATGGTTTAAGGCCATGGACACTTTGAAAAATACTAAAACTATAACCTTTTTTTTTCTTTATCTTAAAGTTTCATATACTTATCCCTAAGAACCAAAATGAGCCATTTTCTCTCCACCACTTCCCTCCTTCTACAAACCTCGTCCTCCCTATGTGCTTTTGTTAATTTCCTGTCCAAGGAAGAAGAAAGAGGGGTCCTTCTTGGAAAAAGAATCTAGGGTTGCAGTTGACTTCATTTTAGGGTTGAAAAAGCTTTTTTCTAGTGATCTTAACCTAAAAGAGTAAGAATCCCCTTATTTCCTATATTTATTTCTTTTCTAGCCTTCTTCCTACCTTTCTCCAGGTCGGAACCTTTCTGTTCCATGGTATAAATTGCTCTAAAGCTCTAAAACCCTACCTTTCTTGCTCCTTATGCTTAGGGTTTGCTCATTTGATGAAGAAAGGTGCTAGATGGACGATTTCATAGCTTATTCTTGGATTTTCTACCGTAACTGCTCAAGTTTTATTCTGTGTGGGGTTTCATATTCTCATTAGAGGCAATTTTATAACTTTATCCATGTTTATTGCTTACCATAAGCTTTCTAGCTCATGTTCTTGCTTGAAAATGATGATCCATGCACTAAAAAGCTATGCTTGACTTGGATTTCGATTTTTATAATGTTCCCTTTTCTGATTTCAGTTATATATGAACCTGTGATCATGTGTATGTTATTACTAAGGTATAATATGTCTTGTATTAGGTTGGTTTGACAACTATGGTGCTAAGTACCTATCAACCAATGATCAATTTTAGGGTTTTAAGCTGATTTCTTCTATAAACCCATGACCTGATGATGGTACCATTGCAACAACCCTATGGTGTTGTCTTCATGACAACTGATGGTTGTGATCAAAGGTGTCAGATGATGGTTACAACCTATGGTCACCCCCTTAGGTCAGGTTTTGGATCAATTAGAAGTTTAGTTATCAACCATTAAGTACCCTACTAACGTTATCAACCAATGATGACATTAGCTTAATATTTGATGTTGATTAATGAATATAGTGCTGATCTAACAACCTATGGTGACTTAATGGTCACTAATGATGGTGGATCAGGTCTCTACAACCTATGGTGAGTTAATCATATAGTTGTAGCATTAATTAAGCCTTAGACCAATGGTTTCTTGGGTCACTTGATATAATGGTCGGACCTATACTGTAATTGATTATTTTAAAATATGAACTTGACCCAATGGTCAAGATGTAATGTTTATTCCTCCAATAAAGTGGAATGATGGATAATGTAATATGTTGGTCCTAATAATGGGATTTAGATGGTTTCCTTTATATGATCAACTTAAGGTGCTTACTTGTTAACAATGGATGGCTTGTTTTAAATGAACAGTCGATTATGAATTTTACCCTACTCACAATGGAACATTTTGTGTTGTTAATCAAGGAATATATAGGGTTAGACGGTGACTCTTTCTAGAGCACAAATCAAGGACTTCATAGGTGGTTTATCCAAGGTATTTACTTATGTAAACAAAAAATGGTCTTACCTTTTAAACATCCAATGGTTCTAGGTGACATTGTGGTATGGTGATATGGATTGATGATGGAACTAATGGAGGGTTACCCTTAATAAGGTATTCTTACCTATTCACTCACATGAATAGAAGGGATGATAATCATATTGTGTTGATATGTAACCCTAAAGAGGTATAGCTTGTTATACCTAGCTTTAATATAACTAAATGATGGTAATTGGGTATGAATAGTCCTTGAATGACTAATACAATCATGGAGTACTCCGTTACTATTGTTGAAACCCTAGTATGCTATAACTCTATGGTTACACCTTGATTTATGTGGGGTTCATACTTGAGAATGGTATGGAATGTGAAGGTAACACTTCACCTTATGCATCCATGATCCAATGGGGATGCCCTGAGTTAGGGTTTGGGTATGAGTGTTGATTAGTAACATTAATATAATTTATCTTGTGAACTTAACTCTAATTCATATAGATAAAGATGAGTATTCATGTTTAACATTCTTATATGATGGAATGATGATGGAATAACCTGCTTAATATGATCATAACCTTGATATGTTAATTGGTGGTTATCATAGCCACATGCTTGACACTTTCTTATGATAAACATGTGCATTATGAATATGATGAGCGTTAATCATATCTAGATTCCTTGCATATTGATGCAATAAAGGAATGTTCTTAATGTTAATATAACCCTGGTATGATTGTTTATGAATATCTCCTAGATCATTAATGCAATATTGTGTTGATCTGGCGTATTATATGTAAGTGATGTTGTTGAGCCTTGTTATAAGGCTTGCAAAGATCTTGATGATATTGTAGGGAATAATATGATGGTCTTAATGAGCTTTGGGCATGGTTGTGACCTAAATGAGGTGTAATCCTCTTGTGTTGATAAGGATTGATACCCTGTGATATTGTGAAAAGGATTTTATATCCTGTGATAGTATGATGGTCTTAATGACCTTTGGGCATGGTTGAGCCCTGAATGAGGTGTAATCCTCTTATGTTGATAAGGGTTGATACCCTGTGATATTATGAAAATGATTTATATCTTGTGCTAGTATGATGACTAGTGTGGTCTCATGAATGGCATGTGAATAGAACCATGTGATGATGATTGAGAAATTATGTTTCACAAATTTTATATCTTTTCAAAGTTGTGATATTTATATGCTTGCTAGAAGTGAATTAGGGTGTGTATGTCAACTTGATTGATGCAGCCTTAATTCACCCAATTGGAATAACTAATCAAGTGCAACTCTAATCATGTAGTGCCCTCTGCCGTAGAGCCATCTTTAGTGTCAAAACTTGCTGGATGGTGAAATGAGTATTCCTAAGGGAAACTCAGAGCGAATACTGTTGAGTATGTGGGGGTGGCAAGTTGAGGATATATCCTTGTCATCCACAATGTAGATTATGGAGGTTATCTATGGTCATGCCTCATACATCTGATGTGATTGAGAATGACTGCGGTCGTGTCTCGGTGATTATAACATGATGTGATTGAGGACAACTGTGATTGTACCTCAGATTATAGGGTTTTGTATACCCTAGTTTCTAGTGTCGTGACTTGTACCAAGGGCAGACTAGTGGTTATCAACTTGATTATATGTCGCTGTGGTGGTAGCTTTGACTGATATGTCACTGCCTTTTTACTCATACTGCCCGAGGGGAAGAGATCTTAGGATACTGAAACTCCTAGATCTTGTACGGAACCGAATATCCCTTCGCAGGGGTCGGTTGGACTTTTAATGGTACGATTCAAATTCCCTAGGGCGTAATAAAAGATGTAATACAACCGTGTAGCAAATTTGTTTAGGGTTATACACAATGTTTCACATTGGATGATAACCCTTGTTTGTTATATTTACATAAAGATGATGTTTTGTGCAACTAAGAGATAGTAGATATACTTAGGTTGTAGATATGCTTAAGATTCTAGAAGTGTACATATAGCTATGCATGTGTTGATAACTATACTACTACTGCTGATTATAATCATGATGCTAGCTATATCATATTGTTAGTTATGTTTAGCATGCTAGCCATGCCTTTGTAACTAGAGATGCATATACTGCTAATCATGCTTATCCAGATAGTTGTGCTTATGTTGTTATCTCTTCTTATAATGTTGATATGTTCAACCAATTAGACATGCTCATGTTATTAGCTATGCTATGTTTTTAAACTTGCTCATGATGCTAGATATGCATATGCTACTAAATTGCTTATATTGTCAACAAGATAAAGGATGATAGTTTGGCTAATTATGATAGTTATTATCTGCTCCTTTATGTATTTTGTTAATCATCAGTACTACTGAGCTTATTTGTTATATCTATTTAAACTTCTTAACTGTTTAATTACTTAAAAATGTTGTAATTAATAAGTGTTGTTGGAGGTTATATCTATTGTTGGGACATTAGTCTCACCCTTGTGGTTCACCACATTTTTTTAGGTAATCGATAGTGACAAAAACAAACTTGTGGCAGCAAAGAGGAGCTATAGTAATGAATCTTTGAGAAAGTTGATAGATGTCTAGTTTGTCCTAGAATATTCCCTGTACTCTCAGGTCTTGGAAGGAAAAGTTTGTATGTGGTGTTTCAGACGATTCCGACTTCTTTTAGCATATTAATGCTTGTTTGTGTGGCATATACAAATATTGTTCTCCTGTGTATATATGTGGTGGCTAATATGATAGAACAATTTGTATCAAATTCTTGTCACAGTATGGATAAAAGAAAGATGTTGGGCTCTTATGCAAATGTTTCTGAGCAGGTGCTGACGTTGAAATTAGTTTTAATTTACCCATATTTTTGGGTATGTGGTTAATTGGTGATTGATTGTGTTTTGTGTTTTGAGTAATCTAGTTTAGTCTAACGAGTTCTCACAGATACCTAGTGTGGGAGATTGTGATTTTAGTTATAATGATGCCCAAAATTAATTGAGTGGGATTAAATGAGTTATGATTAGTCCCAAAAACTCTATAGTCTAATTCTAGGTCCACATCAAGGTACAAAAATACATAGAAAAAGGTTCACATAATATTAGCATTAATATACTACTAACTATTCAAACCCAAAAATTGGACTTACAAAATAATATAATTAGGTCATAAAACTCTAGTAAATCAACATACCATATGTTTCATATTTCAGTTTGTATTTTATTATAATTTTATAAGTCTATACTAATTAGTTATCAACATATTTGAGTTAATGAAATTGGTGATGTTTATAAAACGAAATCTGAAAACTAACTTTTAATCCTAATTGACATAGGTTCAAAAAATCATATCAATGGATAGATCTCATTTTTCTAATTATAAATCATATTTTCACTAAAAACTGACCACCTAGTGAATAGTTTTGATTTTTTTTTAATTTATTATATTTATCCTAATAATATAAATTAAAGTTGGTGCCAAATGTTCACATACCCTCACATAACATTTATCAATTATTATGTGTAAGAAAGACATCTTGGTCAATTGGACACACCAAAACTTATGTGGCCAAATGAAAACTACGGGAGAAAAATACCAAGCTTCCCCTAATGTGTGTGGCAAATAAGCAAATGAAAGCACCATTTCCAAGCATGACCAAATAAAGTGAGGGTGTAGAAAAAACATGAAATATACCAGTCAACGTGTTCTTCTTGCCCTGATATGAAGTGGAAGAAGATCACACCATTGGGTTTGAACTTGAAAAAATGCAACCATGTAGCTCTGAAGAAGGTTCTCACTAAAAATTGCATGTCTTTCCTAGATCAAAGACCAAAGGTTGAGTTTTAGGTGTGATTGGGTGCCACAAGGACACCCCTGTTGTGGCCAGATGAAGGGGAAAATGGGGGAAATACCATAAACCATTACTCCACAAGAATTGATAGACGAAATGACTTCAGAAAACTTGCACGGAATAGACTAGATAAATTACTAACCATAAGATACCATAAGAAAACTGAAAACCTAATTGTGTAGTAGAGTAGTACTCAATACAACTAGGGTTGGGAACTACTGATATGGCATGAAGGGGAATAACTAACAGTAGGAGGAGTTTCCTTACCTCTTTAAAGCCTTGAGAAAAGGTTTCCTATTATTAAAAAACCACGAAAACCTTCACGATTACTTTGGTGTGCCCAACATTGGGTAGTTTGATACAAATCAAGAAGTTACCCTAATAGGGAACGTACATAAAGCTTAGTCTAGGAACCATCAAGGAGTGCTTTGGTGGATACAATCATCTTGAGGTTGATTCAAACACTGATGCGCAAACTAATGTTCAGAGGAGTAAGATGGATCTAGTTGGGATGAAATAAGGGTCTATGGAAGAAACCAAAAGAATTAAAATGATGTACGGGGTTTATACTTGCTTTAGGAAGCAATTTCAACACCCCGAGATTTAGTCTAGTGAAATATGTGAAAAACAATGGTCAGATAGAATGAAGGTGGAGGATGTGTCAATTTCTACAAAATTGTTCCCATGTCCCAACACAGGGATTGTTGTACTCTAGAGGAAGAGAGATCAAGAAAATTAAGAAGTTGTGTCGAATTTACAATAAGCTAGGGTAGGAAGTGGGATAGATGTAGTAATAATTTCTCCACCTCTCAAACATGATCCAATAGCACAAAGAAAGACAACATATGCAATGATTTTGTTTTTTTTTAATAGAATGACAACACGAAAAATACAAAAATCAAAATTTTTAATTCAAACATATGCTTTTATTTACATGGCATACATCTTTCATTCATCAACATAAATTGGTTCGATGCATAATTGAGATGAAAATTGGCATATAGACTACTTAAAGCATGTAAAGTCCAAATTTCATATCCATTTCTACTTTTATGAATGCTATTTAATAGGTTACGATCCTTTAACAATCTTGTTATTTAATTAAGGCAACTAATATTATAATATTAAAGTAAAATTTTAAATGTATTCTAATTTTGATTTGTAGAATCTAAATTGAACATTTATTTCCTATTTTGATATCAGGCATTAGTCCATCTAACAATTAGGGATTAAATAAACATTCATATAATTATTTCTTGATTTTCATGTTTAGCAATTATGATTGTTTTGGGGTTATCTATAAACTAAAAAAAATTCTTAAAACCAAAATCCATCTTTCATCAATATATTACTCAAGTTTCTACCTTGATTTTTTGTGAACCACCAAGATCCTATTCTTTTGGCTGTAGGCGTACAACCATAAATGAAACCCCTCCTATCTTGATGCTCAAGTTCATCCATTGAGATAACATAGGTGAGTTCAAGATCATACCTTCAATTAAAAACCAAGACTATCTATTTAGATGCCTATTTGACTAGCCTATCTATTAGTCAGATTGAATTCTGACCCCTATAGGTTGATTGGATGTTGGGACTGAGCTCTGTAAGGTTTTTAAAGTACATGTAGATGGACAAAAACATCACGTGGATTTTCACTTCATCCATTGGAAACTTACATCCCATACTACTATTAGACTTAATAATAACCTCATTTGTCTTATTTAGCACCACTACTAGTCCTTGGTTGATGGGATTTAGCTCCATCTCCAGGACATTGGTGTTGTTGATTGCCCTAGCACAACCAAATATTCAAGTTCCCAACAATATCATAAGGTGAAGATTGTGGATGTTGTGTGATGTCTCTTGACCAATTATCTATCTACACTAAATTTCACCCTCTAATGGTGGACTCAAGTTCCTTTCCTTGGTCATGTCAATTATCATCTTCTCACAATTAACCCAAAACTCCAATCAAATCGAGTTAACTTGTTTCTCTATCACATAGATTTATTGTGGGATAGTGATTGTATTATTGTTGAATGCTCACTTGTTACTCCACTTCCTGATTAGATCCACATTTACTAAAAACCACACTAGTCTTTCCCTTCAGAGATCAATGTGTTTTAGGTTCCTTTATGCCCAATTCTTTGGGCTCAATTCATATCCAATATCAGCCCATGTAGGATTTTTGTAGCTCCCAATTGCTACTTGCATATCTATAATCATTTTGAATGGTAGTTTCAATGGTTGCATCGCATGAAGGGAAAAAGTAGCTATTTGTTAAGACCCTAATATCATGAATATATTTAGTCATCAACCCCTTATGACTGATTTTCCACATGAACAATTTTGTGAGTAACATGGAAGTCACTTAGGATGTAATGGTCATAAACCATAACTCAAAATTCAGTTTCGCATATTCATCTAGATAGTTGAATCATCATATGAACAACTCATCACATAGATAAATGAGGTGTATCTGTCAAGGATATAAGAACTTACAACTCCTTGTGATTCTTAATGTCCTTTATTAGTGTGGGGTATTCTTTTATTAAGAAAAATTTAGTTATTTGATAATCATTCTCTAACTACTTAGAGTATGATTCCTTCTTGATTTAGACATCACCATGCCTTAATCATGAGTTCACTATGATACATTATCATAATCACTCATAAGGATCTCAAACATTTGGTCCAAGTATTTCATTCATTGATCTCATCAAGAATTAACACTTTACCAAATTTGCACTTCATCTATGATAATCTTGAACACTTCAAGATATTCATATTGGTATTTCTCTAAACACCATTTGAAGTATTAGCATTTGTTCCAATAGGTATGTAAATACATCACATGTATCATACCTAATAGGATAATCATTCTCCCACTACCTTTAGTGAAGATTGATTAATCATGTCCAAGATATTCATGTCTCTTACTGGTTCTCAAACCAAAAGAGTCTAGATTTATCCATCACATGGAAACTAGAAATGAATTTTACATGATTGATGCTAATTTGATTGTTTGAGTTATATATAACTTTTAGGTATCATTTTATCTTATGCATATCAAATACCACAAGATAAACAAGGCATTGCCACAAAGATCATATTGAAACATCTCTTTATTAATTGCCATCATTGTCATACAATATGCAAAAAATAAAGTGTTTCTATCTATTGGCAAATATAAAATAGCAGTTCATAACTGTATTACATGCCTTTTAGGCTGAAAATAAACTAAAGTACTCCTATCTATGGCGGCAACACTTGCCCCATTTATTGAGTACTTTACACTTTACATCTTGGTATCATATACCTCAAAAATGTTACAAGTGTACTTTCATGACACCTTAGGTGGAGATCTCCATCCCCTTCTTCATCTTCTTTTGTTCTTCCAGATATAGAGGGAAATTCCCTCATACACCCTTTCCCCATGTGCCTCGAGGTTGAAGACGACTTGGGCTGCTGGATAGCATCAGAACACTTCTTTGCTTTGCCCTTTCCCTTAAGACTTACCTTTCATTGATCTCATAAAAGATTAGGGTTAGTCTTTCTTCATATTTGTCTCTATTGTCCTCAACATATCCAACAACTTTGTCAATGATTGTCAAAGTTGTTCATGTTGTAGTTTATCATGAACTGTATGATTCTCACAACATTTGCATTATCATACCAATAGCCAAACCTTGGCTCAGAGGGAATCCTTCTTAGTCAGGTCTTTCCACATACCCAATCATATTTAGTGTGTGAATACCTTACCGGATCTCCTTCTGTCATGACATACTAGGACAATGTCTTGGAGACATCATATGTCTCATGTTGTCTCTACAACTCATAGTTCAGAGAACACAACATCAAGCACTCCTCATCAATGTCATCCTCGGTATGCTTCCATAAGCATACTTTCAACCATTGATGTGATGGGATCGAGTTCATCTGGTTCTGGTATAACTAGGACTTAGAGCTTTCACTCTTTGATTGAGAATGCTTCTCAATGTCCTAACCAATCGTGGAAATTATTCCCATTTAACTTGTCCTTTTCAAGGACCGATAAAAAAAAAGTGATTGTTGTTTTTTGCTATTTGTACTACAAAAGAAAAATATGCAATTTTAGTCCAAAACTCATTTTTGACTTATTTGATTGATTTGAAAAGTTGACAATATAATTAGGCCTTTAATTAATTATCGCTCCCACTATTTTACTTCAAATTGATAGCCCTCACCATCAATTTGGAAGATTGTAGCATACAACCTTCTAGTGGGCAAGATCCTGAAATCCTCTAAGTCATGGACCAGCTTGGGCTGTCACCCACAACTTAGATCTCTCAGGTAGGCAACTCTTGCCAATTGCATCATATGAAACTCTTGATAAGATGTCATATGCAACTCCTTGCCATGATCATCTCCATGCCTCAATGTGCTAGATCCTATCTAGGTCACCTTGTTAAGTCTGACCCAAAGCCAACACGATGAATATGCACCCTGCTTGGGCAGACCCACATATCCATCCTTCACGCTTCCACGAGATAGACGGTGCACCACACTTGGGCATTCCCACACTTGGTCGATCAAGCTTTTCACGTGTGTCGCATTTGGAAGGCATCTAAACCATTAATATTTAATGAGGGATTTGGTTTTTATATACATATACATATCTAATCACCACAATATATAGTATGTATCATATATATGCTATATCCCACAGAAAACATGCAAAATGATAAAAGCGATGATTATGGCCATCCTAATGTGATTTCTCAAGCCAAGAGGAATCACTATCATCTAGGTCTACATCACATGCAACCTTTACAAGATGAACTTTGTGCTTTGCCTTTCTGGGTTTGATCAATTCATCACATGAATGATCGGCTCGCCATCAGGCCGGTCGACTGGGTGACCAACTGATCGGTTGGCTCCTCCAACTGATCGGTTCACCTGGTCATCGTGCATCTCATCATGGCCGCCACCCGCTCGTCTCGCTCCTCGAACCGGTCATCAACCGATCCGCTCACTCCTTGAACCGATCGTCTCGAACGTCAACCGATCAGTTCACACCTTGAATCGATCGTCTCAGCTGTCGTCAGGATGTCCTCCGTTCTTTGACATAACAGGAAATAAAATTCTATCCTATTTTACATTGTAAAAAGAGAAACCTCGAGTTACATTCGAGGGGAGCAAAGGTAGGAAAGAAATATCGAATTATTTTGAGTTACATCATGAATAGGAGAAGGAAGATCGGTGCGCAGACTGAGATGCAAGCAACCACATACAACCATACACAGATAGGGTTTATTGGCCATAACCACGCTATACATCCACCACAAAACTCATTTAAGGGTGACGTGTATCGAGTGCATTTATAATACATATCATATATGTAAATTGGGATTTGTGGATTTAGGATTGGACATGCATAAAGCCAATTTTATTCACACCGTATGCAATAAATAAAGGTGACAAACCAAAATCGATCATATCGATAATCCTAAAGTACAGAGCAGTTGACGTGGCTCTGATACCACTGTTGGGTTTCAGGGGAGGCAGAGAAGGCAGCGGAAACAAAAATTTTCTCCTACCCAATCCTAGAACAAGGAAACACGTCAACGTCTATACAATAGGAAAAGATGGTTTGTGGAATCATACCTTATCCCGAGGCTTGCTCGGAGAAAATACCTCGTGCCATGCACGGTCTTCATCTTCGATCTTGGACGGTGTCTGTGTAGCTCCTGGTCACACCGGGACTAACGACTCCTGGTCTCACCGGGACTGTCGGGATTGACAACTGTCCTCCGAGCAGTAGAAATATCCCGCCTCTGAAGTAGTCCACACGGACCACCTGGAACTCCAATCTCCTTGTCTCACAAGAAATTGGAAGGAGTCGCACCCTCCTACCACCGTACTAGTCACTGACACACTCTCCTGCCACCAGTTGCTTTCTGAAGTTGTCTTTCCCTTGTTGTGCCTCCCTTATCGGGTAGCACTTGCTCGGGCTCTCTCATTTACCAAAACTAGAGAGAACGAAAACTTTACAGAGCAACTGGTTGAACTGTGTTGTCCTTTGAGAAGCCCCCAATACCCCTATATATAGGAGGGTCATGGGACAAGGTTCTCTATTTCGGGCAATGTGGGACTAAAGCAGGAGTAGAAGGGTTCGAGATTTTCCACAAAAACAACCAACTCGCAACCTGAACCGATCGTTTCACAACTGAAACGGTTGGTTGGGGACCTGATCCAATCGATTGACACCTCAATCGATTGGTTGGGACCCATGAAACGGTCGGTTCACTTCTGAACCGGTCGGTTCGTGGTCCTGGTCAGTTCCCGATTGACTTTTCCTCTTTTGTTTCTAATTGGTACCAAATACCAATCCTTGTTCCAATCAAATTGGGAAGTGAAATGAAAGGAAATTTCTCACCAATCCTACTTTCCCAACTTGCTCGGTTGCACCGGTTGAATCAATCGTTTCAACACTTGAACCAATTGTTTCACCCTGTCCATGAGCCGATCGACTCACCACGTAAACCGATCGGTTCACCAAGCTCAGCCGATCGGTTCATCACATGAGCTGATCAGTTGGGAGTGCAGATTGTGCAGAATCAGTCAATTGTAGTTTCAATCAATCCGATACTCCAATCAATGTGTCCAACACCTTGAACATTATGATACTGAGCCATCAATTGATTGAGTGTTTAATTGAACTGCTAAACTCCTTTAGTAATCAATCTAAACATTGTTTGTGGACAAAACTCCTCTTCCAGGTTAAATCCTATGTGTGTGACCCTACAGGTTCATTTCACGTTGGCAGTGAAAGTCCATAACACTTATGACTTCACAAGCAAAGAGCGGTACCTAGTCACACATCAGTGCTACCCAAGTGAAATAGAAAGTTGGAGAACAACTTTCAATCCTACAATCCATGAATGGTGTTACAGTGAATGTATAATTCCTTTATCACTGATATCCTGAATGAACTCGAGGCATGGAATAGTCATCCTGTCAACGTTCATTCACTTTCTTGATCTCAGAGTAGATTAGAAGAGATATGTATGACATCAATATCACATACTGATTCACACATGCATGCACACCTTTCTCAATCCTACTCGTCAAGTGGCCATGGATATCAAACTCCCTCAGGAGGGACAAATCCCATATCTATCACTCACCCCTCAAAAGCCCCATGTGTCAAAGCCACCCAATCATCACCTTTATAACAACCCATGTTTCAGGTCTACGTTTGATGATGTCAAAGTGTTCCCAACGACATGTGTTGAGTGTAGTGATTTTAGGTCAAAGAATCACACTCACCACCATCACTGTGAGTACTGACTGTGACTACCATGTCATGGTTCCATGTGTCAAACTCACAGTGGGTCTGTCCGGTACACATGTTCTCTAACATGTACCTATGTGTTTGGTTTGATATCTCTATATCACGACTAATGAGATTCTATCATCAACCAACACCACAATCTAGTCTTGTGTGTCATTGCTGTCTATCTACCTTCTACAATGACATCTGACTAGGGACATAATGAGAATGTACACACTCTTAGCATCCGTATGATCTCAGCGTTTAGGTCCTTAACCTGAAAGCATACGTCATTGAGTACTGTCATTCTCTAGACATTCAATCTGTTCTATCACTATCTCATATGACTAAACCAGAAAGAATTGGAAGCTTGCCTTTGATGTTTATCAAATCAATCTTAATGTATCCCACCAATCATCCCATGATTGGCTCTCAGGGCATACATACCAACAAAACCTACTCTGAGACAACAGATTAAAGAAGCACAGCAAGTTGATGCTGTGATTCAACAGTTCAGGTCAGAGTATGGTAGTGAGAAGCGAGATGGCTTTCATGAGTCATAGGATCAGGCAGTCTATTACCATGGTAGGATGGTATTACCTGGTGCCAATGAATTAAGGAAGTTAGTCTTAGAGGAAGCTCATTCTTCGATGTATGCAATGCATCCAGGGAATTTCTCCATTCAATCTTCAACTTTAGCCATTCTTTTCACTTAAAGACTTGAGAACGAAACTTGGACAGTAAGAGAGCCTCATTCACCATTGAAGATGTGGAGATTAAATCTTGGATTCAATTTTGAAGACGGGTTATATAACTTGAACCCTTAAATGTCATTATTGCTTGCAATTTATTCATCATGTGTTGAACCTTTCTTCTTTCTCGTTTTCCTTTTGATTAGTTGTTCAAATCACCATAAGAATCATAATTGATTTCGAAGGTTTTCAGCTTGAAGATGATGATGTCATCTTAAGCACACACCTCAACAAAGGATTGGGCAAACAATTTTCAAAACTGATTGAATTTATTCGGTTTCAAAACCGATTGAGTTGATTTGGTTTCAAAACCGAATGGGTGATTGAACCCAAGACCGAATGGGTAGTTGAGTTCAAGACCAAATGGGTAATTGAACTCAAGACCGAATGGGTAATTTACTTCAAAACTGAATGGGTAATTGAGTTCAAGATCGAATGGGTAATTGACTTCAAGATCGAATGGGTAATTTACTTCAAGATCGAATGGATAATTGAGTTCAAAATTGAATGGGTAATGGATCTCAAGATCGAATGGGTAAATTGAACTTCAAAACTATTTGGAGTTAATTGCTGATGAATGATGAAGATCCAATGGCTCAAATTGATTTAATTATAATGGATTCCAGAATGGATGATCCATTGGTTACAAACCCTAATCGATTGATTGAAGAAATCCTAATTGAATTGGATCAATTTCTTGGTTGATGGTCCAAACGGTCTCATGACCGTTTGGAGGCAAATGGTCACAAGAACGTTTGGAGGTCAAGGATTGTGATGGATGATTGGAGATCCGAGGGTTGTAATTTGATGTACTTTCAATGGTCCAATTAATGAGTGATACAATAGAGCAAACCCTAAAACCAATTGATTGATTGGAGGAAACCCTAATTGGTCCATTCGGTTTCAAGATGATTTGGACCAAACGGTCTTGAGACCGTTTGAGTCCAAATGGTCTTGAGACCATTTGGGATCAAACGGTCTTCAGACCGTTTGGAGAGTAAACAGTCTCAAACCGTTTAAATTTCAATTGGTTTCAATAATGAGTTTCTCATGCGGTTTCAAACCGTTTGGAGATAATTATATTTTATTCAAAAGGTCTTAAACCATTTAGGGACTTTGAGATCAAGACCGTTTGATGGTCTAACAGTCTGAATACCGATTGAAGGTTATGGGACCAAGACCATTTAAGGTCTAACGGTCTTCAGATAGTTTGGAAGTGTAATTGAATCAAGACCGTTTGAGGGTCTAAAACCTCATGACCGTTTGAAGGTCTAATTGAGTCAAACCATGTAAGTACTATTAAAACCCATGATTGTTGATGATGTTTATCAAAGATAATTACAATGGTTGTACCTTTAAGGTACTTAAGTGATTAGTACATGTTGAGTGGTTAACCTTTGATGCTTATGGAAGTAATGCCTCAATATACTATGTTAACCCTAAATGTATGCACTTGAATGAAGGGTTGACCTAATCTAATTGAGTCTGAAGTAAATAACATCCTAGAGAGGATGAGAGAGAAAGGAATCCATACATGTATTATAATCATGTAGTGGTTAAGCCTCAACACTTTCAACATGAGTAAAATATGTAGTTAGGGTATGATCCTTGATAAAGAGATCATGAAACCCTAATTGAGAAGGTTGATGAGCCATAACGCTAATTTAGGGCAATGCTAGGTGTAACCCTAATCTAGGGTAATGATGTAACCCTATTCTAGAGTAATGATATGAGAAATCCCAATTCAGGTTAATATAATGAAAAACCCTAATTTAAGAGGATGCTTCATGAAACCCTAAATTCGGGTAAAGTTACATGTGAAACCCTAATGCAATAATGTGATGTGAAAACCCTAATTAAGGGTGATGTCATGTGAAACCCTAATGCAGTGATGTGATGTGAAACTCTAATCCAAGGTGATGCTATGTAATGCTATATGAAATCTTACCCTAATATAGGGTGAAGGTATGTGAAACCCTAATTTTGGGTTATTGTACATGAAACCCTAATCTTGGGCAATATGATGATAAACCATAATCCTAATTTTGGGTAATGGGATGAATATCTCTAATTGACATGAATTTGGGAAACCCTAACCCTAATAAGTGAATAGTTATGCTACCATTACATTGCATAGTGCCGATATGTAATTGATATAACTATTATCATGTGTACTAATCATGTAGGTATCATGAGATGTTGGACATAGCCAGGTATGAGCTATGCTATTTTATTATTGAAATTTTTTTATGGGCCTTGTGAGCCATAATATGCTTTGTTGCCTAGTAAGAGGTAACAAGAAATTATATGGGCTTTGAGAGCCATGCGAGATGCTTATGTAGCAAGTATCATATTTACCTTGGTCACATGACTTGAAGGTATTAGTTACCTGATAAGTGGTAACAAGTGTTCTTTAATAAACTGAGGGTTTGAATACCCATATTGCATAATCATGATGATGAGATGTTAAGGGATGAGAATTGTAAGGCCCTTGAACTTGCTTAATGAGTTTAATGAGCTTAATTACCATAATTGAATACTTATAACCCTAATCTAACATTTGGATATATTTTGAAATTATAAGACAAGCTTAAAGCTTCAAATTTGGTCCAATTTGGACATTGCATGAGCAAGTTATGCAATTTTATGTACATTCTGGACTTTTCTGCAATTTACCCAATTGGAAGGTTTTCTTTGTATGTTTTCACAAGAATTACAATCCTTATAGTTTTCCATATCATTCGTGAATGTTTGGGGATATGGGGATCCTAGGTGTTCTTGGTTCGGAGGTATTCCTCTTCAAGGACATTTTAGGGTTTTCCCCCTTTATAGATAAGGATAAATATAAAGATAAAGATAAGGATAAAGATTAAAATAAGGATAAATATGAAGATGAAGATAAGGATAAGGATGAAGATAAGGATAAGGATAAGGATAAGGATGATGATAAGGATAAGGATAAGGATGAAGATAAGGATAAAGATAAAGATAAGGATAAATATAAAGATAAGGATAAAGATAAAGATAAGGCTAAAGATAAGGATATGGATAAAAGAGAGAAAATGTGGGTAGTAACTAAGGGAGGTGTTGCATGGACATATAATCTCTAGGATATTGACACATGGAAAACTCCATGTACACCTCAAGATTAACCCCTTTCCTATCCATGAAGCTATATATACCCCTTCCTATCCCCAATTTGAAGTCATTGCTTACTCTTTAAGGAGTGGAACCCGAAAGGGGATCCACTCAAATGATATAATACAAGAGCCATGTAATAATAAATCAGCGGAAACAAAACTATTTCAAAGTTACAATGGGTATCATTATACAATTGCTCATCACCATAAAAGGTGTTATTACAAAAACTTGAACTAACTACAAATAAGCCCAGTAGCAGAGAGTAACCTGGCCATTCCAAGCTATCCTTAGGAACAATTCTCCTTATATGATCTTCGAGTAACCTTGATCTTTAATGCACCTAAACCTGGGTGGAAGGGAACATCACCCAAAACATAGGAAATAATAAAGAGGTCAGCAAAGGCTGAGTATATACATATATATAAAACATTCTGGGCATTATATAGGGTTAAAAGTACAAAAAGAGATGTTCCCACAAGAAAAGGGGGCTAATTGCAATTAGGTATGTTCAAGAGAAAAGTAACAAAAGAAATGAGGCATATAAAATTTCAGATTTACAAACATGATAATAAAAGAGTGTCTTGCCATAATAATCATCCACAGATTCACATTAAAACAATAAATATTTGCATGCACAACAATGTAGACTAAATATACCTAAAATAGGGCCATAACACCATAGGATCATGGCCTAAAAATAAACAAGGGTGGAAATGCACACCCCGGGCGGAAATGCACGCCCTATATAAGTATGGTTGTACATAAGTACCACTATTCTAGATATTCTAGTCAAACATGTAGCATGCATAAAATAGAGAGGCAAGACTAGTAGTTCAATCAATTCTTCATAAAATGGCAATCATAGCAAGGGGGTCCAAGAACCCATATAAACAGAGTAGTTCATCAACCACATGCATATAATGAATAAGGAACATGAGATATGAATGTCCAAGTAAATGAATTTCAAGTGAAATTAAAAGTTCAAGAGATGCCTCATTAAAAGTAAAGTAGGTTTCAGTCAAATAATGCCCAAATTAAAATAGAGGATGTACATACCTGTTCTTCAAGACTAATGGCTAACTCTATAGATATACTTGGTCCCCCAAGGTTGAGTATTCATCCTAATAACAAAATGTGTGTGTTAGCCAACCTAAGTCAACACGTGTATTCATTCCTAGTATAGTCACATATTTAAATCTTACCCTAATTTTGATCACATGTTGGTATAAGGGTTTGAAGATTATTAAGTAAACATATGACCCATTAAATGTCTATCTTAGTCTTAAAATCCATATCTAATATGAATATGCTTAGGTTACATAAATTTGTGAATAATAATATGGATTCATACTATTAGTTGTACCCATGTACATGACTACTCAGAGTGTATCATTATAACCATGCTTTGTATTAGTATATGAATGTCTCTTTCCAAACATACTACCTTAAATGAAACATTTGTCTATTAAACTTACATAATTTCACCGATTGCTATGTACCAAAAGCATGTACTAACATGTAGATTTAGATTATTAGTGTTAAGGATTCAAGTGGTTAATACATATGCTATAGTTAACATTTACTAGTTACCTTTAGTTTAATAAATCAACATTTATTAAAAGATTCCATAATACTAGAGATTGTAAGAAGACATGGACTGAGTTACATACTTTTGGTTATTAAGTATCCACATAGTTTATATAATAGGTTCACGAATTGTTACTTGTGTACTTATGGTACCGATATCATTAGTTATATAATCATTGTAGCTAATAATATTAGTTAATCAATCATACTCTAGCTGAAGGTGATTCAAAAAAAATGAAATGATAAGAGGCTGGGTACTCACGTCGAGATTCACTTGTGTACACAATCTGTCTCAAGGTCCTCGTCGGCTTGGCTTCATACAGTATATTGAAGATCACCATGGCAAGATGAGCCCGCATCAATGTGTGTCAAGGGTCATACATATATTCACATGTATGCCACACAACTTGCTGAAACCTCGAGATTGTGTTTGCATCTGCAGCCACACTTAGCAATGCGAGTAGGAGGGATCCCTACTCTTCCTATTTGTTGAAATATTGGCAACAGTTGATGATATATGGTGAACTTGTGATGATCTCAGTGGCTAGAGATCTGAGCGGTGATGGGTTCCTATGTAGGTGGGATAGTGAGAGAGGTAGAGTGTAGGGAAGCAAGCCGCTATGTTGCAGATTGTTGAGTTTGAGACAATGGGTAGTAGGCAGCGTGGTGAACAGAATCGAGGCTAATAGAGCAGGTGGTGAGTGTAGAAATATTGTGGAGGATTCTCTATCCATCTAGGATGGCACAAGGGTTGAAGGGAGTCTGTATATTGTGGAGGTGGGAACCATGACAACTAGTCTCCATAAGGCGTCATCGAGTCTTGCATCCATCATTGCAGATGGTAACCTGCGGATGCCGACGCTGAGCTTGAAGAGCAAGGTTGTAGGAGTTTTCCAAGGGAACTGAAGACGAATGAGATGAATTGATGAAAAGGGCAGCTGCGTGAGGGATCTTAGGTTGGTTGCAGGCCAACAAGTGCCAAAATAAAGGCCCCATGCCGGAGGACCTGACTGCAGGTCGTTGATGAATTCGGCGGACCAAGGAAGGTAGGTTGCAGGAGGAGAAAACAGAGAGTTGCTTGTCTGTCGATGGGGGTACTGGAAGACACCACAACGACAGCTGCGCCGAGGGTGGTAGACCATAATGTCTTCTCGCATTCAGGGAGGAGGATGTCATCCTTGGCGGATTCCCCAACAAATCGTGTTACTGGTTCTTATTTTGGTGTTAGAGAAAGAAGAGGAGATGATGGATGTTCATGGTCTGTAGGCCGTGTTGGTTCCAGATGATGACGGAGGAGGAAGATGAAGAGGGCGTCGAGAAGGAGATCGTGATGGCTGGAACCCCGATGGGTGCTGCGGTGGACCCAGCGTTGAAGACGGTGGGGCGTCGCCGCCGCGGCCGACCGACCAACAGCCTCCGCCGGCCACTGTCAAGGCGGATGGTGGTGATCTGTTACAGGTTGCGTCGTTGGTGTTGTTTCTTCAAGTTGGTCGACGGGTGATGGCAGGCTAAGTAGAGAAGAGACGAGGTGGACCTACAGCCGCTGGGATGTGAGGAGACGAGGAGAAGAGAAGATGCGGCGGCAGCGCTGCCTGCGTCGCAGGTCTCTTCCTGGTGTTGCGTTGCCGTCAAGGGCTGGGTGCATGACAGGGAAGATGGGGCGATGTCCCAGTGGATATGTGGTGGTCCCAGGAAGGTCCAAGGTGAGAGGCCCTACGACCATTGGTGGCGGAGATTAGGTGGCGGCTGAAGCCATCAGATGGGCATTGCCCTGCGGCTAGGGTGTCTGTGCATCAGGTGAGTGAGGAAGGATGGCGGCTATGGCTGGTGGTGCCGAGGAGAGGGGAGGGAGGATGAAATAGCAAGGGTGAGGGAGAGAAGGGGAAGATGAAGAGAGGTAGTACGGTTTTGTGGATATGAGAATCAAGAGGAAGAGGGAGAGAGAACACGACGCGGTCATGGTGCAGGTGCTCTACGCGAGCGTCACATGGAGCGCGTCTAGGGGAAGTTGCGTCGGGTTTCAGGGAGTAATGGAAATAGAATGGCAGTTAAATGTAATAATGAGCTATATTAATTAAACTTAGGTTATTTAGAAATTTTTCCTTTCTAATTTAATCGGGGTGCAAACATAGTCTGATTCATTTGAAATTTTGTATGGGAGCTATAAAAGGTGTGAGGAACATGATTAACAAATAAAATTTGTCACTTGAGGTTATCGATTGTACAATTTAATTTGTTGTATGTTTGATGTTTATTCAATGCATTCATTAATTTCTTTTACCCTATTATATTATTGAAACTCATATTTTTCTAATTTTTCCAACTACTATATCTAGGAATTTTATATAAAGTCAACTTAGAGTTAAAAGACTTCAACAAGGTAAAATCTGTTCTTAATTAGTGAATGCCACATACTAAAGGGTAGTTATATGAAAAGGGTCCCAAAGAGGGAGAATGGGAGAATGGATAACACATAGCCTAGTAGGGGCCTAGAAGAAACGAGGATTAGCCTATGTATCTGGAATTGAGTATGTTACAACACTCCACCCCTTAAAGATGATTTCATCCCCGAAATCAATCCACTACTAGTCATGAGTGCTAGTTTGTTCTATAGATCCTCAAGCACCATGATCCCTATCATTATTACTACTATGGAAAATTTACTTATCAACACTATCATCATCATCATAGACATCATTAACATATACAACAACATCATCACCATCTACTCATCATCAATATCATCAACATTATCACCTAGAGGGGCAAAAAGGGTGAACTGATATCATAAGTATCCAAGGCTTTGTCGTACTCTCTACACAACACTTAGTCATAGGGTTTCATGTCCATCATTCCATTCAAGTACCTCTTCATTCAAAGGGTTCCTCTACAAAACAAACTTCCTTGTGGAAATGACTTGGTTCCAAAACTTTCGATAAAATATAAAAACTTTTCCTTTGTACATATAAATTAATAATGAAAATAAGTTTGACGGAAAGAAAAAGAAAGAAAAAAAATCTTACGATGAAAAATACAAAATTGGTGCCAAAAATCAATTCGAGAACCAAGTCCACCACTTATCCACCAGATGATACCTATAGTATTATTCTATCATCATTGCATTCTACAAAAGGGGTCTACTCCTTCCATCACCTAAAAGGGAAAATGTCTACATCTCTAATTCGAAGGCATACGAGGGTAGCAGCTTCTTAATACACACAATCGACATCTATCAAATCTTAATAATGCATGACATACACCATTACCCATGACACTCTTTGTCATAATTCAAAATGCCTCATCCCTGGACCTAATGAAGTCATAAGATTATCCAATGTTATAGGATGAATTTATTCCCATCACTAGCAGGTTTACAACCATTGTTCTTCCCATGATAAGGTAACCTATATAGTCAACCTACTCATATAAATCACTAGGTAAACTAAGTGCACTATTTGGGTTAGAGAGGTGAACACTTAAGGATATCTACCAAAAGTTATAACTTTCACCAAACAATTCTCATATATGAGGCATAACAAGCTCAATGAGTCGGCACCCTACCTTTAGATAAATGGCCATGGAGCATAGCTATGATGAGGCATTCCATGTTGAGGGGAAGTCAAGCCTAACCATAATAGAGTTATTTATAATTATCACATAGTGTCAAAGAAATAATCTCAACTCTAGAAATTACATTAGGGTTTTATGTTGTTTTTCACACATGCTCAACCCAAAATGGATGTATGTGAGGCGTATTAGGTAACAACAAAGAAAGGGAGTTAAGGTGAGAACTAGGGTAATCCCTATCTATGACTGTTCAATCAATCCACACTTCATAGCTCTTAGGATAATATCCTAGAAAATTATGAGACGTAAACCAAACACTACAAGAATCAATTTGATGTAGCTTCATCCCACCTCCATAAAGAAGGGGTGGGTGTTAAGGGTTACTAAAGACTGACTCACGTTCACATAGATGGGTCGAGGAGTGTAAGTGATCAAATTAGTCAGGGGTTGAAAACCCTAATTGGTATAGACTACTAGCAAATTAGTTTGCCAACAACCTCTAAGTGTCACTTACCTAATTAAGGGTCATCCTAGGATAACTTGAAATAGTCAAGTTACCGACTGCTTAGGCTCTGATACCATTTTGTAAGGAGTGGAACCCGAAAGGGGATCCACTCAAATGATATTATACAAGAGCCATGTAATAATAAAGCAGCGGAAACAAAACTATTACAAAGTTACAATGGGTATCATTATACAATTGCTCATCACCATAAAAGGTGTTATTACAAAAACTTGAACTAACTACAAATAAGCCCAGTAGCAGAGAGTAACCTGACCATTCCAAGCTATCCTTAGGAACAATTCTCCTTATATGATCTTCGAGTAACCTTGATCTTTAATGCACCTAAACCTGGGTGGAAGGGAACATCACCCAGAACATAGGAAATAATAAAGAGGTCAGCAAAGGCTGAGTATATACATATATATAAAACATTCTGGGCATTATATAGGGTTAAAAGTACAAAAAGAGATGTTCCCACAAGAAAAGGGGGCTAATTGCAATTAGGTATGTTCAAGAGAAAAGTAACAAAAGAAATGAGGCACATAAAATTTCAGATTTACAAACATGATAATAAAAGAGTGTCTTGCCATAATAATCATCCACAGATTCACATTAAAACAATAAATATTTGCATGCACAACAATGTAGACTAAATATACCTAAAATAGGGCCATAACACCATAGGATCATGGCCTAAAAATAAACAAGGGTGGAAACGCACACCCCGGGCGGAAATGCACGCCCTATATAAGTATGGTTGTACATAAGTACCACTATTCTAGATATTCTAGTCAAACATGTAGCATGCATAAAATAGAGAGGCAAGACTAGCAGTTCAGTCAATTCTTCATAAAATGGCAATCATAGCAAGGGGGTCCAAGAACCCATATAAACAGAGTAGTTCATCAACCACATGAATATAATGAATAAGGAACATGAGATATGAATGTCCAAGTAAATGAATTTCAAGTGAAATTAAAAGTTCAAGAGATGCCTCATTAAAAGAAAAGTAGGTTTCAGTCAAATAATGCCCAAATTAAAATAGAGGATGTACATACATGTTCTTCAAGACTAATGGCTAACTCTATAGATATTCTTGGTCCCCCAAGGTTGAGTATTCATCCTAATAACAAAATGTGTGTGTTAGCCAACCTAAGTCAACACGTGTATTCATTCCTAGTATAGTCACATATTTAAATCTTACCCTAATTTTGATCACATGTTGGTATAAGGGTTTGAAGATTATTAAGTAAACATATGACGCATTAAATGTCTATCTTAGTCTTAAAATCCATATCTAATATGAATATGCTTAGGTTACATAAAGTTGTGATTAATAATATGGATTCATACTATTAGTTGTACCCATGTACATGACTACTCAGAGTGTATCATTATAACCATGCTTTGTATTAGTATATGAATGTCTCTTTCCAAACATACTACCTTAAATGAAACATTTATCTATTAAACTTACATAATTTCACCGATTGCTATGTACCAAAAGCATGTACTAACATGTAGATTTAGATTATTAGTGTTAAGGATTCAAGTGATTAATACATATGCTATAGTTAACATTTACTAGTTACCTTTAGTTTAATAAATCAACATTTATTAAAAGATTCCATAATACTAGAGATTGTAAGAAGACATGGACTGAGTTACATACTTTTGGTTATTAAGTATCCACATAGTTTATATAATAGGTTCACGAATTGTTACTTGTGTACTTATGGTACCGATATCATTAGTTATATAATCATTGTAGCTAATAATATAGTTAATCAATCATACTCTAGCTAAAGGTGATTAAAAAAAAATGAAATGATAAGAGGCTGGGTACTCACGTCGAGATTCACTTGTGTACACGATCTGTCTCAAGGTCCTCGTCGGCTTGGCTTCATACAGTATATTGAAGATCACCATGGCAAGATGAGCCCGCATCAATGTGTGTCAAGGGTCATACATATATTCACATGTATGCCACACAACTTGTTGAAACCTCGAGATTGTGTTTGCATCTGCAGCCACACTTAGCAATGCGAGTAGGAGGGATCCCTACTCTTCCTATTTGTTGAAATCTTGGCAACAGTTGATGATATATAGTGAACTTGTGATGATCTCAGTGGCTAGAGATCTGAGCGGTGATGGGTTCCTATGTAGGTGGGATAGTGAGAGAGGTAGAGTGTAGGGAAGCAAGCCACTATGTTGCAGATTGTTGAGTTTGAGACAATGGGTAGTAGGCAACGTGGTGAACAGAATCGAGGCTAATAGAGCAGGTGGTGAGTGTAGAATTACTGTGGAGCATTCTCTATCCATCCAGGATGGCACAAGGGTTGAAGGGAGTCTGTATATTGTGGAGATGGGAACCATGACAACTAGTCTCCATAAGGCGTCATCGAGCCTTGCATCCATCATTGCAGATGGTAACCTGCGGATGCCGACACTGAGCTTGAAGAGCAAGGTTGTAGGAGTTTTCCAAGGGAACTGAAGACGAATGAGATGAATTGATGAAAAGGGCAGCTGCATGAGGGATCTTAGGTTGGTTGCAGGCCATCAAGTGCCAAAATAAAGGCCCCATTCCGGAGGACCTGACTACAGGTCATTGGTGAATTCGGCGGACCAAGGAAGGTAGGTTGCAGGAGGAGAAAACAGAGAGTTTCTCTTCTGTCGATGGGGGTACTGGAAGACACCACAATGACAGCTGCGCCGAGGGTGGTAGACCATAATGTCTTCTCGCATTCAGGGAGGAGGATGTCATCCTTGGCGGATTCCCCAACAAATCGTGTTACTGGTTCTTATTTTGGTGTTAGAGAAAGAAGAGGAGATGATGGATGGTCAT
The DNA here is from genome assembly GCA_963693085.1 of Alisma plantago-aquatica. Lineage (NCBI taxonomy): Eukaryota > Viridiplantae > Streptophyta > Magnoliopsida > Alismatales > Alismataceae > Alisma > Alisma plantago-aquatica. The sequence continues at coordinate 656,819,930 of OY856411.1, forward strand.
GGTCTGTAGGCTGTGTTGGTTCCAGATGATGACGGAGGAGGAAGATGAAGAGGGCGTCGAGAAGAAGATCATGATGGCTGGAACCCCGATGGGTGCTGCGGTGGACCCAGCGTTGAAGACGACGGGGCGTCGCCGCCGCGGCGGACCGACCAACAGCCTCCGCCGGCCACTTTCAAGGAGGATGGTGGTGATCTGTTACAGGTTGTGTCGTTGGTGTTGTTTCTTCAAGTTGGTCGATGGGTGATGGCAGGCTAAGTAGAGAAGAGATGAGGTGGACCTACAACTACTGGGATGTGAGGAGACGAGGAGAAGAGAAGATGCGGTGGCAGCGCTGCCTGCGTCGCAGGTCTCTTCCTGGTGTTGCGTTGCCGTCAAGGGTTGGGTGCATGACAGGGAAGATGGGGAAATGTCCCAGTGGATACGTGGTGGTCCCAGGAAGGTCCAAGGTGAGAGGCCCTACGACCATTGGTGGCGGAGATTAGGTGGCGGCTGAAGCCATCAGATGGGCATTGCCCTGCGGCTAGGGTGTCTGTGCATCAGGTGAGTGAGGAAGGATGGCGGCTATGGCTGGTGGTGCCGAGGAGAGGGGAGGGAGGATGAAATAGCAAGGGCGAGGGAGAGAAGGGGAAGAGGAAGAGAGGTAGTCCGGGTTTGTGGATATGAGAATCAAGAGGAAGAGGGAGAGAGAACACGACGCAGTCATGGCGCAGGTGCTCTACGCGAGCGTCGCATGGAGCGCGTCTAGGGGAAGTTGCGCTGGGTTTCAGGGAGTAATGGAAACAGAATGGCAGTTAAATGTAATAATGAGCTATATTAATTAAACTTAGGTTATTTAGAAATTTTTCCTTTCTAATTTAATCGGGGGTGCAAACGTAGTCTGATTCATTTGAAATTTTGTATGGGAGCTATAAAAGGTGTGAGGAACATGATTAACAAATAAAATTTGTCACTTGAGGTTATCGATTGTACAATTTAATTTGTTGTATGTTTGATGTTTATTCAATGCATTCATTAATTTCTTTTACCCTATTATATTATTGAAACTCATATTTTTCTAATTTTTCCAACTACTATATCTAGGAATTTTATATAAAGTCAACTTAGAGTTAAAAGACTTCAACAAGGTAAAATCTGTTCTTAATTAGTGAATGCCACATACTAAAGGGTAGTTATATGAAAAGGGTCCCGAAGAGGGAGAATGGGAGAATGGATAACACATAGCCTAGTAGGGGCCTAGAAGAAACGAGGATTAGCCTATGTATCTGGAATTGAGTATGTTACAACACTCCACCCCTTAAAGATGATTTCGTCCCCGAAATCAATCCACTACTAGTCTTGAGTGCTAGTTTGTTCTACAGATCCTCAAGCACCATGATCCCTATCATTATTACTACTATGGAAAATTTACTTATCAACACTATCATCATCATCATAGACATCATTAACATATACAACAACATCATCACCATCTACTCATCATCAATATCATCAACATTATCACCTAGAGGGGCAAAAAGGGTGAACTGATATCATAAGTATCCAAGGCTTTGTCGTACTCTCTACACAACACTTAGTCATAGGGTTTCATGTCCATCATTCCATTCAAGTACCTCTTCATTCAAAGGGTTCCTCTACAAAACAAACTTCCTTGTGGAAATGACTTGGTTCCAAAACTTTCGATAAAATATAAAAACTTTTCCTTTGTACATATAAATTAATAATGAAAATAAGTTTGACGGAAAGAAAAAGAAAGAAAAAAAATCTTAAGATGAAAAATACAAAATTGGTGCCAAAAATCAATTCGAGAACCAAGTCCACCACTTATCCACCAGATGATACCTATAGTATTATTCTATCATCATTGCATTCTACAAAAGGGGTCTACTCCTTCCATCACCTAAAAGGGAAAATGTCTACATCTCTAATTCAAAGGCATACGAGGGTAGCAGCTTCTTAATACACACAATCGACATCTATCAAATCTTAATAATGCATGACATACACCATTACCCATGACACTCTTTGTCATAATTCAAAATGCCTCATCCCTGGACCTAATGAAGTCATAAGATTATCCAATGTTATAGGATGAATTTATTCCCATCACTAGCAGGTTTACAACCATTGTTCTTCCCATGATAAGGTAACCTATATAGTCAACCTACTCATATAGATCACTAGGTAAACTAAGTGCACTATTTGGGTTAGAGAGGTGAACACTTAAGGATATCTACCAAAAGTTATAACTTTCACCAAACAATTCTCATATATGAGGCATAACAAGCTCAATGAGTCGGCACCCTACCTTTAGATAAATGGCCATGGAGCATAGCTATGATGAGGCATTCCATGTTGAGGGGAAGTCAAGCCTAACCATAATAGAGTTATTTATAATTATCACATAGTGTCAAAGAAATAATCTCAACTCTAGAAATTACATTAGGGTTTTATGTTGTTTTTCACACATGCTCAACCCAAAATGGATGTATGTGAGGCGTATTAGGTAACAAAAAAGAAAGGGAGTTAAGGTGAGAACTAGGGTAATCCCTATCAATGACTGTTCAATCAATCCACACTTCATAGCTCTTAGGATAATATCCTAGAAAATTATGAGACGTAAACCAAACACTACAAGAATCAATTTGATGTAGCTTCATCCCACCTCCATAAAGAAGGGGTGGGTGTTAAGGGTTACTAAAGACTGACTCACGTTCACATAGATGGGTCGAGGAGTGTAAGTGATCAAATTAGTCAGGGGTTGAAAACCCTAATTGGTATAGACTACTAGCAAATTAGTTTGCCAACAACCTCTAAGGGTCACTTACCTAATTAAGGGTCATCCTAGGATAACTTGAAATAGTCAAGTTACCGACTGCTTAGGCTCTGATACCATTTTGTAAGGAGTGGAACCCAAAAGGGGATCCACTCAAATGATATTATACAAGAGCCATGTAATAATAAAGCAGCGGAAACAAAACTATTACAAAGTTACAATGGGTATCATTATACAATTGCTCATCACCATAAAAGGTGTTATTACAAAAACTTGAACTAACTACAAATAAGCCCAGTAGCAGAGAGTAACCTGACCATTCCAAGCTATCCTTAGGAACAATTCTCCTTATATGATCTTCGAGTAACCTTGATCTTTAATGCACCTAAACCTGGGTGGAAGGGAACATCACCCAGAACATAGGAAATAATAAAGAGGTCAACAAAGGCTGAGTATATACATATATATAAAACATTCTGGGCATTATATAGGGTTAAAAGTACAAAAAGAGATGTTCCCACAAGAAAAGGGGGCTAATTGCAATTAGGTATGTTCAAGAGAAAAGTAACAAAAGAAATGAGGCATATAAAATTTCAGATTTACAAACATGATAATAAAAGAGTGTCTTGCCATAATAATCATCCACAGATTCACATTAAAACAATAAATATTTGCATGCACAACAATGTAGACTAAATATACCTAAAATAGGGCCATAACACCATAGGATCATGGCCTAAAAATAAACAAGGGTGGAAACGCACACCCCGGGCGGAAATGCACGCCCTATATAAGTATGGTTGTACATAAGTACCACTATTCTAGATATTCTAGTCAAACATGTAGCATGCATAAAATAGAGAGGCAAGACTAGCAGTTCAGTCAATTCTTCATAAAATGGCAATCATAGCAAGGGGGTCCAAGAACCCATATAAACAGAGTAGTTCATCAACCACATGAATATAATGAATAAGGAACATGAGATATGAATGTCCAAGTAAATGAATTTCAAGTGAAATTAAAAGTTCAAGAGATGCCTCATTAAAAGAAAAGTAGGTTTCAGTCAAATAATGCCCAAATTAAAATAGAGGATGTACATACATGTTCTTCAAGACTAATGGCTAACTCTATAGATATTCTTGGTCCCCCAAGGTTGAGTATTCATCCTAATAACAAAATGTGTGTGTTAGCCAACCTAAGTCAACATGTGTATTCATTCCTAGTATAGTCACATATTTAAATCTTACCCTAATTTTGATCACATGTTGGTATAAGGGTTTGAAGATTATTAAGTAAACATATGATGCATTAAATGTCTATCTTAGTCTTAAAATCCATATCTAATATGAATATGCTTAGGTTACATAAAGTTGTGATTAATAATATGGATTCATACTATTAGTTGTACCCATGTACATGACTACTCAGAGTGTATCATTATAACCATGCTTTGTATTAGTATATGAATGTCTCTTTCCAAACATACTACCTTAAATGAAACATTTATCTATTAAACTTACATAATTTCACCGATTGCTATGTACCAAAAGCATGTACTAACATGTAGATTTAGATTATTAGTGTTAAGGATTCAAGTGATTAATACATATGCTATAGTTAACATTTACTAGTTACCTTTAGTTTAATAAATCAACATTTATTAAAAGATTCCATAATACTAGAGATTGTAAGAAGACATGGACTGAGTTACATACTTTTGGTTATTAAGTATCCACATAGTTTATATAATAGGTTCACGAATTGTTACTTGTGTACTTATGGTACCGATATCATTAGTTATATAATCATTGTAGCTAATAATATAGTTAATCAATCATACTCTAGCTGAAGGTGATTAAAAAAAATGAAATGATAAGAGGCTGGGTACTCACGTCGAGATTCACTTGTGTACACGATCTGTCTCAAGGTCCTCGTCGGCTTGGCTTCATACAGTATATTGAAGATCACCATGGCAAGATGAGCCCGCATCAATGTGTGTCAAGGGTCATACATATATTCACATGTATGCCACACAACTTGTTGAAACCTCGAGATTGTGTTTGCATCTGCAGCCACACTTAGCAATGCGAGTAGGAGGGATCCCTACTCTTCCTATTTGTTGAAATCTTGGCAACAGTTGATGATATATGGTGAACTTGTGATGATCTCAGTGGCTAGAGATCTGAGCAGTGATGGGTTCCTATGTAGGTGGGATAGTGAGAGAGGTAGAGTGTAGGGAAGCAAGCCACTATGTTGCAGATTGTTGAGTTTGAGACAATGGGTAGTAGGCAACGTGGTGAACAGAATCGAGGCTAATAGAGCAGGTGGTGAGTGTAGAATTACTGTGGAGCATTCTCTATCCATCTAGGATGGCACAAGGGTTGAAGGGAGTCTGTATATTGTGGAGATGGGAACCATGACAACTAGTCTCCATAAGGCGTCATCGAGTCTTGCATCCATCATTGCAGATGGTAACCTGCGGATGCCGACACTGAGCTTGAAGAGCAAGGTTGTAGGAGTTTTCCAAGGGAACTGAAGATGAATGAGATGAATTGATGAAAAGGGCAGCTGCATGAGGGATCTTAGGTTGGTTGCAGGCCATCAAGTGCCAAAATAAAGGCCCCATTCCGGAGGACCTGACTGCAGGTCGTTGGTGAATTCGGCGGACCAAGGAAGGTAGGTTGCAGGAGGAGAAAACAGAGAGTTGCTCGTCTGTCGATGGGGGTACTAGAAGACACAACAATGACAGCTGCGCCGAGGGTGGTAGACCATAATGTCTTCTCGCATTCAGGGAGGAGGATGTCATCCTTGGCGGATTCCCCAACAAATCGTGTTACTGGTTCTTATTTTGGTGTTAGAGAAAGAAGATGAGATGATGGATGGTCATGGTCTGTAGGCTGTGTTGGTTCCAGATGATGACGGAGGAGGAAGATGAAGAGGGCGTCGAGAAGAAGATCATGATGGCTGGAACCCCGATGGGTGCTGCGGTGGACCCAGCGTTGAAGACGACGGGGCGTCGCTGCCGCGGCGGACCGACCAACAGCCTCCGCCGGCCACTTTCAAGGCGGATGGTGGTGATCTGTTACAGGTTGTGTCGTTGGTGTTGTTTCTTCAAGTTGGTCGATGGGTGATGGCAGGCTAAGTAGAGAAGAGACGAGGTGGACCTACAGCTACTGGGATGTGAGGAGACGAGGAGAAGAGAAGATGCGGTGGCAGCGCTGCCTGCGTCGCAGGTCTCTTCCTGGTGTTGCGTTGCCGTCAAGGGTTGGGTGCATGACAGGGAAGATGGGGCGATGTCCCAGTGGATACGTGGTGGTCCCAGGAAGGTCCAAGGTGAGAGGCCCTACGACCATTGGTGGCAGAGATTAGGTGGCGGCTGAAGCCATCAGATGGGCATTGCCCTGCGGCTAGGGTGTCTGTGCATCAGGTGAGTGAGGAAGGATGGCGGCTATGGCTGGTGGTGCCGAGGAGAGGGGAGGGAGGATGAAATAGCAAGGGCGAGGGAGAGAAGGGGAAGAGGAAGAGAGGTAGTCCGGGTTTGTGGATATGAGAATCAAGAGGAAGAGGGAGAGAGAACACGACGCGGTCATGGCGCAGGTGCTCTACGCGAGCGTCGCATGGAGCGCGTCTAGGGGAAGTTGCGCCGGGTTTCAGGGAGTAATGGAAACAGAATGGCAGTTAAATGTAATAATGAGCTATATTAATTAAACTTAGGTTATTTAGAAATTTTTCCTTTCTAATTTAATCGGGGGTGCAAACGTAGTCTGATTCATTTGAAATTTTGTATGGGAGCTATAAAAGGTGTGAGGAACATGATTAACAAATAAAATTTGTCACTTGAGGTTATCGATTGTACAATTTAATTTGTTGTATGTTTGATGTTTATTCAATGCATTCATTAATTTCTTTTACCCTATTATATTATTGAAACTCATATTTTTCTAATTTTTCCAACTACTATATCTAGGAATTTTATATAAAGTCAACTTAGAGTTAAAAGACTTCAACAAGGTAAAATCTGTTCTTAATTAGTGAATGCCACATACTAAAGGGTAGTTATATGAAAAGGGTCCCGAAGAGGGAGAATGGGAGAATGGATAACACATAGCCTAGTAGGGGCCTAGAAGAAACGAGGATTAGCCTATGTATCTGGAATTGAGTATGTTACAACACTCCACCCCTTAAAGATGATTTCGTCCCCGAAATCAATCCACTACTAGTCATGAGTGCTAGTTTGTTCTACAGATCCTCAAGCACCATGATCCCTATCATTATTACTACTATGGAAAATTTACTTATCAACACTATCATCATCATCATAGACATCATTAACATATACAACAACATCATCACCATCTACTCATCATCAATATCATCAACATTATCACCTAGAGGGGCAAAAAGGGTGAACTGATATCTTAAGTATCCAAGGCTTTGTCGTACTCTCTACACAACACTTGGTCATAGGGTTTCATGTCCATCATTCCATTCAAGTACCTCTTCATTCAAAGGGTTCCTCCACAAAACAAACTTCCTTGTGGCAATGACTTGGTTCCAAAACTTTCGATAAAATATAAAAACTTTTCCTTTGTACATATAAATTAATAATGAAAATAAGTTTGACGGAAAGAAAAAGAAAGAAAAAAAAATCTTACGATGAAAAATACGAAATTGGTGCCAAAAATCAATTCGAGAACCAAGTCCACCACTTATCCACCATATGATACCTATAGTATTATTCTATCATCATTGCATTCTACAAAAGGGGTCTACTCCTTCCATCACCTAAAAGGGAAAATGTCTACATCTCTAATTCGAAGGCATACGAGGGTAGCAACTTCTTAATACACACAATCGACATCTATCAAATCCTAATAATGCATGACATACACCATTACCCATGACACTCTTTGTCATAATTCAAAATGCCTCATCTCAGGACCTAATGAAGTCATAAGATTATCCAATGTTATAGGATGAATTTATTCCCATCACTAGCTGGTTTACAACCATTGTTCTTCCCATGATAAGGTAACCTATATAGTCAACCTACTCATATAGATCACTAGGTAAACTAAGTGCACTATTTGGGTTAGAGAGGTGAACACTTAAGGATATCTACCAAAAGTTATAACTTTCACCAAACAATTCTCATATATGAGGCATAACAAGCTCAATGAGTCGACACCCTACCTTTAGATAAATGGCCATGGAGCATAGCTATGATGAGGCATTCCATGTTGAGGGGAAGTCAAGCCTAACCATAATAGAGTTATTTATAATTATCACATAGTGTCAAAGAAATAATCTCAACTCTAGAAATTACATTAGGGTTTTATGTTGTTTTTCACACATGCTCAACCCAAAATGGATGTATGTGAGGCGTATTAGGTAACAACAAAGAAACGGAGTTAAGGTGAGAACTAGGGTAATCCCTATCTATGACTGTTCAATCAATCCACACTTCATAGCTCTTAGGATAATATCCTAGAAAATTATGAGACGTAAACCAAACACTATAAGAATCAATTTGATGTAGCTTCATCCCACCTCCATAAAGAAGGGGTGGGTGTTAAGGGTTACTAAAGACTGACTCACGTTCACATAGATGGGTCGAGGAGTGTAAGTGATCAAATTAGTCAGGGGTTGAAAACCCTAATTGGTATAGACTACTAGCAAATTAGTTTGCCAACAACCTCTAAGGGTCACTTACCTAATTAAGGGTCATCCTAGGATAACTTGAAATAGTCAAGTTACCGACTGCTTAGGCTCTGATACCATTTTGTAAGGAGTGGAACCCGAAAGGGGATCCACTCAAATGATATAATACAAGAGCCATGTAATAATAAAGCAGCGGAAACAAAACTATTACAAAGTTACAATGGGTATCATTATACAATTGCTCATCACCATAAAAGGTGTTATTACAAAAACTTGAACTAACTACAAATAAGCCCAGTAGCAGAGAGTAACCTGACCATTCCAAGCTATCCTTAGGAACAATTCTCCTTATATGATCTTCGAGTAACCTTGATCTTTAATGCACCTAAACCTGGGTGGAAGGGAACATCACCCAGAACATAGGAAATAATAAAGAGGTCAGCAAAGGCTGAGTATATACATATATATAAAACATTCTGGGCATTATATAGGGTTAAAAGTACAAAAAGAGATGTTCCCACAAGAAAAGGGGGCTAATTGCAATTAGGTATGTTCAAGAGAAAAGTAACAAAATAAATGAGGCATATAAAATTTCAGATTTACAAACATGATAATAAAAGAGTGTCTTGCCATAATAATCATCCACAGATTCACATTAAAACAATAAATATGTGCATGCACAACAATGTAGACTAAATATACCTAAAATAGGGCCATAACACCATAGGATCATGGCCTAAAAATAAACAAGGGTGGAAACGCACACCCCGGGCGGAAATGCACGCCCTATATAAGTATGGTTGTACATAAGTACCACTATTCTAGATATTCTAGTCAAACATGTAGCATGCATAAAATAGAGAGGCAAGACTAGCAGTTCAGTCAATTCTTCATAAAATGGCAAACATAGCAAGGGGGTCCAAGAACCCATATAAATAGAGTAGTTCATCAACCACATGAATATAATGAATAAGGAACATGAGATATGAATGTCCAAGTAAATGAATTTCAAGTGAAATTAAAAGTTCAAGAGATGCCTCATTAAAAGAAAAGTAGGTTTCAGTCAAATAATGCCCAAATTAAAATAGAGGATGTACATACCTGTTCTTCAAGACTAATGGCTAACTCTATAGATATACTTGGTCCCCCAAGGTTGAGTATTCATCCTAATAACAAAATGTGTGTGTTAGCCAACCTAAGTCAACACGTGTATTCATTCCTAGTATAGTCACATATTTAAATCTTACCCTAATTTTGATCACATGTTGGTATAAGGGTTTGAAGATTATTAAGTAAACATATGACCCATTAAATGTCTATCTTAGTCTTAAAATCCATATCTAATATGAATATGCTTAGGTTACATAAAGTTGTGAATAATAATATGGATTCATACTATTAGTTGTACCCATGTACATGACTACTCAGAGTGTATCATTATAAACATGCTTTGTATTAGTATATGAATGTCTCTTTCCAAACATACTACCTTAAATGAAACATTTATCTATTAAACTTACATAATTTCACCGATTGCTATGTACCAAAAGCATGTACTAACATGTAGATTTAGATTATTAGTGTTAAGGATTCAAGTGGTTAATAAATATGCTATAGTTAACATTTACTAGTTACCTTTAGTTTAATAAATCAACATTTATTAAAAGATTCCATAATACTAGAGATTGTAAGAAGACATGGACTGAGTTACATACTTTTGGTTATTAAGTATCCACATAGTTTATATAATAGGTTCACGAATTGTTACTTGTGTACTTATGTTACCGATATCATTAGTTATATAATCATTGTAGATAATAATATTAGTTAATCAATCATACTCTAGCTGAAGGTGATTAAAAAAAAATGAAATGATAAGAGGCTGGGTACTCACGTCGAGATTCACTTGTGTACACAATCTGTCTCAAGGTCCTCGTCGGCTTGGCTTCATACAGTATATTGAAGATCACCATGGCAAGATGAGCCCGCATCAATGTGTGTCAAGGGTCATACATATATTCACATGTATGCCACACAACTTGTTGAAACCTCGAGATTGTGTTTGCATCTGCAGCCACACTTAGCAATGCGAGTAGGAGGGATCCCTACTCTTACTATTTGTTGGAATCTTAGCAACAGTTGATGATATATGGTGAACTTGTGATGATCTCAGTGACTAGAGATCTGAGCGTTGATGGGTTCCTATGTAGGTGGGATAGTGAGAGAGGTAGAGTGTAGGGAAGCAAGCTGCTATGTTGTAGATTGTTGAGTTTGAGACAATGGGTAGTAGGCAACGTGGTGAACAGAATCGAGGCTAATAGAGCAGGTGGTGAGTGCATAATTACTGTGGAGGATTCTCTATCCATCCAGGATGGCACAAGGGTTGAAGGGAGTCTGTATATTGTGGAGGTGGGAACCATGACAACTAGTCTGCATAAGGCGTCATCGAGTCTTGCATCCATCATTGTGGATGGTAACCTGCGGATGCCGACGTTGAGCTTGAAGAGCAAGGTTGTAGGAGTTTTCCAAGGGAACTGAAGATGAATGAGATGAATTGATGAAAAGGGTAGCTGCGTGAGGGATCTTAGGTTGGTTGCAGGCCATCAAGTGCCAAAAAAAAGGCCCCATGCCGGAGGACCTGACTGCAGGTCGTTGGTGAAATCGGCGGACCAAAGAAGGTAGGTTGCAGGAGGAGAAAACAGAGAGTTGCTCGTCTGCCGATGGGGGTACTGGAAGACACCACAACGAAAGCTGCGCCGAGGGTGGTAGACCGTAATGTCTTCTCGCATTCAGGGAGGAGGATGTCGTCCTTGGCGGATTCCCTAACAAATCGTGTTACTGGTTCTTATTTTGGTGTTAGAGAAAGAAGAGGAGATGATGGATGTTCATGGTCTGTAGGCCGTGTTGGTTCCAGATGATGACGGAGGAGGAAGATGAAGAGGGCGTCGAGAAGGAGATCGTGATGGCTGGAACCCCGCTGGGTGCTGTGGTGGACCCAACGTTGAAGACGGCGGGGCGTCGCCACCGCTGCCGGCCGACCAACAGCCTCCGCCGGCCACTGTCAAGGCGGATGGTGGCGATCTGTTACAGGTTGCGTCGTTGGTGTTGTTTCTTCAAGTTGGTCGATGGGTGATGGCAGGCTGAGTAGAGAAGAGACGAGGTGGACCTACAACCACTGGGATGTGAGGAGACGAGGAGAAGAGAAGATGCGGCGGCAGCACTGCCTGCGTCGCAGGTCTCTTCCTGGTGTTGCGTTGCCATCAAGGGCTGGGTGCATGACAGGGAAGATGGGGCGATGTCCCAGTGGATACGTGGTGGTCCCAAGAAGGTCCAAGGTGAGAGGACCTACAGCCATTGGTGGCGGAGATTAGGTGGCGGCTGAAGCCATCAGATGGGCATTTCCCTGTGGCTAGGGTGTCTGTGCATCACGTGAGTGAGGAAGGATGGCGGCTATGGCTGGTGGTGTCGAGGAGAGGGGAGAGAGGATGAAATACCAAGGGCGAGGGAGAGAAGGGGAAGAGGAAGAGAGGTAGTCTGGGTTTGTGGATATGAGAATCAAGAGGAAGAGGGAGAGAGAACACGACACGGTCATGGCGCAGGTGCTCTACGCGAGCGTCGCATGGAGCGCGTCTAGGGGAAGTTGCACCGGGTTTCAGGGAGTAATGGAAACAGAATGGCAGTTAAATGTAATAATGAGCTATATTAATTAAACTTAGGTTATTTAGAAATTTTTCCTTTCTAATTTAATCGGGGGTGCAAACGTAGTCTGATTCATTTGAAATTTTGTATGGGAGCTATAAAAGGTGTGAGGAACATGATTAACAAATAAAATTTGTCACTTGAGGTTATCGATTGTACAATTTAATTTGTTGTATGTTTGATGTTTATTCAATGCATTCATTAATTTCTTTTACCCTATTATATTATTGAAATTCATATTTTTCTAATTTTTCCAACTACTATATCTAGGAATTTTATATAAAGTCAACTTAGAGTTAAAAGACTTCAACAAGGTAAAATATATTCTTAATTAGTGAATGCCACATACTAAAGGGTAGTTATATGAAAAGGGTCCCGAAGAGGGAGAATGGGAGAATGGATAACACATAGCCTAGTAGGGGCCTAGAAGAAACGAGGATTAGCCTATGTATCTGGAATTGAGTATGTTACACACTCCCTCTTTCTTATAGCTTAGAGAACGAACCTTTCTCTATTTGGTTGCATAACAAAGTGGTCTAAGGTAGAAGACAACCTCGTTTTGGAAAAGAAAGTCTCATAGAGCTCCATCTAGCCCTACCTAGGGTTCCTAAGGTCATCTTCTAGGGATTTTGACCAAGGCAAGTTATTTTCTTCCTTCCTTCTCCATTTTTCTTGATCTTCTCCTTCCTTAGACCTTCCTCTAGGTTGGAACATTGCTGTTCCATGGTAGAATTTGCTCTAAAGATCTAAAACCCTACCTTTCTTGCTCCTTATGTTTAGGGTTTTCTCATTTGATGAAGAAAGGTGCTGGATGGATGAATTCATAGCTTATTCTTGGATTTTCTATCCTACCAGCTCAAGATTTCTTCTGTGTGGGGTTTCATCTTCTCATTACAGGCATGTTTTATAACCTTCTCCACGTTTATTGCTTACCATAAGCTTTCTAGATCATGTTCTTGCTTGAAAATGATGATTCATGCACTAAAAAGCTATGCTTGACTTGGACTTCGATTTTTATAATGTTCCCTATTCTGTTTTCAGTTCTAGATGAACCTGTGATCATGTGTTCATTATTAATAAGGTATAATTTGACTTGGATCAGGTTGGTTTGACAACCTATGGTGCTAAGAACCTATCAAACAATGGTCAATTTTAGGGTTTAAAGCTGATTTATTCTATAAACCATGACCCGATAATGGTACCATTGCAACAACCAATAGTCTTACCTTTTAAACATCCAATGGCTCTGGGTGACATTGTGGTATGGCAATATGGGTGGAATGATGATGGAACAAATGGAGGGTTACCCTTAATAAGTTAGTCTTACCTATTCACTCATATGAATAGAAGGGAAGATAATCATGTTGTGTTGATATGTAACCCTAATGAGGTATAGCTTGTTACACCTAGCTTTAAAATAACTAAATGATGATAATTGGGTATGAATAATCCTTGAATGACTAATATAATCATGGAGACTTTGTTATTATTGTTGAAACCCTAGTATTCTATAACCTGATGGTCACACCTTGATTTATGTGTGGGTTCATACTTGAGAATAGTATGGAATGTGAAGGTGATGCTTCACCTTATGCATCCATGATCCAATGGGGATGCCATGAGTTAGGGTTTGGGTATGAGTGTCGGTTAGTAACATTGATATAATTTATCATGTTAAACCTAACTCTAATAGATAAAGATGAGTATTCATGTTTAACATTCTTATATGATAGAATGATGGTAGAATAACCTCCTTACTATGATCATAACCTTGATATGTTAATTGGTGGTTATTATAGTCACATGGTTGATACTTTCTTATGCTAAACATGTGTATAATGAATATGATGAGAGTTAATCATATCTAGATTCCTTGCATGTTGATGTAATAAAGGAATGTTCTTAATATTAATATAACTCTGCTATGATTACCACCTAGTTCATAAATGCAATATTGTACTGATCTGGTGTATTATATATAATTGATGTTGTTGAGCCTTGTTAAAAGGCATGCAAAGATAATGATGGTCTTGCAGGGAATAATATGATGGTCTTAATAACCTTTGGGCGTGGTTGATCCCTGAATGAGGTGAAATCCTCTTATGTTGATAAGGGTTGGTACCCTGTGATATTGTGAAAAAGATTATTATCGTGCGATAGCATGAGGATTGGTGTAGTCTCATGAGTGGCAAATGAATAGTACCATGTGATGATGAAATGAGAATTTATGTTTCACACATTTTATATCTTTTCAAGTTTTGATATTTATATGCTTGCTAGAAGTGAATTAGGGTTTGTATGTCCACTTGTTTGATGCAGCCTTAATTCACCCAATTGGTATAACTAATCAAGTACAACTCTAATCATGTAGTGCCCTATGCCGTAGAACCATCTTCAGTGTCAGAACTTGCTGGATGGTGAAACAAGTATTCCTAAGGGAAACTCGGAGCGCATATTGTTGAATATGCGGGGTGGCAGGTTGAGGATATATCCTTGTCTTCCACAATACAGATTGTGGAGGTTGGCTATGGTCATGCCTCATACATCTGATGTGATTGAGAATGGTTGCGGTCGTGTCTCTGTGGTTATAATATAATGTGATTAGAGGGCAACTACGGTTGTACCTCAGTGTTTAGGTTTGAATACCCTAGTTTCTAGTGCCGTGACATGTACCAAGGTCGGACTAGTGGTTTTCAGCTTGACTATATGTCGCTGTGGTGGCAGCTTTGACTGATATGTCACTGCCTTTTTACTCGTACTGACCAGGGGGAAGAGATCTTAGGATGCTGGTACTCCTACATCTTGTATGGAACCGAATAGCTCTTCTCAGGGGTCGGTTGGACTTTGAATGGTACGATTCAAATTCCCCAGGGCATAATAAAAGATGTAATACAGCCGTATAGCACATCTGTTTAGGGTTATACATGACGCTTCACATTGGATGATAACTCTTGTTTGTTCTCTTTACATAAAGATGATGCTTAGTGCAATTAAGAGATAGTAATTATACTTATGTTGTGAATATGCATAAGACTGTAAATGTGTACATACAGTAGTCATGCTTATGTTGATATCTATACTACTACTGTTGATTATAATCATGATGCTAGCTATCTCATGTTGTTAGTTATGTTTAGCATGCTAGCCATGCCTCTATAATTAGAAATGCATATACTTCTAATCATGCTTATACAAATACTCATGCTTATGTGATAGCTTTGCTTATGATATTGATCTGTTCAAACTGTTAGACATGCTAATGTTGTTAGATATGCTTATGATGCTAGACTTATTCATGTTAATAGAGATAACATGCTACTAGACTTTTTTATGCTAGTTATGCATATGCTATTGAATCTCTTATACGGTTAATAAGGAAAATGATGATAGTCAACTTGATGATGATAATTGTTATCTGCTCCTTTATGTATTTTGTTAATCATCAATATTGTTGATCTTATTTGTTATATCTGATTAAACTATTTAACTGCTTAATTACTTATAATGTTGTAATCAATAAACGTTGTTGATGGTTATATCACTTCCTGGGACTGGGTCTCACCCTTGTGGTTCGCCACATTTTTTTTAGTAATCGGAAGTGACAAAAGCAAACATGTGGCAGCCAAGAGGAGCTATGGTAATGAATATTTAATAAAGTTGATTAGATGTCTAGTTTGTCCTAGAGTCGTCCCTGTACTCTCAGGTCCTGGCGAAATAAAGTTTGTATATAATGTTTCAAATGAATCAGACTTTTGTTAGCATATTAATGCTTGTTTGTGTGGCATAACTTGGATACAAGAAAGATGTCGGGATCCTTCAAACATTTCTGAGCAGGTGTTGATGTTGAAATCAATTTTAATTTACCCAAACTTTTGGGTATGTGATTAATTAGAAATTGATTGTGTTTTAAGTTTTGAGTAATCTCGTTTAGCATGACTGGTCCTCACAGGTTGGTATCAGAGCTTTAGGTTCATCGAGTCTACAGGGACACTAGGAATTAAGACTAGGATGATGTCTAAGTTAGGAATATGACATAAAAATATGGTGCATACTGCCTAATCTCAGTACTTGGGTGCCTTGGCCAGGTATTCAATTATTGAAGAAAAGGTAAGTATGGAACTCTTAGATTGTTATCTTTCTGATTACTCTGATCAAGTAGTCATTTTGAGACAATCTAAAGGGCGTAACGAATAAGAAATCATGGTGTGAATACCTCAATCCTACCTTAACGAAGATAAGAATTGCATCATTATCTATCAAAACTTGAATATTTGAGAAAGATACAACACCATGAAATCTAAATCTGAATACAAATAAGGAAAATAGAAGTTCTTGAATATGTGAGTCAAGAAGATAATAAAGTAAATGAAAAACAAATCTATGATTATAAAGTGAATCAAGGTATGAAATCCACATAAGATAGAGAGAACTCCTATAACAAGTACAAAATGAGAAGATGAATGAGAATAATTACAAAGAAATAAGGGGGAACCTGAGTTAATCTCATACCAACCTATGTTTGTAAGAAAGTATTAATAAAAAAAACCAGCATGGCATGTGAAATAAATTAAGAGATGATTCATGTTTAATTAAGAAAATGAAGAATATGATGATTTACTTGTTGATAAGTGGTTGAAAAATATAATAAAATAAGATAACATACCCAAGTGTGATAAATAGTCGTCAAGGAAGGAGTAATGAGATATGTTAATCATGATGATTCCTATGCTAATGGCAAGGAACCCAAAATGAAATTTATTATGTTGGTAAAAGTAGATGAGATAAGGATGTGAGTTCCTTATAGCACATGAGGTGGATACCAAGGTAATGAATCCTAGTATCCAAGATATCAATAGTATGGGAAGTATGTGAAGGTTGGAGATGTTTATTAAAAGAACATTCCAAGTATTCCTCTTCCACAGAGAGAGAGGGAGAGAGAGTTGATGATGACCCTCTAAATGTTGTTTGGAAGGAAAACAAAAAGTGTTTCTATAATGTTGTGTATAGTTCAGTGATAGCTGGGCAAGACCACTATCAAGGATAGATGGTTTGTTGGTTAATATATATGTGATATCATGTTCCTTTAAGATAAACCTAGGATCAAATATTAATGCATAAGAGTTAGAGTGGATGACATAAGTTACATATGATAAGAGATATATAATGTTCTATGTTTGATAAGAGCCAACAAGTATGACTTTTGAGTAATGTGTTGATACAATAGATATAATTTCCAGATGATAGCTATAATTTCAAAAGATGACACAATAAGTTTCTACATTCCATATTGAGAATATCTTCTTAGGTCGGGGTTTTTGTGCTGACCCAAGAGGATATATGTATGAATGATGTGAAATCACCATGATATGCAAATAACCATGTGAAGGTAATAGGATGAGGTGCAAAGTAAGTACCCATCTTTGTTTACCTTGGATTTCGGGGGTGAAATCCCTGTTAGGGGTTTATAGTTGTAAGGCCCTTGAACTTGCTTAATAAGTTTAATGAACTTAATTACCATAATTGAAAACTTATAACCCTAATCTAACATTTTTATATATTTTGAAATCATAAGACAAGCTTAAAGCTTCAAATTTGGTCCAATTTGGACATTGCATGAGCAAGTTATGCAATTTTATGTACATTCTGGACTTTTCTGCAATTTACCCAATTGGATGGTTTTCTTTGTATGTTTTCACAAGAATTACGATCCTTATAGTTTTCCTTATCATTCGTGAATTTTTGGGATATGGGGATCCTAGTTGTTCTTGGTTCGGAGGTATTCCTCTTCAAGGACATTTTAGGGTTTTTCCCCTTTATAGATAAGGATAAATATAAAGATAAAGATAAGGATAAATATGAAGATGAAGATAAGGATAAGGATGAAGATAAGGATAAGGATGAAGATAAGGATAAGGATAAGGATAAGGATGAAGATAAGGATAAGGATAAGGATGAAGATAAGGATAAAGATAAAGATAAGGATAAAGATTAAGATAAGGATAAAGATAAAGATAAGGCTAAAGATAAGGATATGGATAAAAGAGAGAAAGTGTGGGTAGTAACTAAGGGAGGTGTAGCATGGACATATAATCTCTAGGATATTGACACATGGAAAACTCCATGTACACCTCAAGTTTAACCCCTTTCCTATCCATGAAGCTATATATACCCCTGCCTATCCCCAATTTGAAGTCATTGCTCACTCCCTCTTTCTTATAGCTTAGAGAACGAACCTTTCTCTATTTGGTTGCATAACAAAGTGGTCTAAGGTAGAAGACAACCTCGTTTTGGAAAAGAAAGTCTCATAGAGCTCCATCTAGCCCTACCTAGGGTTCCTAAGGTCATCTTCTAGGGCTTTTGACCAAGGCAAGTTATTTTCTTCCTTCCTTCTCCATTTTTCTTGATCTTCTCCTTCCTTAGACCTTCCTCTAGGTTGGAACATTGCTGTTCCATGGTAGAATTTTCTCTAAAGATCTAAAACCCTACCTTTCTTGCTCCTTATGTTTAGGGTTTGCTCATTTGATGAAGAAAGGTGCTGGATGGATGAATTCATAGCTTATTCTTGGATTTTCTATCCTACCTACTCAAGATTTCTTCTGTGTGGGGTTTCATCTTCTCATTAGAGGAAAGTTTTATAACTTTATCTATGGTTATTGCTTACCATAAGCTTTCTAGATCATGTTCTTGCTTGAAAATGATGATTCATGCACTAAAAAGCTATGCTTGACTTGGATTTCGATTTTTATAATGTTCCCTATTCTGTTTTCAGTTCTAGATGAACCTGTGATCATGTGTACATTATTAATAAGGTATAATTTGACTTGGATCAGGTTGGTTTGACAACCTATGGTGCTAAGCACCTTTCAAACAATGGTCAATTTTAGGGTTTAAAGCTGATTTATTCTATAAACCATGACCCGATAATGGTACCATTGCAACAACCAATAGTCTTACCTTTTAAACATCCAATGGCTCTAGGTGACATTGTGGTATGGCAATATGGGTGGAATGATGATGGAACAAATGTAGGGTTACCCTTAATAAGTTAGTCTTACCTATTCACTCATATGAATAGAAGGGAAGATAATCATGTTGTGTTGATATGTAACCCTAATGAGGTATAGCTTGTTACACCTAGCTTTAAAATAACTAAATGATGATAATTGGGTATGAATAATCCTTGAATGACTAATATAATCATGGAGACTTTGTTATTATTGTTGAAACCCTAGTATGCTATAACCTGATGGTCACACCTTGATTTATGTGTGGGTTCATACTTGAGAATAGTATGGAATGTGAAGGTGATGCTTCACCTTATGCATCCATGATCCAATGGGGATGCCATGAGTTAGGGTTTGGGTATGAGTGTCGGTTAGTAACATTGATATAATTTATCATGTTAAACCTAACTCTAATAGATAAAGATGAGTATTCATGTTTAACATTCTTATATGATGTAATGATGGTAGAATAACCTCCTTACTATGATCATAACCTTGATATGTTAATTGGTGGTTATTATAGTCACATGGTTGATACTTTATTATGCTAAACATGTGTATAATGAATATGATGAGAGTTAATCATATCTAGATTCCTTGCATGTTGATGTAATAAAGGAATGTTCTTAATATTAATATAACTCTGCTATGATTACCACCTAGTTCATAAATGCAATATTATACTGATCTGGTGTATTATATATAATTGATGTTGTTGAGCCTTGTTAAAAGGCATGCAAAGATAATGATGATCTTGCAGGGAATAATATGATGGTCTTAATAACCTTTGGGCGTGGTTGAGCCCAGAATGAGGTGAAATCCTCTTATGTTGATAAGGGTTGGTACCCTGTGATATTGTGAAAAAGATTATTATCCTGCGATAGCATGATGATTGGTGTAGTCTCATGAGTGGCAAATGAATAGTACCATGTGATGATGAAATGAGAATTTATGTTTCACACATTTTATATCTTTTCAAGTTTTGATATTTATATGCTTGCTAGAAGTGAATTAGGGTTTGTATGTCCACTTGTTTGATGCAGCCATAATTCACCCAATTGGTATAACTAATCAAGTGCAACTCTAATCAAGTAGTGCCATGTGCCGTAGAACCATCTTCAGTGTCAGAACTTGCTGGATGGTGAAACGAGTATTCCTAAGGGAAACTCGGAGTGCATATTGTTGAATATGCAGGGGTGGCAGGTTGAGGATATATCCTTGTCATCCACAATACAGATTGTGGAGGTTGGCTATGGTCATGCCTCATACATCTGATGTGATTGAGAATGGCTGTGGTCGTGTCTCTGTGGTTATAATATAATGTGATTAGAGGACAACTGTGGTTGTACCTCAGTGTTTGGGTTTGAATACCCTGGTTTCTAGTGTCGTGACCTATACCAAGGTCAGACTAGTGGTTTTCAGCTTGACTATATGTCACTGTGTTGGCAACTTTGACTGATATGTCACTGCCTTTTTACTCATACTGACCGGGGGGAAGAGATCTTAGGATGCCGGTACTCCTAGATCTTGTACGGAACCGAATATCCCTTCTCAGGGGTCAGTTGGACTTTGAATGGTATGATTCAAATTCCCCAGGGCATAATAAAAGATGTAATACAGCCGTATAGCACATCTGTTTAGGGTTATACATGACGCTTCACATTGGATGATAACTCTTGTTTGTTCTCTTTACATAAAGATGATGCTTAGTGCAATTAAGAGAAAGTAATTATACTTATGTTGTGGATATGCATAAGACTGTAAATGTGTACATACAGTAGTCATGCTTATGTTGATATCTATACTACTACTGTTGATTATAATCATGATGCTAGCTATCTCATGTTGTTAGTTATGTTTAGCATGCTAGCCATGCCTCTATAATTAGAAATGCATATACTACTAATCATGCTTATACAAATACTCATGCTTATGTGATATCTTTGCTTATGATATTGATTTGTTCAAACTGTTAGACATGCTAATGTTGTTAGATATGCTTATGATGCTAGACTTATTCATGTTAATAGAGATAACATGCTACTAGACTTTTTTATGCTAGTTATGCATATGCTATTGAATTTCTTATACGGTTAATAAGGAAAATGATGCTAGTCAACTTGATGATGATAATTGTTATCTTCTCCTTTATGTATTTTGTTAATCATCAATATTGTTGATCTTATTTGTTATATCTAATTAAACTATTTAACTACTTAATTACTTAAAATGTTGTAATCAATAAATGTTGTTGATGGTTATATCACTTGCTGGGACTGGGTCTCACTCTTGTGGTTTGCCACATTTTTTTTAGTAATCGGAAGTGACAAAAACAAACATGTGGCATCCAAGAGGAGATATGGTAATGAATATTTAATAAAGTTGATTAGATGTCTAGTTTGTCCTACAGTCGTCCATGTACTCTCATGTCCTGGAGAAATAAAGTTTGTATATAATGTTTCAAATGAATCGGACTTTTGGTAGCATATTAATGCTTGTTTGTGTGGCATAACATGGATACAAGAAAGATGTCGGGATCCTTCAAACGTTTCTGAACAAGTGTTGATGTTGAAATCAGTTTTAATTTACCCATACTTTTGGGTATGTGATTAATTAGCAACTGATTGTGTTTTAAGTTTTGAGTAATCTCGTTTCGCATGACGGGTCCTCACAAGAATGCCCCTGATGTGGCAAGGGATTGAGATCCCAATGTTTTATAAAGCTTTGAAAAGTACTTGATAGAAGTATTACTCATTCTTTGTAGTGTTTGTTATAATAATTTATGTTTGAAAACCTGACTGATGCTAAAAGAATATGGTAATGTACTTAATCAATCAAGTGAAATCTTATTATGTAGATCCCTAGACATAGATCCATGACCGTCAGTAGTTTGGTGATGGTGAAACAGGTTTACCTACGAGATATCCTGGAGGGCATACTGTTGAGTATGTGGGGGTTATGGGCGCAAATATCCTTACACCCTAATGGATGAATTGATGTGAGATAAACATTAAATCTCTCAATCCTTCATTATATATGACGGGATGGATGTATCACTAATCTCCCGATAATGGGATGGATGTAACATGAATCTCTCGATAATGTTAATATCGAATCGATGTGAGATAAACATGAAATCTCTCGATTACGAAGAGAGTACAACCACCACTGTAACTCTATAGTGAAGTTGCCAGGATACCCTAGAAAGCTATTTAGTAGAGACACAAGATGTCCTATATTTTGTCCTCACACTGACTGAGGAGGATGAGGTCACAGGAATCCGTCTCTTCATTGACCTATGTATGGTACCGATTTCGATTTCCACCATGAAATCAAGGTTGAAGATGACTATGGAGCTTACCTATAGGTTGGGGCACGTCCTACTATTTCTCCTAAGCTCCTTTGTGCATGGACAAAGCAAGGAAAGAAAAAGGGATCGAAAAAAACCTTTCATGTGGGTTGAAAATGGGATGTATATAAGGGAATTTCAATGAGAGAGAAAGTGATAAATAATTCCTTCAACTCCCAAAATTGGTTCCACATACTCCCCTCAATCCCTTTCATACAAAGCCATCTCCCCCACCTTGTAATTCCTCTTCATTATCCATGAATTAAAATAAAACAAATTAAACACCTTAACCAATATAATAATAATATCCAAAATTGAATGGATATTACTTTTTCTTTAACTAATGTTAGTGGGCTCTCCACTCACTTTAGATATTTTGGTGCCATTGCAAGGCACAAGGACATTCATACTTATGCAAATTCAACCATGACATTTTTGGTTGAAGGGCAATTCCATTAATATATTTATTTTTGCATTAAATTGAATTAGGGTTTCAATTATTCTTAAATCTTGATTATTTTAATATCAAGATTCTCTCTCCTCCAAAGAGATTCAAATGAGACGCCCCTATGATTTTCTTGTCTCTAATTGATACCAAGAAACATGAGGGACTCTCTATAGGTGGTATTTTGCATATTGAACCCTAGGTTTTGGGTAATTTGCACATTACACCAAAACTAGGTTTTAATGCACAACATTGCTTAACAAGCTCTTTCTTGGTGCTCAGGCTGCCACAAGCCATACCTATGCATAATTTTCATTCTTATGATGTTTCAACATCTGAGGAACATTTTTCCATGTAACATTTGCAAGTTAACCCCTCAACTTGGGTAATTTGCACTTTAGTCCAAAACAGACAAAACATTGTTTTCAACATTATTCAAAAAGAACTGAAATTGAAACATAAGCTCCTCTTGAACCTTAATTATTTTTCAAAAGGTAAAAGCAAGCATATAATTATCCTTCTTAAACAAAACATCTAGGGTTAAAGCATAACCTAGGTCAAGGATATTACACTAAGTGTACACCCTATTGTGGGGAATGCCTTGAAAACTATGGTTGGATACCTAGACTCCATATATTTTGACTTTGACTCTTAAGTATGATCTTAGATGAATTTTGGGGATGAAATTTCTTTTAAGGAGGGAAGGATGCGACAAAGTGGATTTTCTTCTATTTGTGCATAATTACTCTTATTACTTGAAGTCCTCACTCTTTATGTCTCCCATGACTTCATAACACTATAATGTCCACCAAAGTCAAAGATTTTACATTTTGAGTCAATATGATACACATATATGCATGAAATCCTAGTGATGTTATACCCTTGAATCCTTTGATTAAAATCTTGATCATACATCATATTTTTTATTTGTAATTTTGCACAATTGTTATACACCCTATTATGAAGATATGGTCCAAATTTGAGATCATTTGGACGTTCCTACAATTTGTTATGATTTTCCTAAGATCTACCCTTTTTAGCCCTTGTTTTTCCCCTTTTTATACGCTACTGGGCTCGACCCATCTAGCGCTTGGGCGCTTGATTGTCTCAGCCCGGCTGCAACTTTATGAATCAGGATCTAATCCCATTGAACTAGCCTCAATTGGCTATGAATCGAGCCACACCCTTGAATCGGTGTGCGGCCCAGTGACCGTTGGATGGGAAATCCAACGGCGGCAGGTCGCGCCCAATTTGGATGGTCCGCCATGGACCCGACTCTCCTAGCACACGACCTGACCCCCTTCTGAGCTCTCTCTCACCCCAATTTTGCAACCAAACTCTTTCTCTCTCTCTCTTGAACCTTCCGCACCCCTTTATTGTGTGAAATAGTGGCTTGGGGGCCAAGGGAGCCCGCCGCCACCTTGAGATGTGCCGCCCCCTTTGGGAAGTCCTAACCCTATCCCAAAACACCTATAAAAAACTCCTACCACCTACAGTGGACCTCCATGTACCCAATCAGCACTCTCTCTTCCCCTATCATGGCCTCTCTCTCTTTTTCCCTTTTTCTCTGGCCGACTGCTCTGTCACGGTGCCGCTGTGACACCACCACTCACAGGCCTTCTGTTGGGCTGGGTCGACGAGCAGCGACCGTTGGATCCCGATCAAACCTTGACCAAGACCCAAGATCCACGGCCACGTGTTCATCCCTTGGCCCCCCTATCCCGTGCACGTTCTTGGGAGGTGGTGCGCTCATGACCACCGGATCTCAACCAGGGTCAAGGTTGACCGAAGAATCAACGACCCTCCTTTTTCATCATTTCTGGTAAATAGCCCCTCTCTACTCAATATTTAGATTATTTGCATGTTCTTGTAAAAATGATAACTCTCAATTCCCTTGGCCAAAATATACAAATTTATATATAAATTGATCCTTTCGAAAAGATCTACACAATGGAATTAGTTTCAGTGCCTAATTCCATCGTTTGTTCCCTATTTTCCCAAAAGATGCATATGTTAATCATTTGGAATATAGTTGATGTATGATCATGATGCAAAACTTGGATCTTGGCTACTCAATCTATCCCTGATCCTCAAATAAGTAACAATAATGTCTTTGTAGCCCTAATGAAGATTCTACTATCCCTATTGCTCATAAATGACTCCTTTTTGTACATATGTGCCTAGTGTGGACTTTAATGAACTTTGCCCTAGATTGATAATTTTGCTGCTAATGGACAACCACTTAATCTTATAATGTATTTATCATGAATTAATGTTTCTGATGTAAATATTCTTTAGGTTTGGACCTCTTGACTTGAGGAATCATGATCTAGGGTGCTCTATTGTGAGTCTTTTGACCCTAGAATGCATGTAAATGCCTTAAACCTTGATATGATCATAGAAATTGCATGGAATGTCATAATGGCATGACACTTGAACCACACCCACATGATGGGATCTAAATCAGTATAAGGTCATAAAATGTACTAATAATAAACTTATAACCTAACTTGGCCAAAACCCTTAAAATGAAGATAATTAGGGTTAATGATGAGAATCTAATGCATACCTATAATCTTGTTGTTAATCAGGGTTGACATGTGGCTAGATGATGAAGGATATGTTAGGTTATGAAATCTCTGAATCAGGTATGGGCCTTATCTAGTTATATGAATATCTCTTTCTTGCTTCAAATGACATGTATTGTATGCTTGTTTGTTTACTTGCTCAAATATTGCCATGTAGTATTGCTATGTCTTACTTGATGTTTGCCTCATCGGTTTTATAACTTGAATATATATATATATATATATATAGAACTCCATTATAATATTGTTGATAAAGGGTTAGATCTTGGCTATGGCCTTAAGGTCCCTCTATATAAAAGGGTTAGCTAATGTTGAGCACCCTTACAGACCATTTCGATGGGAAGATGGTCAAAGGCCTTAAACATGCTTGATATTATTGGTATAATGGAGTGAAATGACATAAAATATGATTTCACATTTGTTAAATAGTTCATGTTTATTCTTGTTCGTTTAGTCTTGAATTTCAAATTATGCAAATATTATACATATATGTATCTTTCTGCCCCATACTCAACACCTCGTATGTTGACCCATTTCTCGTATTTTGTTTTTAGGTTCAGAGATGGCTAGAAGGTTGATGGGCTTGGTGAGCTATGATAGGTGTACTTGTTGTAAAATCTAGATTTAGTACACATGAATGACTTGTACCTCAACTCTGGAAATGTGTAATTGAACTCATGAATATGATATATCTTGTATAATTTGTACTTGTTGAATGTTGAGACTATGTTGGTGCATTTATCTTGTTATCTGTTCATGTGTGCTAAGCTTTACGCTTCTGCATGCGGCCTTAGGTATATGTTTGGTTCATGGGACTGAGATTTTCTTTCTGTGATAGTGAACAATTAGATCATACAGATGTCAAGAGTATGTACATTCTCACTATCGTCCCTAGTCAGTTATTATTGTGGAAATAACCATAGACATCAATAACACAAAAGACTAGAGTGTGTATTGGTTGATGACAGAATCTCATCAGTCATGATATATGATATCAAACCAAGCACATAGATACATATTAGAGAACTATGTATCAGACATACCCACCATAAGAGTGATGCATGGAAACCACACTTGGTTAGTCAGGATCATCTTTTATAGTATTGGTGGTGATTGTTGTTCTTAGACCTGAAATCACTACACTCATCACATGGCGTTGGGTACACTTTGACATCATCAAACACAGTCCTAAAATATGAGTTGTTATAAAGGTGATGATTGGGTGACTTTGACACATGGGGTTTTGACCGTGAGTGATAGATATGGAATTTGTCCCTCCTAAGGGAGTATGATATCCTGGCCACTTGATAAGAGAGATTGAGAAATGCATGGCCGTGCACATGTAAGTAAAATATATGATATTGAGCTTACAAATATCTCAGAAAGTCTACTCTAGTTCAAGGAACGTGAATTGAATGTACATAGAGGATGACAAGTCCATGCCTCGAGTTCAAATTTGGATATCAGAGAGAAAAGGGACTATACATTCACTATAACACCAATCACAGATTGTAGGTTTATTATTGTTCTCTAACTTTCCTTTTCACATGGATAGCACTGATGTGCGACTAGGTACCGCTCTGTGCTTGTGAAGTCATAAGTAAGTTATGGACATTCACTACCAACGTGAAATGGAACCTATAGGGTCACACATAGAGGATTAACTTGGAAGAGGAGTTTATCCAAGAATGTTGTTTAGATTGATTACTAAAGGGTTTAGGTACTCAATTAAACATTCAATCAATAGACTTAACTCAGAATCATCAAGTTCAAGTGTTGAACCAACTAATTAGAGTGTCAGATTGATTGAGAACTAAATTGACTGAGTTCTGCACAAATTGGACCGCCAACCGACCGGTTCACTGGGTGAACTGATCGAATCATGTTTAGTGAGATGACCGGTTCACTCTGGTGAACCGATCGGCTCATCTGGACCAACTGAGCAAGTGTTGGGTTTTCTGGTTTGCGAGAAAAGTTTCCCATTTCACTTGTTCAATTCGATTGGGACAAGAATTAATATTCACATTAATTTGAAACAAAATAGGAAAGTCAATTACATGAAAGTCTGGGAAGTGAAATGACCAGTTCAATAGGTGAACCGATCATCTCACTTGGCCAGTCGACTTCAGTTTGAATCGACTGGTTCACCTACCGCAGTGCAAACAATTCATGGAAAATCTGAACCCTTCTACTCCCGCACAGACTGGGAACCCTGACCCTGTCCTGTACTATAAATAGAGGGGTACATCGGGCTTTTCCAAATGTAAAAATTAGAACATCAGTTGCTCTGCAAGGTTGTTGTCCTCTCTAGTTGTGGTAACCAAGAGAGTCCGAGCAAGTGCCACCCAAACAGGGAGGAGGCACAATGAGGGAAAGACAACTGCAGAACAACAACTAGTTGTGGGATAGTGTGTCAGTGATGACAGAAGTGGACAACTCCTTCTAGTCCATTCATCAGAATGACTAGAGTTCTCTGTAGTCTGTGTGGACTATCTATAGAGGCGGGAGATTTTTGCCACTCAGGAGGATGATCATCAACCACAGTCCAGGTCAAGACCAGAAGCTGCACAGATGCCATTGAAGACTAGGTGGTTGAAGGCCGCACTAGTTGTGAGGTATTGTCATTGAGAAAGCCTTAGGACCATGTATATCTCGCTAAACCATCCTTCCTATTGTATAGTTGTTAATGCAATCTGCTAGTTATGGGTTTGTGGTTAGATAAATTTTTTATTTCCTCTTCCTGTTCTGTCCCACAAAACCCAACAGTGGTATCAGAGCCACGTCAACATACTATGTTTTAGGATTAATCGATATGATCAGATTTTGGTTTTTTGCCATTTATTTATTGCATGTGATGTGAATACTTTAACTGGCTAATGTGCATATCTGATTAAACACCACAATCCCTATATACATATATGATATGGTATATATATGAAATCTATACACGTTGCCCTAAAATGGTTTTGATGGTGGATGTGTAGCGTGGTTATGGCCTATAAACCCCTATGTGTGCATGGTTGGTCGTGGTTGTTTGCATCTCGGTCAGCATACTGAGTCCTATCTTCTATTCCAAATGTAACTTGAGATAACTTGAGATTCTCTTCTACCTTTACTCCCTCGAATGTAACTCGGGGTTTCCCAATGCAATATGTAAAAGTATGATAATTTTATTTCCTATTATATCAAAGAATGGTGGGAACCCAGATGTACAGATGAAGGACCGAGACGACCAGATGACCGTACGAGAAAATAATCTGGTGGACTGATGAGGAGCCCGACGACCCGAAAAACCAACCGTCTGGAGGAGCCAGGCATTCGGTTATAGGATGATCCGGTCAACCCATAATGGCCCAAGCACAGATCTTCATCAACAATAGGTTGCTGAATGTGATGTAGACCTAGATGAACGTAATTCCTCGTAGCTCAAGGAATTATAATAGGAAGGCCATAATCATCACATTATCACTTTGCATGCTTTCTTGTGGGATATAGCATGTATATGATACATACTATATATGTGCTGATTGGATATGTATATGTATATAAATATCAAACCCCTCAAATATAAATATTAAGTTTAAGATGCCTTCCAAAAGTAACACACATGAAAAGCTTGATCGACTAAGTGTGGGCACGCCTTCATGTGGTGCACTGTCTATCTTGTAGAAGTGTGATAGTGGGTATGTGGGTCTACCTTTTCAGGGTGCATACTCATTGTGTTGGCTTTTGGGAACAGACTTAACAAGGTAACCTTAATAGGATTAAGCACCTTGAGGCATGCATATTGTAAGGCCCCTAAATTTGCTTAATGAGTTGAATAAGCTTAATTATCATAATTTAATTCTAATAACACTAATATAACCTTTTTATATGCTTTTAAATCATAAGACAAGCTTAAGTTTCAAATTTGGTCCAATTTGGACATTGTTTGAACAAGTTATGCAATTTTATGCACATTTTGGACTTTTATGCAATTTACCCGATTGAGAGGTTTTATTTGCAATTTATCACTTGCATTATGTTCCTTGGATATTCTCTCATCATATTGATCTTGTTGAGCCATGGGTAACCTATTTAGTCCTTGGTTTGAAGGTGTTTTCCCTAAGGGTATTTTAGGGTTTACCCCTTCACGAATGAGCTATTTTTAGTAGCTATCAGCTAATGAAATATGTGATTGGCTGGGAAATTCGACAAAGGAAAGATAAGCAGGTATATAAGGACGGTGGGGGAGCTTCTTGTGTGTGTTCTTGTATATTCTTAATAGTTTAAGGCCATAGTCACATGGGGAAGCTACTTTTACACCTCATGCTTGCTTCCATCCTTATCCATGGGCTATATTTACCTCTTCCTTGCCCAAGTACGAAACTTTGCTTGCTTTCTCTTTCCTATAACCTGGAGAAATGACTCCACTCTATTTTTCTATGTAACCAAGTGATCTAATGTAGAAGACAACCTCTTTTTGGAGAAGAAGGTCTCCTATAGCTCCATTTAGCCCTACCTAGGGTTTCCAAGGTCATCTTCTAGGGATTTCGACAAAGGTAAGTTATTTTCTTCCTTCCTTCTCTGTTTCTCTCGATCTTCTCCTTCTCATACCTTCCCCTAGGTTGGAATCTTGCTGTTCCATGGTATAAATTGCTCTAAATCTCTAAAACCCTACCTTTCTTGCTCCTTTTGCTTAGGGTTTGCTCATTTGATGAAGAAAGGTGCTAGATGGACGAGTTCATAGTTTATGCTTGGATTTTCTACCCTACCTGCTCAAGATTTCTTCTGTGTGGGGTTTCATCTTCTCATTGGAGGCACGTGTTATAACTTGTTATACGTTTATTTCTTACCATAATCTTTCTAGATCATGTTCTTGCTTGAAAATGATGATCCATGCACTAAAAAGCTATGCTTGACTTGGATTTTGATTTTTATAATGTTCCCTATTTTGATTTCAGTTATAGATGAACCTGCGATCATGTGTACATCATTACTAGGTTATAATATGACTTGGATCAGGTTGGTTTGAAAACCTATGGTGCTAAGCACCTATCAACCAATGGTCAATTTTAGGGTTTCAAGCTGATTTCTTCTATAAACCCATGACCCGATGATGGCACCATTGCAACAACCCTATGGTGTTGTCTTCATGAGAATTGATGGTGGTAACCAAGGGTGTCAATTGATGTTCACCCCTTAGGTCATTTTTTGTCCTAATTAGAAGCCTAGTGATTAAGAATTAAGTACCCTAATGATGCTATCAATCAATGGTGATATTAGTTTGATATTTGATGTTGATTAATAAATATAGTGCTTATCTAACAACCTATGGTGACTTAATGGTCACTAATGATGGTGGATCAGGTCTCCAAAACCTATGGTGAGTTAATCATATAGTTGTAGCATCAATTAAGACTTAGACCAATGGTTTCTTGGGTAACTTGATGCAATGGTCGGTCCTATACTGTAATTGATGGTTTTAACATATAAACTTGACCCAACGGTAAAGATCTAATGTTTATTCCTCCAATAAAGTGGAATGATAGCTAATGTAATATGTTGGTCATAATAATGTGATTTAGATAGTTTCCTTTATATGATCAACGTAAGGAGCTTACTTGTTGACAATGGATGGCTTGTTTTAAATGAATAGTCGATTGTGGGTTTTACCCTACTTTCAATGGAACTTTTTGTGTTGTTAATCAAGGGATGTATAGGATTATATGGTGACTCTTTATAGAGAAAAAATCAAGGACTTCATAGGTGGTTTATTCAAGGTGTTTACTTATGTTAGAAACCAATGGTCTTACCTTTTAAACATCCAATGGTTCTGGGTGACATTGTGGTATGGTGATATGGGTTGAATGATGATGGAACAAATGGAAGGTTACCCTTAATAAGGTAGTCTTACCTATTCACTTATATGAATAGAAGGGATGATAATCATATTGTGTTGATATGTAACCCTAATGAGGTATATCTTGTTACACCTAGCTTTAATATAACTAAATGATGGTAATTGGGTATGAATAGTCCTTGAATGACTAATAAAATCATGAAGTACAATGTTAATGTTGTTGAAACCATAGTATGCTATAACCCAATGGTTACACATTCATTTATGTGTGGGTTCATACTTGAGAATAGTATGGAATGTGATGGTGATGCTTCACCTTATGCATCCATGATCCAATGGGGATGCCATGAGTTAGGGTTTGGGTATAAGTGCTGATTAGTAACATTAATATAATTTATCTTGTTGAACCTAACACTAATGCAAATAAATAAAGATGAGTATTCATGTTTAACATTCTTATATGATGTCATGATGGTGAAATAACTTCCTTAGCATGATTATAACCTTAATGTGTTAATTGGTGGTTGTCATAGCCACATGGTTGATACTTTCTCATGCAAAACATGTGCATTATGAATATGATGAGGGTTAATCATATCTATATTCCTTGCATGTTGATGTAATAAAGGAACGTTCTTAATGTTAATATGACCCTGCTATGATTGTTTATGAATATCTCCTTGCTCATTAATGCAATATTGTGCTGATCTGGTGTATTATATGTATGTGATGTCGTTGAGCCTTGTTATAAGGCATGCAAAGATAATGATGATCTTGTAGGGAATAGTATGATGGTCTTAATGACCTTTGGGCATGGTTGAGCCCTGAATGAGTTTTAATCCTCTTATGTTGATAAGGGTTGATATCCTGTGATATTGTGAAAAGGATTTATATTTTGTGATAGTATGATGACTAGTGTGGTCTCATGAATGGCAAGTGAATAGTATTGTGTGATGATGAGATGAAAAATTATGTTTCACACGGTTTATATCTTTTCAAAGTTGTGATATTTATATGCTTTCTAGAAGTGAATTAGGGTATGTATGTCCACTTGTTTGATGCAGGCTTAATTCACCCAATTTGTATAACTAATCAAGTGCAACTCTAATCATGTAGTGCCATGTGTTGTATAACCATTTTGAGTGTCAGAACATGCTGGATGGTGAAATGAGTATTCCTAAGGGAAACTTGGAGCGCATACTATTAAGTATGTGGGGGTGGCAGGTTGAGGATATATCCTTGTCATCCACAATGTAGATTGTGGAGGTTGGCAATGGTCATGCCTCATACATCTGATGTGATTGAGAACGACTGCAGTCATGTCTCGGTGATTATAACATGATGTGATTATAGGACAACTGCGGTTGTACCTCAGTGATTGGGTTTGTATACCCTGGTTTCTAGTGCCGTGACATGTACCAAGGGCGGACTAGTGGTTAGCAGCTTGACTATATGTCACTATTGTGGCAGCTTTGACTGATATGTCACTGCCTTTTTAATTGTACTGATCGAGGGGAAGAGATCTTAGAATACCGACACTCTTAGATCTAGTACGGAACTGAATAGCCCTTCGCAGGGGTCAGTTGGACTTTGAATGGTACGATTCAAATTCCCCAGGGCATAATAAAAGATGTAATATAGTAATGTAGCATATTTGTTTAGGGTTATACACGACGTTTCACATTGGATGATAACCCTTGTTTGTTATCTTTATATAAAGATGATGTTAAGTGCAATTAAGAGATAGTAGATATACTTATGTTGTGGATATGCTTAAGATTGTAGATGCATACATACAGTAGTCATGCTTATGTTGATAACTATAATGCTACTGTCGATTATAATCATGATGCTAGATATCTCATGTTGATAGTTATGTTTAACATTCTAGCCATGCCTTTGTAACTAGAGATACATATACTGCTAATCATGCTTATCCAGATAGTTGTGCTTATGTGTTTAGCTCTTCTTATGATGTTGATATGTTCAACTAGATAGACATGCTCATGTTGTTAGCTATGTTATGTTACTAGACTTTCTAATGATGCTAGATATGCTTATACTACAAAATTACTTATATTGTCAACAAGATAACGGATGATAGTCTGACTAATGATGACAGTTATTATCTGCTCTTTTATGTATTTTTTTAATCATCAATACTTCTGATCTTATTTGTTATATCTAATTAAATTACTTAACTATTTAATTACTTAAAAATGTTGTAATCAATAAATGTTGTTGGATGTTATATCTCTTGTTGGGACATAGGTCTCACCCTTGTGGTTCGCCACATTTTTTAGGTAATCAGAAGTGACAAAAACAAACATGTGGCAGCAAAGAGGAGCTATAGTAATGAATCTTTGATAAAGTTGATTAGATGTCTAGTGTGTCCTAGAGTCATCCTTGTACTCTCAGGTCCGGGCAGGAAAAGTTTGTATATGGTGTTTCAAATAAATCAAACTTTTGTTAGCATATTAATGCTTGTTTGTGTGGCATATACAATTATTGTTCTCCTGTATATCTATGTTGTGGCTATGATGATAGAACATTTTGTATCAAATTTCTTGGCATAGTATGGATACAAGAAAGATGTTGGGCTCTTATGCAAATGTTTTTGAGTGGGTGTTGATGTTGAAATCGATTTTAATTTACCCATATTTTTGGGTATGTGATTAATTAGTGATTTATTGTGTTTTATGTTTTGAGTAATCTCATTTAGTGTAACCGGTTCTAACAATTTGGTATCAGAGCTTTAGGTTCACTGAGTCTACAGGGACACTAGGACTTAGGACTAAGATGATGTCTAAGTTAAGAATATGACATAAAAATATGGTACATACTGCCTAATCTCAGTATTTGGGTGCCCTGGCTAGGTATTCAATTGTTGAAGAAAATATAAGTATGGAACTCTTAGATTGTTATCTTTCTAGTTACTCTGATCAAGTAGTCATTTTGAGACAATCTAAAGAGCATAACGAATAAGAAATAATGGTGTGAATATCTCAATCCTAGCTCAAAGAAGATGATAATTGCATCATTATCTATCAAAACTTGAATGTTTGGTAAATATAAGAGAAAGATACAACACCATGAAATTTAAATCTGAATACAAATAAGGAAAAGAGGAGTTCTTGAAGATATGGTTCAAGAAGATAATAAAGTAAAAGACAAACAAGTCTATGCTTATAAAGTGAATCAAGGTATGAAATCCACACAAGATAGAAAGTACTCCTATAACAAGTACAAAATGAGAAGATGAATGAGAACAATGACAAAGAAATAAGTCTATGCTTATAAAGTGAATCAAGGTCTGAAATCCACACAAGATAGAGAGTACTCCTATAAAAAGTACAAAATGAGAAGATGAATGAGAACAATGACAAAGATATAATGTGGAACCTGAGTTAATCTCAGACCAACCTATGTGTGTAAGAAAGTTTTAATGAAAAATCAGCATGGAATGCAAAAGAAATTAAGGGAGATGATCCCGATTTAATGAAGAAAATGTGGAATATGATGATTTACCTGTCGATAAGTGGTTGAAAAACATAATAAAATAAGAGAACATACCAAGTGTGATAAATAGTCATCAAGAAAGGAGTAATGAGATATGTTAATCATGATGATTCCTATGCTAATGGCAAGGAACCCAAAATAAAAAAGGTAAAATGATACATAAGAAGTTGTAACTTGCATAATGAAAATAGAATCAGTTACCTTTTTGCTAGTAACCTTGAACAATGTTGCTATTATGTGGT
The DNA here is from genome assembly GCA_963693085.1 of Alisma plantago-aquatica. NCBI lineage: Eukaryota > Viridiplantae > Streptophyta > Magnoliopsida > Alismatales > Alismataceae > Alisma > Alisma plantago-aquatica. Next base: position 656,855,052 of record OY856411.1, read on the forward strand.
AAGTGTGTTTCCCTTTGTGTCTTTTCTTTCCAGGGCACAACTTTCAAGTGGATCATTTCCACTTGGTATGTGTGGATTCGTTGTAAACATGAGGGTGGATAGCTTATTATAGCATAAGGTTGTTTGGAATATGATTCCAAGTTCATAAAGTTTGTGATGATTTTTCCTTTTGAGCCTTCTAATAATTAGGAAGACTCCTCTTATATGTATTGATATTTGTTATGTTGGTAAAAGTAGATGATATAAGGATGTGAGTTTCTTGTAACACATGAGGTGGATACCAAGGTAATGAATCCTATTATCCAAGATGTATTAATAATATGAGAAATATGTGAAGGTTGGAGATTTTTCTTAAATGAACATTCCAAGTATTCCTCTTCTATAGAGAGAGAGGGAGAGAGAGTTGATGATGACCCTCTAAATGTTGTTTGGAAGGAAAAACAAAAGTGATTCTATAATGTTGTGTATGGTTCAATGAGAGCTGGGCAAGACCACTATCAAGGATAGATGGTTGTTGGTCAATAGATATGTGATACTTTGTTCCTTTAAGATAAACCTATGATCAAATATCAATGCATACGAGTTAGATTGGATGACATAATTCGCATGACCATGATGAGTTTAGAGTTATGTCCTTTAGACTAACCAATGTACAAATAGAATTTATGAATAGGAGGAACAGAGTGTTCCAGTCATGTCATACAAGTTATATCAAGATTTGAATGATGACATGTCAAAGTATTTCAATTTTGGTCAAAAATATGATCAATATTTCTTCAAAAACCTTAGGGTTGTCGAAGCAACAATAGCTATGAGATAAGTTGAACAAGAGTGAGATGGGGTTGATCAAATTTCTTTATGGGATCATGATATGTCTTTGAAGTAGGTTGTGTAAATCCTAGTAAGGTGAACATAGTGTTGTTGTTTCACCCCTAAAAAGGTTGACTAGGAATGATTTTTCCTTGTATGGAATGATAGGTGCCAGCGTCAACATTTATTTTGATGCTGAAAAAGAACTGACAAGTGTTCCAATGTCAGAGTATCTAGAAAAAAAAAGGATGGATACATCACTTTTTTTATATGCTTCAAGGAATGGTATGGGACACACACCATGATTGGTAAAAATCTAGCAAGTATGACTTTTGATAGCTATAATTTAAAGTTGAACATTACTACTAGAGCTGTATAAATGACACAACAAATTTCTATATTCCATATTGAGAATGTCTTCTTAGGTGGGGGGTTTTGTGATGACCCAAGAGGATATATGTATGAATGATGTCACATAACCATGATATGCAAGTAACCATGTGAAGATAATAGGATGAGGTGCAAAGGAAGTACCCATCTTTGTTTACCTTGGATTTTGGGGGTGAAATCCCTATTAGGGGTTTATAGTTGTAAGGCCCCTAAACTTGCTTAATGAGTTGAATAAGCTTAATTATCATAATTAAATTCTTATAACACTAATATAACCATGTTATATTATTTGAAATCATAAGACAAGCTTAAGTTTCAAATTTGGTCCAATTTGGACAATGTTTGAGCAAGTTATGCAATTTTATGTACATTTTGGACTTTTCTACAATTTACCTAATTGAGAGGTTTATTTGCAATTTATCACTTGCATTATGTTACTTGTATATTATATCATCATTATTGAGCTTTTTGAGCCATGGGGCACCTATTTAAGCCTTGGTTTGAAGGTTTTTTCTCTAAGGGTATTTTAGGGTTTACCCCTTCACAGATGAGCTACCTTTAGTAGCTATCAACTAATGAATTATGTGATTGATTGGAAAATTCGACATATAAAATATAAGAAGGTATATAAGGATGGTGGGGGAGCTTCTTGTGTGTGTTCTTGTATATTGTTAATAGTTTAAGGCCATAGACACATGGGGAAGCTACCTTTACACCTCATGCTTGCTTCCATCCTTATCCATGGGCTATATTTACCTATTCCTTGCCCAAGTACGAAACATTACTTTCTTTATCTTTCCTATAACCTGTAGCAATGACTCCACTCTGTTTTTCTATGGAACCAAGTGCTCTAAGGTAGAAGACAACCTCTTTTTGGAGAAGAAGGTCTCCTAGAACTCCATTTAGCCCTACCTAGGGTTTCCAAGGTCATCTTCTAGGGATTTCGACCAAGACAAGTTATTTTCTTCATTCCTTCTCCATTTCTATTTCTCTTCTCCTTCCTTATACCTTCCTCCAGGTTGGAACCTTGTTGTTCCATGGTAGAAATGGCTCTAAATCTCTAAAACTCTACCTTTCTTGTTCCTTATGGTTAGGGTTTGCTCATTTGATGAAGAAAGGTGCTATATGGACAAGTTCATAGCTTATGCTTGGATTTTCTACCCTACCCTGTAGAGATTTCTTCTGTTTAGGGTTTCATCTTCTCATTATAGGCAAGTTTTATAACTTTCTCCACGTTTATTTCTTACCATAAGCTTTCTAGATCATGTTCTTGCTTGAAAATGATGACACATGCACTAAAAAGCTATGCTTGACTTGGATTTTGATTTTTATAATGTTCCCTATTCTAATTTCAGTTATAGATGAACCTTTAAACATGTGTATTTTATTAATAAGGTATAATATGACTTGGATCAGGTTGGTTTGACAACCTATGGTGCTAAGCACCTATCAACCAATGGTCAATTTTTGGGTTTCAAGTTGATTTCTTCTATAAACCCATGACCCGATGATGGTACCATTGCAACAACCCTATGGTGTTGTCTTCATGACAATTGATGATAGTAAACAAGGGTGTCAATTGACTTTCACCCCTTAGGTCATGCTTTGGCCTAATTAGAAGCCTAGTGATTAAGAACAAAGTACCGAAATGATGCTATCAATCAATGGTGATATTAGTTTGATATTTGATGCCAATTAATGAATATAGTGCTTATCTAACAACCTATGGTGACTTAATGGTCACTAATGATGGTGGATCAGGTCTCCAAAACGTATGGTGATCTAATAATATAGTTTTAGCATCAATTAAGCCTTAGACCAATGGTTTCTTGGGTAACTTGATGCAATGGTCGGACCTATACTGTAATTGATGGTTTTAACATATAAACTTGACCCAATGGTCAAGATCTAATGTTTATTCCTCTAATAAAGTGGAATGATGGCTAATGTAAAATTTTGGTCGTAATAATGTGATTTAGATGCTGTATATGATCAACTTAAGGTGCTTACTTGTTAACAATGGATGGCTTGTTTTAAATGAACAGTCGATTGTGGGTTTTACCCTACTTTCAATGGAACTTTTTGTATTGTTAATCAAGGGATGTCTGGGATTATATGGTGACTCTTTATAGAGAACAAATCAAGGACTTCATAGGTGGTTTATCCAAGGTGTTTACTTATGTAAACAACCAATGGTCTTACCTATTAAACATCTAATGGTTTTGGGTGACATTGTGGTATGGTGATATGGGTTGAATGATGATGGAACAAATGGAGGGTTACCCTTAATAAGGTTGTCTTACCTATTCACTCATATGAATAGAAGGGATGATAATCATATTGTTTTGATATGTAACCCTAATGAGCTATAACTTGTTATACCTATCTTTAATATAACTAAATGATGGTAATTGGATATGAATAGTCCTTGAATGACTAATACAATCATGAAGTACTATGTTAATGTTGTTGAAACCCTAGTATGCTATAACCCAATGGTTACACCTTTATTTATGTGTGGGTTCATACTTGAGAATAGTATGGAATGTGATGGTGATGCTTCACCTTATGCATCCATGATCCAATGGGGATGTCGTGAGTTAGGGTTTGGGTATAAGTGCTGATTAGTAACATTAATATAATTTATCTTGTTGAACCTAACTCTAATGCAAATATATAAAGATGAGTATTCATGTTTAACATTCTTATATGATGGCATGATGGTGAAATAACCTCCTTAACATGATCATAACCTTAATGTGTTAATTGGTGGTTGTCATAGCCACATGGTTGATACTTGCTTATGATAAATATGTGCATTATGAATATGATGAGGGTTAATCATATCTAGATTCCTTGCATGTTGATGTAATAAAGGAATGTCCTTAATGTTAATATAACCCTGTTATGATTATTTATGAATATCTCCTAGCTCATTAATGCAATATTGTGTTGATCTAGTGTATTATATGTAAGTGATGTTGTTGAGCCGTGTTATAAGGCATGCAAAGATAATGATGATCTTGTAGAGAATAGTATGATGGTCTTAATGACCTTTGGGCATGGTTGAGCCTAAATGAGGTGTAATCCTCTTATGTTGATAAGGGTTGATACCCTATGATATTTTGAAAGGGATTTATATCTTGTGATAGTATGATGACTAGTGTGGTCTCATGAATGGCAAGTGAATAGTACCATGTGATAATGAGATGAGAAATTATCATTAGTACAAGAATGGTCTGTAGCATCAGTTTTTTTAAGCTTGTAGCGTCACTTTATAACTGACTCCTAAGTGGTCGTCGTTATAAAATTTTCTCTATAGCATCGGTTTTCTTGACCAAAGAAAACCGACCTAATAGAGTAAACATGATGCAAGAGGTTGTAAAAAATCTGACCCAAGCAAAAAAGAAGAGCCTGTAAGGTCAGTTATTCCAAAAAAGGAAACCCTGTAAACTATTTCGGTCGAGAAATATTTCAACCGAGATTATTTCAAGTGAGAAGGAAGAGCCTTTAAGGTCGGTTATTCCAAAAAAGCCAACCTTGTAAACCATATCGATCGAGAAATATTTCAACCTAGATTATTTCAAGCGAGAAAGATGAGCTTGAAAGGTCAGTTATTCCAAAAAAGTCGACCCTGTAAACAGTCTCGGTCGAGAAATATTTTGACCGAGATTATTTCAGTCGAGAAAATTGTCGACCAAGAAAGTACTGTCTGAAGCATCAGAGATTTATTCGGTCGAGAAAATTGTCGAACAATAGACCTTTAGTCAAGAAAATTGTCGACCAAAAAGATTTCGGTTGACAAAATTGTCGACTGATGAGTGTACAATGAAGTGGTTATTCAATCTTTAGGGTCAGTTTTTTAATAAATAATTGACCTTATAGAGGACCTATTAGGTCGGTTATTTTGTAAAATTGACACTAGAAGGCTAAGGGTCGGTTATTTAAGAAAATCGATGTTGAAGTTACAATTTTTAAAAAAAAATTCTGTAGAATCAGAAATAGAACAAAAGAATAAGAAGATTCATATATTCTAGGAGAGGGGAGCATTGATGATCAACTGTCACCATTCTGAACCACACATTCATAACAAAAATGATTCATATATTCAGTTGAGTTACACACAATCACATCATAATTTAAAAAATGATAGATTGCAAGTCTGAGATGATATTAAATGTCATATACAAAAGTTAATATGAAAGAGCATTAAAGCCACATACATAAATGGAGCTGACATATTTAATCCAATGCTATATTGACTTCATTTAGAAAAGCATCTGACCACTCTTCTCAGAATTCATTTAAGTCCTCACGTGTGTAAGGCTGAGTTGTAAAGATCTATAATAGAAAATACACGTGATAATATTTTATAAAATGACTACAATCACTTTTAAATTTATGATGTTATTCTTTATTACCTGATCTATAGTCTAAATGTCATGTGATGCTTGTTTGACAATAGCTTGCATATATTTCATTACATAGTAGCCATATGCCCAATCATTATTTTATACAGGACACTACAAACAACGAATTATACTTAATATTAGTAAAATACTATAAACAAGAGTTGAGATAAGACTATAAGAGTTGAAAATTAATACACTAAGCAGTTGTTAAAGTATCTATCTTGACATTTTTCAAAGTCAATGTCTTTAATTTTGTGGGTATTTGTCCTCCAGCTTCACGAAAAGCCTTTATACCCCTATCAATTAAATGATAGTTGGTAAAATAGAAATTCTAAATAGAAATATCATGTTGAAGCATTGACTAAATTTATGCTTACTCCATAGCTGGAAATTTCAGTTTGTGACCCCTTATTGTTTTACCCATTGGGTCAAGATAATAAAGAGTCAACAATTTTGGGACAATCACCACTAATTCCCAATATCTAGCTCTGAGTAAGAATAAAACAAACATTAAAATAAATAGTTTTATTAATTATTAAAATTATATTGAATAATAATACTTAATGGGCGTTAAAAGGAATTAGGATAATTTCCTTCCCCTCACTTGCAAAATATTTGAATGCAATAGAGAAGTACTCAATCACATCCTCAATATGTGTCTCCACTTGACTAGTGATTGTAGGAACTAAGAATCCAACATTTCTTATATCAAAGTTTGTGGTCTCGATATATAAATGGTTGTAAAACATTTGTAATTATTTCCATATATAGAAATAAGCTAAAAATGTGTATTGGAATTTTCTATATTGATAGATCCTTACCTTATCCATACTTCTATTATCGAAGTATTCAACCAATCATACCAGAACAACTCTATAATATCATCAAGAAAAATATAATTGTCAAAGTCCCTCCCAGTTGCATCTTCTTTTAAATTGATCAACATTTGTAATCCAGAGCTTTGGTTGGCTAAGTATCGACACAAACATTTACATTTACTTACCAACTCATTGAATGTGGATTATAGAATTAAAGATAGTTTGGGCATAGGAGGATGACTAGTAGAATTTTTACTTTTTGGTTTGCAAACCTATTAATTAAATTACATACTTATATTACACGAGTTCATATATGTAGTCAAATATGAAAAATATGATAGAATTAAGGTATACCTTGTCATTGATAACCAAGTGTCTAGGCCAACCCACCATAGCACCCTCAGCTTCTTCAACTGTATTATATTCAAGATTAGGTATGGGTAGTGGTTTGTCCCCCATTCCGTCATACACAAGATGGATGGACACACGGAAAATGTCATCAGTAACTTGTTGGCAATGCAATGTACCACCAAGGTTGTATACCTTGCCCGCTACCACAAAATTATATTTTGGAACCTCCACTGCAAGTTTACAGTTCATACCAACCTAGAATTGAAATAATATAAGTTATATACGAAGTGGTAAACCATATACCTATTACAACTATATATATATATATCATATACATATGATACTAATAACACAACATATAGAACAAAAACTTACTATAGATTGTTGTGGTGGGTCATTGGGAGTGCTCCCATGACCTTCTACAACTGGAGCATGGGCTTGTACCTCATCACTTGAGAGACACACAAAATGAATAGGTTGAGAAGGTTGAGTAGGCTGAAATGAAGACATTATTTCTTTTACTTTCTATGCTACTAATGTTTCAACCTCCTCTTGTATAAGACCTCCTGCATGACCTCTTTTAGATTGCAAAGGGCCAAAATAAGACTTGAATCCTATGCCAGCTCCTAATCCCCTAACATGGACAGGATGCTCCTTTGTACCAAGAGCTACTAATAGTTCATACATGTGGCCAGTTGGGATGGAATTTCCTTCCTTACTTTGCTCGTGGAGATCAATCTATTCATAGTTAATAAAAATATTAAATCACAATATCAATTAGATATAAATAAATCTAAGTTTGTGGGAGTTACTCTTTACTTAGTTGGGATAAACCTACCATCTTTTATGCCACCTCCTTAGTTGCAGGGTTGACAATTTCACATGCTCAATTCTTTCTAGCATCAATCCACTGCAAGTGTCAGGGTGGACGCTCAGCTTGAGTTGTACTAGACTCTTCTCTAGAACAGAGTTGCTTCTCTTGTAGTTGGCGACAGAAGGCATAGCCACCGGGCCCCAAGCGATGTTCATGCACATTTTTGGCCTATCTTTCCTTTTGGGTCTCGTGAATAGCCTGATTATTTAAAATGAGGTATTACACTTTAGACTTGGCAAACATATATAAAAATATTCACCTCCTTCATTGTATAAAATTAAAGATTCATACAATACATCACAATCTTTATTACCTGAAACTCTTCCTTGTTCCTAGCTACAACAAATATTTCCCACACCTCAAGATCTATAAAAATATACATATCTATTGCTTTCTTCTTTTGTTTAGGATTATCTATAAATTCCCTTTTGAGATATGTCTTAAAAGCCCTCCATCATACACCACAACATTGTAACACTTTTTTCTTGTGATCTTTTTCATTTAGATGAAGAACACCCTATACATGAAAAAGAAGCAATAATGTTGTCTTAAAAAGGATATGTCTTTCCAAGCAAACTAAATTAGAATCAATAAACAAAAACATATTAAAATAATATCACTTCCACTCACAGATATATTTTTCCATAGGAGGTCTTTTAAGGCATTAGAAACATCATGCCAATTTACTATATCTATTGGCACCTTACTGCGCGCGGTCGCCCCTACGTAATGCTTGAAAGCAATCAAGCACTAGCATGTTCCCCAATAGGTGCTCCCGTGACATCAAACTGGACTGCCAATTTCTCCCCTTTGGCCCTAAGCTCCTACAGCCTGGAAATAACCATAGAAATAAATAACACAAAAGACTAGAGTGTGTATTGGTTGATGAAAAAATCTCACCAGTCATGATATATGATATCAAACCAAGAACATAGATACATGTTAGAGAATAGTGTATCATACAGATCCACCATAAGCGTGATGCATGGAAACCACACTTGGTTAGTCAGGATCATCTCTTATAGTATTGGTGGTCACTGTGGTTCTTAGAACTAAAATCACTACACTCATAACATGTCGTTGGGTACACTTTGACATCATCAAACGTAGTCCTGAAACATGAGTTGTTATAAAGGTGATGATTGGGTGACTTTGACACATGGGTTTTTGACTGTGAGTGATAGATATGGAATCTATCCTTCCTAAGGGAGTATAATATCTTGGCCACTTGATAAGAGACACTGAGAAATGCATGGTCGTGCACATGTGAGTCGATATATATATTGAGCTTACAAATATCTCAGACAGTCTGCTCTAGTTCAAGGAACATGAATTGAACGTACGTAGAGGATGACAAGTTCATGCCTTGAGTCAAAATTTGGATATCAGAGACAAAGGGACTATACATTCACTCTAACACCAGTCACAGATTGTAGGTTCAAAGTTGTTCTCCAACTTCCCTTTTCACTTGGGTAGCACTGATGTGTGACTAGGTACCACTTTTTGATTGTGAAGTCATAAGTAAGTTATGGACATTCACTCCCAACGTGAAATGGAACCTATAGGGTCACACAAATAGGATTGACCTGAAAGAGGAGTTTATCCAATAATGTTTTTTAGATTGATTACTAAAGGGTTTAGGTACTCAATTAAACATTCAATCAATAGACTTGACTCAGAATCATCAAGTTCAAGTGTTGAACCAACTTATTAGAGTGTCAGATTGATTGAGCACAAACTGGACCACCAACCGACCGGTTCACTGGGTGAACCGATTGGCTCATGGTTAGTGAGATGATCGGTTCACTCTAGTAAATCGATCGACTCATCTGGACCAACTGAGCAAGTGTTGGGTTTCCCAGTTTGGGAGAAAAGTTTCCCATTTCACCTATTCAATTCCATTGGGATAAGAATTAATCTTCACATTAATTTGAAATGAAATAGGAAAGTGAATTGTAGCCACGTCTGGGAGGTCAAATGACTAGTTCACTTGGTGAACTGATCAGCTCACCTGGCCAGTCGAGCGATTCACCTATGAACCAACCGGTTCTCCTGCCGCAGTGCAAACAGTTCATGAAAAATCCAAACCCTTCTACTCCCGCATAGACTGGGAACCTTGGCCCTGCCCTCTACTATAAATTGAGGGGTATAGGGGGCTTCTCATAATGCACAACTCAGAACATCAATTTCTCTACAAAGTTGTTGTCCTCTCCGGTTGTGGTAACCAAGAGAGCCTAAGAAAGTGCCGCCCGAATAGGGAGGAGGCACATCGAGGGAAAGACAACTATAGAACAACAACTGGTTGTGGGAGAGTGTGTCGATGACTAGTACATCGATAGAAGGGGACAACTCCTTCTAGTTCATTCATTAGAATGACTAGAGTTCCTGGTAGTCCATGTGGACTATCTATAGAGGCGGGAGATTTCTACCACTCAGGAGGATGACCGTGAACCACAGTCCGGGTCAAGACCAAGTGTTGCATAGGCGTCGTTGAAGACTAGGTGGTCGAAGGCTGCACTAGTTGCCATGTATTGTCACTGAGCAACCCTCAGGACCAATATATCTCGCTAAACCATCCTTCCTATTGCATAGTTTTTGATGTGATCTGCTGGTTATGGGTTTGTGGTTAGAGAAATTTTTTGTTTTTGCTGCATGTTCATGTCCCACAAAACTTAAAAGTTTCAGAATAATTGCAGATGATAGATTATCCTAAAACACCGAAAAACAAAATGTTGATTAGTATAACAAATTATACTGGTAAGTGGGGAAACCAAAAGTTTGCATATAATTGTAACAACATAACCACAATAATTATTTTTTATAAAGCAAAATTTACATTTTCTTCGTAACTTCTAAACCATTTTTACTCAACCTCTGGTATACCCTCTCTTAGGATTTTATACCTGTAGCAGACTTTAGGCTACCTCTTATCCTGGAGCTAGGTGCCTCATTGGCCACCTCTCAATCTAGAGCTAGGTGCCATTAGGTCTTCCCAACCTGGGGCTTGACCACTTATGACCTTCCCAACCTGGGGCTTGGTCCTTTAGTCGTCATCATGACTTTACTCATATTTTCATTCACAATTTCTAGAGTTGGTATGGGGGTTGGAGCAAGTTATAAGCTTTATAAGGTGATATCCATAGTCACTTTGTAGATTGCAGGAATTAAAGTTCATCTAAGCATTTAATTTCAAGCAATTGATAAAACCTCAGAAATAGCTAGGCAACTAGATCGATTAGTCATAAGCGTAACCACATACCTTGATCAATAGTATAGATGTCCAAGAAAAATCAAGCAATCAAGCAATCAACCAAGAAAGCTACCCTGAAAGTTAATGCAATACACCCATTTATTATTATTTTATCCAAATCATCCTTAAGACTGACTTGGTCCTCAAGTTAGGGTTTTTAGTTCAACATTAGGGTTTTATTAGGGTTCTGGCTCCCCAAACCCTAGTTTCAAATTTTCATGTTTCATTAGGTTACAAACCCTAATCCTTCATTAAATACACCTTTTATTTCAAGGAAACCTTAATTTATCAAATTATGGGTTGCTAAATTCAAGTAACCTTCAAGTTGCTCGTTTTATTCATAAAAGATCAATCTTTGATCAACAATAACAATTGGACATATTAAGATCATCAATTCTAAAAAATTAGAGTTCTAGTTCATTTAACAAATTAAAGATGCAATCGATGCCATCTTTAAGCACTTTTCAAACTAGAAGCATATTTTGACCCTAAATATTTTTATTAAATTCTACACAGTTTTCTGATCATTTTTCACTTATAACATGTCATCATTGGATCATCCTACCAATTACTATGATTTTTATCAATTAAATACATTCTGGCTAATCGCAAACCACCACCTAGGTAGGGAGCCTCTGGTTCCACCCTACCAACTCGACTGGGATAGCCTATCTGCTATTGCTGGGTAGGCAGTCTGCTCGTGTGGCAAACTGGTTGAGTAAGTGAGAAAAAGGATGTAAAGACGATAATAGTCTTACCTCTAAAAGGTGTGCATGAGGGCAAAGTCATCTTTTACCCACAACCCTTCTTCAACCTCTGGAAGTCTTTGTCATGAGCTAGGCAGTCAACTCATGGGTTGACTATGTGAATCCCTCTCTCCCAACTTCAAGCAAGCATGCTTGCTCCTCTGCCCGGGTGCCACAAACTAGAGGAGCTCTTCAATTCCTCCGGAGATGACCTGAGGTGTTGGGATGGAGATGAAGAACACCGGTGTGGAATTGGGGTGAGACAAGGGTGGTGACAGGGTCTGGTGAAGCAATTAGGAGTAGGGACGTCTTCGTTCGATCTCTTGGGTAATCGTAAAAGAATTCGTGGGTTCACTAAGGGGCAACATCCTTGTATTTATACCCATCTTCACTAATAGGGCCGCTTCCAAAGGTAGATTTGGGGGATCCTTATAGACACATCAAACCTAGGTAAAATCTAGGGTAGGTCGATTCAGATTGACCTCATGAAGCCAAGGAAACACTTTCCAAACTTGCTCATTCAATGATCAATGAGGAAATTGATACAAGAAACTCCAGTTCATGCTCCCCTTTTCAAACCAGGAATGAGCTGGGTGATGACAAGTCTACCATCAGATTCATGATCCTGTGGCTGACATAGTGTGTGTCAAATAGTTATTTTCCTAATACAAATCAAAATAACATGACATTTAATACCTTCCATTTGTATTATCCATACTTTAGGGATTTTTCAAATATCCATATCTCTCAAACCATATATCCTTTTCATCCAAAATTTTAAGGGAAAGTCTTTAATTACTTAAACTACCCATGTGCAAAGTTTGGAACCAAAAATCTAAAATAAAATAGACTTTTCTTCATATGCAAGTCATCCTCTTTTAAGGCATACATATGTATTTAAAATTCATGTTTTCTCTTTTTTTCAATTCTATTTTATTTATTTGATTCCTTTTCTTATTAGAAACCAAGTGGAACCAAAAACTAATCAACAGTGGTCATGCATACCACTTTCTAGAGAATTCTACACAATTCTTACATATGCACACAATTATCTTCTATTTCTTTTTCCTTTCACTTATTATGGGATATCTTTTATCCTTTTTCCCTTTTTTAATTATTGGATTTATCAAAATAGTATGAACCACCACTACTACAGAAGTGCCTTTTAGTGTCGGTTGTTTAACCCCCTTTGGCGTCGGTTTCTGAATGACGCCTATGTGGGCGCTGCTAAAAGGTTGGACACTTCAGCGTAGGTTAAAAAACCGACGCCTATTTAACATCAAGGCGTCGGTTTATTATAAAACACCGACTCCAAAAGGGTTCGCGCCACAGAAAATGGCGTCATCTAGGACGCTTTCTGCGTCGGTTATATACTAAAAAACCGACGCAGAAAAGTGTCCTAGATGACTCCCATTTCCTGTAGCGCGAACACTTTTGGCGTCGGTGTTCAACAAAAAACCGACGCTGTAAGTCTGTGCTGACGGTTATCGGTAAATAACCGACGCCTATATCTATTTTTGTTTTTATAAATCTGTTTGCAGGCCTACTGTGGCTGGTCAGCAGGATGAGAACCTGCAGTTCAGTTTTCTGAACTGCAGGTTTACGACATCCATTGATATCAGCCTACAAACAGGCCACAAACCTGCAAAGTTAACATAAAAAGATTCACACAAGTAGATACATTCAGACATCAATTCAATTGTCACGTTCACACATATAGAATCATTCAAATACATGTTTTAACATTCAGAAACATTCATTTACAAAGTATCATTCATCATCACTATCAACATCCCAATTATATCTTACAGTTTATGACCCCACATGCCTTCCTCCCCAGTTCCTGCCGCTAGACAACCACACAATGGATCCAAGAGGATATGCAGGAATTTGCCAAAGACTATAGGCTGAGTTAACTATTGAGTTAACTCAGCCTATAGTCTTTGGCGAACGCCTGCAATCCTCTTGGATCCATTGTGTGGTCGTCTAGCGGCAGGAACTGAGGAGGAAGGCATGTGGGGTGATAAACTGTCAGGACTAGCACAGCAAGTTGCGATGGAGGTGGAGACGACGACGACGGTGGTGCTTCAGGCGACGCCTGCTTGGCCGGGTAGGGCTCGGCGAAAGGGTTCAACTGCGGCATGGCTTCGATGTAGTAGAGGGAAGGGAGGGGTTCAGAATCCTACGAGAAACGTTTAGAGATGAGGATATTACTGCAGAGGAGGAGGAAACGGTAGACGATATCTCGAGTTGGAATGTCCTCTCCGCGCATCAAGTTGCTCCAGTGCTTCAGTGGGTACATGTGCATCATCAACCTAAAATTTGACAAAAATAAACACACTAAATTAGCATTTGTATTAAAAAAGCAAACATTTGGATATATGACATAACTAGAAGATAATGAATTTTATAGAAATACAGGATATGTTTTTAGAACTTACATTGGTATCCTCGCCATGCTCGTCATGGACAACATGCTCATCATGGACTTCATGCTCATCATGAACATCATTCTCATCATGGTCAGCCATCTGAAAATGTCATTAAAAAGGCAAACATTTAGCATTTGTATCAACTAGAAAAAGGAAAACATTTAGCATTTGTATAAATTAGAAAAAGGAAAACATTTACCATTTGTATAAACATACATGTCTCTAAAATTGTGATCTTTTATCAATTAACAATCCTTCGTTGTGATCTCCGCGCACATATAAGTCATCATTAGCTTCAATATTTTGTGGAGTTGGCAACCCAAATGAGAATGGACTGGAGTCATCATACTTATCATAGTACTCTTCTTCATCTATAGGATCTTCAATGAACTGTCTTTTACCATGAAGAACAACCGACCATTTATCATTTGCAGGATCATCGATATAGAATATTTGTTTTGCCTGTGATGCCAATATGAATGGTTCAGCCTTCTCGCCAATCATTTCAAAGTTCACCAAAGTGAAACCCAATTCATCCACTATAACTCCTTTGGTGTTATCAACCCAATTACATTTAAAGAGCGGAATATTGAAATCTATGTAGTCAAACTCCCAAATGTCTTCAATGACATCGTAATATGACATTTTAGCTTCACGTGGACTCTTATCCTTTGCACTTGCAAAGTACATAGTTGACGCTTGAAGAGTGACCCCACTATTTTGGATGACACTCTTATCATCTTGGCGCTTTGTGTAATATGTGAATCCATTAATGTCAAACCCTTCATAAGACATAACATTCGGTTTTGGTTTAAAGGAGAGACATTTGATAGTTTCTGTAATATCATTTGGTGTTTGAGATAGTTGATGTAAGACTTTATCTTCAAACCACTTAGTAAAAGTCTTATTATGCTCTCTAGCAAGCCACATTGAACTTGCTCGAGGATGTTGTCTCTTTATGAAATTGGTATGTTCCTCGATATAAACACTCACTTCGTCCATATTATGTAAAATATACAAGTGAGCTTGTTCCAACTGCTCACGGCTGATTACTTTCACCCGTGATCCCAAAATTCCTTTGCCCTCCTCAATATTCTTGTCATTATTAGGAGTGTCATTACCACTGAGAAAGTCATTGCAGAAATCCATAACCTCTCTCGCCACATAACCTTCAATAATACTCCCTTCAGGACGATAACGGTTTCGAACATCACCTTTAAAAATGCTCATGTATCGTTCAAAGGGATACATCCAATGCAAGAAAACCGGTCCCAAGATTTTCACTTCCCTAGTCAAGTGGACAACAAGATGTACCATGATATCAAAGAACGAAGGAGGGAAATACATCTCAAGCTGACATAGGGTAACAACCACTTCTCTTTGCAAATTATCGAGAGTATCAGGGTCAATAACTTTGCTGCATAGACTGTTGAAAAAGAAACAAAGTCTGGTAATTGCAAACTTTACATGCTTCGACAATATAGATCGAATTGCCACGGGCAATCTTTGTTGCATTAGAGTGTGACAATCATGAGATTTAAGACCTATCAACTTCAGATCTTTCATTGATACCAATCTACGGATGTTGGATGAGTAACCATGTGGCACCTTAACATTTACCAAGCATTCACAAAAAGTTTTCTTCTCCTTTCTAGACAACGTGTAACAAGCGGGAGGTAAGTATGTTCTTTTATTACCCATTTCACGTAATTCTGTTAATTCTGACCTTATTCCCATTTCACGTAATTCTGACCTTATTCCCATTTCACGTAATTCTGTTAATTCTGACCTTATTCCCATTTCACGTAGGTCCAGTCTGGATTTTATCCCATCTTTAGTCTTACCTGGTATATTTAATAGAGTACCAATGATGCTATCACAGACATTTTTCTCAACGTGCATTACATCGATACAATGCCTGACTGACAAAGAACTCCAATAAGGAAGATCCCAAAATATTGACTTCTTTTTGAATGAAGAATTGTCACTCCGTGTGGCCATACTACATTGTGATTTCTTACCAAATTCATTGACAATGTCTTTTACTCTTTCATAAACAACATCCCCTGGTATAGGTTTAGGTGCACTCCGTTCATCATTCCATCCATTGAATGCTTTGCACTTCCTACGATACGGATGGAATTTTGAAAGAAACCTTCGATGACCAAGATATACAGTCTTGCCGCCAAATTTTAGTCTTATTGAATCAGTGTTTTCTTCACATATAGGACACGCTTTAGCTCCTTTGACACTATATCCAGACAAATTCCCATATGCCGGAAAGTCATTAATAGTGCAAAACAACATAGCATGCAAACGAAATGTCTCTCTTGCTGAAGCATCATAGGTCATCACACCTTCAGCCCAAAGTTTCTTTAAGTCATCAATCAAAGGTTCAAGATAAACATCGATATCATTTCCGGGTTGTTTAGGGCCCGATATCAACAATGACAACATAACGTACTTATTTTTCATACACAGCCAGGGAGGAAGATTGTATATAACAAGCATGACTGGCCAAGTGCTATGTTGGCTGCTCAATGTCCCGTACGGATTCATCCCGTCTGTACAAAGCCCAAGTCTTAGATTTCTGACTTCTTCACCAAATTCAGGGAACAATACATCAATCTTCTTCCACTGTGGGGAATCAGACGCATGTCGTAGGATCCCATCATTATTTTTCTTAACATCTGCATGCCACCTCAAATTCTTCGCATCTTTCGGATTTGCAAACAAGCGTTGAAACCGTGATGTTATAGGTAGATACCACAACACCTTGGCAGGAGAACCAGTTTTGGACTCCCCCGAAGTCGTCAATTTATATCGTGACGCACCACATTTTGGACAATCTTTCAAATCTACATAGTCCTTTTGAAATAATACACAATCATTCGGGCATGCGTGTATCTTTTTGGCCTCCATTCCCATTGGGCACAACATTTTCTTTACCTGGTATGTTGAGATTGGCAGCTCGTTTCCTTCAGGAAGAATTTCTTTCAACAAAGTCAACAATTCAGTGAAGCTTTTGTCGCTCCATCTATTGTTAGCTTTCAACTTATACAATCTCAGCACAGCGCTAAGCTTCGTAAACTTAGCACAGCCTGTGTATAACGGTATCTCAGCATCATGCACAATGTTTGTAAAGATAGGAGGTGGATCGGTGTGCTCTACCCTACAACTATCCACCATCGCATCAACAATGTCTGCTGGAACTGGTTCGTTCACATTTACGTCATCGGAGGCAATTTCTTCTTCCACCCAAGCACTGCTATTGACATCTACTGGATTCAATTTTGAAATCTCTCCATGCCAGTGCCATTCTGTATAGCCTTGTACAATCCCGTTGCACATGACATGACTTTTGATTTCCTCACCAGTGTTGACTTTCAAGTTGTTACCGCAATGCCTACATGGACAGTAGAACCTATCTGTAGGTTTTTTCCTATGTTCCTCGGCAAATCTAATAAACTGATCAAGACCAGATATAAACTCTGGGGTGCAACGATTACGAATGGACATCCATGATCTATCCATTCTATGATCAGAGAAAGCAAGTATATATTAGGAAAGCAAGTATATATTAGGAAACAAGTATATAAGCAAGTATGTCATATTACAGTTCATCATTAAGAAAGATATAAGCAAGTATGTCGTATTAAAATAGACTAAACAATAAAAGAATTTTTTTTTGAGGCAAGACAATATGAGAAA
The DNA here is from genome assembly GCA_963693085.1 of Alisma plantago-aquatica. Lineage (NCBI taxonomy): Eukaryota > Viridiplantae > Streptophyta > Magnoliopsida > Alismatales > Alismataceae > Alisma > Alisma plantago-aquatica. Next base: position 656,872,846 of record OY856411.1, read on the forward strand.
ATAGTAGTGTAATCATGTAAATGGGAACATTCATGGGAACACACACTTCAGTTATAAGCATTCATGTAGCAACTTACAGTTCCATTCATGGGAACACACACTTTAGTTATAACAATAACTAAACAAAGGGGTTGGTGTACCCCTAAACATGCGCATAAACTATAGGCAACATGGATAGAATTTCATAGTTTCAAACATGCAATAATTCACAATGCAATGTTATAAACTATAGGCAACATGGATAGATGAAATAAATAAACATCCAGCATCTATCACTTATTCAATCTTCAAGAAACCTTGACAAACATCCAACATCTATCACTTATATAATTTGCATGTATATACACCCTAAAGTGCCACAAATCATATAATAAAACTATCATGTTATGATATTAGGACCACTTAAAGCAGATTAGGCACATTAAGCAAGCAGAGTAGGGAGCCAATTTCGTGCAAGCAGATTAGGCAAGCATATTTGGTCAGCACATAAAGAACCAATTTCGCGCCTGGGTAGGTCTGCAGGTACATGGGCAAGAAGAGTAGGGTGAGGTCGAGCTGGTTGAGTATGTGGGTGGCGGCCGACGAGCTCCAGAACCAGCGGCAGTGACTCCGACAAGCAGGAGCGTCAGCCGCAGCAGGCAGGCAGGCGGCCAGGCGGCGGCAGGCAGGCAGCGGCCAGGCGGAGGAGAAGGAGAAGGGGGTACGGCGGCGCCGGTTCTCAGGCGTGGCAGGCAGGTGGGCACCAGGCGTTGCGGCGGCGCCGGTTGTCAGGCGTGGCGGCGGCGCAGGCGGTTGGAGCAGCAGGGCGGGCAGCAGGGGTGCCAGAGAAGAAACGCGTCGGAGAGGGGCGCCAGAGAGGGGACGCCGGAGATGGGGCACCGGAGAGAAGCGCCGGAGAGAAGCGCCGGAGAAAAACTAGTAGCAGCAGCAGAGAAATCGCCGGAGAAATCGCCGCAATAGGGAAATAGGGTAGCAATGAAACATAAGAAAGGGGAAGAGTCGGGCGATCGAAGGTTATGAAGTTCCCAAATAGCGTCGGTTGTTTACAAAAACCGACGCCTAAACATCTTTACCGTCGGTCGTTCGCAACATCCGATGTCCATTTGGACGATATTTTCGTGAAAATGTTTGGCGGGAACCACCTTCAGCGTCGGTGATTAAAGGACGACCGACGCGGAAAAGGACACTTTTCGCGCAAATTTCCATCGCACATAAGCGTCGGTGTTTTAACTACAGACTCGACGCCGAAAGTGACATTATTTTTTTCGCTCGAAAATTGGATGACATTAGGCGTCGGTTTTTTATAAACAACCGACGCTGTATACAAAGCGGTACCCGTGTTTGGCTGGTCTTTGAATATAGACGTCGGTTCTTCTAAATAACCGACGCCTTTAATATAAGGCGTCCGTGTTCCTTAATAACCGACGCCCAGAAAAGCGACACTGAATGCTATTTCTGTAGTAGTGCACAAAATCATACATCCAAGGGAAATTTGCAAAGGAATCCATTCTTTAACAACAAAGCATACAAATTTCCATTCAAGCATGTTTCTCTAGCATAATTGCATTTCAATTTATTTAGATAGATGCAAAATTGAGGTTGTAACATCTATTCCAATGCAAGAAATTTAAGATGGAGAGATGATACCAACTATTTATACTCCAACAACAAAAATGTGTAGATTGGTCACTACCAATAAACTTTGGAGACAATAAGTCCATCAACAATTATCATACCAACAAAATTTTAACACATAAATGCCTAGTTTTCTACAAAAACAACTGGAATTGCAATGACACTTGAAAAAATCTTATCCAAAGTATATCCTTTTATGTCTCAACTTAAATCAAGAAAAAGATATAGAGAAACTACAAACAACCTCAGATTCCAAGTTTGGTGTGAAAGATATATGTTTTGAGTGTTATGCCTTTTTTGAATGTCTAACATATGATATGGTTGATGATAAACTTGTTTTGTCTCAAGTTCCAGAATACTAAAACTTAGTTTTTAAATCCATGTCCAAAAGTTATAACCTTGAAAAAAATGTTCAAGTAGCAATGCTAATAGAGAAACTCCCACCTTCATAGAAGGATTTCTCCAGGACCCTTAGACATAGACAAGGGAATAATGGAATCCTTAGTTATCCCTAAACTGAGGATAGACATAGGAATAAGACAAGAAGTCTAACCCTACCATCAATATGGTTTTAGATGATAAAACCAAGAAGAAGCCTAACCCCTCCAATTTGAATAAGAAATATAAACATTCTTTTAAGGGCCACAAGCGCCACCAAAGTCAAAGTAATAAACAATAACAAAAATTAAGGAGATAAATGTGTGTGCTTTGTGTGTGATAAATTAGCCACATAGAGAATGTGTGCACATTTCACAAAGCTCAAATAAAGGAGAATGTCCATGATCCTAAAAATCCTCTAGTAAATATGATAGTTGTGAGGGCGGTCCCTTCCTCTTTTGTAGACAATATAACAAATTCAACTATTCTCTTTACTAACTTCTTCTGATTGGCACTTAGACTCTGGTACCACCTGTCATATTTGTTTTAATCAATCCATCTTTTCTTCCTACCAGTCCGAATCTGACAGAGTGGTCAAGTGGGGAGATCATTCATCCACCATCATGATTGCATGCTATGGACATGTTGACATAAAGCTTACATCTGAAACACTCTTAGACTACTTGATGTTCAACATGTTCTTTCTTTCTGTAAAAAAATAATTCGTCAATTTGTACTACAACATTCTGGTTGTACCTTGTTGTGACAAGACAATTGTATTTTTATTTATAACAATGGTTCTTATATCAATCTAGATTACCCTTGTAGTTTCCTTATTAAATTATCTTCTATTTCATGTAATACTTCCTTTTTGAAGAAATATCTTCTATTTTTTTGTTTCTGAAACTAGTGACATTTGGTATGTACATCTTGGTTATGTAAACAAAAATATGATTTTTTTACATATAGGTATGTATTAGGTCACCTGAGTGACATCAGGACATATTAGGGCTCAAATATGAGACGATTCTTGGAACTCATTTTATCATTCATAAACATTTACTGATTTATAGCCACGAGTACAATTTGGGTCACAAAAGATAATGTTTGAACACTAAACCCCTAGAGATCAACACGATATTTTTATGTATCTTTCAAGGAGTCATGTGTGTTCACTACTACAGAAATAGCGTTCAGTGTCACTTTTCTGGGCGTCGGTTATTAAGGAAAACCGACGCCTATAATATCAGGCGTCGGTTATGTAGGCAAACCAACGTCTATATTCGAAGACCAGCCAGACACGAGTACTTCTTTGTATTCAGTGTCGGCTGACTATAACCGACCGACGCCTAAAAGCGCCCACAAAATCCAATTTTCAGACGAAAAAAATTTGGGCCACATACAACGTCGGTGTTTTAACTATTAACCGACGCCTATTTAAAATGAAATTTTGCATGAAAAGTTCCACTTTAGGTGTCGGTTATCCTTGGATAACCGACGCTGATAATGGTTCCCGCCAAATAATTTAGGGTAAAAGTTTTCTATTTGGGCGTCGGCGTTTTACTATTAACCGACACTAAAGCATAATAGGCGTCGGTTGTGTAGATAACCGACGCCGTTGATCAACTTAATAGACTCGATACCTGACTCTTCCCCCTTTCTTCCTGTTTCATCACGACTTCTCTTCTGTGCTGCTGCTCGCCGCCGTTCTCCCAAAATCACCCATCGTCGGTTGCTGCTGCTCGCCGCCGCTGCTCTGGTTCTCTTCTGCTCACCGGCGCCGCTGCCCGCCGCCCGCCGCTGCTGCTTCTTCTCCTGGTGCTTCTCCGGCCGGCGCCTGCTGCTTCTCCGACCGTCAGTTACTTCTGCCCGCCGCCCGCCCCTGGTCGTTTGTTGCTGTCGCTGCCACTGCTGCTCTAGCTCCTCCACACGCTGCTGCCACCGGCGGTCCTCTCCGCACTAGCTCCAGGTAGCGCTACCTCTCCTTCTCCCTAGCTATTTACCAACATGCAGCAAGCACGACCATGGCTGTGTTGGCCTACCACGGCCGTGGCTGTGTTGGCCTACCACGGCCATGCTGTCCAGCATGGCCGTGGTAGGCCAACACAGCCACGGCCGTTACCACGACCGTGCTGTCCAGCATGGCCGTGGTAGGCCAACACAGCCACGGCCGTGCTTGTTGTTGGTAAGGATATGAACAAATTTTCATGTAATGTTTTATGTAAATCCTAGGATATGAACAAATTTTTTGCTTGCATATATTTTTGCTTCTAATCCTAATGTTTGACTTTATTCAGTAAATTTTGATGCATGTTGAAATAAGATTTAAACTTGTAAATTCTAGCATCCTAATTTGATTTGATTAAACCTAACATTGATGAAACCCTAACATCAATTGTGATGAAACCCTAACATTAATTGTGATGAAACTCTAACATGTACATATCTATTATTGTGTTTGTTGGCCTAGAAACCCGTCCAAGATTGACTCATTAGGAGTAGATCTTGGATAGTCCCCGATTTGAGACTGTTCTTGAACACCTAATCTCACTTAGGATGTAAGTGTATAATGTGTATTGGGTTTTCGGGAAAATTTTGGTAGCATTTCCCCGTTTGTTCTCTAAGTACATATGTACTTAGAGAACAGCGGAGAAATGCTGCCGAAATTTTCTCGAAAACCCAATACACATTATACACTTACTAGTGAGATTAGGTGTTCAAGAATGGGATAGGTGGTACACATTTATTATATATAAGAATGACATCACATTATACACTTAGGATGTAAGTGTATACCCTAATCTTTTCCTAATATATACTTGTTTCCTAATATATACTTGTTTTCTCTGATCATAGAATGGATAGATCATGGATGTCCATTCGTAATCGTTGCACCCCAAAGTTTATATCTGGTCTTGATCAGTTTATTAGATTTGTCGAGGAACATAGGAAAAAACCTACAGATAGGTTCTACTGTCCATGTAGGCATTGCGGTAACAACTTGAAAGTCAACACTGGTGAGGAAATCAAAAGTCATGTCATGTGCAACGGGATTGTACAAGGCTATACAGAATGGCACTGGCATGGAGAGATTTCAAAATCGAAACCAGTAGATGTCGATAGCAGTGCTTGGGTGGAAGTAGAAATTGCCTCCGATGACGTAAATGTGAACGAACCAGTTCCAGCAGACATCGTTGATGCGATGTTGGATAGTTGTAGGGTAGAGCATACCGATCCACCTCCTATCTTTAGAAACATTGTGCATGATGCTGAGATACCGTTATACACAGGCTGTGCTAAGTTTACGAAGCTTAGCGATGTGTTGAGATTGTATAAGTTGAAAGCTAACAATAGATGGAGCGACAAAAGCTTCACTTCATTGTTGACTTTGTTGAAAGAAATGCTTCCTGAAGGAAATGAGCTGCCAATCTCAACATACCAGGTAAAGAAAATGTTGTGCCCAATGGGAATGGAGGCCAAGAAGATACACGCATGCCCGAATGATTGTGTATTATTTCAAAAGGACTATGTAGATTTGAAAGATTGTCCAAAATGTGGTGCGTCACTGTATAAATTGACGACTTCGGGGGAGTCCAAAACTGGTTCTCCTGCCAAGGTGTTGTGGTATCTACCTATAATATCACGGTTTCGACGCTTGTTTGCAAATCCGAAAGATGCGAAGAATTTGAAGTGGCATGCAGATGTTAAGAAAAATAATGATGGGATCCTACGACATGCGTCTGATTCCCCACAGTGGAAGAAGATTGATCTATTGTACCCCAAATTTGGTGAAGAAGATAGGAATCTAAGACTTGGGCTTTGTACTGATGGGATGAATCCGTACGGGACATTGAGCAGCCAACATAGCACTTGGCCAGTCATGCTTGTTATATACAATCTTCCTCCCTAGATGTGTATGAAAAATAAGTATGTTATGTTGTCGTTGTTGATGTCGGGCCCTAAACAACCCGAAAATGATATCGATGTTTATCTTGAACCTTTGATTGATGACTTAAAGAAACTTTGGGATGAAGGTGTGATGACCTATGATGCTTCAGCAAGAGAGACATTTCGTTTGCACGCTATGTTGTTTTGCACTGTTAATGACTTTCCAGCATATGGGAATTTGTCTAGATATAGTGTCAAAGGAGCTAAAGCGTGTCCTATATGTGAAGAAAACACTGATTCAATAAGACTAAAACATGGAGGCAAGACTGTATATCTTGGTCATCGAAGGTTTCTTTCAAAATTCCATCCGTATCGTAGGAAGCGCAAAGCATTCAATGGATGGAATGATGAACGGAGTGCACCTAAACCTATACCAGGGGATGTTGTTTATGCAAGAGTAAAAGACATTGTCAATGAATTTGGTAAGAAATCACAATGTAGTATGGCCACACAGAGTGACAATTCTTCATTCAAGAAGAAGTCAATATTTTAGGATCTTCCTTATTGGAGTTCTTTGACAGTCAGGCATTGTATCAATGTAATGCACGTTGAGAAAAATGTCTGTGATAGCATCATTGGTACTCTGTTAAATATACCAGGTAAGACTAAAGATGGGATAAAATCCAGACTGGACCTACGTGAAATGGGAATAAGGTCAGAATTAACAGAATTACGTGAAATGGGTAATAAAAGAACATACTTACCTCCCGCTTGTTACACGTTGTCTAGAAAGGAGAAGAAAACTTTTTGTGAATGCTTGGTAAATGTTAAGGTGCCACATGGTTACTCATCCAACATCCGTAGATTGGTATCAATGAAAGATCTGAAGTTGATAGGTCTTAAATCTCATGATTGTCACACTCTAATGCAACAAATATTGCTCGTGGCAATTCGATCTATATTGCCGAAGCATGTAAGGTTTGCAATTACCAGACTTTGTTTCTTTTTCAACAGTCTATGCAGCAAAGTTATTGACCCTGATACTCTCGATAATTTGCAAAGAGAAGTGGTTGTTACCCTATGTCAGCTTGAGATGTATTTCCCTCCTTCGTTCTTTGATATCATGGTACATCTTGTTGTCCACTTGACTAGGGAAGTGAAAATGTTGGGACCAGTTTTCTTACATTGGATGTATCCCTTTGAACGATACATGAGCGTTTTTAAAGGTGATGTTCGAAACCGTTATCGGCCTGAAGGGAGTATTATTGAAGGTTATGTGGTGAGAGAGGTTATGGATTTTTGCAATGACTTTCTCAGTGGTAATGACACTCCTGATAATGACAAGAATATTGAGGAGGGCAAAGGAATTTTGGGATCACGGGTGAAAGTAATCAGCCGTGAGCAGTTGGAACAAGCTCACTTGTATATTTTACACAATCTGGACGAAGTGAGTGTTTATATCGAGGAACATACCAATTTCATAAAGAGACAACATCCTCGAGCAAGTTCAATGTGGCTTTCTAGAGAGCATAATAAGACTTTTACTAAGTGGTTTGAAGATAAAGTCTTACATCAACTATCTCAAACACCAAATGATATTACAGAAACTATCAAATGCCTCGCCTTTAAACCAAAACCGAATGTTATGTCTTATGAAGGGTTTGACATTAATGGATTCACATATTACACAAAGCGCCAAGATGATAAGAGTGTCGTCCAAAATAGTGGGGTCACTCTTCAAGCGTCGACTATGTACTTTGCAAGTGCAAAGGATAAGAGTCCACGTGAAGCTAAAATGTCATATTACGGTGTCATTGAAGACATTTGGGAGTTTGACTACATAGATTTCAAAATTCCGCTCTTTAAATGTAATTGGGTTGATAACACCAAAGTAGTTATAGTGGATGAATTGGGTTTCACTTTGGTGAACTTTGAAAAGATTGGCGAGAAGGGTGAACCATTCATATTGGCATCACAGGCAAAACAAATATTCTATATCGATGATCCTGCAAATGATAAATGGTCGGTTGTTCTTCATGGTAAAAGACAGTTCATTGAAGATCCTATAGATGAAGAAGAGTACTATGATAAGTATGATGACTCCAGTCCATTCTTAGTTGGGTTGCCAACTCCACAAAATATTGAAGCTAATGATGACTTATATGTGCGCGGAGATCACAATGAAGGATTGTTAATTGATAAAAGATCACAATTTTTAGAGACATGTATGTTTATACAAATGCTAAATGTTTGCCTTTTTCTAGTTTATACAAATGCTAAATGTTTGCCTTTTTCTAGTTAATACAAATGCTAAATGTTTGCCTTTTTCTAGTTAATACAAATGCTAAATGTTTGCCTTTTTAATGACATTTTTAGATGGCTGACCATGATGAGCATGATGTCCATGATGAGCATGAAGTCCATGATGAGCATGCTGTCCATGACGAGCATGGCGAGGATACCAATGTAAGTTCTAAGAACATATCCTGTATTTCTATAAAATTCATTATCTTCTAGTTATGTCATATATCCTATATTTCTATATTGGGCTAATTCAGTGTGTTTATTTTTGTCAAAATTTAGGTTGATGATGCACATGTACCCACTGAAGCACTGGAGCAACTTGATGCGCAGCACCAAACACTTAACAAGAAAAGGGGCATCACTATGTTGAAGAAGTTAATAGCGCTAAGTGGCAGTGGATCCAAATTGGTTGTGGACTTTGATAATGGAGGAAATGCAATTGGAGTGAACCACAATAATTTTGTAAACTATCTTGGGTGTACCACTCGGAGCCATTGTGGTGTTAAGTATGATAATTGGCATAAAGTTCCTCAGGGGAAAAAAGACTTGATATGGAAGGATTTATGCGTGAGTTATTATTATTTGCAATTCTATTTTGTAGATTACAAATTCTATTATTTGCAATTCTATTTTGGATACTAGTTAATAACATTTCTATTTTACAGAATCTGTTTGCATTGGATGAGAAGTTGCATCGTAAAAGTGTGATGCAACGTGCTGGAAAGATGTTTAGGAATTATAGGACAAATCTGAACAGAGAATACATAAAAGAGGGTGATAAGAAGAAGTCAGCCCTTGAACAATGGAACTTCTTGGACAAAGAAGATTGGGACAATTTTGTTGCTTCAAGAAAATCTGAAGAATTCAAGGTATTAGGCATCACTCCCAATTTAATTAATATACATTGTATTCACCTATTCAAGATTAACATTTAGTGCTACTAACCAAATCATTAATGTGCATACTAACTAGGCCCTCAGTGACGCACAAAAAGCAAGGCGTGCACTGAATGTGCATGACCACACTATGGGTCCAAAAGGCTATGCAAGCGTTCGCCAAAGACTACAGGCGGAGTCTGCGGCTACTCAGGAGTCTGCTCCTACTCAAGAGTCTGCCACACCCATGCCTCTCCATGATATCTGGATAGCTGGGAGGCAAAACAAGAAGGGTGAAATAAAGAAGCCCGTAACTACTGAGGCGGCTGCGAAAATGGTAAAATACAACTCTTAGAGCAATCGTTTGAATATTAATTATTTGTGGTGTTAACTTACCAATTTCTGTTGATGGTGATTAGCGGGAGCTGCACGAGAAGAGGAAACAAGGCACGTTCATCCCTCAGGGCACAATGGATGAATTGACAGTTGCTCTGGGTAACCCAGAGCATCCTGGACGTGTTAGGGGTGCAGGCGCTGGTGTGGAAATCAAAGCATTCTTTGGGCCATCCCAGTGCAAACCCAGAGCGGGACTTTCTCAAGAAGAGGTAACCTATTCTTTTTTTAGAATGTTACTGCAAAAGGAAATTCAATAATAAGAAGCTAATGTTTCTTTTATCCATGTATAGGAGAATAAGAGAGTCGAGGATATAGTTGCTAAGAAGGTCAACAATGTAGTTGCTGAGAAGGTCAAGGAAGAATGGCTGCGGTGGCAGGCATCTCAGGCTTCCAATCAGCCTATGGCGACCCACTCTTCTCCTGATGCACAGACTGCGAGTAATCCTAGAGACCCATCGCCTAACACGTCTGCTGTAAGTATTGTTTATGACATTGTAGCTAGTCTTTTCAAGATGATATGTATATATGTATAACATTCTTTACGTAAATTTGTAGGCATTGAAGCCATGCCGCTTAAGAATACAAGACTATGTTGTTGCAGAGGTGCATGCTTACCCATCCCTTCCTGGGGAAAGGTTTCACGGGACTCCAATGCCACAGGGCTACGTTCATGTGGGCCCATTACGTGTGTTACCCGATTGGAGGGAAGCTACATTGCCATATCCCCACCCGGATATTGATACACTTGCTGAGGCAGAAGGCGGGGTCATATTGTGGCCCAAAGCAGATGTCGTCTACACTACTGAAATTGTAAGATAAATTTACATTGATTTAGACTGTTAATGTGTATATATGATGTCAACTGATCTGAAATTATATATACAGGTTAAAAAGAAGACACCAGGAGCACCTAGGCCTCCACCTCCACTTCCCGCATTACCAACTTGGGTTCCAACTGACCTAACATACCCGTTAGGTCCTGCTTGTAGGGGAATGGCATGTTGGCTACGGGCACATAATATACATTGCCCGATAATTGTTTCTTTCGATGCAGATTATGCAGGTCAATCATACGATAGCTCTTTATTTATACAAGATATTATTGAGCTGTTTATGTATGATTGGCTGAATACATCAATGATAGAGACATGGATAAGGTGAGATCTTGTTTATACATCTATATACCTTGTATAAGATCTGGTGATCTGGTTTCTTATATATTAATGCATACGTAATACATGTTTTGCAGCTACTTAGTCAAAGATCATTGCAAACAATTTGCATTTGATCAGGTGGGATTTTTTATTCCATCATTGATTAGTATGGTAGCTAAAGACCCCGATAGTGTTCAACAATACTTTATAGATGCTTTTAAAATTTTCGGTCAGCAAAACAAGAAGATAATAATAGCTCCATTCAATGTCAAGTAAGTTTACTTTATTTATAATTTGGACTTAAGAAAATTCCATTTTTATTGTGCATTTTGAGTTATTAATTGTTAACTTTTTACCTCTAGCGGTAGACATTGGGAGTTACTAGTTATTGTCCCTGGGACGTTCACTGTTTATTATCTAGATCCCGTGGGAAGTACATTAAACACTAAAATTGGACATGTAATGAGAATGCCATTATTCTGGTGAGAAATATTTCATTTTTGTATTTGTTAACATATGTTATTACATTACTATTTACTTATGTAATTTACTGCGTTATATTAACATGTAGGGGTTTAGATGCATTCAAAAAGGCTGGAGGAACGGTCCCAAGGAAAAAGAACCAGCCAATAAATTGGCAGAACGTACAAGTAAGTTCCCGACTCCAATGTATATATTATTGATGTGAATTGTGCTTAGTTGTATTATTTTGTATGTTTCAATTTATAGTGCGCTACACAAGACAATGGCTGGGCATGCGCATACTATGTGATGCGATTTATGCAGATGATTATCAAACATGCCGCATTGGACATCGATACCATACATGAGGTATTATATATAGTCTCATTAGTTAGTATGAAATATATCAATCTTATTTTTATATTATTACTTATGTATATACATCATTCTCTTTGCATGTGTTTAAAACTGACAACACTATAGGTAAACGCTTAAAAAATATACATGCTGCATATACGATGGAAGCATTAAATGAAATAAGAGAAGAATGGGCAAAAGCCATACAAGCAGTGGCAACTGTAAGATATAATTGGGATGTTGATAGCGATAATGAATGATACTTTGTAAATGAATATTTCTGAATGTTAATACATGTATTTGAATGTTTCTATATGTGTGAATGTGAGAATTGAATTGATGTCTGAATGTATCTACTTGTGTGAAATTTTCCTTGGGACTTTTGTAGGTTTGTGGCCTATTTGTAGGCTGATATCAATGGATGTCGTAAACCTGTAGTTCAGAAAACTGAACTGCAGGTTCTCATCCTGCTGACCAGCCACAGCAGGCCTGCAAACTGATATGAAAAAAAAAGATATAGGCGTCAGTTATTTACAAAAAACCGTCAGCAAAGACCTACAACGTCGGTTATTGGATAAACACCGATGCCTAATATTACAAACAACCCGATCGTGCAGGAAAGCACGGCCGTGGTGGAAAAGGCGTCACTTATTCATATAAAACCGACGCCTATAGTACTAAACATGGCCGTGCAGGGAAGCACAGCCGTGTCGTCTTGAAGTATGGCATCGGTTGTTTAGTTGATCACCGACGCAAAACGGGTTCGCGCCACAGAAAACATCGTCATCTAGGACACTTTTTGCATCAATTACCAATTAAACACCGACGCAGAATGTGTCCTAGATGATGCCGTTTTCTGTGGCGTGAACCCTTTTGGCGTCGATTTTCTATAAACAACCGACGCCTCTAAGTTAAATAGGTGTCGGTTAAAAAACCGATGCCAAAGTGTTAGACCTTTAGCGGCGCCCACATAGGCGTCGCTCGGAAATCGATGCCAAAGAGGGTTAAACAACCGACGCTAAAAGGCATTTCTGTAGTAGTGGTTTTTTTTAACAAACCCCTATACAAGTCATTTTGGTGATTCCCTTTGATAGTCACCTTGATCTGCATCGTTCTGGCAGAAAATGTGCCCTCTAGAAGTGCCCAAAACATCCACTCCATAGCTATATCCTTTGTCTCCTCCTCTCCCATTTTTGTGCTCTATTTCAACGAGATAGAATGTGATACTTTTCTTTGAGAAAACTCCCCAAAGATCATAAATGGGGGTTTGGATATCATTAAACCACAATCGTTGAATATGACGTGATTCTCAATCTGCATTGATAGCATAAATTTAGTACCACCAACAAGGTGTTGGTGGCATCGACTTCTCAGCTATCTATAAACCCTTGAACTATGTCATTAGTACCTATAGATGTGTTGATAGCATTGAGTTTCATTCTATGAGTTTTGATGTAATTTAAGTGTTGAAGTTGGTAGCACTGACTGACTTGTTAGTGGAATCGAAACAATTAAACTCGATTACTGTTGATCTCTGGATAGTGATTTGGTTGCAACGACTCCTAGATTTGGTAGAATTGACTCCATGATTGGTAGAATCGAGAGATGTCTTGGTAACACTGAGATTTATGAATTTCCATGTTGAACTTTCATGTCATGTCAATACCATTGAATCTAACCACCTCTTTACTAAAGGGAGTTATTTCTCTTTTACTATTATGCATGTAGTTTTGAGTTTTGGTTGAATAAAATAACACACATGATATAGTCACACAAATCCTTGCAAGTTTAGTTCAATTATCATTTTAGTGAGATAGATATGCAACTAAATCAACAATGATGAACATGTTGCACGTGAAGATGCATTTGACATCATATAGTCCATGGCAATATTCCTTTTCTATGAACAAATCTTTTGAAAATCCATGTCACAACATAGATTACATGGAAATAAATATTGTTGATGGACACCGTACACTTCTTAGAATTAAGAGCCCAAACAAGAAAGAAACTATTATATTAATATGATGTTGATATGCTAGTAGAAAAAGGAACTTTTAATTGAGAAGATTGACAATCCGTCTACCCAGTCCATTATTACAACAACATGAATTGTGATATCTGAATCTACTCTTCTGTCAAATTCACAAGAATCCATTATTGAGTAGTGTAACAATGTTGGGAATTGTGGGGTAGATAACAATATGACCTCTATTCCAATGCAAACAATTTAAGACAGAGAGGTGATACCAAACATTTACACTGCAACAAAAACAATGTGAAGATTTTTCAGTAGCAATAAACTTTGGAGACAACAAGTCCATCAATAGTTATCTTACCAATAAAGTATGAACACGAAAATATCTAGGTTTTTACAACAACAATTGGAATTGCAATGAAACTTGAAAAAAATCTTATCCGAAGTGTAGCCTTGAATGTCTCAACTTAAATCAAGAAAAATGGTGATTTTACAAGTAGCGTATTGATCTTGAAGGATGTATTCGAGGGTTATGTGTTTAGTATATTGTATTTCATGTTCCAAAAATCCAATTTATCATCCTTAAGTTTTGTCCCATATTTCTTACCTTAGAAGCAATAAAATTCCTAATAAAGTAGAGTGCTCCTCCAAGTCCTTGTGGTCTCTCAAGGACATGAAAATTTAAAGATTATTTGGCTTCTATGTGCATCGAGACCATTTAAACAAAACACAGACACACATGTGTTCAGACCTCTCCACCACACCACGACCCAGTTTAGTTCAGTGTCTGTGTGTGATTTATCCTTTTATAAAACAATTTACCTTGGTTTATCGAAAAGGCTTTTGGCTTTCCTTTTACATCATTTGAGTCCATTGACATCCTTAAATACATCAACAATTATCCTCTCTTGTCTATCATTTAAATCCATCCATTAAACACAATATTAAAGATACACATTGGGAAAGATCAACAGTTGCGACGTGCACAATGTGTGTGAGCTTTTATGACGAGGTTCTATAAAGGTGGTTCTCCTTGTAAGGAGACATCCTCTCTCATTTATAAAGACTCAGAAAAATATTAGTAGACATAAAAAGAAAAATTTGCATTCCAATTTTCATGAGTGGAATGCTCCAACATTCCATTCAACCCCCTTTTGTTTTCCTTCATTCCCTGAACCAATTTCTTTGCTACTTGTTGTTATTCTTGCACTAGAGTGCTTTAAAATGTTCACTATTATTCTATGACAAAGGGATAAAGGAATGAGTTTGACACAGTCCACTCGCTTGCATCAGGTGGCTGTACTAGAGTTAAGGTGGCTGAATTGTGGAGATAGACTGTCAGAAAAGCTCATGCTAGGAGCGACATAATCTTTCTTGAAGATAGCATTTCACACACCGTCATATTAGGGTTTGGAGTTTGCATCCTCTAATTGATTGTTGTTTCTCTTTGAATTCATTATTATTATTATTGTTGTTTTTGTATTTTTTGTGGTTAATTGTGTGCCTAAACTCTAGTAAACTTATGTCTAATTATCTAAAAATTATAAGACAGACTCCTTACAGTTGTAAATTAGATCTATTTATTAACTATCTATTAATTTGATATGGACTTGAAACCATGTTATCTCTTGACGATGCTACTTCTTTTTTCCTGATACAATTTTTGAGTTTGTACTTTCATAGTTGGCAATTGAAAATGTGTTTTTGGCTTACCTCCTTGGGCCTTGTTTTTGCGATCTTACACCAGAACAATTTTCTCCCATTGTGCATGAGCCACAACAATGAAACCTCCTTGTTGGAGTGAAACAACCTAAATCTAAATCTAAATCAACTCATGTTGTCCCACTCATGTCTCTAAAGAAACTGACTATTTATGTCATTGTAGGATTCTTCCATCCCTATCCGATGAAATTTATGATATGTACCATAAGATCCCAACCACTCTTGAACTATTGATAGCCTTAGATTCCATGTTTGGTATAAAATATATTAGTCATGAGTGTTATGCCTTAGTTTAATGGCTTAGATGTAATAAGGTTGATGATACACTAGTTTCAGCTCCAGTATTAGAATACCAAAATTTAGTTTCTAAATTCATGGACAAAGGTTATAACTTATAAGAAAACATTCAAGAATCAACCCTAATAGAGAAGTTCCAGGACCCTTAGACAAATACAAGGGAATATGTCCATGTCATCCTTAGTCGAATCCCTAAAAACTGAGGATAGACATAGGAACAAGATAGGAAGTCTAACCCTACTATCAATATGATTTTTGGTGATAAAACCAAGAAGAATCCTAACCCTTCCCATCTGAATAAGAAATCTAAACATTATTTGAAGGGCCACAAGCATCATCAAAATTAGAGTAATAATAATAATAGTGATCAAGAAGAAAAGTTTTTATGCTTTGTGTGTGATATTCCTAGCAACTTAGCAAATGTGAGCATATTTCACAAAAGTCAGAGAAAGCAGAACATCAAGGCTCATAAAATTCCTAAAGTAAATATAATCATTGTGGGGGTGGTCCCTTCTTCTTATTTAAACATTATATAAAATCCAACTATTCTCTTTGTTGACATATCTTGTGAATTCCACATGCCATATTTGTTTTGACCAATCCATCTTTTCTTCCTACCAGAACAAATCCAACATAGTGATCAAGTGGGGAGATCATTCATCGACCATCCTGATTGCAAGCTATGGATGTGTTGACATAAAGCTTACATCTAAAACACTCTTCGACTGCATGATGCTCAAAATGTTCCTTCTTTCTATAGAAATTTATTTCTCCAAGTTGCATTAAACATTCTGGTTATACCTTATTGTGCAAAGGCCATGGTATTTTTATTTCTAGTAATGGCTGTTATCTTAGTCTAGGTTACCTCTGTGTTGGCCTTATTAAATTTTATCTTCTATTTCACTTAATACATATCTTCTACTATTTTATTTTTTTGAAACTAGTGACATTTGGCATTCTCATTTTTATCATGTAAAAAATATGATGGATTGAATGATTAATTTAGATGTGATTCTTGAGACTCAAATTAATATTTATAATAGATGCCAAATTAGTGTTCAAGCAAAGCTTAAATCGGTTCAATTAGTAGATCACAAATACATCATTGCTGGAATCAATTCCTACCGATGTTGTAATCTAAATAATGTTCTTACTCGTGATGGTATCAAATCTAAATAATGTTTTTACTCGTGATGGTATGAGATGCTTTGTAATGTTCATAGATAACTTTTCTAAATGTTGTTCTATTTTCTTGCTGATAATATGAACAATTAGAAAAATTCAGAATCTATAAAATCCAAGTGGAGAAACAATTAGAAAATAATATTAAGAGTGTGAGGTCTAATAGAGGTGATGAATACACTTCCAATGAACTTAACAAGTTTTGCGAGGACAAGGCCTAATACATGAAACCAATGCCCCATATAATCCTCAATCTAATGGAGTAGCTGAGAGGAAAAATAGAACATCAGTTGACACAGTCAAATCAATGCTAGTTGAGTCTAAACTTAGTCAGAGATTGTAAGGGGAAGCTCTTCAAACTACAAACTGCATTCTAAACCATATACCTTATAGACACATTGACAAAACACCCATTGAACTTTTTCTTAACAAGAAACTTTGTTTGAAATACCTCAAAGTGTGGGGGTGTTTGGACAAGGTTAAAATTCTTGGTAATGAAAAAACAAAACTAGGACCTAAAACTATTGATACTATCTACATTGGATATGTTGGAAATAATAATGTTAATATATTCCTAGTGATAAAATATGATATCTCAGACATTAGAATCAACTATATTCTTAAGATTAGACCTATAGATATTGTCTATTATCAAACCATATTTCCTCTTAAGGAAAAGGTTCCTAGATAGGTTAGTGAAGAACCTTCTTCCTCTTCTCAACAAGAATCCATCTACGTTGCAACTTCATATGAATTAGAAGATGAACTCCTTGTTGATGATCCTGTGAGTGACTTAGGTAGGGGTAAAAGGACTAAAGTTGATAAGAACTATGGTCCCAACTTCTATACCTTCTTAGTAGAAGAAGACCCACGTTCTTGTGAGGATGACATGAAATCCATAGACTCTAGTTTTTGGAAGGAATCTCTTATTAATAAAATACAGTCAATAATGAGAAATCATACTTGGATTCTTACCGGTCTTCCTCCATGATGCAAGACTACTAGATGTAAATGAGTTTTTAGGAAACAGATGATGGTAGATGGTTCCATAGTTAAATTTTAGGTGATACGAGTAGCCAAAGGTTTTAGTAAAAAAGAAGTATATGATTACTTTGATATATATGCTCCTATAACAAAAATATCTTCTATTCGTGTCCTAGTTGCATTGACTTCCATCCACAAGCTTGAAATCCATCAAATGGATTTCAAGATAGCCTTCTTGAAAGGAGACCTTGAAGAAGAGATGTATATGGATTAGCTAAAAGGTCTTGTCACACCTAGACAAGAACATAAAGTTTGTAGAGTAGTCAGGTCCTTGTATGGAGTTAAACAAGAACCCAAACAATGGAATGATAGTTTTGATAAAATTATCATATCTTCTGCATTCATTGTGAATAAATATGATTGTTGTATCTATTCCCAAATTGTTGATGATGCTTGAATCATTTTGTGCTTGAATGATGATGATATTTTGTTGTTTGGATCAAATTCTAAAATTATTGATAAAACCAAATCTTCTTGCTGGCAACTTTGATATGAAAGATTTAGGACCTGATGATGTAATACTTGGTATTAAATTAAGTAGATCTACTTCTGATTTTGTACTTAATCAAACTCATTATGATGATAAAATATTAAATAAATTGGAGTTTGATTGTACACCTATTAACACACCTTATGATCCTAATTTACATCTTAAGGTACATAAGGCACTCGAGTGGATCAACATAAATATGCTCATGTTATAAGTAGGTTGAGTAGGTACACTAGAATTCCTATCACAGGACACTAGAAGGATTTGGTTAGAGTGTTTAAGTACCTTAAAGGTACAACTAAGTATTCTAACAACATGTTTTCAAATTAACCATCTAACTAGGGTTTACTTAGATGATTGCATGCTTAACGAGATTGATCATTGTTTAAAGCTTGATTAATGATGGTAGTTTAATAATTATTCTAAAAAATTAATCATAAAAGTTAATTATGATTTATTTCAAATAATTAGTGTTCGAGAATTGAAACCCCTAATCGGCCAAATTTAGGGTTTTGGTAGCATATGAATACAAAACTTGATAAATACACTGGTGCAGTAAATGATTTTTAGTATTTTATACGCAACTCTAATTTACATGAAGTTTGGATATGATTTGGAGAAATCAAATGTAACTCTTCTTGAAAATATCATAGTTTTGGAATGTTTTATGACATGTTTATTGGCCGAGTTACCCCATTACAAACTCAGCGAACCATGTATTCAGAATAAATATTGCAGTCTTATATTTGAATTTTATCTTTTTATTGATACATCCAATTGATATATAATTTTAACTTTAGCTTGAAAACTCCATTTTAGACATTTTTTGAATTTGAATAATTTTTGAAAGAAGTTTGAGTGTTATAGAGTGTGGTATCGGTCTAGTTTCTTATAATTAACAACTCAACTGACCATGCTACAGTCTGTAGTGTAGTGTTTGATTTTTATTTATTTAGTGGTAACATCAATGATCTCAAATTTTGATTGGATCTATGAAATGGTGTATCACACATAATGCTCAATTTTCATAATTATTAGACGAGGTTTGACCTACTAAGTAAACGATATTTAGTAATGTTTGTTTATGAGAAAAATGTACAAAAATAAAAGGAAGTCTAAAGTTTGGTCTATTTGAAATTGACCCAAGCATGTTAATTGAACTACATGAGTAACCTAGCAACGAAGGAGATCTCATATTTTGGGATTCATTCCATAGAAATGAAATCTTAGTGAGAGAGGGAGAGTAAGGGCTTGAGAGGAGAAAGTAGTGGAATTGATGATCTAGGCTTTTATCATCCGAGAAATGATGAAATCAAGTAAGTTAAGCTTCTTTGCATAGTCTTCATGGTGAATCTTCTCTCACATGTCAATATTGTGTTTCTTCACTGATTTGATCCAAAATTATAATCTCCCTCTTTTCTCACTCTTTCTCTCCTATTCTCTATTTCTAGGGTTTTTGAGTTTAGAGGAGGAAGAAATGGATTCAATAGCTAGAACCTTGGTGGTTTTCTAAAATTTCAAAGTTTGACCTATGTTTTTTAAGGTTTTTTCACCTTAGATGAGTGTTTCTCTCCCTACTAAGTTCTCTAATCATGTTGAAATCCTAGTTATGTATGGCTAAAATAATCAAGATAATTACTAGTACTTGTATGCATTTGTATAATCGGTTGGAATGATTTTGGGAAATTCAATGCTACTAATTTAGATGCTTTTTCATTGATTAATATAGTCTATTTCCTGACTGTAGATTTAAGTTAAATAAATAATACCATGGACATAGAATAATGTTGTTTCATATGAATATTTCCTAGAACAAACTATTGGATGATATGCTTGGTAAAGGTGTTGACATTTATAGAATCATTTTGAATTGTATTAGAATGGACTACACAAATGTACTATTGAATTCTACTGAAATTGAATATGATATATACATAAGGAGCAATATGAGGTGGATATATTCCCTATTTAGGGTTTGTATTGATGGTTTAAATCAAATAAGTCAATCGGTCTATGTATACTTATGATTATGGATAAAGTAAGTGCAAGTGAAAACTAGGGTTTCCACTTTTGTGATATTGCTAATGAACCCCTATGCACCATGATGACATTACTATATGATATGATACTTGGTTATGTGTTGATCTGAGAAGACTTCTTAAACCCTAAAAATTTAGTATTAAGTTGTGTGTGAGACATAAATCCTAGACTTGTATATAATCCTGTAAATGTTAAGACATGCCCAATTGTAGGTATTATAACTTCAATTGAAGGTGATAAGTCACATCAGTTTGATTTAAGCCAAATTCCTTTATTATACTATTATTCATGAAATTATGAGTAAACCATGCATGAATACAAGTCACATAATAATGAATTAACAAGATGACTACAAATTTAGGGGCAAGATGAAGTAACCTTAATCCGCAAAACCTTATACTTTGAGAGATTTATAAGAAAGGGAAGGCTTGCTTTTATTGACATAGATGTAATTACGAGTGAAATGATACGATACATGTATGTAGATGCAAAATAAGAAATGGACAAGGGTGAGATGAATTTGATGCTATATACTGAACTAAATATTAATAAAATAAGTATGAGGAAGTATTTTATGTTTTTACTTTAATTATATCTTAGTTGATCTAAAATAAATAGAGTACTCTAAAATTAGACTATAGAGGATATCAATGATAGAGAAACCTTATGCATTTAGTAACTTCAGAGTGTTTCATTCTAAGAGTAGTAGTGAACATGAAATGAAAGAAGTTGAGGCTAATGAATATGAAATAAAAGAAAAATGATGAAAATTAGTAGATGGGTCTAAGAAACTAACTCTAACCCTAAAATGATGACCTACGAAATGTTAATGAGTAATGAACTCAAATGAGAGATTAAGGAATGGATATGAATATAGTTAAATTCAAATACAAGATAAGGCTTAAGGAGATGAATTGGTTTATTAGAATCTTCTCTTGGATTGTAATTGTATGTTAGGATACTTGTATTCTGAGGATGGCCTTCTTTGATAGATTTCAAATGAGATCACTTATGCATTGAATAGTCGCCCTAACTGAAGAATGATAGATAGTAATAGAAAAGTATCAAGTGTGTTATGCATGTTTATACTTGGAATTTATTCGTGTATATAAAAATTGGATAAAATAAGTATTTTTTGCATGATAAGACTGTTCTAAGCATGTTAAATGACATGAGATGATACATTCTTATGTTGTTGCTAATTCTAATGTCTCTATTAATACTTGAGTAGAATTCTGATATGAAATGAGTGGATAAGAAATATATTGAAATTGAATTAACATTCTTTGATTACTTCTGAGAAACCCTATTTAGGGTAAATGATGGACAATGGAATCATGTCTTGGGATGCAGGCAGGTTGATGATGCTTGTTATGATGTGATATTGTAACGTCCCTGGATTATTCTATGTCAAGACTTAGAAGGCCCGAGAGGACAAGTCTGAAAATGTTACGAATTGTATCAGAGAGAGATGCGGAAGCATAATACACATACATGAACATATAACCATAATGCATACATCATGACATTCTCAACATTCAACATGTATATTAATACAACACGAATTGTTACAATGTGAATTACAATTACGTATTAAAAGAGAATTTTACACATTGTTTAAACATGTATACTAAAAAGATCTTAACATAATAGATACAACCTAAACATTTCTCATTTCCTATCTTTTCTCCCATGCTAGCTCTGAACCTAGAAAATATGTAAAACAATGAATCAACACAATGTGTTGTGTACTTGGGTGAATGATACATACATATTGTGCTTGCATACTTGAAATAATTTTAGAAAGAGAAGAAAGAGTAAAATAAAACATTATTTAATGTGATAATAAAGTAAACACTTATTTTTAGATGTCTTTTGATGCGATTGTACTACTAAGTGGTGTTGTACTTCATTTATACCTGCCCCTTGGACTATGGGGATGTGTTGACATCATATTTAGAAGGAGAGAGAGAAAGAGAGAGATAATGTAAACACTTCATGCTACAAAAAACCATTCATATTCTTTTTTATTCTTAGTGATATGGAGAAGATACTATAATTGAGTACATTCAAGCAATATTCTCAAATAAGAACAAGCAATACATCATAGCTATTTTACACAAGAAAACTTGCCATATACTTAGATAAAGCCCACATACTTGAGTTTAGATATTATTTATACATCCATTGTCATCTAGATAATCTGGTCATCATCTCATTAATAACAATTAATCATCATTAATACAATTTTCGCAATTATTGATGATATTCAGGTCCAATTTAGGGTTTAGTCCAAACCTAGTTTAAACTAACCTAAACTTGTTTGTAATATTTTATACTAATCAAGAGGTCATGCTTAGGCTCTGTCTCAAGTTTCATAATTTTCTAATGATTGGTCTATTTTATAGATTTAAATGAGTTTAGAAGCATCTCATTATTCATTATGAGAAAAGACCTAGTATTAGAGAATACTATTCATACCGGAGTCTAAAAATGGATTTCAATAATCATTAGGATTATACAAGAATTTTTTGACATTTAATATCATATGGATACTATTTATTTCGATTAATGAACCCTAGAAAGGAGCAATATCATCTACATTATAAACCATCATCATTTATTAAAAAAAAGCCTGATCTAGGGGTTCAATTATAATGGGGATATTTTTAGGAGTCTGCGGGTATTTTTTGGAGATTTATTGAGTAAAGCTAATATCTTTTGTGAGTTTTCTTAGATATGCATATTATCTGAAGTATTTACCTTTTCCAAAAATTCACTGGTGATCGGATCTCCTCATCTAGCAATGGATAGGCGCCATGTGGACACAGGGATGGGGTGTGTTCACCCTCCTAAAATGTTTGGACCATCTTGTTCCTAGGTTTAGTAGTGTTGGATCGGGTCACTATCCTTCACTCCTTGTGCGGATGTCGCCTTTCAGTGCGATGCACATTCTACAGACACAAGAATCCCAGCTTCTGCTAGACTCGAGCCCCATTGCAAGCTTGATCGCGGTGAGTGAAGGGGCATACTTGTGGCCTCATCCTCGAGGGATAAGGGTTGAAGAAGGCCCTCCTACTTCATTTCCTCCTCACTGACACACATCCCAACAAGAGGTGAAAGGGAATAAGGTACTCGATAGTTGTAACTGATGATGGACTGTGGCTTGGAGCCATAGGGAGTCAAGGAAACCTGAGTTCTCGACCTTGAACTCCAGTCAACATCTTGTAGAGATATTGAGTCATCAATGGATCTGGATTGGTTGTACACTCTTGTAGAGAAGAGACTAGGGCCACTAGATCAGATGGACTCCAAGTCCACCCACTACTTGGACTCATGATAGAGGATGGTGTTTCTAGAAGGAGGTTTCTTCCTCAACACTTTTCTTGGGTTTCCTGAGACCTCAGTGGATCTGTAGACTTCTTATCAATTGGGTAGAGGTCTTTGTAAGTGGTGAGGAAATGTGTGCTAGACTGCCATTGAGGTTCAGTTCATCATAAAGGAGGTGGGTTTGTGAAGAAGCCCCCCACTGATATGTAAAAACTAGTTGGATACTATGAACGACCACGAAGGGTTAGGCATTGATGGGATCTCCACTATTATGCTGGCCATGATTTACCGTAGTTGAGAAGATCGTTCAACTGTAGATCAATTGACTTGGTCAAATGACTCTAGCTCCTAAGGATTTAGAATACGAACCCATCAATCTCTCATCTCTAATAGCTCCACTCCTTTTAGAGGTGAGAGACAATCTAGGGACCACACCCGATGATCATACTAGGGCCAAACATTTTGTGTTCAGATATGTAGCTAGGATGGGCCATGCACCCTCAACGAAGTTTTGGTGCCTGACATGTTATTGAGACGTGAAGCAAAATTTAGATCATATTCTAAAATCCACATTAATAACTTATATCCAAATCATCTTTCCGACCTTTAACCTCAATATCCCATAGTGTTTCAAATCATTCAACACTATAAACCTAGATCCCATACTACGAAATGCTGCTTCTGGCCAAACACTGCATAATATCTTAATATAATTCCTCAATCAGTCTCATTTCATAACTCATGCTACCAACATTAATCATCAAACCATCCCCAAAATTATTCATTGAATCAATATAGTATACTATATATATGTATGATACACTCGAGGTGCACAATTCAATCACTTGAATCCATGTATACTTTAATTGGACACTTAACATCTAAGCATTCAAATTTGACAAATAACTTGAATTTTCCTTCTCTATGTACATAGATAGCGTTGGATAAATGTTATTGGTCCTTTAATTAGGATTGTAGTCTAAACTGTGATTTATGAGTAACCCCAACTTGGTTTTAACTAAATAAGAACATTGATGAACTTCAAACACTATATAAGGTATCAAAACCTTCAAATTTATAGGTCATCACAAATGTGGAAATGCAAAGAAGCAGATGTGTTGCAAAATTACATATTGTTATGATTCTTGTTTTAGTCTTTGTCTTTCTTGATAAACCTAATTTGAATCATGTCGTTCTAGTTGCGTGACAATACACATATATGATGCATGATGATTTGAACTATTTTAAGATGAGTAATAGAGTTTAAATAACAAGTGATATGGTGATACATCTAGTTAGGTGCCCTGAACACTGTGAGCTTTCTCGAGGTTCACATTGGGGAAACAAAATAGATGTCCTTGTAGTAATCAAAGAATTATGATAAGGATTTTTGAAGTGTGGATTGAGACCCTAAATGTTAGACCACTAAGATTTCGGAGTGAGTCATCTGGAGTGGCGCTGGCCGTAAATCCTTGTTGTGAAAGTCTATGTCCACAAGGATTAGAAATTGATGAAATGAAAATTGTGAAACATGTGAAATATGATGATATGGGATACACATTGATGATATGTGATATTTTGTTATGTTGGCTCCTATCTCATGTACCCAAGATGAGGACGTGAGTGTAACATCCCAGGATTTTAGGCCTTGGATAAATTGATCTTAAAAGGAATGATTGGACTAACCATATCACCAAGGTGCACCTCCTTTTCCGCGAGTCTGTCACTAAAAAACTCCATAGTTAAGCATGCTCAGCTTGGAGTAGTACTAGGATGGGTGACCAGTCGGGAAGTTGACCCTGACTTGCGCGTGAGTGAGGAAAAAGCACACAGTTAATGCTAGTGGTGGTCTGTGGGGCCAGTTGTCATTCCTGAAGCTCTACTAGAGCCTTGGGTAGTGGGCCCGGTTGTTACAAATGGTATTAGAGCCAATTACCCTCCAGTAGGTGGGGCCCACGTGGGCATGTGGCATGTCAGTCTTGAGCTGTGCGATCTAGACATGTTAGAAAGGGATGTCCATGGTTGATGTAGCCACCCTTGCGTTTGTATTCCGTGATCGGGAGTTGGGTGTCCATGGGCCATTCTGGGTCTACATCGAAATGGGAAAATATTATGATGCCATATAGTTGAGCCTTGACGAGGATGTCAAGTGTCTAAGTGGGGGAGATTGTAACATTCCAGGATTTGAGGCCATAGATAAAATGATCTTAAAATGAATGATTGGAATACCCATATCACCAAGGTACACCTCCTTTTCCGGGGGCCCATAACTAAAGAACTCCATAGTTAAGCGTGCTTAGCTTGGAGTAGTACTAGGATGGGTGACTAGTCGGGAAGTTGACCCTGACTTGCGCGTGAGTGAGGAAAAAGCACACAGTTAAGGCTAGTGGTGGTCTGTGGGGCCAGTCATCATTCTTGAAGCTCTACTAGAGCCTTGGGCAGTGGGCTCGGGTGTTAAAGTGAGTCTCTTAGGCAACCTAGAAGTAGAACATGGTCTGTTGTTGATATCTTAAGGTGGTTGACTAAACCCTAAGACAGGCGTGGCGACTTCTATTTACTGAGGTACAAACCAAGTAGTTTCATGGAAAATGAATAAAATATAACAAGCCTTGTAGAATATAAGTTGAATGTCATTACATGCCTTTTAATGCTAGTTGATAGATCTACTACTGTTGAATATGCTTCTTGTTGTGGAAACTAATCATTCTTTTATAAAATGATCTATTTCAATATCCTTAATTGTCTGGTTTGAAATCTGATCTTAAATGTTGACATGTGGTTGATTCTAGGATTTTATATCTACTCTGAATATGATTTAGATTACTTCTCATTTGAATAGTATTGTTTCATAAACATGTTTTATTTGTACAGAAGCTTCAAAACTGCAAGATGTGTTCTTGGTCTAACCAGTGGAGTGTCACAAATATGGTGTTATTATTATGTATTGCTTCTAAATTATTTGATCTTGATTTATTACTCATACTAATGGGTTGTCGATCTGAACTAAGTAACATCTACTAATTTGTCCACATACATGCTCTAAAAGATGTTTTAAAGTTAGATTTGGTCTACATGATTACCTTATTTGATTGATTAGGTTATTATCATAATCTAGATTTGACGAAATGCTAGAACTATCTTCTAGACTTTTCAATATCTGCAAGTTTCTTTTAAGTTCATTATACTTAATTTGATATTGATGCATGTTCACAACTTGAGTGGGAGGTATCCATTCACTTGAATTCTATATGAGTCTCATGAGGTTGTTTCAAATATTTTTGGGTATAATTCTATCCAACATTGAGGTGATGACAAAGAAGTTGTAAATAGAATAATCGAAATAGTTTAGAATGTATTTGTACTCTCACTTTCTGGAGATTGGGTTGTCGATCAAGTTTGTTCTTTGATATTCATATAATTGATGTAAATTTAATCACATATGAGAAATAAGTCCTGATTCTAGTTCTAATGGAGTTGAATACAATTTGTGGGATAAATATGTTGGCATTGAGGTGACATTGTTACAAGGTTTTTTGAGAAAGAAAAGGGATTAATATATCTATGTTTTTCATATATTGTGTTAATCATATTTGGTGAGAATTAGTTTTTTTCTTCATAATTTTGGTTTAGGTTTTGGGTTTCCCTCTAATGGTTGGCCTTAATCTTGATCAAAAGTGAGGTCGGGACAAGTATAGTATCCATTACACTAGTTTTCCACCAATATTGGAGGGTTATATAGATGCAAATTGGATAGTTGATTCAGATGAAACCAAGTCTACCAGTAGGTTTGTGTTTTGTCTTGGAGGAGGAGTAGTTTCTTGGAATCATCCAAGCAATTTGTGAGAGCTAGATCCACCATGGAGGCAGAGTTTATTGCTTTAGTTTTAGCTTACTATAAGGCTGAATGGCTTTGAAGTTTACTTCTTGATCAGTCAATTGTTTCAAAGTTATGTCCTCCTATTTCTATATTATGTTATAAAAAAGAGGCATAGACAAAGCTAAACAATCGAAGGGTAACCCGAGAAAGCTCTTTATGAAATTAATATATGATAATGTGAGAGATCACATCACCTGTGGGGTCATTTCTATTGAGTATGTGAAATCCGCAATGAATATTACAGATCCACTTACTAAGGGTTAGCTAGAAAGCTAGTACTCAGTTCTTCGTGGGGGGTGGGTCTTCTACCCATAGAATAAACATTACAGTGGAAATCCTACTATTTCAAAATTGGAGATCTCATGAGTATTGGTTTAATGGGACAACTAAACTGTAGTGTTATGTGGAAGAACACACTTGGAGTCTCACTCCTTACCCTCTCTATAGTGTTAGTACTTCATTATGTCTAAGTATAGAAAGATCTCTCTACTTTAAATGAGTTCAAGGCCTAGGCCATCTAATGATAGATTGTATACCGGACAAGACACCTTTAAAGATCCCTACATATGAGTGTAACCTAGGAGCCATGGTTTATGTGAGTTGGACATACTCGCTAGAGCGCTCATGAAACAAGATTCTTGCGAAGGACTTTTATACACACACCGATATGAACTCATTCTCATATCCACTCTATGGTTGCGTGATTCAATAAATTCTAAATAAGAGAGTCTGGTTTAAGATGTAGTTCATCACGTCTCTCTGGATGGAAGTGAGTTATTCTAGGCAATGGTTCAAAACTACAAGATGTCAATACTAAACAACATAGTTATGTTGCAAATTTTGTTATTTATTATTTTTTTGAGATTTTTTGGAATATGTAGAGGAATGCTTTATTTTTTGTTCTAGAAAATCAGTTTTTTTTTAATTTTTTCCCATATTGCTTACCTTGGAAGTAATAGAAGTACTTGTAAAGGAGATTGCTCACCCAAGCCCTTGTGGGCTGTCAAGGACATGATATGTTAAGGCTGATTGGGTTTCTATGTGCATTAGGACCATTGAAACATAAAATACACATATGTGTACACACACTCACCTCGCCTCGCCACACCATACCATGCCCGACTCGACTTGGTTCGTTTCGATTCGATTTGATCCATACATCTAATTTATTTGCCTTGGTTTTTTGAGAACTTTTGGCTTTCCTTTTGCGTCATTTGGATCCTTTGACAATGGTAAAGACAACAACAACTATCCTCCCTTGACTATCCTTTACATATGTCCATTAAAAATGATGTTAAACATGCACGTTGGGAAAGACCAACAGTTGTGACGTGTGCAATGTGTACAGGTTGTTACTACGGGGCACTCTCAAAGTGGTTCTCCTTAAAAGGATGTGTCCACTCTCCTTTGGAAAGACATAGAAAAACATCAACCGATATACAAAAAAAAAATCCGAATTCTAGTTTTCATGACTGAAACACTCCAGCATTCCATTCACCCCATTCCATTTTCCTTCATTCACTAAACTAATTTTCCTACTGCTTTCCGATGTTCTTGCGCCAACGAAGTCTCATGATGTCCGCCATTTTTCTATGACAAAGGGTTAAAGGAACAAGTTCGACACACTCTACTTGTTTGTACCAAGCGGTTATACAAGAGTGGAGGTGGTTGAATCTTGGAGATAGACTACATGAAGCTCATTCTAGAAATAGAGGAATCTGTCTCAAAGACGTTGTTTCACACACCTTCATCTTAGGCTCTAGAGTTTGCATCTTCTACATGATCGTTGTTTTTTTGAAATCTATTATTGTTATTATTCCTGTTGTATTATTTCGTGGTTAATTGTGTGCCTAAAATCTAATTAATTTCTATTTAATTATTCAACATAGTCATGTAGTGATGAGCACAAGTAGTATGTTTAGACTGTATTTTATACAGTCCTTGTAATCATTTTTGGAACATCTCAATATAATTCTATTTACCATCTTATATGATATTCGATGTATGATATTAGAGTAAAGATCCTATATGAGAGAGAAGTGAAGAGAGAAGCGACTCCTAGTCGGCGGGTGGGGCCCTTCTTTCTTGGTAGTCGACCGCATACTTTTTCTTGATAATATCTCGTTCCGTCTTTTGATTTGTTCTTTTGTTGTTGTGATCACAAAACTCTCTTTTCAATTTCTTCACAAATGTTCACTGTGTGCGTTAATGCACACAGTAGTGCAACAGTGTTGCCTTCTTTATTCATCACAAATCATTCTTTATACGCATTAATTCACACAACAACGCAACAGTTAATTCTAACTAAGCAACCAGAGCAGTTCGCAAAGTGGGGAGTGGGGAGCCGGTGAGGTTAGAAAAGATAATTGAGTGATCATGTTAGTTTGTAGTATTTTAACTAAAACAATAATGAAAACAGAACAGTCAAGCAAATACGACAACATGCTATGGACATTGAAGAAGGACAATGATGTGTGCCTAACTTGAACTTAGGAATTATCTCTCCCCCATAGTTAATGCACCCAACTGTTTATGTTTGGCGGCTGACCATGAGACTGGGAAAGTGCAATTAATACAAAAATTACATAATTACTACATGGGTCGACATTATGTGTGAAATGCATACGCAAGCATGCAGAAGACATTTAAGAACAAAAAATGTGCCTAGTTTGAAGAACCATAAATGCAGAACAGATTTAAATATAATTGAAGACAATTAAATATACGCTACCTGCAAAGACGTTGCCAATTAACTCAGATTGCAAGAAACAGTGCATGTCCCACACTGCAGAGAAACTCGGACTGCAAAATACACAAAGATCAGCGCTCAGACTGCTGAAAAGGTTAGGAAATGGATGTGGTTGTGGTGACCCACATGTGAAGTGGTGGCCGTTTCATGTGCTTATGGCAATTTATTTCACCGAGTATAATGTGTATGCAAGCTATTTTAACGTAACGTTCCAATACGTGGCGACATTTATTTAAAGAATTAAAACAAGGAAACAGATAGGTAAGAATAGCAGACACACAGACTCTCTGCCTCTCTTAAGAAGATCTGTCTTTCTACCATCTCTCTGACCTCCTCGTGCGCCTCCTCATTTTTCTCTTCTTTTTGGATCACATCTTCTGTAGTATTCATCACAAAGCATTCTTTATACACATTAATTCACACAACACCACACAATTAATTCTAATTAAGCAGCCGGAGCAGTTAGGAAAGTGGGGAGTGGGGAGCCGGCGAGGTCAGAGAAGATAATTCAACAGTTTGTAATATTTAGATTAAAATAATTTTGAAAACAGAACAGTCAAGCAAATACGACAGCATGCTATGGACATTTAAGAAGGACAAAGATGTGTCCCTAACTTGAATGGCGGCTTATCATGAGACTGGGTAGAGTGCAATTAATACAAAAATAATAGCAAATACTGCATGGGTCGACATTATGTGTAAAATGCATCTGCAACATTCAGAATACATTTAAGAACAAAAACGTGCCTAGTTTGAAGAACCCGTGCGTGCAGAACAGATTTAAATACAATTGAAGACAATTAATATGTCCTACATGCAAAGATGTTGCCAATGAACTCAGACTGCAAGAAACGATGCCTATCCCACGCTGTAGAGAAACTCGGACTGTAAGAATACACAAAGCCAACGCTAAACTAGGATTGGCGGATTGCGGAAAAGGTTAGGCGATGGTTGTGCTTGTGGTGACCCACATGTGAAGTGGTGGCTGGTTCATGTGCTAATAGCAATTTATTTCACTGAGTATAATGTGTATACAAGTTGTCAAATTTAACGTTAAGGTTCCAATACGTGGCAGTCAGTCCATGTTGTGGCATTTATTTAAGGAATTAAAACAACGTAACATGACCAAGAAGTAGACTCGTTGATGGACTGTAAAAAAGATGATCGTGTCATTTATTTAAGGAAATAAACTGTAAAAAAGATGATCGTGTTATTTATTTAAGGAAATAAAACAACGTAACGTGGACTGTAGAAATAGACGATCGTGGCATGTATTTAAGGAATTAAAACCAGACTGATTGTCAGTATAAGTAAGGAAACAGATAGATAAGAATAGCAGACACTCACCCATTTTTATTTATAGGTATAAAGACTCTAAAATACACCAAGTATTCATTTAGAGCGAGGTTGTGAGTTTCTTCTAGGCAGGTTCACGGCAGTCACGGGCAAACCCCGCCCGACAGATATCCATGATGTTATCATCGGAAGCAACGTCAGACACCCACGGTCACCTAGGGTCTGGCTTGCCAGCATGATGACAACTCTTATTCCTTGGAAGATCTGGTTGTGTCAGGTGTAGGGCCAAATTTGACAACACGACTCACCGGCTTGAGTCAGAATGGAACGACATGGTTTTCATCCTGAATGGTATGATCAAAAGGAAGTCGTTCACCAAGATTGAAGAACCGAGTTTCTACGACACTATCAGTAGAATGCATATTGCAGATCCTTCGGTGAGACTACATACGGTACAAATGATTAGATGGAGTCCTCCTGACGTCACGAATCTGAAGATGAACTTCACTACGGGCAGGAATCGCGATGTGAGGGGCACCATGCGCAGATGGGCGGCCGGAGTGATAAGGAATTGTCACGGATGTGCTAGGCTTGCATTTAGGGTATGGCTTAAGGAAGATAACTACACGGTGGCGAGTTTCCACGCATGTGCTGTGGGCCTCAAGATCGCAGATGATCTTAACATCCCGGTATCCATAATAGAGTCTGACGATGAATATGTAGAGAAGATGTTGTGGGAAGGCGCCCTAGAACCATGGCAGGCTGCTTATCACGTCAGTGATCTAAGACATGAACTGAATAGATGGGATATTATTGGTTCCACGGTCCCCAGAGTGGTTAACTCCATCCCGAAAGAGCTAGGGGAATGGGGATGCCACTTAGATGAACCTTTCATTTGCATTGAGCCGTCTATGTTGCCGAGGAAGATTAGAGGCATGCTTATTTTGGAAAGGAGATGGACGCCATATGTTGTCATCCACCGAGAAGGTGCGACATAATTACCTTGCCTTTTGTTTCTCTGGGCTATCTATATCGTGTGTGAGGGGTGATACCTGCATGTTATGAGCAGGAGTTGTAATGATGGTTTGCGGTTTTGCCCACACGAGGAGGGTGGGATGAATAAGAGTACCTCCGGACTTATTTTAAAAAAAAAGGTATAATGACTTTGTGCCTCTTTGAAGAAAATCTCTCTCTTTCTACCATCTCTCTGACCTCGTCATGCGCCTCCTCAATTTCTCTTCTTTCCGTTTGGATCACATCCTCTCTCCTATTCATCACAAAACTTTCTTTATACGCATTAATTCACACAACAACACAACAATTAATTCTAATTAAAACAAGAGAAGTTAACAAAGTGGGGAGTGGGGAGCTGGTGAGGTCAGAGAAGAAAATCCAATGATCATGTTAGTTCGTAGTATTTAAATTGAAACAATTTTCCAGCCAAGAAAATACGGTGCTATAGACATTTAAGAAGGACAAAGATGTTTCCTAACTTGAACGTAAGAATTATCTCTCCCACACAGTTAATGCTCACGACTCTTTATGTATGGCAGCTGACCATGAGACTGGACATAGTGCAATTAATACAAAAATAACAACAAATACTACATGGGTCAACATTATGTATAAAATGCATCCGCAACATGCAAAAGACATTTAAGAACAAAAACTGTGGCATACAACTCATAAAAATATAATTAACTAATGCGGAAGCGTTCATCAAGCAGCGGATTAGCAAAAATCACTAAAAATTAAAACTTTTTGCAAAGAGATCCATTCACAGGAAAACTCTTTCATTCAGAACCAAAGTAAAACTTTACATCCTGGTTCATATGTATACATCTCATGTACTTTTGCTTCTCGAAGAATGCAAACATTAACTACTCTGTCTTAACTGTGCACAGGTAGTATAAAACCCTCGAGGCACTAAACCAAAATCTCGAAATCATTAACTACTACTCCGAGGACCTGAGAGTACAGAGACGACACATAGGACTCTATATACAACTGAACATGACATGACAGTCAATGTCTCCACCTGAGACTTCACTGCTGTCCCTGCTGCTGTTGTTGTTGTCCTTCACCTTCTGAAGGATTCCTGTCTCTTCGTCTGCGTCCACCTAAAAATGTGGTTTCCACGGGGGTGAGACAATTATAAAAATTGCCCCAGCGAGAGATATAACTCTCCGCCAGAAACATTATTATTGCAATTTGAGAAGATGAATATGAACATGAGAATCATATTTATTTGGCAGCAGATATTTTGATGTCTAACAGATTAAAACATTATTCTATATCAGAAGCATTGCAGTTATAACTTGATAGAATTAACATGTCACTTATCCTTTAATGAATAGGAAGAACATGTATAACATCTATTCAAACAACAGAATCATTACCACTGCATTAACTTTCTTCAGGCTTAGATCATATATCTAAAGCCTGGCATTATCAATGTGGAGTCATGGCCCGTAGCCATACTCTTTTCATAAGTGTTGGGATCTTAATCCCTCACTTCACCACTGGGTTTTTCTCATCCTTTCACAATTTCAATACCATAACCATGAAATCATGGGTATTCAAACCCTTTGCTCATCACTTGAACACTATTACCTCTTTCTCAGGTAACTAACACCTTTAGGTCATTTGACCAAGGTAAGTATGATACTTGCTACACAAGCATCCATCATGGCACTTGATGCACATTAACTCTCTTGCCACCTCTTACCAGGCACAAGGTATATTATGGCACACAAGGCCCAATTAACAATTCAAACTAATAATACATCATAGCTCATACCTGGATATGCTCATCATCTCATAATACCTGCATGGTTAGCACATATAATAGCAGTACATCAATTATCTATCAATACCATGCAAAAACAATGTATTAATAATTCAAGGGTATTACCCTTAATCCTCTACCAGGATTTGGATTTCCATCACACATAGCTCATCAGAACACTGTACATCTTGTCACCTTTCACTAGGCAACAACTTTATTCACATGGCTCACAAAACCATTCACATCTTGTCACCTCTCACTAGGCAACAACTTTATTCACATGGCTCACAAGGCCATTCACATCTTGTCACCTCTCACTAGGCAACAACTTAATTCACATGGCTCACAAGGCCATTCACATCTTGTCACCTCTCACTAGGCAAAAACTTTATTCACATGGCTCACAAGGCCATTCACATCTTGTCACCTCTCACTAGGCAACAACTTTATTCACATGGCTCATAAGGCCATTCACATCTTGTTACCTCTCACTAGACAACAACTTTATAACAAAGGCTTACTAGCCCATACTAATCTTGTTACTTCTTTCTAAGTAACAAAAACATAATGGCACAAATGGCCAATCAATTATTATCAAATAAACATCATAGCTCATACCTGGCTATGATCATCACCTCATGAGACCTGCATGATTGTCACACATGATAATAGACTTATCAAGTTCACAACATATCATGCAATACAGGGTAACACCACTATTTCCTTACCAGGGTTAGGGTTTACCATCAATTAGGCTTTCTTTCACATATCATTACCCTTCATTAAGAATAGGGTTTTCCATTATTAACCATTTAGGTTTTCAAGATCATATTATCAATGATCAAACCCTAGTTCATTGCTCCCCACATCTAGGAGCCAACATTTATATCATAAGTATTCAATCATACTTATTTATTCTCACCAATTATCATTAAATGATTATCATCACAAGGTATGAGTATCTCTCTCATCCTTAAGTTGAGAATTAACAAAACGACCATGTTAGTTCACTTTCAATTCAGCTCTAAGTCAAGCATAGACCACCACGGCCGTGCTACCTTGCACGGTCGTGCAGAGTGAAGTCGCCACGGCCGTGCTGCCTTGCACGGTCGTGCTACATAGGATCATCACATGAATCATATATATATATATGAATTCTATTATTTGATCCTTTCAACTTGATTAGGTCACATCAACCCTTCAATCATATGCATGCAACTATGATTAACATAGGGTACCAAGTCATTGGTCCTATAAGCAATTAGGGATGCATTCCCAATTAGGGTTTCTCATGAAATCACCCACAATTAGGGTTCCACATGGATGCACCCTCAATTAGGGTTTCACTTGGAATCACCCTCAACTAGGGTTTCACATGGAATCACCCTCAACTAGGGTTTCACATTGAATCACCCTCAACTAATCATCAATTAGGGTTTGATTCAATTGAATTAGGGTTTTTAATGTTGATTCCTTCAATCATTGAATTCATGGAACCATTCATCAATTGGACCTTCACCCATACTTCAATTGAGTTTAATAGGTCAACCTTCAACTGATTTGACCCTCAATTGACCCTCAATTGATCATCAATTGGGGTTGGAATCAATTGAATTAGGGTTTAGAATCAATGAACCTTCAATATTCATCAATGTGTAACTAGTTACTTCATAACTATTGAACCACCATTCAAATGGGGTATGACCTGACCCCAAACGGTCTTGAGGTCGTTTGGATGACCTCCAAACGGTCTTGAGACCGTTTTCCCATCATATCACTCAAATCCAAGCAATCTAATTAGGGTTTGGTTCATTGAAGTGCTCACCAAATCAGCAATCTATTGCAGATCAACTTGATATCTTTAGACCTTCAACCACTGAACTATACTCAACCCTAGACCTCCAAACGGTCTTGGGTGACCACCAAACGGTCTTGAGGTCGTTTGTATGACCTCCAAACGGTCTTGAGACCGTTTGCCCATCATATCACTCAAATCCAAGCCATCCAATTAAGGTTTGGATCATTGGATTGATCACCAAATCAGCATTGCATTGTATAACAGCTTGGTACCTTTAGACCTTCAAACACCTAACCATACTCAACCCTAGACCTCAAAACGGTCTTGGGTGACCACCAAACGGTCTTGAGACCGTTTGGATGAGATCCAAACGGTCTTGAGACCGTTTGGCCCATCCAACCTTTGGATTCTAGTGAAAATTAATCATGGATTGGTCTATCAAGTTGATCAACAAATCAGCACTACATTGCAATATGATTAGTACCTTTGGACCTTCAATTGGTCAACTATACTTGACCCCGGACCTACAAACGGTCTTTAGGTGACCCCAAACGTTCTTGAGACCGTTTGGATGATCCCCCAAACGGTCTTGAGACCGTTTGGGCTAATCAACCCAAAATCTCAAATTAGCTCATTGTGATTTCAGCACTAATTTCAATTAGGGTTAGCCCAATTGATTAGCCTTCAACTCATGACTCGTTTGGAAT
The DNA here is from genome assembly GCA_963693085.1 of Alisma plantago-aquatica. Classification (NCBI taxonomy): domain Eukaryota; kingdom Viridiplantae; phylum Streptophyta; class Magnoliopsida; order Alismatales; family Alismataceae; genus Alisma; species Alisma plantago-aquatica. The sequence goes on from OY856411.1 coordinate 656,909,593, forward strand.
TAATCCATAAAATTTGGTGAGTCATTAGATCACATCATAAGGAACAGTAATACCAAATGGTCAATGCTTGGTCAACGCACTCAAACGGTCTTGAGACCGTTTTCCCAAAAAGTTCAATTAAATCAGATTGAAAATCAGCACTTAATCTAATTAGGTTTCCCTAATTGATTAGGCTTCAACACACGATTCCTTTGGAGTTAATCCCTCAAATTTGGAGGGTTATTAATAAACATAATTATGAACAGGAATCCCAAACGGTCAACGCTTGTTCAACCATCTCAAACGGTCTTGAAACCGTTTTCTCAACCAGGTCAAGTTAATCAGGTTGAAAAGCAGCACATAATTCAATCCAATTGCCTAATTGATTGGCCTTCAACTCTCGATTCCTTTGGAGTTAATCCCTCAAATTTGGAGGGTTATCAGCCTACATAATTAGGAACAAAATTCCCAAACGGGCAACGCTTGGTCAACCATCTCAAACGGTCTTGCAAACCGTTTTCTCCCAAACGGTCTCAAACCGTTTGCCCTTAAACGGTTTGCTGAAACCGCATAGACAATCAAATTAAAACGATTTGGAGTAGCTATCAAAACGGTTTTGCTTGGTAATTTTCTTTGGATAAGCATCGAGGATGATGTAATCATCCCCTTCCTTCGAACAACCAAGAACAGCAACCGTTCTTGATGGAAATTGCAGCAAAGAAACAAGAGTGTATCAAATTGAAGAAATCAATCAACAAAGCATAGAGAATTGATGCAATAGCAATGTTTAAGGGTTTGAGTTATAAAACCCGCCTCCAATTGAGCTCCAAAGCTCCAAGCTCACGCCATTAATGGTGGATGAAGCTCTAGCAACTCCCCCTAGGCTCGTCCTCAAGCTTTTGATTGCAAAAGTTGGCTAGGGTTGAAGAGGAGATCGAAATAAGAAGGAATCCATGATTTATTTTTGATTTCCACCATGAAATCAAGGAAAACGAAGGTCAAGAGCTTACCAACAGGTTGGGAGGCGTCCTCCTGCTCCTCCCTAGCTCCTTGGTCAGTTTTGCAAGCAAGGGAAAGAAGAAAATCCGAAATAGCCTTTCATTTGGCTTGAAAAAGGCACTTTTATAAGGAAAATGATGAGAGAGAAAATGCATTATTAAAATGCATTAAATTCCAAAAATATGGCCGCCTCTTCCCCCTCAAATCCCTTAAGGATGAGGCACCTTCCTTTCTCTTTAATTCTCCTTCATTATCCTTGATTTAAAGAAAATCAAATTAAGCACCTTAATGCTTATTATATTAATATCCATATGTGAGTGGGTTTTCTTTTTCTTATAATAAGGTGAGTGGAATTTCACCTACTTAGGATATTTTCGTTCCTTATCTTGGAAAAGGAACGTCCATCCTTATTCAAAATCAACCCAAAACATTTTGGTTGAAAGCCCTTCAATTATTTTTCTTCATCTTTGCCCGAAATCAAATTAGGGTTTCAATTAGGCATTAATCTTGATTATTTTAATATCAAGATTCTCTCTCCTCCAACTTAATTAAAATGAGGCACCCATCTCATTTTATTTGCTCTACATGATTCCAAGAAACATTAGGGACCTTATTGAAGTGGTAATTTGCATATTGAACCCTAGGTTTTGGGTAAATTGCACTTTTTACCAAAACTATGTTTTAATGCACAACACTGCTTTACAAGCTTAATCTTGGTTCCCAAGCTTGTGAAAACCATACCACTATATCATATTCATTCTTATGATGTCTCAATATCATAGGAACATCTCATCATGCAACATTTGCAATTTAACCCCTCAACTTGGGTAATTTGCACTTTAGTCCCAAAATAAGCAAACATTGCTTCAACATTGTTCAAAGAGGACCAAAATTGAAACATAAGTTTCTCATGAGCCCTAATTACTTTTCCTAAGATAAGATTAAGAATCTACTCAACCTTATTAGACAAAACATCTAGGGTTAACACATAACCCAGGTCAAGGATGTTACAAATTATAAACCCCTAACAAGGATTTCGTCCTCGAAATCCCAAGAAAAGGAGGGACATATTGTTCATTAATCATGCCCTCAAGTCCCCAAATAATACCTTAATATCATGAAGATATCATGGATTCTGTAATTCACACATAGTTCCTTTCATTAATTCCTCCTTATCACTGTTTATGTTTATCAAGGCATAAACCCCTAACATATGATGTCCATATCATTGAAAGGAAGAAGCATAAAAGAACATACTTCAATAATCACTCAAGAATACTTATCAAAAGGAAAAACATATATATGTAACAAAGATAATTCACTTAGCAAACTCTATGTAATTGGTAATGTTCACATAGCTTTTCCTTTTTGTTGGGAATGTTCACATAGCTTTTCCTTTTAATTGGGAATGTTCACATAGCTTTTCCTTTTAGTTGGGAATGTTCACATAGCTTTTCCTTTTTGTTGGGAATGTTCACATAGCTTTTCCTTTTTGTTGGGAATGTTCACATAGCTTTTCCTTTTAGTTGGGAATGTTCACATAGCTTTTCCTTTTGGTTGGGAATGTTCACATAGCTTTTCCTTTTTGTTGGGAATGTTCACATAGCTTTTCCTTTTTGTTGGGAATGTTCACATAGCTTTTCCTTTTAATTGGGAATGTTCACATAGCTTTTCCTTTTAGTTGGGAATGTTCACATAGCTTTTCCTTTTTGTTGGGAATGTTCACATAGCTTTTCCTTTTTGTTGGGAATGTTCACATAGCTTTTCCTTTTAGTTGGGAATGTTCACATAGCTTTTCCTTTTGGTTGGGAATGTTCACATAGCTTTTCCTTTTAGTTGGGAATGTTCACATAGATTTCCCTTTTAGTTGGGAATGTTCACATAGCTTTTCCTTTTGGTTGGAAATGTTCACATAACTTTTCCTTTTTGTTGGGAATGTTCACATAGCTTTTCCTTTTAGTTGGGAATGTTCACATAGCTTTTCCTTTTAGTTGGGAATGTTCACATAGCTTTTCCTTTTAGTCTCATTATACTCTCTAGATTGTTTCAGAATGACTACTTGATCAGAGTAATAAAAAAGATATCAATCTAGGAGTTTCCATACTCACTTTATCATCAATAGTTGTATACCTGGCCAGGGTTTACAAATACTGAGATCAAGTAGTATGCACTTACATGCTATCATATTCCTTGCTTTTCATATCATCAAAAACATAAGATTTAACATACCTGGATTTTATCCAGACATCTCTTCTATACCTCTTCTTCTTTCATAGAGGTAAGAACAATATAGAGTAGTTATAAGAATATTGAACAGAATTCAAATTCTATTTCTCATCATTTCTTCCCTATATAGAAACCAATAGGGAAATCAAAATCAACAATATTCCTTTTTATAACAAAAAGGGTTTAGTGTACTCAACATGTACACATTTATAACATACCTTGTCCTCATATCATGGTCTTATTAGTATTATTACTAATGCAAAGACTAAGCCATGGAATCTTACAGGTGAAAGGTTAAGACCTTTGCACTTACTTAGTGGCTATTGCCCTGGTACACTAGGCATTTATTGCACTATTAGTACCAAAACTTGGCTTTTTAAAACCATTAGGCAAATGTCTCTAAAATTATAGAGACCATTCCCTACTTCTCAGCTTATTGCCCCTACTTGGGCACTGCCATCACAGATATACTATTTGTCCAGATTTATGGCAGAGTCTACTTTCTTGCCATTTATTATTCTTTCCCACATTTTCCCTTGTTCCAACATGACTAAGTCATTTAGGAACTCTTTTAAAGCTCAAGATTTCTGTACTAAGGACTGATAATCTAGGTTGTAAGGCTAGTATCCAGTCCATTATATGCATTATTGTTGCCCTAATCTTCCCAATAAGAGCATGATCATAGAATTCTCTATCCTGATCAGGTCTTAATGGGGATTCTCAGGCACTTGTTCTCCTCTTGCCTGGTCCCATGCACCCTCTCCTGGTGCAACAACATTGCCCTTAGCAATGTGTTCCTCGTGTTCTCCAGTCATTTTCAAGTTCTTCTTCTCCTATGTGAGTAGAAGATACTATCAAATAAACTGAAGGACACTTAGAACAGACTCTACAACCTTAATCCTATGTCTCTGTAGACTCAGCGAACCTAGAGCTCTGATACCACTAAATTGTGACGACCATCTCGCGAAAACAAGATTAACTAATGCGGAAGCGTTCATCAAGCAGCGGATTAGCAAAAATCACTAAAAATTAAAACTTTTTGCAAAGAGATCCATTCACAGGAAAACTCTTTCATTCAGAACCAAAGTAAAACTTTACATCCTGGTTCATATGTATACATCTCATGTACTTTTGCTTCTCGAGGAATACAAACATTAACTACTCTGTCTTAACTGTGCACAGGTAGTATAAAACCCTCGAGGCACTAAACCAAAATCTCGAAATCATTAACTACTACTCCGAGGACCTGAGAGTACAGAGACGACACATAGGACTCTATATACAACTGAACATGACATGACAGTCAATGTCTCCACCTGAGACTTCACTGTTGTCCCTGCTGCTGTTGTTGTTGTCCTTCACCTTCTGAAGGATTCCTGTCTCTTCGTCCGCGTCCACGTAAAAATGTGGTTCCCACGGGGGTGAGACAATTATAAAAATTGCCCCAGCGAGAGATATAACTCTCCGCCAGAAACATTATTATTGCAATTTGAGAAGATGAATATGAACATGAGAATCATATTTATTTGGCAGCAGATATTTTGATGTCTAACAGATTAAAACATTATTCTATATCAGAAGAATTGCAGTTATAACTTGATAGAATTAACATGTCACTTATCCTTTAATGAATAGGAAGAACATGTATAACATCTATTCAAACAACAGAATCATTACCACTGCATTAACTTTCTTCAGGCTTAGATCATATATCTAAAGCCTGGCATTATCAATGTGGAGTCATGGCCCGTAGCCATACTCTTTTCATAAGTGTTGGGATCTTAATCCCTCACTTCACCACTGGGTTTTTCTCATCCTTTCACAATTTCAATACCATAACCATGAAATCATGGGTATTCAAACCCTTTGCTCATGACTTGAACACTATTACCTCTTTCTCAGGTAACTAACACCTTTAGGTCATTTGACCAAGGTAAGTATGATACTTGCTACACAAGCATCCATCATGGCACTTGATGCACATTAACTCTCTTGCCACCTCTTACCAGGCACAAGGTATATTATGGCACACAAGGCCCAATTAACAATTCAAACTAATAATACATCATAGCTCATACCTGGATATGCTCATCATCTCATAATACCTGCATGGTTAGCACATATAATAGCAGTACATCAATTATCTATCAATACCATGCAAAAACAATGTATTAATAATTCAAGGGTATTACCCTTAATCCTCTATCAGGATTTGGATTTCCATCACACATAGCTCATCAGAACACTGTACATCTTGTCACCTTTCACTAGGAAACAACTTTATTCACATGGCTCACAAAACCATTCACATCTTGTCACCTCTCACTAGGCAACAACTTTATTCACATGGCTCACAAGGCCATTCACATCTTGTCACCTCTCACTAGGCAACAACTTAATTCACATGGCTCACAAGGCCATTCACATCTTGTCACCTCTCACTAGGCAACAACTTTATTCACATGGCTCACAAGGCCATTCACATCTTGTCACCTCTCACTAGGCAACAACTTTATTCACATGGCTCACAAGGCCATTCACATCTTGTTACCTCTCACTAGGCAACAACTTTATAACAAAGGCTTACTAGCCCATACTAATCTTGTTACTTCTTTCTAAGTAACAAAAACATAATGGCACAAATGGCTAATCAATTCTTATCAAATAAACATCATAGCTCATACCTGGCTATGATCATCACCTCATGAGACCTGCATGATTGTCACACATGATAATAGACTTATCAAGTTCACAACACATCATGGAATACAGGGTAACACCACTATTCCCTTACCAGGGTTAGGGTTTACCATCAATTAGGCTTTCTTTCACATATCATTACCCTTCATTAAGAATAGGGTTTTCCATTATTAACCATTTAGGTTTTCAAGATCATATTATCAATGATCAAACCCTAGTTCATTGCTCCCCACATCTAGGAGCCAACATTTATATCATAAGTATTCAATCATACTTATTTATTCTCACCAATTATCATTAAATGATTATCATCACAAGGTATGAGTATCTCTCTCATCCTTAAGTTGAGAATTAACAAAAAGACCATGTTAGTTCACTTTCAATTCAGCTCTAAGTCAAGCATAGACCACCACGGCCGTGCTACCTTGCACGGTCGTGCAGAGTGAAGTCGCCACGGCCGTGCTGCCTTGCACGGTCGTGCTACATAGGATCATCACATGAATCATATTTATATATATGAATTCTATTATTTGATCCTTTCAACTTGATTAGGTCACATCAACCCTTCAATCATATGCATACAACTATGATTAACATAGGATACCAAGTCATTGGTCCTATAAGCAATTAGGGATGCATTCCCAATTAGGGTTTCTCATGAAATCACCCACAATTAGGGTTCCACATGGATGCACCCTCAATTAGGGTTTCACTTGGAATCACCCTCAACTAGGGTTTCACATGGAATCACCCTCAACTAGGGTTTCACATTGAATCACCCTCAACTAATCATCAATTAGGGTTTGATTCAATTGAATTAGGGTTTTTAATGTTGATTCCTTCAATCATTGAATTCATGGAACCATTCATCAATTGGACCTTCACCCATACTTCAATTGAGTTTAATAGGTCAACCTTCAACTGATTTGACCCTCAATTGACCCTCAATTGATCATCAATTGGGGTTGGAATCAATTGAATTAGGGTTTAGAATCAATGAACCTTCAATATTCATCAATGTGTAACTAGTTACTTCATAACTATTGAACCACCATTCAAATGGGGTATGACCTGACCCCAAACGGTCTTGAGGTCGTTTGGATGACCTCCAAACGGTCTGGAGACCGTTTTCCCATCATATCACTCAAATCCAAGCAATCTAATTAGGGTTTGGTTCATTGAAGTGCTCACCAAATCAGCAATCTATTGCAGATCAACTTGATATCTTTAGACCTTCAACCACTGAACTATACTCAACCCTAGACCTCCAAACGGTCTTGGGTGACCACCAAACGGTCTTGAGGTCGTTTGGATGACCTCCAAACGGTCTTGAGACCGTTTGCCCATCATATCTGTAACACCCCTGACCTGGGTTATAAGATAACCCTAGGTGTTTTGCCTAAATATGAAATTAAAAGTTTGTAATTATCCTTTTGTATGTAATTAAAGCTTTTATGGAACATAAGTTTCCCTTTCTGTCCCTTATAAACCATGGTTGAAGTGTTGGTTGCAATACGGGGACCTATGTGCAATTTGCCCAACCAGAGGGGTTAAACTGCAAATTTCACATGTTTATATGTTCCTTTAATGTTGAGACAACATAAGAATGAATATGATGAGGTTTAAGGGATTTCCCAAGCTTGAGCACCAAGGTGCAGCTGTGGAAGAAACCCCTGTACTTGAAAACCCTAAATTGGTGTAAAATGCAATTTACCCAATTTGAGGGGTGCAACTTGTAAAATACATCATCTAAAACATCTTTTATGGCTCTTGGAATCATTTAGAAGAGAAATGATGAAAAGGTTACTTCAAGTGAATAATCATATAGTAAAGAACACCTTTGTGATTGAATAATCAAGGGGTATGTATAATAGCCCTTTTATGTGTATGCTTTAGTGATGGGTTGATCCTCTTTGCCTTCAATTCTTGACCTTAGAAGGAGTTTGTCCTTATAAATAAGATGAGGGGACGTGCAAGGAAGAAAGGAAGGACTTAGATGAGAAAGGAGGAAAACATATGTCCTTATGTTGAAAATTCACCCAAGTATATATATAACTTTCCTCACTTAGCAAAGGAACGATCCTCTTCCTTTCATTTCTTTTCCCCTTGCTCAAACCGACTAAGGAGAGCTCTGGAGCTCAGGAGGACGACCAAGGGAGTCCAAGGTAGGTTTGGATCCTTCCTTTTTGCTCAATTCTTGGATGAAACTCGGATTTAAGGTCAAATTCATGGCTAGCTCACTTAGCTCCATCTTTCTAGCCATCTCTTCTCAACCTTCCTTGGAGGATTCACCTTGGCCGACCTGTGGAGCTTCTAGGACGCCATTAAAGGCTTGGAACTCGAAAGCTTGGAGCTCAAGGAGCAAGCTTTAGGCGGGTTTTATAACTCTAAACTTTATGCTTGATTATACATCCTTTTCTATGCATATAGTTGCTAGTTCTACTTCTTCCCTATCTTTCCTTGCATCCTTGCAAGCAAAATCGTGAAGAACTGCCATTGTTCTCAAGGTAGATGATAAGGGCGTTAATTCCTATGCTTATCCACGGATTTTCACTTTATCAAACGACCTCCACCTATTGCTCAAAACGGTTTCAAACCGTTTGGTGGGCAAACGGTTTCAGGGTCGTTTGAGGGAAAACGGTCTTCAAGACCGTTTAGTCCCGTTGACCAAGCGAATACCGTTTGGGAATCTTGTTCATAATTATGTAGGTTAATCACCCACAAAATATGAGAGGTTAACTCCAAAGGAATCGTGATATATGAGCAAACCAATTAGCAAACCCAATTGAATTAAGTTCTGATTTTCAATCTGTTTAATTTGCTCTTTTTGGGCAAACGGTCTCAAGACCGTTTAAGATGGTTGACTAAACGTTGACCGTTTGGGATTACAGTTCATAATGATGTTAATTTACGATTCACCAAATTTGAGGGATTAATTCCAAATGAGTCATGAGTTGAAGGATGATTAATAGGGCAAACCCTAATTGAAATTAGTGCTGAATCTCCAATGAGTTAAGTTGAGATTTTGGGTTGATTAGCCCAAACGGTTTCAAGACCATTTGGGAATCACCCAAACGGTCTCAATACCGTTTGGGGGTCACCCCAAGACCGTTTGGAGGTCTGGGGTCAAGTATAGTTGATCAATTGAAGGTCCAAAGGTACCAAATCATATTGCAATTAAGTATTGATGTGATGATCAACTCAATAGATCAAACCTTGATGAATTTTCACTAGAGTCCAAAGGATGGATGGGCAAACGGTCTCAAGACCGTTTGGAACTCATCCAAACGGTCTCAAGACCGTTTGGTGTCAACCCAAGACCGTTTGGAGGTCTAGGGTTAAGGTAATTTGATCAATTGAGGGCCCAATTACAGTGGGTTATTGAAACAATCAAATTGCTGTTTTCTAAGTATAGATCTTGTTGAGTTTTGGGTTGAAGGACCCAAACGGTCTCAAGACCGTTTGGGGTTCCTCCAAACGGTCCCAAGACAGTTTGGGCACAACCCAAGACCGTTTGAAGGTCTAGGGTTGAGTTAATCTAATGGTTTGAGGGTCCAATTACAAGAAGTTGATGAATTGATGAAGATTGCTGATTTTGACCTAATTGGACTTCAACCCTAGTCAAAACGACTTAGTTTTTGGTCAAACTTTGGGAAAACGGTCTCAAGACCGTTTGGATGATGTCCAAACGACCTCAAGACCGTTTGGGCCAAGTTTGAGCCCAATTGGAGGTCAATTGATAGGTTCAACCTTGAGTTGATTCACATTGTTGAACATTGATGACCAACCGATTTGAAACCCTAATTGAGAGGGATTGAACCCTAATTGGCCATCAATTGAGGGTCAATTTGATGTCTAATTGACTAAGGCTAACCCTAATTGACTCAATTTATAAGGGGTTAACATATCTTTGACCAATTGAGGGCTTCAACCAACACTTTCATGAACATTGGTAACCTTTGAACCACTTTGGAGGTCCAAACGGTTTGAGCCCATTTGGACCAAAATGGTCTCAAGACCGTTTGGATCCAAACGGTCTCAAGACCGTTTGAGACCAAACGGTCTCAAGACCGTTTGGGCTCAAACGACCTCAGGACCGTTTGGTCCAATCGATCTCAAGCTGATTTGATCAAACGGTTTCAAACCGATTGAGGCTCCAAACGGTTTGGAAAGTCAACCCTTCCAAACGGTCTTCACCTCCAAACGGTCTCAAGACCGTTTAGATACAAACGGTCTCAAGACCGTTTGGGGCCAAACGGTCTCAAGACCGTTTGGGTGGTTGAAACCGTTTGAAGGTTGAAACCGTTTGGGGATGTTGGTGATGGTTTGTACTTAACCATTTGATGGTGTAACTAGTTCAATGGTGGTCTAATCTAAACCCTAATGGTAACCTAGGTCATTAAGGGACTAAGTGATTAGTGAGTTAACCCATGCTGGTGATCATGAGGAAAATTACCAAAATACCCTTGAGGGGTCTAAAGGGGTAAAACCTTGTTCTAACCAAACCCTAATCACATGATGATGATGTCTTGGCTTATATTAGCCAATGGAGACTTAACTCAACCTGATCTAGAGTGGTGTCATCACCATCTACTAGTGAGAGGAGAGAGAAAGTATTCCAAGAGAGAGAAAGTATCCTAGAGAGAGAAATTACCCTTTTTAAGGTGGAAACTCAAGTGAGATACTTCAATTACACATGAGTGTGCATGATTAGGGTATGATTCACTTATGTGAGATCATGGAAACCCTAATTATGATATCCAATGAATCTTAATCTTAATTAAGAGCCTTAATGATGATGTTTCTCTTACATGATGATGTAATGAGCACAATTCACTATAGAGTGAATAGTAAACCCTAATTTTAGGGTAATGACATGAAAGATGAATAGTAAACCCTAATTGTTGAATTGTTTACTATTATCAGTTGATTTAACCATGCAGGTTGTCATGAGATGATGGTCATATCCAGGTATGGAATACCATGTTATATTCATTGAAAGCATGCCTTAAGCTTTATGAATAAGTGATTTATATTGATGCACTGTTAGTGACATCTTTTGTGATTTATGGGCTGTGAAAGCCATAAACACCATCAAGGTCATGCTTGACAGATGACTTGTGATGAGATGACTGAGAACTGATGATTGAAAAGAGTTAGGACTGCTACATTTATGTATTCTCATTATAGCTATTGTGCTAATGTTATTGTTTGAAGAACAATGTTTAAAGAATACTGAATGTACCTAACTAATCAAGTGAAATGTAGAGCCCTGATCATAGATCCATCATTGTCAGAGTCTAAATGATGGTGAAACAGGTTTTCCCCAGGGAACTCCTGGATCACATACTTTTGAGTATGTGGGGTACATGGATGTGTAGAACCTTACATCCTAGTGTAGGTATTTGATGTAGATTCTAGTAGTCCGTCATACCTTCACTAAAAGAGAAAAGGTGAGAGGATTTGATGTAGATTCATGTAGTCCATCACTCCCCCACCACAAAGTCCAAAAGGTGAGATGTATTACTACACTCCCTTAAAGACACAAACACCGCATCGATGAAAGATAAACAAGAAATCTTCCGATGACGAAGAGAGTACAGAACGCCACTGTAACTCTAAAAATAGCGAAGGACCAGATTACCCTGGTAAGCTATTACAAAAGACATCCCGCCAGATGTCTAACAATCAATCCTCTAACTGACTGAGGAAGATGAGGTCATAAGAATCCGGCTCTTTTAATGACCTATGTATGATACTTATGCGACTTACTAGTGATCAGTTGGAGTATGAGTGGTATACCTCATCTCCACAGGGCATAATAATGTTTGAAAAACATAATCAACAACTTAGTATATCTGTTAGAGTTATCTACGAGTTATTTGATTGATGTTATATTGAATAGTGTAGATGTTCTCATATTTCTTAAATGATTGAACTCTTGCTTATCATCAAAACTGCTAGTGAATACCTTGAAGGCTTTTATTGCTTTAGTTATTCCTTGCTTTGCTTATAAAGCTTCTAGTGGAGAGTTATAACTCTCGCTGGGACAATTTGTATATTGTCTCACTCCGTAGATTTTAACTTTTTTTTAGGTGGTCGTCGAAGACGAAGGAGACCGCTTAAGGATGAGCAACAACGACAACAACAGTACCAGGGGCAGCAGTGAATCTCAGGTGGAGATACTGGCTGCTGAGTTATGTAGTTAGATAGTCTTATGCGTCTCTGTACTCTCAGGTTCTAGGAATCAGTGGTTTGAGTTTTTGGTGTGGCTCCTGAGGATTTTGAATCATGTTGTACATAACTACTTGAGAAGTGGTTTAACAGAGATGTAAACTTTTTATTCGGTTTCTTATAAAAATGATTTTTTTTTAATTTCCAGATCTTGTCTCAAAAATTTTAATTTCCAGTAATTTTTCATATTCCGCAACTAATCGAATGTTTCCGCTAAGTTTACATCGTGGTTTTGGAGATCGGAGCCCACAATTAAGTGGTATCAGAGCTCTAGGTTCGCCGATTCTACAGAGACATAGGACTTAGGATGTCGAGTCTGTCTTTAGTGTTTCTTCCTCATCTAATAGAATCTTCTGCTCCTCAGGAGAAGAAGACATATAAGGATGAGGAGTTTGTTGCAGAAAGCAACAATGCTACACCTAGAAGAAGTGCAGAGGAGCAAGCAGTAGAGGAACACTTACCTGAGGTTCCCCTAGTTAATCCAACAATGATAAGGAATCCTTCCTTAGGAATCACTATTGGAGAATTTAGGGCAACCATTATGTACCTAGTGGATCAAACACTAGCAATACAACCCAGATTGCCAGCTCCTAATGATGATGTTTTGGATATCCATAGGATATGTAACCCTCAGCAGCAGGTTGAAGCAGAAGTAAATGATAAAGCTTTGAACTCAGAGCAAGCCTATGCTCAGCCTCAGCCTGATGAATCAGTCCATAGTAATGTAGGGATTAGAATACAGCCAGAGATCAGGGCCTGTTATAACTGTGGGAAGCCTGGACATATGAGATCTAATTGTCTAGAAAGGATATATAGAGGAAGAATTGAGAAAAGGCCTATTCAAATCCAGAAACAAAGGCCTGGAATTCCCAAAAGGAAGAAGTTTCTGATGTCCCCAACACAACCAGGACCTAGTACATCAAGGCAGTGGTTATCCAGAAAGGGTAAGGAACCCTTTAAACCATTACAACTAGAGAGACGCTGCTACAACTGTGGAAAGGTGGGGCATTTGATGAAGGACTGTCGATCTAAGCCTGTCAATGTGACACAGCCTCTGAGACAAGGGCAACAAGGATCACAGAGAAGGCAATTTCAAGGAGCATCTCGAGGACGTGGACAAGCGTCCCAAGCTGGATCATCTGTACCAAATCAACCACAGGCAATAGTGAGGTTCTATACTATGAACCCACCTGATGTAGTGGTCGATCCACGGGTTGTGACAGGTCAGATGAACTTTTATATTCTGATATGTCTAATTCCTATGTAGTATCTGTTCTGTTTGACCCGGGTGCTACGCACTCTTTTATCACTCGAAGAGTGATCCGTAACTGCAATATGACAATCAGTCATAGGGCAGGAAGTTGTTTTTGGAGACTCCGTTGAGTGAGTCTGATGTTCTGCAGGAGGTATGATCTCCCTGCATCCTTTTCTTTTCTAATCATTGCATTCGAGTGGATCCAATACCTTGATATGCAAGGATTTGATAGAATCCTCGAGCCATGATTGATTAGACAAGATAAATGGTATTTCTTATAAATCTCTTTATGATCTTTTGGAACAAGTTGAAATAGTAGTTGATTGAACTATTCCTTGATTGGTCTTATAAAAGCTTTCTATGATGCATCAGATATAATCGTTTTATAATACATGTTTACTTCTATAAGAAGAACATGTATTAAAAAAAAATTAATCTGGATGTAGGATTCAATAAAAGTTAATAATTATGTATGTAAGGATGGAAAAAGAGAAGGAACATAGTAATATACAAGTACATATTTTCTTACCTCAGTAATCATATACCCCGGCCAGGTATACAATTACTGATGATGAAGTAAATATGGAAACTTTGAAGTTGTTATCTTTTGATTACTCTGATCAAGTAGTCAATCTAAAACAACTTAAAGGGCATCATAAGAAAAGAAAAAAAAATGAGAATAAAGAAGGTCAACCATGATTAGTAATGGTTGAAAGAATTTATGTAATGAGCAATGTTCCATGATAAAAGGAAGAAAGAGATATAAAGTTTTGATAACACAAGTAATTAATACGAAATTAAGAATGTTAAGAACATCCCTTGTTAGGGGTTTATGTTCTTAAATAAGGGTAGAATTTTAAGAACATCCCTTGTTAGGGGTTTATGTTCTTAAAATAAACATATCTTCTAAAGAATGTTGATCAAAATTATATAACATCTCCCTGAAAATGGTTTGTTACCTAAGAATGTAACAATGTGTATGCTGAAACAATATCTGCTTTCCCCTTTTCTTCCTGAGATTTCGGGGACGAAATCCTTGTTAGGGGTTTATGATTTGTAACACCCCTGACCTGGGTTATAAGATAACCCTAGGTGTTTTGCCTAAATATGAAATTAAAAGTTTGTAATTATCCTTTGGTATGTAATTAAAGCTTTTATGGAACATAAGTTTCCCTTTCTGTCCCTTATAAACCAATGTTGAAGTGTTGGTTGCAATACGGGGACCTATGTGCAATTTGCCCAACCAGAGGGGTTAAACTGCAAATTTCACATGTTTATATGTTCCTTTAATGTTGAGACAACATAAGAATGAATATGATGAGGTTTAAGGGATTTCCCAAGCTTGAGCACCAAGGTGCAGCTGTGGAAGCAACCCCTGTACTTGAAAACCCTAAATTGGTGTAAAATGCAATTTACCCAATTTGAGGGGTGCAACTTGTAAAATACATCATCTAAAACATCTTTTATGGCTCTTGGCATCATTTAGAAGAGAAATGATGAAAAGGTTACTTCAAGTGAATAATCATATAGTAAAGAACACCTTTGTGATTGAATAATCAAGGTGTATGTATAATAGCCCTTTTATGTGTATGCTTTAGTGATGGGTTGATCCTCTTTGCCTTCAATTCTTGACCTTAGAAGGAGTTTGTCCTTAGAAATAAGATGAGGGGACGTGCAAGGAAGAAAGGAAGGACTTAGATGAGAAAGGAGGAAAACATATGTCCTTATGTTGAAAATTCACCCAAGTATATATATAACTTTCCTCACTTAGCAAAGGAACGATCCTCTTCCTTTCATTTCTTTTTCCCTTGCTCAAACCGACTAAGGAGAGCTCTGGAGCTCAGGAGGACGACCAAGGGAGTGCAAGGTAGGTTTGGATCCTTCCTTTTTTCTCAATTCTTGGATGAAACTCGGATTTAAGGTCAAATTCATGGCTAGCTCACTTAGCTCCATCTTTCTAGCCATCTCTTCTCAACCTTCCTTGGAGGATTCACCTTGGCCAACCTGTGGAGCTTCTAGGACACCATTAAAGGCTTGGAGCTCAAGGAGCAAGCTTTAGGCGGGTTTTATAACTCTAAACTTTATGCTTGATTATACATCCTTTTCTATGCATATAGTTGCTAGTTCTTCTTCTTCCCTATCTTTCCTTGCATCCCTGCAAGCAAAATCGTGAAGAACTGCCACTGTTCTCAAGGTAGATGATAAGGGCGTTAATTCCTATGCTTATCCACAGATTTTCACTTTATCAAACGACCTCCACCTATTGCTCAAAACGTCTTCAAACCGTTTGGTGGGCAAACGGTTTCAGGGTCGTTTGAGGGCAAACGGTCTTCAAGACCGTTTGGTCCCGTTGACCAAGCAAAGACCGTTTGGGAATCTTGTTCATAATTATGTAGGTTAATCACCCACAAAATTTGAGAGGTTAACTCCAAAGGAATCGTGAGATATGAGCAAATCAATTAGCAAAACCAATTGAATTAAGTTCTGATTTTCAATCTGTTTAATTTGCCCTTTTTGGGCAAACGGTCTCAAGACCGTTTAAGATGGTTAACTAAACGTTGAACGTTTGGGATTACTGTTCATAATGATGTTAGTTAACGATTCACCAAATTTGAGGGATTAATTCCAAACGAGTCATGAGTTGAAGGATGATTAATAGGGCAAACCCTAATTGAAATTAGTGCTGAATCTCCAATGAGTTAAGTTGAGATTTTGGGTTGATTAGCCCAAACGGTTTCAAGACCGTTTGGGAATCACCCAAACGGTCTCAAGACCGTTTGGGGGTCACCCCAAGACCGTTTGGAGGTCTGGGGTCAAGTATAGTTGATCAATTGAAGGTCCAAAGGTACCAAATCATATTGCAATTAAGTATTGATGTGATGATCAACTCAATAGATCAAACCTTGATGAATTTTCACTAGAGTCCAAAGGATGGATGGGCAAACGGTCTCAAGACCATTTGGAACTCATCCAAACGGTCTCAAGACCGTTTGGTGTCAACCCAAGACCGTTTGGAGGTCTAGGGTTAAGGTAATTTGATCAATTGAGGGCCCAATTACAGTGGGTTATTGAAACAATCAAATTGTTGTTTTCTAAGTATAGATCTTGTTGAGTTTTGGGTTGAAGGACCCAAACGGTCTCAAGACCGTTTGGGGTTCCTCCAAACGGTCCCAAGACCGTTTGGGCACAACCCAAGACCGTTTGAAGGTCTAGGGTTGAGTTAATCTAATGGTTTGAGGGTCCAATTACAAGAAGTTGATGAATTGATGAAGATTGCTGATTTTGACCTAATTGGACTTCAACCCTAGTCAAAACGACTTAGTTTTTGGTCAAACTTTGGGAAAACGGTCTCAAGACCGTTTGGATGATGTCCAAACGACCTCAAGACCGTTTGGGCCAAGTTTGAGCCCAATTGGAGGTCAATTGATAGGTTCAACCTTGAGTTGATTCACATTGTTGAACATTGATGACCAACCGATTTGAAACCCTAATTGAGAGGGATTGAACCCTAATTGGCCATCAATTGAGGGTCAATTTGATGTCTAATTGACTAAGGCTAACCCTAATTGACTCAATTTATAAGGGGTTAACATATCTTTGACCAATTGAGGGCTTCAACCAACACTTTCATGAACATTGGTAACCTTTGAACCACTTTGGAGGTCCAAACGGTCTCAAGACCGTTTGAGACCAAACGGTCTCAAGACCGTTTGGGCTCAAACGACCTCAGGACCGTTTGGTCCAATCGGTCTCAAGCTGATTTGATCAAACAGTTTCAAACCGATTGAGGCTCCAAACGGTTTGGAAAGTCAACCCTTCCAAACGGTCTTCACCTCCAAACGGTCTCAAGACCGTTTAGATACAAACGGTCTCAAGACCGTTTGGGGCCAAACGGTCTCAAGACCGTTTGGGTGGTTGAAACCGTTTGAAGGTTGAAACCGTTTGGGGATGTTGGTGATGGTTTGTACTTAACCATTTGATGGTGTAACTAGTTCAATGGTGATCTAATCTAAACCCTAATGGTAACCTAGGTCATTAAGGGACTAAGTGATTAGTGAGTTAACCCATGCTGGTGATCATGAGGAAAATTACCAAAATACCCTTGAGGGGTCTAAAGGGGTAAAACCTTGTTCTAACCAAACCCTAATCACATGATGATGATGTCTTGGCTTATATTAGCCAATGGAGACTTAACTCAACCTGATCTAGAGTGGTGCCATCACCATCTACTAGTGAGAGGAGAGAGAAAGTATTCCAAGAGAGAGAAAGTATCCTAGAGAGAGAAATTACCCTTTTTAAGGTGGAAACTCAAGTGAGATACTTCAATTACACATGAGTGTGCATGATTAGGGTATGATTCACTTATGTGAGATCATGGAAACCCTAATTATGATATCCAATGAATCTTAATCTTAATTAAGAGCCTTAATGATGATGTTTCTCTTACATGATGATGTAATGAGCACAATTCACTATAGAGTGAATAGTAAACCCTAATTTTAGGGTAATGACATGAAAGATGAATAGTAAACCCTAATTGTTGAATTGTTTACTATTATCAGTTGATTTAACCATGCAGGTTGTCATGAGATGATGGTCATATCCAGGTATGGAATACCATGTTATATTCATTGAAAGCATGCCTTAAGCTTTATGAATAAGTGATTTATATTGATGCACTGTTAGTGACATCTTTTGTGATTTATGGGCTGTGAAAGCCATAAACACCATCAAGGTCATGCTTGACAGATGACTTGTGATGAGATGACTGAGAACTGATGATTGAAAAGAGTTAGGACTGCTACATTTATGTATTCTCATTATATCTGTTGTGCTAATGTTATTGTTTGAAGAACAATGTTTAAAGAATACTGAATGTACCTAACTAATCAAGTGAAATGTAGAGCCCTGATCATAGATCCATCATTGTCAGAGTCTAAATGATGGTGAAACAGGTTTTCCCCAGGGAACTCCTGGATCACATACTTTTGAGTATGTGGGGTACATGGATGTGTAGAACCTTACATCCTAGTGTAGGTATTTGATGTAGATTCTAGTAGTCCGTCATACCTTCACTAAAAGAGAAAAGGTGAGAGGATTTGATGTAGATTCATGTAGTCCATCACTCCCCCACCACAAAGTCCAAAAGGTGAGATGTATTACTACACTCCCTTAAAGACACAAACACCGCATCGATGAAAGATAAACAAGAAATCTTCCGATGACGAAGAGAGTACAGAACGCCACTGTAACTCTAAAAATAGCGAAGGACCAGATTACCCTGGTAAGCTATTACAAAAGACATCCCGCCAGATGTCTAACAATCAATCCTCTAACTGACTGAGGAAGATGAGGTCATAAGAATCCGGCTCTTTTAATGACCTATGTATGGTACTGATGCGACTTACTAGTGATCAGTTGGAGTATGAGTGGTATACCTCATCTCCACAGGGCATAATAATGTTTGAAAAACATAATAAACAGCTTAGTATATCTGTTAGAGTTATCTACGAGTTATTTGATTGATGTTATATTGAATAGTGTAGATGTTCTCATATTTCTTAAATGATTGAACTCTTGCTTATCATCAAAACTGCTAGTGAATACCTTGAAGGCTTTTATTGCTTTAGTTATTCCTTGCTTTGCTTATAAAGCTTCTAGTGGAGAGTTATAACTCTCGCTGGGACAATTTGTATATTGTCTCACTCCGTAGATTTTAACTTTTTTTAGGTGGTCATCGAATACGAAGGAGACCGCTTAAGGATGAGCAACAACGACAACAACAGTACCAGGGGCAGCAGTGAATCTCAGGTGGAGATACTGGCTGCTGAGTTATGTAGTTAGATAGTCCTATGCGTCTCTGTACTCTCAGGTTCTAGGAATCAGTGGTTTGAGTTTTTGGTGTGGCTCCTGAGGATTTTGAATCATGTTGTACATAACTACTTGAGAAGTGGTTTAACAGAGATGTAAACTTTTTATTCGGTTTCTTATAAAAATGAATTTTTTTAATTTCCAGATCTTGTCTCAAAAATTTTAATTTCCAGTAATTTTTCATATTCCGCAACTAATCGAATGTTTCCGCTAAGTTTACATCGTGGTTTTGGAGATCGGAGCCCACAATATCACTCAAATCCAAGCCATCCAATTAAGGTTTGGATCATTGGATTGATCACCAAATCAGCATTGCATTGTATAACAGCTTGGTACCTTTAGACCTTCAAACACCTAACCATACTCAACCCTAGACCTCCAAACGGTCTTGGGTGACCACCAAATGGTCTTGAGACCGTTTGGATGAGCTCCAAACGGTCCTGAGACCGTTTGGCCCATCCAACCTTTGGATTCTAGTGAAAAATCATCATGGATTGGTCTATCAAGTTGATCAACAAATCAACACTACATTGCAATATGATTAGTACCTTTGGACCTTCAATTGGTCAACTATACTTGACCCCAGACCTCCAAACGGTCTTGAGGTGACCCCAAACGGTCTTGAGACCGTTTGGATGATCCCTCAAACGGTCTTGAGACCGTTTGGGCTAATCAACCCAAAATCTCAAATTAGCTCATTGTGATTTCAGCACTGATTTCAATTAGGGTTAGCCCAATTGATTAGCCTTCAAATCATGACTCGTTTGGAATTAATCCATAAAATTTGGTGAGTCATTATATCACATCATAAGGAACAGTAATCCCAAACGGTCAACGCTTGGTCAACGCACTCAAATGGTCTTGAGACCGTTTGCCCAAAAAGTTCAATTAAATCAGATTGAAAATCAGCACTTAATCCAATTAGGTTTCCCTAATTGATTAGGCTTCAACTCACGATTCCTTTGGATTTAATCCCTCAAATTTGGAGGTTTATTAATAAACATAATTATGAACAGGAATCCCAAACGGTAAACGCTTGGTCAACCATCTCAAACGGTCTTGAAACCGTTTGCTCAACCAGGTCAAGTTAATCAGGTTGAAAATCAGCACATAATTCAATCCAATTGCCTAATTGATTGGCCTTCAACTCTCGATTCCTTTGGAGTTAATCCCTCAAATTTGGAGGGTTATCAGCCTACATAATTAGGAACAAAATTTCCAAACAGTCAAAGCTTGGTCAACCATCTCAAATGGTCTTGAAACCGTTTTCTCCCAAACAGTCTCAAACCGTTTGCCCTTAAACGGTTTGCTGAAACCGCATAGCCAATCAAATTAAAACGATTTGGAGTAGCTATCAAAACGGTTTTTCTTGGTAATTTTCTTTGGATAAGCATCTAGGATGATGTCATCATCCCCTTCCTTCGAACAACCAAGAATAGCAACCGTTCTTGATGGAAATTGCAGCAAAGAAACAAGAGTGTATCAAATTGAAGAAATCAATCAACAAAGCATAGAGAATTGATGCAATAGCAATGTTTAAGGGTTTGAGTTATAAAACCCGCCTCCAATTGAGCTCCAAAGCTCCAAGATCACGCCATTAATGGTGGATGAAGCTCTAGCAACTCCCCCTAGGCTCGTCCTCAAGCTTTTGATTGCAAAAGTTGGCTAGGGTTGAAGAGGAGATCGAAATAAGAAGGAATCCATGATTTATTTTTGATTTCCACCATGAAATCAAGGAAAATGAAGGTCAAGAGCTTACCAACAGGTTGGGAGGCGTCCTCCTGCTCCTCCCTAGCTCCTTGGTCGGTTTTGCAAGCAAGGGAAAGAAGAAAATCCGAAATAGCCTTTCATTTGGCTTGAAAAAGGCACTTTTATAAGGAAAATGATGAGAGAGAAAATGCATTATTAAAATGCATTAAATTCCAAAAATAAGGCCGCCTCTTCCCCCTCAAATATATTAAGGACGAGGCACCTTCCTTTGCCTTTAATTCTCCTTCATTATCCTTGATTTAAAGAAAATCAAATTAAGCACCTTAATGCTTATTATATTAATATCTATATGTGAGTGGGTTTTCTTTTTCTTATAATAAGGTGAGTAGAATTTCACCTACTTAGGATATTTTCGTTCCTTATCTTGGCAAAGGAATGTCCATCCTTATTCAAAATCAACCCAAAACATTTTGGTTGAAAGCCCTTCAATTATTTTTATTCATTTTTGCCCGAAATCAAATTAGGGTTTCAATTAGGCATTAATCTTGATTATTTTAATATCAAGATTCTCTCTCCTCCAACTTAATTCAAATGAGACACCCATCTCATTTTATTTGCTCTACATGATTCCAAGAAACATTAGGGACCTTATTGAAGTGGTAATTTGCATATTGAACCCTAGGTTTTGGATAAATTGCACTTTTTACCAAAACTAGGTTTTAATGCACAACACTGCTTTACAAGCTTAATCTTGGTTCCCAAGCTTGTGAAAACCATACCACTATATCATATTCATTCTTATGATGTCTCAATATCATAGGAACATCTCATCATGCAACATTTACAATTTAACCCCTCAACTTGGGTAATTTGCACTTTAGTCCCAAAATAAGCAAACATTGCTTCAACATTGTTCAAAGAGGACCAAAATTGAAACATAAGTTTCTCATGAGCCCTAATTACTTTTCCCAAGATAAGATTAAGAATCTACTCAACCTTATTAGACAAAACATCTAGGGTTAACACATAACCCAGGTCAAGGATGTTACAAAAACTATGCCTAGTTTGATGAACCATACATGCATAACAGATTTAAATACAATTGATGACAGTTGAATATGTCCTACCTGTAAAGACATTGCCAATGAACTCAAACCGCAAGAAACGACGCCTGTCCCACACTGCAGAGAAACTCGGACAGCGGGAATACACAAAGGCCAACGTTAAACTCAAATTGTTGAAAAGATTAGGAGATGGTTGTGGTTGTGGTGACCCACATGTGAAGTGGTAGCCGGTTCATGTGCTAATAGAAATTTATTTCACCGAGTATAATGCGTATGCAAGTTGTCAGGTTCATAATGTGACGTTTATTTAAGGAATTAAAACAACATAACGTGGCCATATAATTAGGCTCTTTGGTGGACTATACAAATAGATCGATCATGTCATTTATTTAAAGAATTAAAACAACCACGATCATGTCATTTATTTAAAGAATTAAAACAACCTAACGTGAACTGTAAAAATAAACGATCGTGGCATTTATTTAAGGAATTATAATCAGACCGATCAAAGATATTTCGTTCCTGTCTTTTTTTTCTTTCTTATACTTGGTTTCCAATTCAGTTTGGTATATTTTCTATTTTTCTTTTCATTTCCGTTTCTATTCATTTCTGTTATTCCTTTCGTGCCTAATTATCTATGCTTCTTATATTTGATTATTCTCTTTGCTCATCAAATGGCCTCTCCCCTCACTCGGCCGCAAGAATTTTCCACAGTTGTCCAGCGCCCATGACTTTTTAACGAAACAGCCACCTCTTTATTTTCTTATCCTTCCTTTTCTTACTTGCTTTCTTTCATTGTCTTTTTTTTCAAGTTTTTGTGTTGTTTTCGTTTATTTTCTGAAAAACAATCCGTTTTGATTCCCTCTTCATTTTTCCTTTCTCGGAGCGCCCCTCTAGAGCCCTTTGCTCATTTCTGGTCAGCAGACAATTCCTACCCCTCGCTCTTTCGTTTCCAGTATAGTACACGGGCTCTCTACCCCCTCGCACCCACTTTTCTCTTCAACTTACAATTCCGTCTGTCCGTTTCCGCCGCGCCCCATCTCCTCCGCTCCGGCCCCGTTTCTCTGCTACCCATGCGACCTCCTCGTGCCCTGCTTCTCCCCATCAATGGACTCCTCGCCCCCTTCGGGCTCCGGCCCTCCGCCTTTCATCGCATCTGGGTCCGCCGCGGTGCTAGTGCCACTCTTCGCCACATGTAAAGATGATCACCGCCGTGGGTCCATCAAAATGGTCATCCATTTGTCCCTCCACCCGTTGCTCGAGACCAGCTACATGCTTTATACCTTAAGCTCAGCCGCCAGCTCTCCACAGCAGTCACGAGCAAAGAATCAAAGACACATTCTACATGCATTGCGCCTTGGGTCCGCGGTAAAGTCTCCGAGGCACGCACCATGATTTTTTTTAAAATTTTAAAATATAAGGGAGGAGTCACTATATTTACCACGTCTCCTCTTATTTGTCGCACCTCTTCGACCCCAACATTCATTGCACCTTGGAGTTATGAGTGACTGAGTGTTGATGCATGAGATCTTGGGGAATTGGTGTTTGTATAGGTTGTTTTCTTTTTGTTTGTCTTGTCAAGCTCTATATGTGTTTCACACATATTCCGGCTTGAGTGAGAGTATTAGAGGGTTGTGTTTAGTGCTATATAGATGAGCAAATGAGTGTTACTCTTTCTAAATTGTTATTTATACAAGTCTTGTAATTAATTTTGAGATATCTCATCATAATTATTTTTACCGTCTTATAGGATGTAATTCAATAACTCTCACACTACAAAAATATGGTCTTTAACTACACAAAAAAATGTAACAAAAACTCTAAAATTTGTAGCTAAAAGCTTTGACTAAGTTTATCCTTACATTTAAAATAATGAAGCTAATACCTGTGTAGCTAATTGTTTAGGCTACATTTTTCAAAGTTATAGTTAGTTATTTCTCTGGCTACAAATTCATATGTAATCCTAATTGTAGGTAAAAAATGTCCTTACACATAAAAATGTAGTTTCCATTGTAGCTAAATATATGGCTACAATTCAATTTGTAGCTATGATATGTAGGGAGAGATGTCGACATTAGTTACAATTTGTATATGTAGTTCATGTATAGCGAAAATTAGCACTTACTATACTTGTAATTATAGCTAGTGTGTAGTGAAAGACATCATGTACTACACATACATATGTAGTGAGAGACATTATGTATCCAGTCAGTCGCTTGCCAATATAGAGGGGTTTTTCAAAAAGAAGAAAAAATGAATAATGATCAAGATCAAGTTGTTCTTATAATGTCAAAAATGATACTTTTATTTATATTTGAACAATGAGTACACATGGGGAGGACATCAACCTGACCCCTGTTTTACAATATGCATGGAAAAAAGATACATGTATACAATAACTTCTTATGACTACCTATGTCTACTGTAGACTCTATATGCCACATGATCATGACCATCTTCTTCTATCTTGATTTTTCTTTTGTATTAGTTCTACCACTTGTATCGTCAACGAATATGATAACATTGATAAACTTATAAGAAGAGAAAGATTGCTAAGGTATTGCTTTTCTTGATTGAAAATAAAGAACTTCTTCGTGCTCTACTTCAGATTGGCCATAGGAAGCTCCTGTAGTTGATATTGATATTCATGGACATTCTTGAAAGACAAATCATTCTCATCAACAACTGACAGTTCCACCCGGTCCCTAAGTTTGAGTTTTCCACACATCTCAGTACATATTTTGTGAATCTGAGACTATATATTGGATAATTCCTTTGTCCTCTCTTCCTTTTGTTGTGGCAGTTGTTCCTATACAAGAGATATGGAAGTCAGCTATAACTTAACATGCAGTAACATAATTTGTGTTATGTAGGTGAAAATAAGAGAATATGACATTAATTTTGAGAAAATGACGTGTACTCGAACAAACCAATGAAATAATTGCATAATTTACCTTTCACATGTACATGAACACCAGTTTATGGTACTCCAATCAAGGTTATGCAATGGGTTATATTGTCTAGGATGAAGATTGATATGAAGGTCTTCCTATAGTCATTCTTGGCATCAAATAACCTGACTTGCAACAAAGGTCATAGTGAATGATCAAGTTGCCTTGCTAAAAGTTATAAATATTAGAATTTATACAAAACATAGCTATATATGAGTAATAATGGCATCATTTGACCTCTGTCATGGACCTCTTGGTATATCCATATTTTTCATGATCATCATCTATGTCCCATTATCAACTATGTTAGGGTTGTCCCCTTATAACCATCTATTCTCCATGCCCCTACTCCCAATACAAGATGTTCCCACCATAGTTGTTTGTCACAACAGCTAGAGTAGCCTCTTCCAAGCACCCTCCCCTTTACATAGATTACATCACTGCCCTGATGAACAAAATAGAATTATTAATGATGATGATAGCTTAATCTGATCTTAGATGAGAAATAAGATGTCGTATAGATTAGCAGTTGCACCTGTACCTAAGCATAAAATCAGTATTGAGCATACCTTTAGAATAATTACCATTTTTAGATGTCATCACAGAACCATGCTCAATAGAGAGATGTCATAGATCAGGCTCGATCTTTAGACAACCTGCATGGTCGCTAGACACATATACAACATCAAGTAACAATCAATACTACAAATCACATGTCCCATAAATAATCAAAATTGTGAGAAAGGTAGCAAACCTCCGCTCGAAGGGCCATCCTTCAAAAGAGTTGATGGTAGTAACCAAACTTGGTCTCCAACATAACAATGCAAGTGCAAGGAAAAACAACTGAGCTAACCTGCATGCCAGGAAAAGTGGTACATAAACACACGATTACTAGTTCAATATGATATCGCTTAGCATCCAATATATTGATAAGTCTCAAGAATAGAAGTGCCTATATAGCTCAAGGAACAGATGCCAACTCAACAGTATGCAAAAACAACGTGGGATTCACTTTAATTTCTGTTCAGGGAGCATATAATAATACCTGGAGTTTGTTTTATTATAGAAGGAAGGATACTATTATACATACACTCAGTTATTCTAGGTAATTCAACGTTGTTACTATTCTTGACTTCCTTGTATAGTATTTCCACTAATCTTCATCCTCGAAACTCCACTAATCCACATTGATTTGTAAGGCATGATGCTAGAAGCCATATGCAATTTCTCATTAGAAATACTACTGAAAACCCACCAACAGAAATAATCTATTGCAGTTGGATCAGATAGCATCCAAGTGACATTCAAACCACAAATGTCTGATTGGGCCCTGAACACATGAGGTAGAAGCCATGCATATGATGGCTACTTTTTTGGACAGCTGCAGATTTAAAAAGGAAAGTAAAAACATGGTTGAAGTCCTGAACTACCCAGCTACATTGCATATCAACACTTTAATGTTCAAAAGAAGGGTTCTACTCCCCCCTCCCAAATGTGCCTTCTCATGCAAAACAACCTTAATGGGAAAAAAGATAGGGCCTGGGCAATAATGTAGTAGCAAGTCTCGCAAGACAAAAGTTGTTGTAACCCCACTTGGAAGTGGTTCGCTGTGGGTGGATGGAATGACACCAACTCATAATTTACTTCAGCACTGATAAACTATCAAATAATAAAAAATGAATGGATAGGTACTCACCTATCACTAGAACTATGTGATGGTAGTTTAGATGAAGTCCATATATACTACCTATAATAAATGAATTATGAATTCAGTTGGCATTTGTGGAAGCATAAGACTTGCATGTTAGATTACATCAGTATTTTTTGGTCTAAGAGTGTGCCTTCTTATTTTTGTATTTTCAAAAAGTGACTATACAAGTGTCCTTATGTATACAACAATTATTGATAGAAAAGAGAATTGTAATAAGAGCAAAGAAAAGGGAAGGATCAGAGAGATCATGGCTCAACATATGAGAATTAGAAGAGCTAGCAACTTAGTAGAATAGATAAAACAAGTCAGAAGTTAGCATCACAAATACTAATTAATACAAAGCTTCTACTCCAAGATGAAGTCATTCTCTATAGAAATCAAGACATTGTGTATAAAATGGCTCTACACGTACCAATTCCATCAAAACCTTGTTCAACCAAATCAATAGAGGTCTGCAACTCCATTAGAAAATTGGATGAAGATAAAAAGAATTATATGTCATCATTAGCATATTCTAAATACATTAATAAACCAATGATTAGACAAGATCATCTTCAAGACTATAGATGGATCCTCCATTTTTGTGTAGACTACAGAAACACTAAGGGACCAGAGTGATTTGTAACCAACATAATTTTTTTTAATACATGCAGATCCTCCTTTTTTTGCATGAAGTGCAGAAAAACTGAGGTTCAAATGGTGTCAAATACAACAAAAAACATAGAAGGTCAGCTACTTGATTCTAAACAGTAGCTGGAACATCCCCCCTAAATGTATCCCTGACCCTCTCAAGAAAGTGTGTGAGGTAATCAAAATAACAAAGGGATATTGTTGTCATCTAACTAGCCCAATAGAGTTTACTCTTAGGCATTCTTGGGACTTCAGCCGCCTGGCTAAACCAAGTCTAACCTCACAAGGTATCTGTGGCATAATAATCTGCCTAGATGCATCCACATTCACTATTGGAAGGCATTCCACCTGATGCTGATAACAAAAGACATGCTGTAACAACTTGGCTTCCAACTGGCATCAAGATGTAGCTTATGTCAATGTGCTATTAAAACAATACTTAGTGTGGAGGTGTGAGTTTGCTAATGCAATGAAACTAGAACAAGACAAACAACTTAATCATGAAAAGGAGAATTAGTGGCTCATAACATTAGTGCTAAGGGATGTGGTGATATTCAACAAGAGGCATCAAAAAGATGATATCAATGAGACTTTCAAAAGGAACGAGCCACAAAAAAATTGGAAAAAAAAGAAGAGGTTAAGTGTCAATAGTTTAAAGCTCGAATCGGCTGGATGACCCTCTAGAACTTGACAAATGCTTACACCAAGAGAAGAATCAATGGCATCTATCTAAAGGAAGACCAATACAATTGAAGAAAAAAAAATCTATACAAGGACTGGCATTGTGAGGATGCATGTGTTGATCACTTATTTTTCAAGATTTCCCAAATTAGTAGACTTGATGAGTGATAAAGGTCATGTGCATGAGGTTTAGACCATTCTCATCTTCTAAAAATGCAGAAGAATTGGTGTATTTTATAGGCAGCTTCAAAATATCTTTTTGCATTGCAAGGTCCTGTTGAGAACTAGTTGCACCAAAAGAACTGAAGTAACAAGGCACGAGCAATATAAAAAACTATAATCACCATTTGCAAGATCCTTGTGTGAGGGAATTACCCCATACTTGTAAGATTTGTAAATGAAGATTCAAGCTTTGCAAATATCCTATGAAAGACCCTTGCATGCCCACCTAGACAAAAGTGTGGCAAGTGTTGACTAAGAAGATAAAGCTTCCAACTACATGTTCTAAATAAAGAACGTCATATTGTCAGGAATTAAAGATTCTATGAACCAAGATGAAAAAAGTTCTAACAAATTGAGCGGCATCACAAACATGCTTTTTATAGAAGTTACCTTTGTTTTTGGGGAGTGAAATGCAACCTAATAATAGAAAGAATTTTTATTTACTCAATGTGTACATGCTTTTGTAAGGTTCCAATAACTTGATCTGCATGGGAGAAAATTTCTACATGAAATTCTGTGGAAGTGACATAAGTACTAGTGGTCTAAATGCTCTCTATTAAACTCCAAAGTTTATTCAATTGCCTTTTCACTTTAGCGTGATCCTGAATGACACATACATCTCCATGAACCACAGGAAAGATGTCTTGATACTCATAAATACTATGCAAAAATGCAAACAAGAGCAATGAAATATAGTCTTGTACTAAAAGTAGACAAGCAGGAAAAGTCACCCAAACACTGAATTTTTCTTGCCTCTTCAGCTATAAGGATTACCCTCTGCCGATGTAAAAGCATAAATCTGCATTCTCCTATCAATGATATCTTCAACTTGGTTTCAGATATTTCTCAAACAATTCATAGCATGATCCATCTTAGTTTTCCCGCTACAAGGCAAAAGCATAAATCTACAGGGTCATTGCACAATCTCAAGCTCAAGATGTTTTCATTACCTCTCACTATTCATTAACAATTAAGTGAATTGAAGATTGCAAATCTCAAGTTGTTCTTGTTACATCTCAATGTTCATTAAAAACTATAAACCTCAAACTTTTATAACATGGAGAGAAGCACTAAACACACTGAAAGGAATGAACTGGACATGAAACCTAAATTACATCCATCGTAAGGCTTTCTCTAAGGCATTGAGTAGATAAGGACCAAATCCTTTGGTTTTCTCTGATCAAAATATTTATATGCTCTATTGTCTCTTTACTCAAGGAATATTTCAATAAATCTATTATCAAGACTATGAAAAGAAAAGCAACTATCATTATACATGAAAATTGTAGTTCTAGTCTAGGCCGAAAATGATCAACCTTTAGCACAACACATTTAGCAAGACCCATCATCCTTGGGGAGCCAACAAACTCAACCTGATAAGATACGTTTTCTTCTTATTGTGACAACTACATGTGATGAGATTAAAATAATCCAACATATTGATCTACATTGATATAACCAATATTATGTGAGAAACTATAATTTATAAAGTATGCATAAAATTATGAGATGCATATAGTCTAAAGATCTGTAAAGATCTTCCACACATTTGTATATCCATACCTACAAGGAAAGCAGAACAAAAATGAGAGGTTTCAACCAAGTTATGAGATGTATATCGACATTACATAATATAAACATCACCAGATTAATTTCAACTAAGGACACAAAAGCAAAATTAGTTCTTCTAACATCTTTTGCATATTCTCTTGTCAAATGACCAGTCTTTGAATACAAAGAGTAACACACACGGTCATTAAGTAATTAAAAACAATCACATTAAGCACATTACTTAAAAACAAGCATATCTGCATTGTAGAATTAGAGCATTGCTGGATAATCGTCTACCAAGAACACAAATTCATTTTCTGATTCGATGCCCTTTTCTTTAGGGGGTAATTAGTTGGAAAAAGATCTATCTCCAAATTTCCATCAAGGGGCGTAAGTTGTTTTCACTCCAGTCATTCATAAACGGTGGATTTCCAACATGCTTAAGATAAACATTATCATAGATAATTTCAAAATATCCAGTCAATCTACTGCTAACTCACAAGGCTCAATCATGTAGAGGTTGTGCAAAATTCAATTGAAGAAATGTAGCAGAAATTTTAATTTTCAATGGAGTAGCATAAGGGGCTAGTGTGCAAATGAACAACAACAAAACCATGTTCTAGGTCACATAGAAATTGAGTCTTCAGTACGAGTAACTATCGTTTGATACCTCAATACTAGTACCTATCATCACTTTCAAATAATATAAATGCCTATGTATTTCCTACTTATTGTTTGAGGATAACAACGCCTAAGTACCTATCGCAAAGATATGACTTTCTTGCTATTCTAACATGTCCATGGAGCTGAAAAAATAACAAAAAAAATCCAACATTTAGGAGTCCATCTTTTATAGATAGTTTCAGGTATCAAGGAGTTAAGCTGGCCGTGACACCTTCCAAGCAATCTTGGTAAAAGTATGATGGAAGGTCAGTAGATCCATCAAAAGATAAGATGCAACATTCAACAGCAATTACTCCATCTTGGACCCCCCATTGACAAGAGAGACATACATGTCAATTTGGCTTCTCAACCTAATGGAAGACTTGTAATATTTGTGTCGTTTTCAATTTGTAGCCATCTACACAATTTTACCTTAAACAATACTTATTATAGGAGGCATACCTTGCACTAAATTGATCACTCGGTAAAGAATACTCAGTAGTCATTACTAGATACACACATTCTTTTAGGCTAAGGGAACATGAATTGGTCCATGGTGGTTTAGCTTCCAGAACTATGTATGCCATGTGTTCAACACATGTCATCTCATCATAGTATACTTCACAAGTACAAGATTGCATATAAATCAACTAGCCATACACTTAATACTAAAGGAATAGAACCTTATCAATGTCTCTTAGTAGATAGAAATGGTAGCCACCCTTCACACCCCTGCAACAATAAGGAGTTCAACCAGGAGTGGCTCTAGGGAGTTGGGATGAGGATTATATTATAAACGGAAGCTACCAAAAAAGGGTGACCCAACTGGTGTTTGTAACACAAAAAATAGATGTTGCGATGAAGCTAATGTCATGCTGATTGTGAAACGCATGTTACAACCATCAATCAACTTGCAACTTTCAATTTTTTGAGAAAATTTTGAATCAAGCCACTAGCTAGTTATATGCTACACTAAATCTACTATGTAAAATGCTGCTATAAATTTCAGTTATCAACTCATAGTTCTGTATAAGGAGATTTCAATTCATCCTTCTCTGATTACATGAAATACTTGCCACAATCTACCGTCATAGGGTAAATAACAGGAAAGGTTCCTGATCTATAATGGAAAAAATGCTAAGCACACGAATGCACTCTGCCTCTTATCATTTCACTTACAACAAGTATGAAGATCTTGCAGGCAATGAAACATTATCATTAAAATTCAAGGATCTACTGGCTTCTTAAGCCAAGCTACTATGAAAAAAGTTGTCAATATTCTTCTAAGTAGGAATGTCAAAATTTCGATTCTGGGTCAGAAAAGGCTGACCAAATTTTATTACAGTGAGACCTAGAACAACTATCTAAACCCAAAACCAATCTGGATTGTTAAATCTAGAATTTAGAATTGCACATTGCCTCCATTTTTTATCAATACAAAACCAACCAGTATGTATTAAAACTAGAATCTATAAGCTATGTGTGTTAAAATTTTAATTTCACAAAAATGAAAATTTTTACTAGTCTAACATGGAACTGTCCCCGGCCCATATTGTCAAACCCAGAACCAACCTGAATTATAAAAATTTTAATCAAGAACTGAAGGAAACCTAAATTTTAGCCAGTTGTCCATTCCAAGAACCGACTCAAAATGTCTAAACTAATATTCCAAACTAGAGATCTTCTTACAAGTCATACAAAGATCAGGTTGATGAGTCTGGGATATCATGGACTGCCGTATGTTTAAAAAACTATTTGCTTCAGTAATCACTCTGTACAAGGAAATTTGATTCATCCTTCTCTTACTATATGAATCACTCACTACAGCGTGCCAACACAATCTAAAAGGAAGAATTGAATCCTCCAAAGTTAAATTGCAAAAATAAGCAAGAAATGCCGTGTAGTTTGTCATTATTTTGGTGTATCATCAATCATTCCTGCCTCACTGCTTTTTGAAATGATCGTTCATCGGCAGGAGGTACAACAAGGTTAGTAGCTGCCAGAGCATGGTCATTCACAACTATGCAATATCAATGAGAGATGAAACACATATTGCCTCTACAAGTATACCACGATTTTCACATTTACTGAGCATATGTGAACTGTTATTGTGCACTAAACTAAAAAAGTAGTCAAAACTTGCAAGTTTAAAATACATTGGATATTTTCATATTAATGCTAGAAATCTACAGAAGGAATCTCTAGCCGCTCACAAAAAAAATCTGAGTTGAACCTCTTTGACTCTCTTATATAGACATAAGCAAATGATGTGAAGAGGAAGGCTGCTCATGCCAACAAATGTGAAGAATCATTGGTAAGACAGATTAGTGAGATATAGTCAAATAGGAATCTTACATAAATTAGGATCCAACATGTTCCTTCTAACTTTTACCAGCCTTATTCAGCCCATTATCTACATGGTGCTTATTCATTCTCTCAACATGCACCTTTGGGTGAACACTAAGCTTCTTCAACCCATTATCTACATAGTGCTTATTCATTTAGTTTTTAATAGGACTGAATTATTATGGGATCTTATTGTTGTTTTTGTTGATAACACTACCAGGGAACTGCTGTAGATGTTTTTTTATCATTTCAGTCCTCCTAGCATCATGCCATAGTGAGTGAAACAATCCTATTTATAATTTCCAGACCTCCTAGCATCATTCCTTAGCGAATGAAGGAGTCACAAAGGTCTTTTCCCATTTTTTGTACAGTTATTGTGCATGATCAAGTTCAAGTTAAATTTGGTTGAAGTTAAGGTCAAGACAAAACTCTTATAGCCTTTAATCTATATGATTCATGTTCAAGAAAAAGTTCGCAAAGGGTTAGATACAATAAAGTATTAACCCATCCCTAGATATCTCTTCATCATATTAGTTCTAACCTCGACATCTTCATCAACATTAACATGTTAGCAGTTCCGATTGGTAACTCCAAAAGACATCATATTAATATAAGTTGTATAGTCTAAATCACAATGGAGCTCACGAATACACTCATTGTAATACAAGTATTTAAGTTCAATTCAATCAAAGAATTTTAGGAAGAATCCACTATTATGTTGGATGAGGGGAAAAATTATGAGTCTAGTACCACTAATGAGGATTGGAATGAAAAGCATGTCATTGACAATGACTACAAATTTATAGATCTTGGAGAATCAAGCTTCCTTGACAACTCCAGAATATCTTGGCCATCAATTGGAGCATGCATCACCCTCCTAGTAGTAGGAATGATTTTCGCACCACCTCGGCTTCAACATGCAAAACAACAACACACATAAGAGTATACAAATTCACTAAAGACAGCCAAAATATGTTGAACTGAGTTAGATTGCATAAGAAAAACCACAATAATAAACATGTCGGCCCTTTAAAATCCTCATGTTTACTTTCTAAAACCGATTCAAATTTGTAATATTATTTTCAAGTCACCTTTACAGCTGGAGAAATATCTCTAAGCTAACTCACATGAAATTTGTCTAGCAAGAACATGATACATTACATTACACTCATATTACCAACCAACTTTGTGTTTCATATGCCTACATGTAAAATGTAATCATTAAAGTTCAGAATGCAAAAAACATCACACGAAAAAGTTTTCCTACCCTAAAACTTTGACTAGATATTACTTTTGAGTTTTAGCACATAGAAAAGCTACCATATTAATCATGGTGACCTGACCTGAAAACCACTACTGGATATCAATTTAGGACCTTTTTTTCAGCAACTCAATGTGTTAGGGAACACCTTTATAGATCATTTGGTTGTTGTAATGGGAAATCAATATTGTGATGGTCGTGGAAATGCTCATACTGACTACCCAATTACAGATCTACTGCAGATGATGGGGCATGCAAGTAGGACTCTTGTTGACAACTCTGTAAAATGTATCATCCTTTACCATGCTCCAAGTAAAGAATCTATACATTTTTTTGTATGAGGCATTTCCTGTTGAAAGACATCTCCAACATTACCTCTGTGATCATCTGAGAATAGATAGCCATCCCTTTATCCAATAGATAGATTCCATAGATCCGCTTTATAGATTTTATAAAGCAACTTCAAATCAAAGTCATACAAAAAAGATAGCCATCCCTTTGTAGATCTTCTCTACAATGTCCTTGCTCCTAGGAAAACCAAGCACTCAATACTTAGCAATCAACCTTTGTCTTGGCATTACACATGAATATGAGTCTTGCAGGCTTCACCACCTTTTTAAAAGCTAGAGCTTATGCATTCTTTTTCCCAACAGCAACATCAATCATTCTCCTTTGCTACAGATTCTAGTCTTTCTTTCTATCTCGCTTCCTCTTGGCCTTCTTATTAAGAGGCTTATCTTCCTTTACATCACCAGTCTCACCTACATTCTTAGAATTGTTGTATGCCACCCACTACAACATTTTTATCTTCTCTAGGAGTAAGCCTAATGCAACCTTTTTGTCATTTGCTATAGTAAGCTATGTAGAAGCCTTTTTTTATCCCCATAAGTATTCTCTACAACAACTGCTACAACTTCAGATACTGGTTAATTGCCTCATTTTCTTTTAGCATCTCTTTTTGTACCTTTTTCTAATGTAGTGGCCTTAAGCCTTAGTATAATTGGTCTTATCATCATTCCCATCAACATATTTATTTTACTGGTTTCTTTTCTTCTTTTTTAGTCTCAAAGTATATAGCTACTGCTTCTCCTGATCAAGCATGTGTTTAAATCGAACAAGACAATGAAATGATGACTATGACCATGAAGATTCCTTAAATGTTAAATAAGAAATAAGCACATATTTTATTAAAAGTATAGATAGAATGGTTTTTTCATATCTGAATCTATAAAATATCCCATGAAATAAAATGTGTTGAAACACTGAGAGACATGGAAATTCATATCCACATCCATTTCTAAATGAATATAAGAACAAATAGATAGAGACATATGGGGCTCCATTGTATTCCTACAAGCAATCCTATTCTATTTGTTTATATAGACTTAATTATTGTGAAGGCCTTTTATGGCAACATTACACAGACTACAATACCCGAATGCATTTAAGGTATATGTGGATATCCAGGCAGGAACCTAGATGCAGAAAACCTTGTGTCTACTAAAAACCCTGACTCCTACATGATAGAGAAGAGTAAATTCATAAGTAATAGAGGGATGCCTAAACAGACCGTTAGGTGCACGAAGCACACAACCAACATTAGCCTCCAACCTATCATACTGATCAAATTACAAGTTTAGCACTTTGTAACGCCTAAATGGCTGCACTTCAAGCAGTTATAGAGGCTTTTAGAGTCCCAGAAGTGCATTGGTCTTGTTGTCAACGGCCATAGGAATTGTTCCATCACCTCACCAGAGAAGGTCGCCTCAAGGAATCTATCCTTCTTCCTTTTTGTTATCTTTAAGGGTATCTTGATGTTAAAGAGGATGAAGACCAACCTTCTGGAATCACAATATTTAAAGATTAAGAACTCCAAGAACGTGGTGAACCTTTATAAGAGAGAATTATGACTGCAACATTTCCCAAAAAAAATGCACTCATTCCTGAGAATGAGTAACTAAAATATGGTAAGCAGAAGATATATCTTTCTAGGCAGGATTAATTCAACATTCCAAATGTAGAAGAGCTTGATTAGAATAAGACATTGCAGTCCAGGTCTTCAGAATAAGACATACCTACGTATTCGAACTTTGTGAAGTCGATTAGAACTCTTCTAATGTGTTGATGCTACACTGAACTTGCACATGATGCACCATTTGTAACTCCAAGTCTTTAGAAAATGACATACCTCCAATGGTGGTAGATCCTTTCATTCTGATGCACCATTTGTTAGTCTGGGCAAACATCTTTCTTCTCATACTTACTTTGATACTAGTGTGATCTATAGCTAACATAGAGAGTCTCATTGATAAAGCACCAAGATTGGATCTTGTTGGGAATAAGACGTATCTATCTGAACTAGGAATGGAAATAATTTAGTTACATTAGAGTGGGAAGGGAAAGGTCACATGCACCACAAGCACCAAGAATGTCTGATCACAAGGCCAATCATGATTTCAATGTATGTAGGAAAAAATTGAAGAGCAAGTTCATGCAACTATAATAAAAATGTATAAATGAATTGGATGTTCAACGTCAACCTCCTAACTTGCATTTAGGTACTAGATGCATATTTCAAATAAAGTGAGGAAAATATAATTGATAATGATTGTCTTTATGTTAGTTGACAACTAGTTAGACGTTGATTGAGAAAATTAATAGATCTGCACTTTTAGGTGGCAATGTCCAATCAGCATGATGTAATTCATTTTCATTGAATTTTCAAGTCAGAAATGTCACCGACTATATGGAAAAAAGTTCTTTGACCTAAAACTTTTGTAAGACATGTATGAATATGCTTTTACTTCCATTATAAATTCCAAATGCCTGTATAAGTGAATGCAGCAAGGTCTCTAGGCAGAGACAATAGAGATATTTGTCTAGCAAAACTTCATGGCATTATAGATCCTCATTCATAATAGTTTAGGCAAATGAGAGTTGAGCCATGAATTCAGTTGATATGAAAAACAGAACAAGTTTTTTCACTTCTCGAACATACAATAAACAACCACTACAACTAATTTTAATTGATCGATGTAACTGGAATACTACCTTTTCATGAAAGCCTTCTTTTCACATTGATTTTGGTGTGTTTTGTAAGGTATTCTATTGTACTAAACCAAATGAATTCTTTACATTCTAGTAGTATCTTTCTAGTGATAATCAATAAACTTCCTGATAAAAAGTCAATTGTATATAGGAAGACAAAATAGTCCTATCAAATTTGTTACATCAGTAGCCTGGATACGATCAGTTAGTGTTCCTATTGAGGGCTTTCTTTAGTAGAAAGGCAATAATGCCAGTTCACAAACTAGATTCCAGCATGAGATTTAGATTATAATGGAGGATTGGAGTGATGGGTAGGCTAGGAATGAAGTAATGTTCAATTATGTACTGTTCTTTCTCACACACTTAGTGGCGATCTTCATCATATTCTCAAAAGTGGGGAATGGAGGTTCCAGCAGGGGAAGAGAAGGTTAGGTTTTCATACTCTATGTGATTTAGCAGGTATGAGAAACATAAATACAGGAATTATTGGAGCCAGAGTATACCTCAGTTTTTCCCTACCATCTTGTGTGTCTCCTCTCCACCTTTCATTATCCTCGATCATCGCCTCTTCTCTGATGATCCATGAGGCCAGGCCTAGCATAAAGAGGAGGTGGGTGGGTATTGGTGGGTATAATAGGGAGAGACGGGGAGAGGGCTATCAGATGGGTAGCTTTGGTGGGGGAGAAGAGTGAGGGAGTAAGAACATGCATGATAAGTGGGGATGGAACTACCGAGGGAGATGCTAGCACTCTGTGTGATACAACGCCAACAGAGGGTAATGCGTGGAAATTTTGAATATTCAAGTATTTTGGTTATTTGGAGGGGCGGGGAGTGAGGGGGAGATGAGTTGGGAATGATCATTATTTTGTAGTCACTATGATATGTAACTAATTTTGTAGCTAATACAATTAACTATGTTTTCTTTATTTAGATGTTTATAATTTATAGGGAAAGGTAGTCTTTAACTACAAACATAATATATGTAGTTAGAATAATTGTAGTCAAATCATCTTTTTTTTGTAGTGTCATCCAATGCGGATAGGATTGCATCTCCGTAAGGGTGTTAGAGAATCTGATTGCATGCTACCTTATCTACTATGAGAGAATCCATTGAATCATTTTCAAGCTAATTTAGGTTGAACTAAAGCTACGTGGTGAATCATGGTGATAAAGAATGATGGTGAAACAAAATGTTACTTGGTACGCATGGTGATAGTGATAGGGATTTTTTTCGTGGTGAATCCATGGTGAATTTTAGCCTATTTGTGTCCCCATGGAAAAACATGGTGAATGATGGTGATTTTTTTTAAGTCTCCATTAATATATGAACATATGTGCAGGGAAAAATTCTATTATATTTTTCCTTCCCTCCCTATGACACATGTTTCCCTCCAAGATTTTGACTTACCACCAAAATTTATTTTTCTCTAAATATTATTTATATATCTTATTTTTTCAAACAAATTTTTTTCTTTTTATATTCTTTATTTGTTAATGTACCCATTACCAACTGAAAATATTTATTTATCATTAAAAATATTCCTTTTAATAGAAAAAATTCCCAACACAACGTTTCTCCCCCAGACGAGTTTTTCCCCTCCAAGACCAAATTTCCCGCCACACATTTTTCCTATCTCCATCATCGTAACCATGTAATAAACAAGGTTGTTTAAATATTTCCCAATCCCTTCACAATCACCATATAAATGTTACCAAACAACAATTTTTAACAATTTAACCATCACTGTCACTATCACTGTCACTGTCACCATCACCTTCACCGCCACCGTCACCGTCACCATCACCACATATTTTGTCACTACGTACCAAACTCAGCCTAAAGGCAATGACTCTAGGTAGTGAAATCACAACCTTGAATCTTATATCACTAATAGGAAGAAATACATATAGTTTTTTCTTATCAACGAAAAAGAGGTTTATGCCAAGGACAATTCCAGCATATATAATGCATTGGGAAACAAAATATAACATATGTTCTACCTGAGCAACCATTCTATATCTGCAACATGCATATATTTTGGAAGCATTGCAAGTTTCTAAAGATATTGATAAAGATGTATGTCAATCTTCCTTCTTCGCACATTTGAACATAGATGCCTTCATATGAAAAGTTTCCCAAGGAGATCCCCACTAAGTTGAGCATTTTATTTAAAGAATAAGTTAAATCTATATTGCACAATCAAAGAATAAATTACATTTGAGCCTTTAGAGGAAACCGATCATCTTTCCCACAAGTCAATTTTCTTAAAATTTGCACAAAATAATAAATGCTCCTTAGTATAGAAGCCTTATGCTCATAGGGAAATTATCCTACACTTAAATTGAAGACCTACTCTTGATACACATCTTGTCTTTTGTCTTTTAGTGCATGCCCTACTTCAAGTAGGCATATTACGCTTAAAATTTCAAGTCCTATCTTTGATAGTCACTTTATATTTTAGAAAATCCTTTCTTGAATAAGCAACTCGCCATATTGTACCATCTTTAGGGTTCTGATTCTAACCCTAAAATTTGGCCCAAACCTCTAGGTCACATGATTGACCTAAAAGACTCAAATTTATAATCGTAGAGAGAGATAGATAGATGATAAAAGTTTCCACAATCTTTTTCTAAAAATCAAGTACTCTTCTATGATCTTTAATGATTATAGACTCTTGATTTAATACCTTGTGATGAAACTCAATCACATCCAATCTGCTTTCACATTTCCCTTTTTCCCACAAAGACAAGAATTCATAAGAGAATTATATGTAGATTGAGTATAAACTAGATAAATGATGGGAGAAACTTTTGCATACCTAAGCTCTTAGGATGGTACTCAACACCCTAAGAGGAATATATGATTATTTTAGATGCAGGAACATGCCTTTTCTATAGGCTAACCTCATTGATGGATGATGATTTCTACCCAACCTTATTCCTCTTACATGGTTGTCCCACCATGCCATACTTGGAAGGAAAAGAAACATGTTCTTTTGAAACCATGCATTTCTCATTGTTTGGGTTTTCACCTCTTCACTCATTGTAATCAAACATGGATCGAATGAGAACTAGATCATCATAGTGGATGTTTTCAAGGATCCTAAATATACACAGAACTCTTAGAGAAACTAATCTTCACTCTAGGAGATAGAGGATCACTCAACTATAGTCCTCGACCTGATCTTAGGTTATCTAAAGTCTGAATATAGACTCCCAATTTTATCTTTTTATGAATGGTTCCTTAACAACAAAAGGACATTACTTGCATTTCTTTCCCTTTAGGAGGTGTCTCATCTATTTAACCTTCATGAACAAAAAGAGGGGGTAGACTTGGGTTCTCACTCTTATCTCAAACCTTTCCTTAAAAGGGGCGAATTGCTGACACCCCATTTTTGTTCGTTCATCCAATGATCATGATTAGATCATCTATCTATTCAACTATTCGATTCCTTTAATTTATTCCACATTTACCATATTTTTTGATTGATTTAATCCGTCAATTTTCACCCATTTTCCACAATTTGGGTTTGTTTTATAAAAATGGTACTTTCTTTTGGACTTACAAAAAATGTTCACTTTAGTTCATTTTCTTAGAATCATTTCTTCATAATTTGTCCAACTCATTATCCTAAACACAATATTCATTCTTAAATCCTATAAATATTCATTTTCCATTATCTTAGCAAAATTCCATATCTTTTTCAATAATAAATAATATTAATGCCAAATAATTTATTATCTTCCTTCATTTTTTTCAAGTTTTATTTTGTATATGACTCAATCCTACAAACCAAACAAATTTTATTAGAATATCTCCATAAGATTCATGAAAAATCCAAAAGTTTGGATAAAAGAAGTCATTTCTTTACACCATATGAATTGCAATGATCTGACACGTGCACGTGGTAGAACAACATGATATCCAACATGTCTTACCATGGATGGAAGTGATCCACCACCAGTTATAGAAGCTTCCCCTTGAGTCCCTAAATCCTATAAATACCCCTTGTATCTACAATATCATTTCAATTCTTTTAACTGTCTTGAAAAAAGAGAGAGCAAACTACCTCCCTCCTTTTCTTTAAGTCACTTGAGTGACTAATTATCCTTCCTCTAGAAAGATCACTTCCTCCCACCCTTAAATCACATAAAATAATTATAATTGTATAACTGACTGATACTATGACTATTTGTAACGTCCCTAGATTCTTCCACCTTGAGACTTAGAAGGCCCGAGAGGACAAATCTGAAAATGTTAGTCAATTGTTTTAGAGAGGGATGCGGAAGCAAAATACGCATACATGAACAAACACTATAATGCATATTCCATAAACAATATCAACATTCCACATGTATATCACAAAATGTTTCATTACCACTTACATTTACATATTGCTACAAGAAAACTACACAGTCTAAACATGTATGCTAACTAGCATCCTAGACAATAGGTACAACCTGAACATTCCTCACTTCTTGTCTTTTCTCCCACGCTAGCTCAGAACCTAGAAAATTCATGAAACAACGAATCAACAAAATTTGTGTACGTGGGTGGAATACTTGTATAGTAACTTGCATAATGAAAGATTTGAAGAAAGAAAGTAAAAGAAAATATTATTTAAGGTGAAAGTCAGGTAAACCATTCTTTTATACATATCTTTAGATGTGGTTTTACTACTAAGTGGGTCAACACCTTATCTTACATATATGTTTGGCCCTCCCCACCCCTTGGGCTATGGGGATGTGATCGAAATTAGTATTTAGAAGAGAGAGGGAATACTATCTCACTTTAGTAGCTACAACCCACCTTAATCTTTTATGTTCTTTTATGTTTGGCGAAGCATGTACTACTAATATGCATTCAATCATTTATATGCAAATAAAAGCATCCAAAGTACATCGTATCATTATGCATCTATGAAAACTAGTCTTATACTTAATAAAACCCAAATACCAGAGGAGATTCCTTATACATCAAAGTTCATCTACTACTCTAGTAATTAGCTAATTAATAACAATTAATGATCATTAATAGAATGTTCACCATAATTAATGGTATTTAGGTCCATATTAGGGTTTAGCCAAGATTAGGTATAATTGATCAAAATTATGTGTCTGGTATTGTTCTACTGATCAGGAGATTGTAACAAGGGTTTAGTTCAAGTTTCATAATTTTCTAATGTTTGCAATATTTTCTGGAATTAATATGAGGTTTAAACATGTAATTAGGCAATAATGAGACATGGCCTAAAATTGCTTAATAATATTTAGATTGGAGTACACAATTAGTTTCTAAATGATATTAGGTTTCAAAATTATTTTTTTCAGATTTAATCTGCATTATTTGCTAATTACTCAAATTTTACTAACCCTTAAATGGAGCATAAGCATCAATATTAGAAAGAATCTATAATGTTATCCAAAAGCCTAATTTAGAGATCTAGTAACAAAGGGAACATTTTTCTGAGTCTGGGGTTATTTTTGGGGGATTTTTTAGGACGAGTGAGCTATTTATTGTGCATTTTCTATGACCTGGTATATTTTTGAGAATTTAAAAGGGAATTACCTTTGCGGGTCCACTGCCTGAGGTTATAGGATTTGATTTGCCCACGCTAGCTGATCCACCTCCAGTCATGCCCAACTAGTTTGGGGTCAGTGATGGTTTGGTCTGGCCCACTAGGTAACCCTAGCTGGACCTAGTCTAGGAAACATTGGATTCGACTGTACGAGAGTCTAGCCTCATGAGTCTGACTCTCATACCTATTCATCTCCATCATTCTCTCTCTATTTGAGTTCATGAGGGTGCCGTCATGATCAAAGAAACTCCAACATGCACTGAAGAGGATAGAAGATTAGATCAGAGAAGCTCCATCTATCCACCCACCATCGCAGTAGATGAAGAAAGGGGAAATGTGGTATCTTCCTTCCTAAGTCCAGTAGATAGGTTCTGGAGTGCCTACACAACTTGGGATTTTCTCAATTCCTATCCAAA
Source organism: Alisma plantago-aquatica (assembly GCA_963693085.1). Classification (NCBI taxonomy): domain Eukaryota; kingdom Viridiplantae; phylum Streptophyta; class Magnoliopsida; order Alismatales; family Alismataceae; genus Alisma; species Alisma plantago-aquatica. The sequence continues at coordinate 656,952,690 of OY856411.1, forward strand.
ATTCATTGGGTCTGGCTAGCTCAAAGATCTATCTTCCTAAATCGAGCCCAAAATATTTCTCTTTCTCGATTGTGAGCAGGTTCACGCAACATCTCCTGTGTCGCGTGTTGGGTTTTTAGGGGAGACAGAGAAGGCAGCGGAAACAAAAATTTCTCCCCCAACCCATACCGAGGAAACGCGTCAACGTCTATATAATAGGAAAGGATGGTTTGCGGAATCATACCTTGTCCCGAGGCTTGCTCGACGACAATACCTCGCGCAATGCGCGGTCTTCAACTCCGGACTTCGACGGTGTTTGTGCAGCTCCTGGTCGCACCGGGACTGACAACTCCTACTCGAACCGGACTGTCGGATGACAGTTGTCCTCCTAAGTGGCAGTGTCCTCCCGCCTCTGTAGTAGTCCACACGGACCACCTGGAACTCCACTCTCCTTGTCCCACAAGGAAGTGGAAGGAGTCGCACCCTCCTGTTGACGTACTAGTCGCCAACACGCTCTCCTGCCTCCTGTTGCAACTGCAGTTGTTCTTCCCTTGCTGCACCTCCCTTTTGCGGGAAGCACTTGCTCGGGCTCTCTCACGGTTACCAAAACCAGAGAGAACGACAACTTGCAGAGCAACTGGTTGCACTGAGCTGTACTTTGAGAAGCCCCCAATACCCCTATATATATAGGAGAGTCATGGGACAGGGTTCTCCATCCCGGGCAATGCGGGACTAAAGCAGGAGTAGAAGGGTTCGAGAATTTTCCACAAAAAGCAACCGGTTCGCAACTTGAAATGATCGGTTCACAACTGAACCGATCGGTTCGGCCATTGAGCCGATCGGTTGGACCTGAGCCGATCGTTTGGGGCACTCCAACCGATCGGTTGGTGCCCTGAACCGATCGGTTCATGGTCCTAATCCGGCTCAAAAAGGCTTTCCTTGTTTCTTTCCCAATTGGTATCGAATACCAATATTATTCCCAATCGAATTGGGCAATTTGAAACGAAAGGAAAATCCTTACCGACATGACTTTCCCAACTGGTCGGTTGCACCAGTTGAGCCGATCGGTTCAACTCTTGAACCGGTCGTTTCAACCTATGCATGAGCCGATCGGCCTGGACACTCCAGCCGACCGGTTCAGCAACCTCAGCCGACCGGTTCATCACATGAGCCGATCGGTTGGGAGCATAGGTTGGGCAAAATCAGTCAATTGCGATTTCAATCAATCCGATACTCCAATCAATGCGTCCAACACCTTGAACCATATGATATTGAGCTATCGACTGATTGAGTGTTTAATTTAACTACTAAACTCCTTTAGTAATCAATCTAAACATTGCTTTGTGGACAAATCTCCTCTTCCAGGTTAAATCCTATGTGTGTGACCCTGCAGGTCCATTTCACGTTGGCAGTGAAAGTCCATAACACTTATGACTTCACAAGCAAAGAGCGGTGCCTAGTCACACATCAGTGCTACCCAAGTGAAAGTAGAAAGTTGGAGAACAACTTTCATCCTACAATCCGTGAATGGTGTTACAGGGAATGTATAATTCCTTTGTCACTGATATCCTGAATGAACTCGAGGCATGGAACAGTCATTCTGTCAACGTTCATTCACTTCCTTGATCTCAGAGTAGACTGGAAGAGATATGTATGACATCAGTATCATATATTGATTCACACATGCGTGCATGCCTTTCTCAATCCTACTCATCAAGTGGCCATGGATATCAAACTCCCTCAGGAGGGACAAATCCCATATCTATCACTCACCCCTCAAAAGCCCCATGTGTCAAAGCCACCCAATCATCACCTTTATAACAACCCATGTTTCAGGACTGCGTTTGATGATGTCAAAGTGTGCCCAACGACATGTGTTGAGTGCAGGGATTTCAGGTCTAAGAATCACACTCACCACCATCACTGGGAGTACTGACTGTGACTACCATCTCATGGTTCCATGTGTCAAACTCACGGTGGGTCTGTCCGATACCTTGTTCTCTAACAAGTACCTATGTGTTTGGTTTGATATCTCTATATCATGACTAATGAGATTCTGTCATCAACCAACACCACACTCTAGTCTTGTGTGTCATTGTTGTCTATCTGCCTTCCACAATGACATCCGACTAGGGACATAACAAGAATGTACAAACTCTTAGCATCCGTATGATCTCATCGTTCAGGTCATGAACCTGAAGGCATACATCATTGAGTACTGTCATTCTCTAGACATTCAATCTTTTCTATCACTATCTCATATGACTGAACCAGAAAGAATTGGAAGCTCGCCTTTTATGTTTATCAAATCAGTCTCAATGTATCCCACCAATCATCCCATGATTGGCTCTCAGGGCATACATACCAACATCGCGACTATCAACATCTCCTGTGTCGCAACAATCTTGTGTGAGCATCATCACAAAGAGGGACTTCGGTGAGTGATGATGACCTAGACCTCATCATCTTCATGTTGTGAGGCATGTAGGAGATACATCGACGCCTTATCCCTATCATCGGCCTCTCTTCACCTTCGTTCCCCGCTCGTCCTCACGGAAAGGACAATATCTTGGGAGTTGTCATGGATTAGACCTCCGGTAGATCTACCATGTCGAGTGTGGGGGGGGGGAATCCCAGTGGTGGTCTGTAGGAGTGCATGACCCTGCTTCATTCTTCTCTAGGAAATGGGTCGAACAGTCCCTGGTTGGAGGCCAACACCTCAAGAAACCTGAGCTTTCTGCCGTGGAGTGCAAATGCAGGAAAGGGGAAGAGGAATATGGTCTAAACATTTTCTGCAACAAGCCAATGTATGAGGAGGACCTTTGAGGATTTGGGGTCCTGAAACCACTATTGATGATCGAAATCACATCCAAGTTCACCATCCTAGTCTCCATCTCTAAGGTGCAGGAGAATGGAGCTCAACCTCCTCTACCATGCACCATCCTCTCTACTCCTTCACATCTTCCTCCTATTGTAACCTGTTGTGTAATTAGTGGTGTGGTGAGTGAATTCACAAAGGTTTGGTATCTCTCCCGACACTGTAAGACCCTTGTGATGTGTTGTTTAGATCTAAGATGTGTGGTGGCCAGTTAACAACTTCATCCATTATTCCCAAAACCTCAATGTTGACTCCTTCGTCAGGGTTCGACTGATGGCCACCTCCACCTAAACTCTCGGACATAGGGACCAGTGGATCCCCATCCCATTGCACCCTGAGTGACACTCCCCAAGATAGGTTGATCTAATATTTGACTGACTACAATCCCCAATTCATCAATGTGCCATTTACATGCAATATCAAAACCTTATAGCTTTGTGTAGGAGCATAATTTATTCCTCAAGTTTTAACCATAGGTTGATAGTCATTTAATTTACCTTTAATCAATGATTTCTACCAAATCTTCAATCTTTGATCACATGATATTCATGATAAAGGCACACATATGGGTATATTAATCCCCAATGCATATCAAATGACTTATTAGATTAGCAAAACATCACACTATAAATTCCATCATGAATTCAATTGGAATCATACATGCCATTGATTGAATGCATTACTTTGCAAGTACTCACATGTTAATTATAAAGAGACTTTAATCATTCGCGGGTACAACTAATCTTCCTCAAATAGTTATCTTATATTAGACCTTTGACTATACTTTCAGATCAAAATAATCCATAATTGAGTTACCAATTACTTGATTTAGGGTCAAAATTTTATAGAATAATCAAGGTCCTGAAACATCATAATTGCTATCAAAACCCTAAAATTGGAGTCATCACACTATTCTTATCTACATATCCATTCATAACTATAAATATCTACTTGCTTGAATGACTTATTCTTTTCCATAAAATAATTATGATTCACTCTATTGTGATCTACTTTTTCAAATATTATTCATGATCTAATGGACTAAAATAATAATATATTTTCATATTAAATCACTTATTTATATACTCTCATCCTTTTCTTTCAATGCTTTGGTTTTAACCTACAATGTGGGATCTCTGTTGTGGGGTTTGTAACATACCCAAACTTAGGTACATATTCAGCTTTCCCCTTTACTATTTAATTTTAACTTATAATCCTTTTATAAATTTTGACTTGTGTTAGAATATTAGGAATATCTAACTATGGAGTTTTAACCAATAAATGAATTATTAGTGCATGAAATATGGATAATATCTGAATTTGGATGTAAATATGCAAATATACCACTTTGACGGGTTTAAGGTTGGAATTTTCTTTAGAAAATTTTAATAAAGATGTGTATAAAGAAGGAATAGTTAGAAACAAGATTTGAACATTAAATGATGAAGGAAATAATAAATATGTTAAAATTTTACTTTTGCCTCAAGACATGGGTTTTGTATTTTCAAAGTTACCAAAAGGTAAAATTGGTTTAAGACTCAGATTTCTTACATCCCAATTGGTCTATTTTCCAATTTGCATCTTATTTGCACATTGTTTGCTACTCTAATACAATTAAGAAAGGAAAAAATATCAATTTAATATCACTTTATTCAAAATCCTAAATGGATAAGGTTTTGGGATTTATCGTAGTGTCACACTATCATGCTAGTCTCTGAGTTTGAGATGATGCATGTTCTTTTCTCTTCTATTAGGATGTGGATCAGATTACCAATGAATCATCACCCACCTCTTACAGAGTATGGAAACTAGCCGCACAATACACAACAAACTATTTTCACAATTTCTCCCTCCTTACTCCATATTTCTTTCAAATATTTTAGTCATTTTTTCCTCATTAAAATCCACATTAAATGAATCCATGCTCAATCCCTATCACTGAATATCTGAGTTTTCTCAATTCTTATCTCATGGCTTCTCCGGGATCTCACCCTAGAAGCCATAAAGTGAAACCCTATAAATAACTAGCCATACCCTACTTTCCATCAAACACCTCACAACTGAACTTCAAAACCAATTTGCTTCCATGTGCTCTTGGTTTTGCCACTGAATCGGTCTCTACACATAGGATTGAGTTGATCTCTGGTGGTGCTTCTCATCACCACATTCAATTTACTCTGTGGTAAGCCTGCCTAGGCCCCTTTCTTCATTCTTTTCTAGACGAAATCACAAATTGAAGTTTCTAGTGATTTTCCCCATTTTTCTCTTCACATGTTGCACGCTTGGCTACAACCATGGCACAGGCCAGGGAGGAAAATAGTCTCACTCATGCACCATTTACATGTTTGCCCATGACTCTTTCGGGTATCATTTTGTTTGCATGTTTATATGTAATTTATGTCATAACTATTTTCATATGTCACACTAATAATCAGATGAATTCATGATGATAATGTCCCTATCATGGCCTTAGATATTATATATCAGTCGAAGGAATCTCCATCATTTTCTATACGTGTTTATTTTATATGGAAATTAGTAATATCAATAAAATTAATAATCTAGTAAATTGCATAAGTAGTTCTAGGAATACTGGAAAAATACATAAAAATATGTTTCTGGGATCATGAGAATCTTTGTTATTTATTGGTTTGGTTTTCATCACATGATTCCAATGTTTTGAAGCATGAGTTTTAGGGTTTCAATATCTCTTATCCTCTTATTAATAATTGGGAATCATTATAATGAACAAGATTAAAATTTTAGAAATTTATGAATTAGACCATGAGTTTGTACATACGATCCTCTTACTAGACCAATATCAAGATATTTCTAAAGTTTGGATTTATAGGGTTCCATGATATGAGACATAATTAAACGCTAAGCTGTGTAAACACTAGTAAATTTCTGACCTCTAATGTCACTTTTTCCAATGTTGGTTCCAAAGGAAAACCGACACCATAGAATGAATAACATTGGTTATAGAGCACAATCGTCATCATTGGTTAAGTTTTGATGATTTAGAAAAGACATGGGTACCACTTTTTCTATAACATCAGTTGTTTGTTAGACAAACTGCCATTTTAGATAACCCATGAAATACAAATTTTCATGGAAAAAATTGCCTCCAAAATTTGTAAGATTAGCATTGGTTTCCAAAAAACTGACGACAAACACCTACACGCAATATAATTTTTGCCTCTAAAATACTTCTATCATTGGTGTTATAGGAAGAAAATCAACATTAGACGTCTTGTAAAATACACAAATATTTTACTAATGGTGTTGGTTTGAAGTAAATAAACCTATAACAAAGGTTTTGTGCCACATCCCCACAAAAAGGTTTCCCCCCAAATTGCTTCTTCGTCGGTTTTTGCCCCTGAACTGAGAAATTCATCATATTGCAGCCCACTTTTTTTTCATGTATGGCATATGTCATTAATTTTATTTAATAAATAGATGACAATGCTTTGGCTTAGTCATCAGTTTCTATCAAGTAAACCGTCAACTAATCCCCTTGACTAAGGCCTTTTTTTGCATGAGGGTTTGTGTCATCCTTTTTCTTCAGAACTGATGATATATCATTGTACTATGTCATTGTTTTCACTAAGTTAACTGACAATAATATGTCTTGTCATCGATTGTTTTGAAGAATCGACGATTAAGTGCACTTAATAGCACCCACGAAATGTTTCTTTCCCCCATTCACTATTTCATCACCCTAAGTTTAGTCTGCTCTAGTGATCATCCCTTCCGCTCCCCTGCTTGAGTTGTTGTGCTCTCCATTGTCATTGCTTTGCTCAATGATGTCACCACTGGAGCGCACAATCATAGTTGGAGATTTCCGCCATCACTTATATAGCTTTCCGCTGGATCTAGCCGCTGTCTCCACTAGAGCTAACCTATGTTGCTACTATGCTTGCCTCCATCACCTCTTAGCTCTCTGTCTAAGAAGGTATATTTAGTAGTATGTGCCCTATATACATTCCTTGATTCCAACATGGTTATAGGTATATACATGCTGATTATTAAAAAATGCAAGGGGATACCTTAATACTCATATATTAGTGATATCCAGTGACATTGTTTATTATGAATGATTACAAAGGAACACTTCCATCTCTTTATGACATTACGATAGCAATAATTCAGTGATATTGCAAATTCAATATTGTTTAGAAGGGGAACATTTTGTCTCATTTATGGTATGTTAAAGAGTGATAACTTAATTACAATATTATGTTGGATTCAATATATATATATAAATATATATATATATATATTATATATATATATATATATATATATATATATATATATATATATATATATATATATATATATATATATATATTATCCTATTCTAAAAAGTGATGAAAAGTGGGAAATGCTAGATCTTTTGTATCTCTTTGTATATATACATATGTGTGTATATATACATATGTATATATAATAAATAAATAAATAAATATATATATATACATATAATATATATATATATATATATATATATATATATATATATATATATATATATATATATATATATATATATATATATATATATATATATATATATATATATATATATATATATATATATATATATAGTCAGGCTAGAATACACTCGAGTGTACAAATCACACCGTACACCCCAATGGTGTTTGCCTATCTAGACCATGTTTATGCAAAATCTAATCCATTGATCTTCATGGTTACAATAATAACAGGTCACATACAAAATTTGAACTCATTTGGATGGGTGTAAGTCAGTCATCTAAGAACAACAAAATTGACGCACAAAACTAATTTGAAATACATGATTTTTGCCTCCTTTAGATACACGACCTATAAGTGTCCAAATGAGCTAAAATTTATTATATAGTATGTTCTTATGATAATTAAGAAAATTAGTGATTTAGATTTTTCAAAAATTCACTGCATCTTCAAAAATGACTGAGGTATATGGTGCCTCTGGTACACTCGAGTGTACACTAGATGACTATATATATATATATATATATATATATATATATATATATATGTATGTATGTATGTATGTATGTATGTATAAAACATTAACCTTGTCATAAGATGGTTTATGGTTTTAATAATTTGATGACACTAGGACCATATGTATATAAAGAATACCATTTTCTGTTGGCCTAGAAACCCATATGAGATTTACTCATTAGGAGTAAATCATAGATAGTATCCTGTTTGGGATTATTCTTGAACACTTAATCTCACATAGGATGTAAGTTTACAATGTTTATCCTGTTTTCAAGGTGTTTTGCCAAAACTTCCCTGTTTTTTCTCTAAGTACATATGTAGATGGACATTTGCCCATCTACATTGGCGTACTTGGAGAAGTGTGGGAAAATACTACCAAAATTTTCTTGAAAACCAAATATACATTATAAACTTACTAGTGTTATTAGGTGTTCAAGAATGGGATAGGTGATACACACATTCATTACTGAACCCTAAACCCTAAACCCTAAACCCTAATCTATAAACCCTAAACCCTAAATGATAAACCCTAACCTATAAACCCTTATCTCTAAATCCTAAATGATAAATCCTAATCTATAATCCCTAAATTCTAATCATGTAAACCATAAACCCTAATACTTGCTTTCTCTTTGATCATAGAATGGATAGATCACATATGTCCATTCTAAATCGCTGCACCCTAGAGTTCATTACTGGTCTTGATCATTTTGTAAAATTTGCGGAGGAAAATGGGAAACAACCTAGAGATAGGTTCTATTATCCATGTATGAATTACAATAACAACTTGAAAATCGAGTACCGGTGAAAAAAAAATCAAAATTCATGTCATGTGCAACATGATTGTACAATGCTATACCAAATGGCACTACCATGCATATATTCCTAGTATGATATCAATAGATGGCGATAGCTCTACTTGTGTTGAAGATGAAATTGTCGACAATGATGTAGATGTGAATGAACTTATTCTGATAGACATGGTTGATGCAGTGCTATATAATTGTGGAGTAGAGCACACTGATCAACCTTGCTTATTTATAGACATTGTGCATGATGCTAAGAAATCATTATACATAAGTTGTACTAAGTTTACAAAGCTAAGCGTTGTGTTCAGATTGTATACTCTAAAGAATAACAATAGATGGAGCGAAAAAAGTTTTACATCATGGTTTTCTTTGTTGAAAGAAAGTCTTCCTCAAGGCAACGAGCTTCCAATCTCAACATAAAAATCAAAGAAATTATTATGCCCAATGGGAATGAAGGATAAGAAGACACATGCATGCCCGAATGATTGTGTGTTATTTCAAAAGTACTACGTCGATTTGAAAGATTGTCCAAAATGTGGAGCGTCAAAGTATAAAATGACGACTTTGAGGAAGTAAAAAACTAGCTCTCCTACCAAGGTGATGTGGTATCTATATATAATACCATGATTTCAATGCTTGTTTTCCAATACCATGGATGTGAAAAATTTAAGGTGGCATGCAGAGGCAAAGAAAAATAATGATGGGATCCTATAACATGCGTATGATTCCCCAAAGTGGAAGAAGATTGATTTATTATACCCTAAATTTGGTGAAGAAGTCAGGAATCTAGGACTCAGTCTTTGTACTAGTAGGATGAATCCATATGCCACATTGAGCAGCCAACATAGCACTTGGTCTATTATAATTGTTATATGCAATCTTCCTCCCTAGTTGTGTATAAAAAATAAGTACATCATACTATCATCATTGATATCGGACAATAAACAACTCGACAATGATATCAATATTTATCTTGAACCTCTGATTGATGACTTAAAGATATTGTGGGGAGAAGGTGTGATGGCCTATGATTCTTGGTGTAGAGTGACATTTCATTTGCATTCTATTCTATTTTGCACTATTAATGACTTCCCAGCATGGGAATTTTTTCGGATACAATGGAAAATGATCCAAAGCATTCCCTATTGTTGGGTTTTAGGGGAGACAGAGAAGGCAGCGGAAACAAAAATTTTCTCCCCAACCCATACCGAGGAAACGCATCAACGTCTATATAATAGGAAAGGATGGTTTGTGGAATCATACCTTGTCCCGAGGCTTGCTCGGCGACAATACCTCGCGCAATGCGCGGTCTTCAACTCTGGTCTTGGACGGTGTCTGTTATGACCCACGTTGAATTTAGCCAGTAAATACCTCAATTAGCATGAAACACCTTGATTATTGTTGAGTATATTATTAAATAGCATGGTTAATCAAGATAAGCTATGTCATGAATCAATAGTTGAAATTTACTCATATGCGATAATTGATGATGATAGCAATGTTGATTATTAAGTTCATTAAGTTGAATTAAGTACTCACTGATGCGTTGAGTTCTTTGATCAAGTGAGACAGTATAATTAGCATGATTATTCTCTTTGAGATTGTAGTGGATTCCGTGCTTGGCAGTTTGCAAGAGAAATCACCTGATTTGGACTTTCGAGTCAATAGTTATGATCTTTTCCGATTCCAGGGTTGAAATTGCAAAATTTCCAAAACTTTTCTTTATAACCTTCAGTTATTTGTCCCTGTTAGTTATCCGTTTACATTTCTTTTGGTTGGAGGCGGCGCACAGGAGTGCAGCCCGCAGGACGATCGCAGAAGGCGATCTCCGTTTTCCATAATTGTTCCAGGTTCCTTCTTCTCTTCTTCTTCCCTTCTTCTTTCCACCTTTCTTCTTCTTCCACCACCTACTCTTCCCACTCTTCCTGCCTTCTTAGCAAGCTGCCGCACAACAGCTTGGCTGCGGCAAGCTGTAGCTTGAGGCCAGCGGCCGTGCCTAGCTGGGAGGAGGTAGATTTGAGGCGGCCAAAGCTCCTAATCAAGGATTTGGACCTCGGCCAGGAGGTTTACGCTGGAAATTTGCCATCAATTCAGCCCAAATCAATGCCTAGTAGCCAATTCCAGTTGGACGTGAAGCTCTGGTTCCGTGAACAGGAACAGTGAAAAATGTAATCAAAGGAAGAAGACAATAGAAATCCGCCCGGAAACAGGCCCTGGGCACATCTCCAGACGAATCCGGACAGTCCAAATCACTGTGAGTAGGATTTCATTTATTTATCATTAATAAACTCAGGCGTTTGAATATTTCCAGTTATGTGCGCGAATTACGCTGATAACAGGCGTTATCAGGCGTAGGGCAGCGTTTGGCGTCGCCCGACTTTTTATTTCATAAACTGCTTCTAGACGCTGTTATATGATTAAATTTAGCATTTGATCAGTGTGGATTGAATCGGTTGATTTATATGGTTCATTGGAACCTAAATTACTTATTTGAATGTTGAAATTAGAAATTCATATATGAAAATGGTATGGTTTGGGTATGAACCCAGACAATAGGGATTTCTAATAAATTATCAGATGTACGATTTCAAAGTTGATATGAATAAATAAAAATATGCAATAAAACCCTAATTGCATATATCTTTTGACGTTAATATGTGTAAATTGATATTTACATGAAATGGCATATTTCTCTGAATTATTACCAGAAATTCTCAAGTATTGTTATTAAATTGTGTTGTGATAAGTAATTAACTTTTAATTGAGTTAAGTGATGCACAAACCAAGATTAGGGTTAATGTGCACGTTTTTCGAGAACTTTAGAGAATTGACAAATGTTGAGTATGATTCTCGTATGTGAAGTAAATTTATTTAATTTGTGCAATAAGATGTTCAATTTGCTTAAATTCGCTATGTATGTGCTAGATTGAAATAAGTTGGGTTATTTATGCATTTCTAATTTGTCTGAATGCATGGTATGAGAATTTCTAAGAAATTACAATGATTTGAAACATATTGCTCTGACAGTTTTAGAATGAAAGTGTATTGTGAATTGATCTGAAATCAGTAAATGTGATATTCCTGTTTGAATGTTTATATGTTAATCAGTTAATAGACTTAGGTGCCCTAACACCGTAGAACCCCTTTTGAGAGGTCTGCATCCACGGGGTGAAACTCGTGTTGCAACAATAACTGTGCGGAGTCACAGGCACGAGGATAGAGAGAGGCAGTGTTCAACAACAACGCGTGCGATGTCACGGTGGCACTGGAGTAATAGGGGTTATTCAACATTAATCCGTGCTTTTGTCACGGTGGTAACCCGGTAAGACTCTCCGCCTGTGTGCTCAGGTTTGAGGAGGAGTCTAGAGTTCACTCTTTTGAGAGTGTAGTGAGGCCTTGTGAGCCTGAGGCCTTGTGAGCCTGAGAGTCCTACAGCAGACCAGGGCTGGCAGTCAGACTTAGCATTTCCCAGGTGTGTCGCTAAGTCTTGTATGGTGGGATCGTAGTTCGCTACAGATCTTTATATGCAGAGTACACTGCATATGTTTAGGGCATAAAAATGATAATATGTAATCATATAGGATCACAGTAAATTAATATATCCGAATTTTTGTGCCAATTCTATATATATCTGTTTATTTGTTTAAATATCTGTTGTTGCATAGAAATGTGATTATTATCTGCAAATATGTTATGTCATTAGAACTGCCCTGCTTGTACTGCACTTATGTTTTATTTCAATATCATAAACCTGATGAGTTGTTTAGTGATAGCTAAGTGAAATGCTATTCACTGAGCGAGTAGGCTCATACCTCTACTCAAAACATTTTCAGGTCATCAACATCACAGGAATCTGGAGGATCCTTTCATCTTAATGCTTAGTTTGTAAAAGGTTTATGTAGTTAGTAGTTAGAGGTCTCTTAGTCCTTTCCCCTCGGTCCTTGGGACATGGTGTGGGTGAGAGAGAGTATGTATGGCGAATGTGTATAAAGATGTAAATTAACTGATATGTTTACTTTCTGTTAAACAATATTACATGTTGTAAACTCTATTTATGTTCTCTAGCCAGTTTAATTGAAATGCTTCCTCAATAGTTATTTATGTTTTAGTTTATAACAATAATCCGGATATCATTACGAGGTTTTAAAAAGAAAAAGTTTTCAGTGATTTGTTTATGTGATAATCCCTCCGTCGCGCCCTAATCTCGTGATTAGTGGTTAGTGTGAGATCGGGGTGTGACATCTTGGTATCAGAGCATAGGTTGAGTACATGGTTATTCTAAGTCAAGGTCAGGGGACGATAAGAGACCAATAGGATTAGGACTTAAGTGTCTTCCTTCTAACTGCAATTTTCTAACAGGAAGTGTTCTGTTATACTATTGCAGATGGCAGGAAGAGGATGTGGTCACGAGAACCAAGTAAGGAGTTTATGTTGAATCGTCAGGGATCATTAAGGTCAAAGGATAAAGTTATAAGTAAGGCGAATAATAAATGATGAGTTTTATCTCTGGAAGGTCTGAGTGTTTAGATACCCTGGCCAGGTGTCTGAATACTTAGATTGACCAGTATCAAGCTACTCTGTCTGTTCTTCTCTGGATGCCCTGGCCAGGTATGCAGAGGAAGGATAGGCTAGAGAGAAACCCTAGAAATCTTAGGGTTATGAGATAAGAAATTAATGTAGGAATAAGAGATTAAGCATAGGATGCGATGCAACTCTTGCTTTATATTGCTTATTTGATTGGAAATCATTAGAAATGCTCTTATATGTATGGATTTAGATTTTCAGTTTATAGAATAAATATGATTCTTTTATATTGTTGTGTGTCATGAAGTGATTTAGTTATTGTTTATATTCTTTGTATTAAGTAGACCAGAAATTATGTTTAAATGAGTCTGCCCTAGGTGGATATTCTTTCCACATGTTTGAGATTAATAGGAGTTGGTTAATCCTGAGTAGCTCTTGGCTTCAGGACTACAAGTTCGGCCTGGTCCGGCTGGCAGGATGTGTTACTGAGATCTAATGACTCCTATTAATAATATAATAAAAGTAGATCCTGGATAATTTAGACCCGAATCATGGTGAAAATGTATATACACTAAGATGTTGAGATATAAGGGAAAGATTAGAACAACTAATAATTAGTTGGAACTGACATCGGAGACCCAACATTGGGACCTCATATGAGCAATCCTTAATTAGAAATAAAGGAACACAATAAGGGTCAGGTTAAATTTAATGATTAGGTGAGAAATACCCTCAATGGTACTAATCAATAATGCATAACCAATGCATGGATCCAATACATGATTAGTAAACCCTAGTGGAGGGTGTATCATTGTGAAACCCTAGCTGAGGGTGTATCATTGTGATTGTTTATAGGCAACTTTATAAGTTATGCTTTAAACTAAGATAAGTCCATATCATGTGAGATAGCTGGACAATTCTAATGTGTGGCCTATGCATTATATGCTAAAGGTGAGTATTCTGTGATGGAATGCATTAAGAGGGGAGATACCTTAATACAATATAAAGTTGGTTAACTCAAGAGGGTCTGAATTAATGAGAAATGGGGAACCCTAACCCTAATTTGGGGAAAAGGGAATGATAAGCCCTGTTTGATAGTGAACCCTAATTCCTGGTCAAGGAATGATGGTATTACTATTGTATCACATGATGTGATGAATATCTTGTATGACTGTTATCATGCCTAATAACCATGCAGGTATGATGAGATGATGAATATAGCCAAGTTTGGGCTGTGACATTTATATAATAAATGTTGATTGGCTTTTTGTGTGTTGATGTTGTTGTTGCTTAATAAAAGTAATAATGTGTACGGATTTTATGAACCATGTGAATAAGTTGTTGCCTAGTGAGAGGTGACAAGATGTGAATGGCCTTGTGAGCCATGTGAATAAGTTGTTGCCTAGTGAGAGGTGACAAGATATGAATGGCCCTGTGAGCCATGTGTGATGCTTGGGTAACAAGTATCATGTTTATTTGTAGCATTTGTGTTAATAAGTTATGCTAGAGAACTTGGTTGATGTTACATTTATGTTATATATCTATAGTTCATTGATGATTATTCATATGTGTTGTATTCATTACAAGTAGATGGATGAACTTATGAGATCTAAAGTTTGATTTCAAACTAAGGAAGAAAAGTCACACCACAATAATGCTATGTTGCTGATAAGGACCAAACCCTAGAATATTTAGAGTTGAAGTAGTTCAAGGGATGTCGCTAGGGATTTGACCTTGAATACTAGTATCTTTATAAAACAAGATCATACAATTTGCACTATGAAAGGTAACCTAGCACTAATAAAATCTAGGGTTTAAAGTTAGCTAATCTGGAAGGTAGATACACAATATGAAAATGACTCGGAGAAAAGAGTAAGATATAATTTTGAAATAAATTCTTACAGTAGTAATAAGAGGTTAGTACCATAGAATGAGGAGTATTACTCGTCACATGATCTGGAATTAGTTGTTGTAGTTCATGCTCATAAGACATGACGTTACTGTCTTTATGGTGAGGTGTGCCAGGTGTTTATAGATCATAAGAGCTTGATATATATCTTTACCCAGAAGGATCTGAATCTTAGATAGTGGATATGATTAGAATTGATTAAGGATTATGATATAATGATAGATTATCATCCTAGAAAGGTGAATGTAGTAGCTGATGCCCTCAGTAGGAAGTTAAGTTCAACAACTGATGCATTCTCTATGGCATGTTTTGAGAGAGACATGCTAGTAGAAATGTGAAAGTTGAACTTAGACTTAAGGGTGACATAATATAGTGGTTTGATTGCATAGATGCAAGTCAAGCCTACTTTTTATGATCAGATCAAGGAACTACAGTAGGGTGACAATGGGTTGCAACAGATCGTACATGACATGATAGGGGGAAAAGACCAAAGTTTAGGTTTTCAGATGATGGTGTGTTGTATTAGCATGATATGTTGTGTACCTCGAGACAGTGATTTGAAAGAAAAGATTCTTGAGGAAGCACATGCATCGATGTACGCTATGCATCCACATAACACTAAGGTGTACATGAATCTCAAGGAGTTGTACTAGTCGTCAGGTATGAAAAAGAATGTAACTAAGTACGTGTCAACATGTTTTGTGTGCTAGCGTGTTAACGTTGAGCATCAGAAACCACAGGTACTTTGCAATCTCTTCCTATACTAGAATGGAAATGGGAACATATCACAATGGATTTTGTGATAGGGTTGTCCAGGACACCCAAAGGTTGTGACTCGATATGGTGATTGTGAATAGACTGACTAAGTCTGCTCACTTTCTTCATGTTAAATTCAACCTTTGATGTCCTAAAGTTGGCTAAGATATACGTGGATAAGATAGTCAGGTTGCATGGTATTCCAGTTTCAATTATATCAGGTAGAGATCCTAAGCTCACATCCAGGTTTTGGAAATCAGTTGCATCGTGCTTTGGGCACAAAGTTGAGATTCAGTACAACTTTTTACCTACAAGCGAATGGTCAGTCAGAAAGGACCATTCAGACTCTTGAGGACATGCTGAGAGCATGTGTTTTGCATTTCAATGGAAGTTGGGAAGAATACTTGAGCCTTATAGACTTTGCATACAATAATAATCACCATTCTAGTCTTAGTACGGTTCAGTATAAAGCTCTATATGGTAGAAAGTGTAGATCACCCATATGTTGGTATGAGGTTGGTGAAAAGCATATTCTTGGACCCAAGATAGTGGATTTGACCACTGAAAAGATTACTGTGATCAGAGAACAGTTGAAAATTGCACAGGACGGGCAGAAGAGTTATGCTGAGAAAAGACGTAGACCTCTTGAGTTTGAGGTTGGTGATGAAGTGTACTTGAAGGTTTCACCAGGGAAAGGAGTATTGAGGTTTAATAAGGGAGGCAAACTGACTCTTAGGTTTATGGGCCCATATCCTATCGTTGAGAGGATTGGACCTGTAGCCCATAAGTTGGATTTGCCATCCGAGTTGCCCAATTTACATGACGTGTTTCATGTATCAATGTTGAAGAAGTGTTACCCTGGTCCAGAGGAGATAGTGGACCCAGAACCTGTACAGCTCAGACCTGATGTGTCCTATGTTGAGGGACCAATACAGATAGTTGATCGGAGAAATCAAGGAGCTCAAGAATCGAGATACCGTTAGTGAAGGTTTTGTGGAGAAACCACAACCTAGAGGATGTCACGTGGGAGTTTTGGGTCAGATATTCGTAACAAGTTTCTTTTTCTCTTTTAGGAATTTCGAGACGAAATTCTTATAAGGGAGGGAGATTGTTATGACCCACGTTGAAGTTAGCCAGTAAATACCTCAATTAGCATGAAACACCTTGATTATTGTTGAGTATATTATTAAATAGCATGGTTAATCAAGATAAGCTATGTCATGAATCAATAGTTGAGATTTACTCATATGCGATAATTGATGATGATAGCAATGTTGATTATTAAGTTCATTAAGTTGAATTAAGTACTCACTAATGCGTTGAGTTCTTTGATCAAGTGAGACAGTATAATTAGCATGATTATTCTCTTTGAGATTGTAGTGGATTCCGTGCTTGGCAGTTTGCAAGAGAAATCACCTGATTTGGACTTTCGAGTCAATAGTTATGATCTTTTCCGATTCCAGGGTTGAAATTGCAAAATTTCCAAAACTTTTCTTTATAACCTTCGGTTATTTGTCCCTGTTAGTTATCCGTTTACATTTCTTTTGGTTGGAGGCGGCGCACAGGAGTGCAGCCCGTAGGGACGATCGCAGAAGGCGATCTCCGTTTTCCATAATTGTTCCAGGTTCCTTCTTCTCTTCTTCTTCCCTTCTTCTTTCCACCTTTCTTCTTCTTCCACCACCTACTCTTCCCACTCTTCCTGCCTTCTTAGCAAGCTGCCGCACAACAGCTTGGCTGCGGCAAGCTGTAGCTTGAGGCCAGCGGCCGTGCCTAGCTGGGAGGAGGTAGATTTGAGGCGGCCAAAGCTCCTAATCAAGGATTTGGACCTCGGCTAGGAGGTTTATGCTGGAAATTTGCCATCAATTCAGCCCAAATCAATGCCTAGTAGCCAATTCCAGTTGGACGTGAAGCTCTGGTTCCGTGAACAGGAACAGTGAAAAATGTAATCAAAGGAAGAAGACAATAGAAATCCGCCCGGAAACAGGCCCTGGGCACATCTCCGGACGAATCCGGACAGTCCAAATCACTGTGAGTAGGATTTCATTTATTTATCATTAATAAACTCAGGCGTTTGAATATTTCCAGTTATGTGCGTGAATTACGCTGATAACAGGCGTTATCAGGCGTAGGGCAGCGTTTGGCGTCGCCCAAATTTTTATTTCATAAACTGCTTCTAGACGCTATTATATGATTAAATTTAGCATTTGATCAGTGTGGATTGAATCGGTTGATTTATATGGTTCATTGGAACCTAAATTACTTATTTGAATGTTGAAATTAGAAATTCATATATGAAAATGGTATGGTTTGGGTATGAACCCAGACAATAGGGATTTCTAATAAATTATCAGATGTACGATTTCAAAGTTGATATGAATAAATAAAAAAATGCAATAAAACCCTAATTGCATATATCTTTTGACGTTAATATGCGTAAATTGATATTTACATGAAATGGCATATTTCTCTGAATTATTACCAGAAATTCTCAAGTATTGTTATTAAATTGTGTTGTGATAAGTAATTAACTTTTAATTGAGTTAAGTGATGCACAAACCAAGATTAGGGTTAATGTGCACGTTTTTCGAGAACTTTAGAGAATTGACAAATGTTGAGTATGATTCTCGTATGTGAAGTAAAAGATGTTCAATTGCTTAAATTTGCTATGTATGTGCTAGATTGAAATAAGTTGGGTTATTTATGCATCTCTAATTTGTCTGAATGCATGGTATGAGAATTTCTCAGAAATTACAATGATTTGAAACATATTGCTCTGACAGTTTTAGAATGACAGTGTATTGTGAATTGATCTGAAATCAGTAAATGTGATATTCCTGTTTGAATGTTTATATGTTAATCAGTTAATAGACTTAGGTGCCCTAACACCGTAGAACCCCTTTTGAGAGGTCTTCATCCAGGGGGGTGAAACTCGTGTTGCAACAATAACTGTGCGGAGTCACAGGCACGAGGATAGAGAGAGGAAGTGTTCAACAACAACGCGTGCGATGTCACGGTGGCACTGGAGTAATAGGGGTTATTCAACATTAATCCGTGCTTGTGTCACGGTGGTAACCCGGTAAGACTCTCCGCCTGTGTGCTCAGGTTTGAGGAGGAGTCTAGAGTTCACTCTTTTGAGAGTGTAGTGAGGCCTTGTGAGCCTGAGGCCTTGTGAGCCTGAGAGTCCTACAGCAGACCAGGGCTGGCAGTCAGACTTAGCATTTCCCGGGTGTGTCGCTAAGTCTTGTACGGTGGGATCGTAGTTCACTACAGATCTTTATATGCAGAGTACACTGCATATGTTTAGGGCATAAAAATGATAATATGTAATCATATAGGATCACAGTAAATTAATATATCCGAATTTTTGTGCCAATTCTATATATATCTGTTTATTTGTTTAAATATCTGTTGTTGCATAGAAATGTGATTATTATCTGCAAATATGTTATGTCATTAGAACTACCCTGCTTGTACTGCACTTATGTTTTATTTCAATATCATAAACCTGATGAGTTGTTTAGTGATAGCTAAGTGAAATGCTATTCACTGAGCGAGTAGGCTCATACCTCTACTCAAAACATTTTCAGGTCATCAACATCACAGGAATCTGGAGGATCCTTTCATCCTAATGTTAGTTTGTAAAAGGTTTATGTAGTTAGTAGTTAGAGGTCTCTTAGTCCTTTCCCCTCGGTCCTTGGGACATGGTGTGGGTGAGAGAGAGTATGTATGGCGAATGTGTATAAAGATGTAAATTAACTGATATGTTTACTTTCTGTTAAACAATATTACATGTTGTAAACTCTGTTTATGTTCTCTAGCCAGTTTAATTGAAATGCTTCCGCAATAGTTATTTATGTTTTAGTTTATAACAATAATCCGGATATCATTACGAGGTTTTAAAAAGAAAAAGTTTTCAGTGATTTGTTTATGTGATAATCCCTCCGTCGCGCCCTAATCTCGTGATTAGTGGTTAGTGTGAGATCGGGGTGTGACAGTGTCTGTGCAGCTCCTGGTCGCACCAGGACTGACTCCTCCTCCTCCTACCGGACTGTCGGATGACAGTTGTCCTCCTAAGCGGCAGTGTCCTCCCGCCTCTGTAGTAGTCCACACGGACCACCTGGAACTCCACTCTCCTTGTCCCACAAGGAAGTGGAAGGAGTCGCACCCTCCTGTTGACGTACTAGTCGCCAACACACTCTCCTGTTACCAGTTGCAACTGCAGTTGTCCTTCCCTTGCTGCACCTCACTTTTGCGGGAAGCACTTGCTCGGGATCTCTCACGGTTACCAAAACTAGAGAGAACGACAACTTCGCAAAGCAACCGACTTGCATTGAGTTGTTCTTTGAGAAGCCCCCAATACCCCTATATATATAGGCGGGTCATGGGACAGGGTTCTCTGTGTCCGGCAGTATGGGACTAAAGCAGGAGTAGAAGGGTTCAAGAATTTTCCACAAAAAGCATCTGGTTCGCAACTTGAAATGATCGGTTCACAACTGAACCGATCGGTTCGGCCATTGAGCCGATCGGTTGGACCTGAGCCGATCGTTTGGGGCACTCCAACCGATCGGTTGGTGCCCTGAACCGATCAGTTCATGGTCCTAATCTGGCTCGAAAAGACTTTCCTTGTTTCGTTCTCAATTGGTATCGTATACCAATGTTATTCCCAATCGAATTGGGCAATTTGAAACCAAAGGAAAATTCTTGCCGACATGACTTTCCCAACTGGTCGGTTGCACCAGTTGAGCCGATCGGTTCAACTCTTGAACCGGTCGTTTCAACCTGGGCATGAGACGATCGGCCTGGACACTCCAGCCGACCGGTTCATCACCTCAGCCGACCGGTTCATCACATGAGCCGATCGGTTGGGAGCACAGGTTGGGCAAAATTAGTCAATTGCGATTTCAATCAATCCGATACTCCAATCAATGCGTCCAACACCTTGAACCATATGATATTGAGCTATCGACTGATTGAGTGTTTAATTGAACTACTAAACTCCTTTAGTAATCAATCTAAACATTGCTTTGTGGACAAAACTCCTCTTCCAGGTTAAATCCTATGTGTGTGACCCTGCAGGTCCATTTCACGTTGGCAGTGAAAGTCCATAACACTTATGACTTCACAAGCAAAGAGTGGTGCCTAGTCACACATCATTGCTACCCAAGTGAAATTAGAAAGTTGGAGAACAACTTTCATCCTACAATCCGTGAATGGTGTTACAGTGAATGTATAATTCCTTTGTCACTGATATCCCGAATGAACTCGAGGCATGGAACAGTCATCCTGTCAACGTTCATTCACTTTCTTGATCTCAGAGTAGATTGAAGGAGATATGTATGACATCAATATCGCATACTGATTCACACATGCGTGCGCACGCCTATCTCAATCCTACTCATCAAGTGGCCTTGGATATCAAACTCCCTCAGGAGGGACAAATCCCATATCTATCACTCACCCCTCAAAAGCCCCATGTGTCAAAGCCACCCAATCATCACCTTTATAACAACCCATGTTTCAGGACTGCGTTTGATGATGTCAAAGTGTGCCCAACGACATGTGTTGAGTGTAGTGATTTCAGGTCAAAGAATCACACTCACCACCATCACTGTGAGTACTGACTGTGACTACCATCTCATGGTTCCATGTGTCAAACTCACGGTGGGTCTGTCCGGTACCTTGGTCTCTAACAAGTACCTATGTGTTTGGTTTGATATCTCTATATCATGACTAATGAGATTATGTCATCAACCAACACCACAATGTAGTCTTTTGTGTCATTGCTGTCTATCTACCTTCCACAATGACATCTGACTAGGGACATAACAAGAATGTACAAACTCTTAGCATCCGTATGATCTCATCGTTCAGGTCCTCAACCTGAAAGCATACGTCATTGAGTACTGTCATTCTCTAGACATTCAATCTGTTCTATCACTATCTCATATGACTGAACCAGAAAGAATTGGAAGCTTGCCTTTGATGTTTATCAAATCAATCTTAATGTATCCCACAAATCATCCCATGATTGGATCTCAGGGCATACATACCAACAGACTCCCACTTGCACAGCGAGCCAATCACTCTTGAATCATATTCATAGTGATCTTCAAACATGTCCCACATGTTACTGTGCTCTTAGTGTGAACATAGTGAGTAATGGAAACACCTTTCCAAAGTCAGTATAAATTGCATGTCTCTCATCTCTTCGCTGTACGTCACACGTATGAGATGGAGTTGCCGTAATATGCGATCTAGTATTCCATTGCTAACCTTTAGCCACATTGCATGATCAAGGATTCCAGACTTGTCATCAATGAGTGGAATATAAGTTCATCTCATGAACTTTCAGATCCATATAGTATCCACTGCTGTTCTTTAACACACAGATACTCAGCATTTCCCTTTTAAATAGTTTTATTGGAACATTTCCAATTATCAACCAACTTTCACTTTTATACATCCTATGTATATTTTGCGATTAATTTTCTGTCCTTTCGGAAGTTCGCATCAATGTAACGCTTTACATCGAACTCTTCCTTATCACCATAGAACTAGTACTTCCCAAGTACTTATCAAGTTCTTATGGTATTCCAGTAACCCTTACTGGAAGTAGATAGACATCCACTCGTCATGTCCTACATACGAGTTATCAGGATGAGCACATCATATTGCCATGTCCTACATGCAAGATGATGAATGCATTTTATTCTTGCCATGTCACACATGTAAGACAATGGGATGATTACATACATGATAGATCCATATCTATTCTTAGTGTTCCCATTCTTCATAAGAATTGGACACTTGGCCTTGGGATACTAACTCCATGTAACATGGACAAGTTTTTCTCCCACTGAATCTGTGCATACTGAACCCTTTAGTACAGATTGCCAATGTATGCTTTCTCTTTTCTAGGTCAAGAGATTTGTCGAGAACTATCTCTATAGATCTCTATTCCTATCACATAGGAAACATCTCTATCTTCCTTAAAGATAATTTCCACTTTTGGATTTCCATTCTAGAACAATTCCATTTCACATCAATATGTGGAATGTGAATACGCTCCCACTAAATCACAGATCCCATCTTTATCTTTGACATATCAGTCAAACCCTTTGACTATATCATCAAAGTAAAGATCCAATTTTGAGTTGCTTGTACTCAATCAATCACATTGATTAGTCCATTGTAACTTATAGACTTCATTTGCATTAATGGATTCATAAACCTTATAGGCTGTGTCACGTACACATCCTGGTTTTATTCCTCATAGGAATGTGGTTTTAGTATCCATATGCCAAATGTCTCAGTCATTAAGTTTCAATCAACAAGCATCATCCTTCTAAAAATGTTATCCATGTGTCTTAACACTTAAGACTCATTTTCACTTATGGATTTCATCCAATGAGTGCTACCATCAAGGTCATACCTTATGGTTCACATGGAAGTCATTTAGGATGTAATGGTCTTATACCATAACTCAAAATCTGATTCCTCATATTCATCTAGATAGTTGACTCATCATATGAACAACTCATCACATAGATAATTGAGGTGCATCTATCAAGAATATAAGAATTCACAACCCTTGTGATTCTTAATGTCCTTTATTAGTGTGGGGTATTCTTTTATTAAGAAGAATTCAGTTATTTGATAATCATTCTCTAACTCCTTAGAGTATGATTCCTTCTTGATTTAGACATCACCATGCCTTAATCATGAGTTCACTATGACACACTATCATAATCACTCATAAGGATATCAAACATTTGGTCCAAGTATTTCGTTCATTGATCTCATCAAGAATTAATACTTTACCAAATTTGTACTTCATCTATGACAATCTTGAACACTTCAAGATGTTCATATTGGTATTTCTCTAAACACCATTTGAAGTATTAGCATTTGTTCCAATTGGTATGTGAATACATCACATGTATTATACCTAATAGGATAATCATTCTCCCACTACCATTAGTGAAGATTGATTAATCATGTCCATGATATTCATGTCTCTTAATGGTTTTCTAACCAAAAGAGTCTAGTTTTATCCATCATATGGAAACTAGAAATGAATTTCTCATGATTGATGCTAATTTGATTGTTTGAGTTATCAATAACTTTAGGTATCATTTTATCTTATGCATACCATGTATCATAAGATAAACAAGGCATTGCCACAAAGATCATATCTTTAAGATTGAAACATCAACTTTATTAATTTCCATCATTGTCATACAATATGCAAAATAAAGTGTTTCTATCTATTGGCAATATATGAAATAGCAGTTCTCAACTCTATTTCATGCCCTTTTGGCTGAAATAAACTGAAAGATGCTCCTATCTATGGCAGCAACACTTGCTCCAATGATGGGTACTTCTTTCTTGGTCCTTTCACAAAGGCCATCACTTCTTTGCAGATATTGCATATCATATATGACATATCCATATCTTGGTATCATATACCTCGGATAAAGAAGTGGTTCATTTCATGATACCTTAGGTGGAGATCTCCATCCCCTCCTTCATCTTCTTTTGTTCTTCCAGATATAGAGGGCAGTTCCCTCATACACCCTTTCCCCATGTGCCTTGAGGCTGAAGACGGCTTGGATTGCTGGCTAGCATCAGAACACTTCTTAGCTTTGCCCTTGCCCTTGCCCTTAAGACTTACCTTTTCTTTGATCACATCAAAGATTATGGTTTGTCTTTCTTCATCTTTTCCTCTACTATCCTCAACATGTCCAACAACTCTGTCAACGCTTGTCAAAGTTGTTCATGTTGTAGCTTATCATGAATTGTATGATTCTCGCAACATTTGCAGTATCATACCAATAGCCAACTCTTGGCTCAGAGGGAATCCTTCTTAGTCAGGTTTTTCCACATACCCAATCACATTGAGTGTGTGAATACCTTACTGGATCTCCTTCTGTCATGACATACTAGGATAGTATCTTGGAGACATCATATGTCTCATGTTGTCTCTGCAACTCATAGTTCAGAGAACACAACATCAAGCACTCCTCATCAATGTCATCCTCAGTATGCTTCCATAAGCATACTTTCAGCCATTGATGTGGTGGGATCGAGTTCATCTGGTTCTGGTATAACTAGGACTTAGAGCTTTCGCTCTTTGATTGAGAACACTTCTCATCATCATCTTAACCAGTCGTGGAATTATTCCCATTTAATTTGTTAGTCTCAAAGACCTATCGCAAATAAAGTGATTTGTTGATTAACCATTTATTTTAACAAAAGGAAATATATGCAATTTCAGTCCAAAACTCTTTTGACTTATTTGATTGATTTGAAAAGTTGACGATAAAATTAGGCCTTTAATTAATTATCGCTCCCACTATTTTAGTTCAAATTGATAGCCCTCACCATAAATTCGGAAGATTGCAGCGTACAACCTTCTAGTGGGCAAGATCCTGAAATCCTCTAAGTCATGAGTCAGCTTTGGCTGATCGCCCACAACTTAGATCTCTCAGGTAGACAACTCTTGCCAATTGCATCATATGCAACTCTTGTTGAATGAACATGCACAACACCTTGCCATGAACATTCCTTGCCTCTGGGCTTAGACGCTCTAAGAATCACCAGTTAAGTCTAACCCAAAAGCCGACACAGTAGAACATGCACCCTACTTTGGCAGAACCTACATGTCTACCCTTCACACTTCCACAAGATAGACGATGCACCACGCTTTGGAGTAACCTACGCTTGGTCGATCGAGCTTTTCATGTGTGCCGCTAATGGAAGGCATATAAGACTTAATATTTTAATGAGGGATTTGGTTTTTATATACATATACATATCCAATCACCACAATATATAGTACGTATCATATACATGCTATATCCCACAGAAAACATGCACAAACGATAAAAAGCGATGATTATGGCCATCCTAATGTGATTCCTCGAGCCAAGAGGAATCACGGTCATCTAGGTCTACATCACATGTAACCTGTACAAGATGAACTCTGTGCCTTGCCTTCCGAGTTGATCAACTCATCTCATTAATGATCTGTACTCTCCAGCCGGTCGTCTGGGTGCCACCAGCCGATCGGTTGACTCCTCCAACCGATCGGTTCGCCTGGTTGTCGTGCATCTCATCATGTCCGGCACCCGCTCGTCTTGCTCCTCGAACCGGTCATCAACCGATCGGTTCACTCCTTGAACCGACCGTCTGGAACGTCAACCGATCGGTTCACGCCTTGAACCGATCGTCTGAGCAGTCGTCTTGATGTCTGCCGGTCTTTGACATAACATGAAATAAAATCTATCCTATTTATTACATTGCTTCAAAAAAGGGAAACCCCGAGTTACATTCGGGGGGAGCAAAGGTAGGAAAGAATCTCGAATTATTTCGAGTTACATCGAGATTAAGAGAGGGAAGATCGGTGCGCAGACCGAGATGCAAGCAACCACAAACAACCACACACAGATAGGGGTTTATAGGCCATAATCATGCTACACACATCCACCACAAAACTCATTTAAGGGCGACGCGTATCAAGTGCATTAATAATACATATCATATATCTAATTAGGGATTTGTGGATTTAGGATTGGACATGCATAAAGCCAATATTATTCGCATCGTATGCAATAAATAAAGGCGACAAACCAAAATCGATCATATCGATATTCCTAAAATATAGAGCAGTTGACGTGGCTCTGATACCACTGTTGGGTTTTAGGGGAGACAGAGAAGGCAGCGGAAACAAAAATTTTCTCCCCAACCCATACCGAGGAAACGCGTCAACGTCTATATAATAGGAAAGGATGGTTTGTGGAATCATACCTTGTCCCGAGGCTTGCTCGGCGACAATACCTCACGCAATGTGCGGTCTTCAACTCCGGTCTTGGACGGTGTCTGTGCAGCTCCTGGTCGCACCGGGACTGACTCCTCCTCCTCCTACCGGACTGTCGGATGACAGTTGTCCTCCTAAGCGGCAGTGTCCTCCCGCCTCTGTAGTAGTCCACACGGACCACCTGGAACTCCACTCTCCTTGTCCCACAAGGAAGTGGAAGGAGTCGCACCCTCCTGTTGACGTACTAGTCGCCAACACACTCTCCTGCTACCAGTTGCAACTGCAGTTGTCCTTCCCTTACTGCACCTCCCTTTTGCGGAAAGCACTTGCTCGGGATCTCTCACGGTTACCAAAACCAGAGAGAACGACAACTTCGCAAAGCAACCGGCTTGCATTGAGTTGTTCTTTGAGAAGCCCCCAATACCCCTATATATATAGGCGGGTCATGGGACAGGGTTCTCTGTGTCTGGCAATATGGGACTAAAGCAGGAGTAGAAGGGTTCAAGAATTTTCCACAAAAAGCAACCGGTTCGCAACTTGAAATGATCGGTTCACAACTGAACCGATCGGTTCGGCCATTGAGCCGATCGGTTGGACCTGAGCCGATCGTTTGGGGCACTCCAACCGATCGGTTGGTGCCCTGAACCGATCGGTTCATGGTCCTAATCCGGCTCGAAAAGACTTTCCTTGTTTCGTTCTCAATTGGTATCATATACCAATGTTATTCCCAATCGAATTGGGCAATTTGAAACCAAAGGAAAATTCTTGCCGACATGACTTTCCCAACTGGTCGGTTGCACCAGTTGAGCCGATCGGTTCAACTCTTGAACCGGTCGTTTCAACCTGGGCATGAGCCGATCGTCCTGGACACACCAGCCGACCGGTTCAGCACCTCAGCCGACCGGTTCATCACATGAGCCGATCGGTTGGGAGCACAGGTTGGGCAAAATCAGTCAATTGCGATTTCAATCAATCCGATACTCCAATCAATGCGTCCAACACCTTGAACCATATGATATTGAGCTATCGACTGATTGAGTGTTTAATTGAACTACTAAACTCCTTTAGTAATCAATCTAAACATTGCTTTGTGGACAAAACTCCTCTTCCAGGTTAAATCTTATGTGTGTGACCCTGCAGGTCCATTTCACGTTGGCAGTGAAAGTCCATAAAACTTATGACTTCACAAGCAAAGAGCGGTGCCTAGTCATACATCATTGCTACCCAAGTGAAAGTAGAAAGTTGGAGAAAAACTTTCATCCTACAATCCGTGAATGGTGTTACAGTGAATGTATAATTCCTTTGTCACTGATATCCCGAATGAACTCGAGGCATGGAACAGTCATCCTGTCAACGTTCATTCACTTTCTTGATCTCAGAGTAGATTGAAGGAGATATGTATGACATCAATATCACATACTGATTCACACATGCGTGCGCACGCCTATCTCAATCCTACTCATCAAGTGGCCTTGGATATCAAACTCCCTCAGGAGGGACAAATCCCATATCTATCACTCACCCCTCAAAAGCCCCATGTGTCAAAGCCACCCAATCATCACCTTTATAACAACCCATGTTTCAGGACTGTGTTTGATGATGTCAAAGTGTGCCCAATTGACATGTGTTGAGTGTAGTGATTTCAGGTCAAAGAATCACACTCACCACCATCACTGTGAGTACTGACTGTGACTACCATCTCATGGTTCCATGTGTCAAACTCACGGTGGGTCTGTCCGGTACCTTGTTCTCTAACAAGTACCTATGTGTTTGGTTTGATATATCTATATCATGACTAATGAGATTCTGTCATCAACCAACACCACAATCTAGTCTTGTGTGTCATTGCTGTCTATCTACCTTCCACAATGACATCCGACTAGGGACATAACAAGAATGTACAAACTCTTAGCATCCGTATGATCTCATCGTTCAGGTCCTCAACCTGAAAGCATACGTCATTGAGTACTGTCATTCTCTAGACATTCAATCTATTCTATCACTATCTCATATGACTGAACCAGAAAGAATTGGAAGCTTGCCTTTGATGTTTATCAAATCAATCTTAATGTATCCCACCAATCATCCCATGATTGGCTCTCAGGGCATACATACCAACACCTATATGTGAAGAGAACACTAATTCATTACAAATAAAACATGGTGTCAAGACTATATATCTTGGTCATTGAAGGTTTCTTCCAAAAGTTAATCCTTACCGGAGGTTGCTCAAAGTGTTCAATGGATCGAATGAGGAATAGAGTTGTCATGGAACCATTTATTACCCTAAGTCCACACTCCTAATGGCTACATAGGCAAAGGCAAGTGGACTTGGGCATCCGTCCGTAGAACGGAACATAGTTTCACACAAGAAATATGTTTGGAAAAGGCAATAATGAAACTAAGGGGATAACATGAACTTAAACGTAGAGATAAGAGATATGTACCCATTTCTATAACAAGAGTACCCATCGATGTTTCATTTTAGATCTTAGAGTCTGGAGTGTAGCATATCTTCATTTAGCAACTAAAAATCTAATAAACACAATATATTCATGCTAAAGCATTAAGTACGCTATGAAAAACATGTAACCACAGTGTAAGAGTAATATAGAAGTTGTTTGGCTAGAAACATCATAATAAGTAAGAAGTAGAAACAAGGCACAAAACACATAACAACATTGTTTGTGTTTTAAGTGTATTTTTATTATACTTAATAACATTTTATGGATATTGAACAACTTCCCATCGGAAGGTTCCATAAGGGTTCTCAAGATTAGATAAACCTTTTATACATGAGGGACCTCTAGAACAAAGTCACTGAGCTAACCTATTTTCAACATGCCTTGTGCCCTTACCCCGAGAATATAGGTAGGTACATAATGTTTGTATAATGGACAAGTTCAATTATGTTTGAGGTTTGTTCAACATATTTCAAGAAAAATGAATGTACTAATCATAGGAAACAAGTATTTATCTAGCCAAACATTTTATGAGCATACATACAAACAAGCCAATATCATAGTAGGTTCAAGAGATTAAGCATACCTTATGAGTAGAGTACAAGTCATAAACCATGAGTATATTCTAAAGAAGTCCAATACAAAGGGGACCCAAGATGTAAAAACAAAAATAGTGGGTCTTAGATCAGTATAGATTTGATAATATAAACATGAAACATGTCATGTGGATGTTCTCCTAAATCTAGGTATCTAATAATTCAAGTATGGTCCCATCTTGTCAAGCATGCATGCATTGGGTCAACATAGCATAAGAGTAAAACTTAAGTTTAGATGAACCATCCACATGATGAGTAACACTAGATAGTATTATTTGGTAATTGAGGAAGCAAAAGATTATGTTATCATCATGGTTTAAACATGCGAGATCATAACTAGTCATACTAGGTCAATTCATGCAACATTATTACTTTTCCAAAAATATAGAAGCACTAAGTAGATCAAGTTAGGATGGAAGGAAAAGCATGAAAAAATTAATGATTTGAAGTTGACATAAAGTTTTGAACATTATGGATCATCTTCGGCATAAGGAATAAAGTTTCAAATATATAAGTAGGTAACATCAAATTTTAGGGGATAATAGTTCTTAAAGTTATATGAGTTACTATTATGACCCACATCAAATTTAACTAGTAAGTATCATGATAACAACATCATTAAGTTAATTGAGATAAGTTAAGTGCTCATGTGGTGATTAGTGCATCATCAAGTTGATAAAGTTGAGTTAAGTGCTCACAGATGCTATTGGTGATTTGATCTAGTATTATAGTCTTATTTGCATTATTTCTTGCCTTGAGGTTGTAGAGGATCTTATGCTTGAAAGTTTGCAAAAGAAAATGCTCAAATCAGACTACCGAGGCAATAGTTATGACATTTTTATGTTTCTTCAACTTCATTGCAATTTTTCCAATTTTTGGCCTTTTATTTCCTTTCTTTTTCCTTTCTTGCTTATCTCCTTTCTTCTCCAAATGAGCGACACACACAACAACTGACAAGCGATGCCCCCAAACCAGTGCCCGATCGTAGCAACAACCTAGGGGGAGGAATTGGCGACCGTTTCTTATGCTTCCACCTCCGATAGCTGCACCCACTCTTCTTCTATCCTTCCTCCTTCCTCCTTTCACCTTTCCCTCACCCTAGCGGTGCCCAGCAGCATCCTGACCTGCTAGGGTGGCCAACCAGTTGCAGGTGCAACACCCAACAAAGCTGTGCCAGTAGCCAAGTAGAAGCATCCACGACCATTGGGGCTCGAGAGGGGCCGTTTCACTGGCGCCCAGCTACACATCTCCTTCCTCTACCCTTCCTTCACCTTATCTAGCCCAAACATGCCCTAGGGGCGGCGCCCCAACAAGAAACATTAGCTGCTATAAGAAGCAACAACCAAGGCCATCTAGGGCGTGAGCTAGCACTCCAAAGCAACGCCGTCGAGCTCATCTTGAGGTCCAGAGAAAGAAATGGCAGCCAATAACCACGAGCAGCACCCAACTAGCCCCCATTACCAACCTGTACGCGGAGCAGGTTCTAATCTAGGCTGATCCAGAGGTAGAAGATGACCCAGTGATACCCAGAAACTGGCCTTTGGACGTGTTTCCATACGAATTCAGACATCCCAAACCACTGTGATTAGAATCTCACTCCCATTCGCATGATTTAACTTGAATAATCGAACGTTTCGATTAGAAGCAGTGTTATTTGTAGATGTCAGTGTTTACGTAGGTGTCGGGCAGCGCTGGCACTACTCGACTCCTAATTTGCACGTTTAAATTATTAACACTTGCTCAACGCTAATTAGTTGATTGATATGTGCGATGTGATTTAGTGAAATTGCACGATTGATCGAAACCCAATTTACTCGATTAAATGTCAAAAATAGTTGTGAACAACCAGAAACTGGAAAGTCCGGGTATAAGCCCAGACTGTACGATTTTAATAAATTAAATGATGCACGATTATAAAGAAATGACAATGATGTGAAAAATATTCAAAGAAAACCTAGATGCACACTCTAGGTCACATTTAATGTGAATGATTTAATATTTACTCAAATTGACACGCTTGTCGAAGATATTATTAGAAACTCCCAATTATTAATAATAATTTGTTCCATGATAATAATTTAACTCTTATTTGAGTTATGAGATGCTCAACTCAAGAAATCATTGGAAATTTCAATTAATATTAATAATTTGTGTCATGATGAGTAATTATAAACTTAATCAAGTTATGTTTTTATATTAAATCTTGCCATGACAAGTAAATTCATCTTTAATTGAGTTATGTGATGCACAACTCATAATTCAGGTTGGTGTGTATGATTATTGAGGAATTTTAGATAATTTACAAGTGCTACTGATGATTTCTCATATGTTGAGTAATCAAACCTTATCAGTATATTAAGATGTTTAATTGCATGATTTTAGTATGTATGTGCCAAGTTGACAAGTATTCTATTTATTTAAATCTTCATGCAAGCACAATATGTTGATTTCTCAGTAAATTATCTTGTTTGAGCATATTGCACTGCCAAGTTAGAAATAATATACATGTTGTATTTATAAGTTCCATATAAATAGACTTGGTACCATAGAGATACCAAAGCCAAGAACAAGTAAGAAGGAGATGCACTGTATTAAGAGCTTTTCTAGATTAATAAAATAATAGATTAAGGGTCTTGACACTGTAGAATCCCTTTGAGAGGTCTGCACCTTAGGGATGAAACGACCTAACCTTGGCAATGTCTAGTATACGGGGGTCAGAACGCACCCATAGAGCGTGCAGGGAGACGAAGCCCTTGAAGAAGTCTCCTAAGAGATGATAGGTTACCCAACATGAACCGGATGTCCCGGTGGTAACCCAGAGGTACCCACAGAGCGTACCATGTTGAGGCCCACAGAGCATCTCAGACCCTCTGCCAATGTACTCAGCCTAGAGGAGGAGTCCAGTTTATGGAACCATAGGAGTGCCAAGGCCAGAGAGCCAGTTTTCCTATAGCAGACCAGGACAACAGTCACACTTAGCTATCCTAGGGTGTCAGCTAAGTCTTGTACGGTGGGATCGTAGTTTGATACGAGTCTTCATATGTAGAGTACACTGCATATGATCAGGGCATAAGATAAAATATGTTCATATAGGTTCACAAAGTTTCTATAAATTAAAGAGTTAAGAAAGATTTGAGGTTAGATTCGTATCAGTTGTTCTTTAAATGAAATGTTGATAATCCTTGTTATCTAATTGTAACTATAGTTTGCAGAAGTTGTTATTTTAATGAGATGTCATATTTCTTGATATTTAAACTATATTGTTTTAGATCTGCTCAGTGTAGTATTTCTTGCATATTATTCCATAAAATAAACATAACTGAGTTATCTGCGTTGGTTAGGTGAAATTCTATTCACTGTGCCAGTAGCTCACCAACCTACTGAAACATTTTTCAGGTCAGCGTCAGCATGAGGAAGTTGAAGGATCATATCACCAAAGTTCTTAGAAGCTAGTTCATAGTTAGATAGAGGTCTCTCAGTCCCTTCCCCTCGGTCCTTGGGCACATGGTGTGTTAGAGAGAGAATGTGGTGTAATAGGTAGTTTAATTTTTAGTTATCTGTGGTGTTTCATATTCTACATTAATAATGTAATATGTCATGTAAGTTTGTCTTCCTTCATAGTAAGGTTAATGGTAAGTTGTTTCCACAGTTTAGTAATATTTGGTGTTATTCAAGTTATAAGACTTCCTTTAAGTAAATTTTAAGCGATTAAGAAAAGAAAAAGTTAAGGGTGTTTTTGTATCACGTTGGATCCTTCCTGTCACGCCCTAATCTCATGATTAGTGGTAATCATGGGGTCAGGGTGTGTTAGATACTAATGGCGACCATAGCTTAAAACCATAGTCAAACATAGCATATAGCATTAGAAAGATGACTAACTTCAGAGTTAAGTTATTATTGTTGTGAAATATGAGCACACAGTATAGTAGTGGAAACAAAAAATTATCTATCTATATTCCAATAATAGTAAGATCATGTCTACTACTATGAAATAGGAAAGATGGGTTTAGCGAGTTATACCTGGTCCTAGAGCAAGTCCAGTGACAAAACTCACTTCTTTGCAACTGCTATCAAGTTTCTCTTGGACAGTGACTGTGCAACTCCTGGTCTTCACAACGAACATGTGTATGTACAAGTTCTACAGTGACTCTGGTGGTATTGCCACAGACTACAAGTTAACTTTTCTCTCTGAGCAACAACCAAAAGTCTCTTGCCTCTAGAGTCATCCGCATAGACCAACTAGAACTCCTGTTGTTAACCAAGAATGGATATGAAGGAGTTGTTCCTCCTGTTGGTGTACTAGTCACCAACCCGCTCTCCCACAATGAGAACTTCTCAGTTGTTCTCTCCCGTTGACTATCCCTCCCTATCAGGTAGGACTTGCCTGGGCTCTCTTGGTTACCACAACCAGAGAGGACAACAATTGTCAGAGGAATTGATTCTCAGTTGACTGTGTTGTGTCTTGGGAATCCCCTGATACCCCTCTTTTTTAGGTGAGGTTAGGGCCAAGGTTCTTAGTATGTACGGGATTGTGCGAGAGTGGAAGGGACTAGAAGAACTTAAACTTCTACAACATGTGAGATGCCAAACCGTCACTTGGAACACCCAGACGGTCATATGGTGTGCGAGGCGATCATCTCGTACTACCAAATGACTGTTTGGCAGTTTCCCAATTGTATAGGAATTTGGCAATTTTGATTCCAACTAATATCACATTTTAATTTGATTGTACCCCAAGTAAAGTACAATTAAAATTGTTCGAGAAACATCCTGAACCTTTGTTCAACCAAATCGGGCCATCTCACCCAGATGGGAAGCCCGTCCCGCTCACCCAGGCACCCGTCTGGTGAGTCGAGATGAGCTAGTTAGTTAAATCACATGGAACTGGTCGGTTCAAGGGAAGAACTTTATCCAATTCGATTTCCAAAATGCCTGACCCCCAAATGACCATATCAACACTTGAGATTCTCTTTTATCTTCCCAAATAACCATCTCACTCAGTGAGCTGGTTGTTTAGCAGCTTAGTCAGCCAATCAGTCGATCTGTTGCATGAATTGAATACCCAGACACTTTAATAATCAATCTGATTGTCATTCAAGATCAAATTCCTCTTCTATATTAGTTCCTATGTGTGTGACCATATAGGTCCCATATCAAATTGGCACTTTATGTCCAAACTAGTTTATAACATCATAAGTAGAGAGCGGTTCCTAGTTGCACATTAGCGCTACACAAGTAAATGGAAAGTTGGAGAACAACTTCAACCTAAAATTTGTGTAAGGTGTTGTAGTGATTGTATAATTCCTTTGTCTCTGATATCCTGGATGAACTTGAGGCATGGAAGGCCATGCTCTCAACATTAGATCCATGTTCCTTGAGCCAATAACAGACTGTTTGCGATAATGTTACCTCAATATCATATATTGATTCACATGTGCATGCACATGCGTTTCTCAGTCTTGCTAATCAAGTGGCCAGGAAATCATACTCTAGTAGGAGGGACAAATATCTTATCTTTCACTCACAGTCTATCCCCATGTGTCGAAGTCACCCAATCATCACCATTATAACAACCCATGTTTTAGGACTGCGTTTGATGATGTCAAATTATACCCAATGACAAGTGACGAGTGTAGTGATTTCAGGTCTAAGAATCCCAATCACCACCTTCACTATGAGAGATGACTGTGACCACAACAACCATGTGTCATTCTCAAGGTGGGTCTATTCGATACACTATTCTCTAACATGTATCTATGTGCTTGGTTAGATATTGCCATATCATGACTAATGAGATTTAGTCATTAATCAACTCACTCTGATCTTATGTGTTATTGTTGGACATAATGTGAATATGTATATGTACTCTTAACATCCATATGATCTCATCCACTAGGGTAGTAATTTGAATACAAATATCATTGAGTATTATAATCCTCTAGACATTCATAGTGTTTCTTCATTATCTCATAGCTTAATGAAATAGAATGAATTGGATTCTTTCCTTTATAAGTATTAATCAAATCCTTTAAGGTATATTCCATGTCAATCATCACATGATTGGATCTATGGGCATAATTTACCAACAAACTCCCACTTGCACCTAGAACCAAGCACGAACAGATCTTATCCTCGGTGACCTAAACATGTACAACATCTTTCTTGTAAGAACCCGTTACACTAAACGAGATTACTCAAAACATAAAACACAATTGATCACTAATTAATCACATACCCAAAAATATGGGTAAATTAAAATCGATTTCAACGTCAGCACCTGCTCAAAAACATTTGCATAAGAGCTCAATATCTTTCTTATATCCATACTATGCCAAAAAATTTGATACAAATTGTTCTATTGTCTTTGCCACAACATATATACATAGGATAACAATATTCATATATGCCACACAAACAAGCATTAACATGCTTACAAAAGTTTGATATGTTTGAAACATCATATACAAACGTTTCCTTCCTGGACCCGAGAGTACAAGAATGACACTAGAACACACTAGACATCTAATCAACTTTCTCACATATTCATTACTATAGCTCCTCTTTACTTCCACAGTTCTGTTGTGTCACTACCGATTATCTAAAAAGATGTGGCGAACCACAAGGGTGACACCCATGTCCTGACAAGAGATATAACCTCCAACAACATATATTGATTCCAACATTTTTAGGTAATGTAAGCAGTTTAATCATATATAACAAATAAGCTCAACAACACAGTTGATTAACATAATACATAAAGGAGAAGATAATAACTATCTTCATTATCCAAACTATTCTCATATCCCTATTAACAATATAAGGAGTCTATCAGCATGAGCATCTCTAACATCATGAATAAGTCTAGTATCATATGCATAACTAACAACATCAGCATGTCTAATAGGTTGAACATATCAACATCATAAGAAGAGCTACAACATAAGCACAACTATCTGGATAAGCATGATTAGCAGTATATGCATCTCTAGTTACAAAGACATAGCTAGCAATATAAGCATTGCTAGCAACATGTGACAACAAATGTCATAATTATAGCCAACAATAATAATATCTCTATCAACTTAAACATGACTATTGTATGTACACATTTATAACATGAGAAAATCCACAACATACGAATATCTACTATTTTTAATGAATTAAACATCATCTTTATGTAAAGATAACAAACAAGGATTATCATCCAATGTGACACATCGTGTATAACCCTAAACAAATATGCTACACAACTGTATTACATCTTTTATTATGACCTGGGGAGTTTGAGTCGTACCACCCAAAGTCCAACCGACCCCTGTGAAGGGCTATTCAGTTACATATAAGAACTAGGAGTGCCGGTATCCTAATATCTCTTCCCCTTGGTCAGTACGAGTAAAGAGGCAGTAACATATCAGTCAAAGCTGCCACTACAGTGACATATAGTTATGTTGCTAACCACTAGTCCTCGCTTGTTACAGGTTATGACACTAGAAACTAGGGTATACAAAACCCTCTAATCAAAGGTACAACCACATTTGTCCTCAATCACATCAAATGTCTGAGGCATGACCATAGCCATCCTCCATAACCTACATTGTTGATGATAAGGATATATCCTCAACTTGCCACCCCCACATACTCAATAGTATGTGCTCTGAGTTTCCCTTAGGAATACTCGTTCCACCATCCAGCAAGTTCTTACACTGAAGATGGCTCTACGACACATGGCACTACATGATTAGAGTTCCACTTTATTAGTTATGCCAATTGGGTGAATTAAGGATTCATAAAAAAAGTGGACATACAAATCCTAATTTATTTCTAGCAAGCATATAAGTATCAAAAATTCAAAGGATATAAAACATATGAAACATAATTTCTCATCTCATCATCACATGGTACTATTCACTTACCATTTAGGAGACTACACTACTCATCATACTATCACAAGATATAAATCATTTTCACAATATCACAGGGTATCAACCCTTATCAACACAAGAGGATTACACCTCATTCAGGGCTCAACCATGCCCAAAGGTCATTAAGACCATCATACTATTCCCTATAAGATCATCATTATCTTTGAATGCCTTATAGCAAGGCTCAACAACATCACTTACATATAATACACTAGATCAACACAATATTGCATTAATAAGCTAGGAGATATTCATAAACAATCTTAGAAGGGTTCATTAACATTAAGAATATTCCTTTATAACATCATAATGCAAGGTATCCAGATATGATTCACCCTCATCGTATTCATAATGCACATGTTTAGCATAAAATAGTATCAACCATGTGTCTATGATAACCACCAATTAACACATTAAGGTTATGATCATATTAAGGAGGTTATTTCACCATCATGCCATCATATAAGAAGGTTAAACATGAGTACTCATCTTTATCTATTTGCATTAGAGTTAGGTTCAATAAGATGAATTATATTAATGTAACTAATCAACACTTATACCCAAATCCTAACTCATGGCATCCCCATTGGATCATGGATACATAAGGTGACATATCACCATCACATTCCATACAATTCCAAAGTATGATCCCACACATAAATGAACGTGTAATAATCAAGTTATTGCATACTAGGGTTTCAACAAAAATAATAGAGTATTCCATGATTGTATTAATCATTCAAGAAGTATTCATACCCAATTACCATCATTTAGTTATATTAAAGCTAGGTATAACAAGCTATACCTCATTAGGGTTACCCATTAGTTCAATATGGTGATTATAAATCATAATAATACGAGGGCAAGGGTAAGACTACAAGTTTAAGGCATTTATCCATCAAATTCTCATCATTAGAATCATAACATTACACTATAGGCTTCACCTAAAATAATGGGAATATTGAGGCTTCGACTTCTGACAATTAAATGTTGAAAAGGTAAAGCCATTGGTTGTTTACATAAGTAATCATCTTGAAAAAAAGTCATTGAGTTGTTCTCTAGAAAGAGTCACCATCTAACCCTAGACATCCCTTGATTAACAACATAAAAAGTTCCATTACGAGTAGGGTAAAACCCACAAGCTATTGTTTATTTAAAATAAGCCCTCAGTTAATGAGCTTCTTAAATTGATCACATAAAGGTAACCATTTAAATCACTTTATTAGGACCAACATATTACATTTAGGCATCATTAAAATTTATTGGATGAAAAAACATTAGATCTTAACCATCAGGTCAAGTTCATATATTAAAATCATCAATTGGAGTATAGGTCCGACCATTGCATCAAATGACCCAAGAAACCATTGGTTTAAGGCGTAATTGATGCTACAACTACATGATTAACTCACTATAGGTTGTGGAGACCTGATACACCATCAGTAGTTACCATTAAATCACCATTGGTTGTTAGATAATAATTTTATTCATTAATCACCATCAAATATCAAACTAATATCACCATTGGTTGATAGCATCATTAGGGTACTTTGTTGTTAATCACTAAGCTTCTAATTAGGCCAACACCTGAACTAAATGGTGAACATCAATTGGCACCCTTGGTCACCACCATCAGCTGGCACCCTTGGTCACCACCATCAGTTGTCATGAAGACAACACCATCGGTTGTTGCAATGGTACCACCATTGAGTCATGTGCTTATAGAAGAAATCAGCTTTAAACCCTAAAATTGACCATTGGTTGATAGGTGCTTAGCACCATAGGTTGTCAAACCAACCTGATCCAAGTCATATTATACCTTAGGAATAACATACACATCAATACATGTTCATCTAGAACTGAAATCAGAACAGGGAGCATTATAAAAATTGAAATCCAAGCCAAGCATAACTTTTTAGAGCATGGATCATCATTTTCATGCAAGAACATGAGCTAGCAAGCTTATGGTAAGCAATAAACGTGGAGAAAGTTATAAATATTGCCTATAATGAGACAAGATGAAATCCCAAACAGAAGAAAATTTGAGCATGTAGGGTATAAGATCCAAGCATAAGCTGTGAACTCGTCCATGTAGCACATTTCTTCATCAAATGAGCA
Source organism: Alisma plantago-aquatica (assembly GCA_963693085.1). Taxonomy (NCBI): domain Eukaryota; kingdom Viridiplantae; phylum Streptophyta; class Magnoliopsida; order Alismatales; family Alismataceae; genus Alisma; species Alisma plantago-aquatica. The sequence continues at coordinate 656,992,475 of OY856411.1, forward strand.
AACCCTAATCATAAGGAGGAAGAAAGGTAGGGTTTTAGAGATTTAGAGAAATTTCTACCATGGAAAAACAAGGTTCCGACCTGTAGAAAGGTAGTAGGAAGGATAAAAAAGAAATAAATGGAGGAAAGAAGGGGATTCTTAGTCTCTTAGGTTAAGATCACTAGTAGGAAGCTTTTTAAATCCGAAAAGGAAGTCAGCTGCAACCCTAGAGCTTTTTCCCCAAGAAGATCCCCACTTTCTTATTCCTTGGATAGTAAATTCATAAAACCACAGAGGGATAACAAGGTTTGTAGGAGGAGGTATGTGGTGGAGAGAAAATGGTTCGTTTGGGTGCTTAGGGATAATTATATGAAACTTTAAGATAAAGAAAAAGAAAAAGTAGAAGTTTTAATATCTATCCAAGTGTCCATGGCCTTAAACTATTAAGAATATGCAAGCACACACACAATTAGATACACCACATATCATAGAAACCTGATTATCCCTTGTTTCTTGAATTTCCAAGAAAAACAAATAAATCATTAGTTGATAGCTCCTAAAGGTAGCTCATCCATAAAGGGGTAAACCCTAACATGCCCTTGGAGAAAACACCATCAAACCAAGGTTCAAATAGAAGCCCCATGGCACAAAAAGGTCAAGAATGATGAGAGAACATTCAAAGAACATATTGAAAGTGATAAATTGCAAAAAAAACCTCTCAACTGGGTAAATTGCAAAAAAGTCCAAAATGTACATAAAATTGCATAAATTGAACAAATAGTGTCCAAATTGGACCAAAGTTGAAACTTAAGCTTGTTTTATGATTTCAAATAATATCACAAGTTTATATTAGGGTTATAAGAATTAAATTATGATAATTAAGCTTGTTCAACACTTTATGCAAGGTCAGGGGTCTCACAACCATAAACCCCTAACAGAGATTTCACCCCTAAAATCCAAGGTACACATAGATGGACACTTCTCATACATGTCATCATCAATATTGCACATGGTTACTTCCATAATATGGTAATGTCACATCACTCTTATAGAGGTCATGCTCTTCTCTTTCAGTTCATACATATCTTATCTTGGGCCAGCATAAAACCCCCAAATAAGAAGACATTTGCAAATATGGAACATAGAAATATGTTGTGCCACTTGTACAAATCTAATAGTAACTTTCAACTTCAAATTCTATCTATCAAACTAAAATAATATCTATTGTATCAACATAATACTCAAAAGTCATACTCGTTGACTCTGATCAAACATATAACATTATGTATCTCTTATCATATGTAACTTTAGAAGGTTTCATCTCTATGCTCATTTAACAGTTGTTGTAATTAACAACTCAATCAACCATGTAGGAATCCCCATATTTTCAATAAATATGAGGAATATGTTTTTAGAGGATTCTCCAATCATCTCAATGGTGGACTGACCATCTGTTTGGTTGAAGAATCATACATTTTTCTACAACTATTAACAAATATAACTTCCTGATTTACGTTGTTAGGCATAGAACAACGACACTGTCTTCATCTTATCATGATTCACATATCATACATAACAGAGGTATCATAACTCTAAGAGGATACTCTAGTCAACCCCAACTCACCTTTCTAGAATTGTCACACTTAAGTACACTTACTTCAACATTCTTAAGGTTTAGCAAAGATATTGACCATGTTACTGACAATCTCTGGAATACTTTGAGATGTCATCATTCAAAGCTTGCTACAACTTGTAAGATGTAAGACATGACATTGGCACTCTGGTTCTCCTATTCAGAATTTCTATTAGTACATTGGTTAGTCTAAAGGACATAACCATAAATTTGTCAAAGTCATGTAACTCATGTCATCCACTCTAACTCTTATGCATTGATATTTTGATCATAGGTTTATCTTAAAGGAACATGATAACACACATCTGCTGCTCAACAAACCATCTATCCTTGATAGTGGTCTTACCCAGCTATCACTAGACCATACACAACATTATAGAATCACTTTTGGTTTTCCTTCCAAACAACATTTAGAGGGTCATCATCAACTCTGTCTCTCTCTCTAAGGGAGAGGAACACTTGGAATGTTCATTTAATAAACGTATTCAACCTTCACATACTTCCCATAGTGTTGATGCATCTTGGATACTAAGATTCATTACCTTGGTATTCACCTCATGCACTATAAGGAACTCACATCCTTATCTCATCTACTTTTACCAACATAACAAATATCAAGACATATATAAGGAGTCTTCCTAATTATTGGAAGGCTCAAAAGTAAACTAAACACAAAATTTATGATCTTGGAACCATAGTCTAGGAAACCTTATGCTATAATAAGCTGTCCACCCTCATGTTTTTAACGAATCCACACATACCAAGTGGAAATGATCCACTTGAAAGCTGTTCCCTAGAAAGGAAGGACATAAAGGGAAACACACTTCTCACATCATAGTAGAATTGTTCAAGGGTCACTAGCAAAAAGGTAACCAGTTGTATTTTCATTATGTAGGTTACAACTTCTTATGTATCATTTTACCTTTTTCATTTTGGGTTCCTTTCCATTAGCATAGGAATCCTCATGATTAACATATCTCATTACTCCTTCCTTGATGACTATTTATCACACTTGGGTATGTTCTCTTATTTTTATATGTTTTTCAACCACTTATCAACATGTAAATCATCATATTCTTCATTTTCTTCATTAAACAAGGATCATCTACCTTAATTTCTTTCACATGCCATGCTGATTTTACATTAACACTTTCTTACACACATAGGTTGGTCTGAGATTAACTCAGGTTCCACCTTATTCCTTTATCATTGTTCCCATTTATCTTCTCATTTTTACTTATTATAGGAGTTCTCTCCATCTTATGTGAATTTCATACCTTGAATCACTTTATAAGAACATACTTATCTGTCTTTTACTTCATTATCTTCTGGAATCACATCTTCAAGAACTCCTCTTTTTCTTATTTGTATTTAGATTTAGATTTCATGGTGTTGTATCTTTCTCTTATAGTTACCAAACATTCAAGTTTTGGTAGATTATGATGAAATTCTCATCTTCTTTAAGGTAGGTTTGAGATATTCACACCATGATTTCTTATTCATTATGCTCTTTAGATTATCTCAAAATGACTACTTGGTCAGAGTAATCCAAAAGATAACAATCTAAGAGTTCCATAGTTACCTTTCTTCAATAATTGAATGCCTGGCCTGGGCACCCAAGTATTGAGATTAAGCAGTATGCACCATGATTTTATTTCATATTCCTTACTTAAACATCATCCTAATCCTAAGTCCTGGTGTCCCTATAGACTCAGTGAGCCTAAATCTCTGATACTAACACGTAAGAACCCGTTACACTAAACGAGATTACTCAAAACATAAAACACAATCGATCACTAATTAATCACATACCAAAAAATATGGGTAAATTTAAATCAATTGATCCGTCAGCACCTACTCAGAAACATTTGCATAAGAGCCCAACATATTTCTTATATCCATACTATGCCAAGAATTTAATACAAATTGTTCTATCATCTTAGCCACAACATATATACATAGGAGAAAAATATTCGTATATGCCGCACAAACAAGCATTAACATGCTTACAAAAGTCTGATTTGTTTGAAACACTATATACAAACTTTTCCTGCATGGACCTAAGAGTACATGGATGACTCTAGGACACACTAGACATCTAATCAACTTTCTCACAGATTCATTACTATAGCTCCTCTTTACTTCCACAGTTCTAATGTGTCACTATCGATTACCTAAAATATGTGGCGAACCACAAGGGTGAGACCCATGTCCCAACAAGAGATATAACCTCCAACAACATGTATTGATTCCAACATTTTTAGGTAATGAGACAGTTTAACTAGTTTAATCATATATAACAAATAAGCTCAGAAACACTGATGATTAATAAAATACATAAAGGAGTAGATAATAACTATCTTCATTAGCCATACTATTCTCATATCCCTATTAACAGTATAAGGAGTCTAACGGCATGATCATCTCTAACATCATGAATAAGTCTAGAATCATATGCATAGATAACAATTACCATGTCTAATAGGTTGAACATACCAACATAACAAGAAGAGCTACAAAATAAGCACAACTATCTGGATACGCATGATTAGTAGTATATGCATCTCTAGTTACAAAGGCATATCTAGATATATAAGCATAGATAACAACATGTGATAACAAATGTCATAATCATAGCCAACAATAATACTATCTCTATCAACTTAAACATGACTATTGTATGTACACATTTATAACATAAGCAAATCCACAACATAAGAATATCTACTATCTTTTAATGCATTAAACATCATCTTTATGAAAAGATAACTAACAAGGGTTAACATCCAATGTGAAACGTCATGTATTACCCTAAACAAATATGCTACATAGTTGTATTACATATTTTATTATGCTCTGGGGTGTTTGAGTCGTACCACCCAAAGTCCAATTGACCCCTACGAAGGGCTATTTGGTTCCGTATAAGATCTAGGAGTGCCGATATCCGAAGATCTCTTCCCCTTGATCATTATGAGTAAAAAGGCAGTGACATATCAGTCAAAGATGCCACTACAATGACATATAGTCAAGATGCTAACCACTAGTCCTCCCTTGGTACATGTCACGGCCCTAGAAACCAGGGTATACAAAACCCTCTAATCTGAGGTACAACCGCAGTTGTCCTCAATCACATCAAATGTCTGAGGCATGACCATAGTCATCCTCCATAACCTGCATTGTGGATGACAAGTATATATCCTCAACTTGCCACCCCCACATACTCAATAGTATGTGCTCTGAGTTTCCCTTAGGAATACTCGTTTCACTATCTAGCAAGTTTTGACATTGAAAATGGATCTACGGCACATGGCACTACATTATTAGAGTTCCACTTGATTAGTTATGCCAATTGGGTGAATTAAGGTTGCATCAAACAAGTGGACATACAAATCCTAATTCACTTCTAGCAAGCATATAAGTATCACAAATTCAAAGGATATAAAACATGTGAAACATAATTTCTAATCTCATCATCACTTGGTACTATTCACTTTCCATTCATGAGACTACACTAGTCATCATACTATCACAAGATATAAATCATTTTCACAATATCATAGGGTATCAACCCTTATCAACACAAGAGGATTACACCTCATTAAGGGTTCAACCATGCCCAAAGGTCATTAATTCCATCATACTATTCCCTACAAGATCATCATTATCTTTGCATGCCTTATAGCAAGGCTCAACAACATCACTTACATATAATACACCAGATCAGCACAATATTGCATTAATGAGCTAGTAGATATTCATAGAAAATAATAGAAGGGTTTATTAACATTAAGAATATTCCTTTATTAAATCAACATGCAAGGAATATAGATATGATTAACCCTCATCATATTCATAATGCACATGTTTAGCATAAGATAGTATCAACCATGTGGCTATGATAACCACCAATTAACGCATTAAGGTGATGATCATATTAAGGAGGTTATTTCACCATCATGTCATCATATAAGAAAGTTAAACATTAATGCTCATCTTTATCTATTTTCCGTAGAGTTAGGTTCAAAAAGATAAATTATATTAATGTTACTAATCAACACTTATCCCCAAATCCTAACACACGACATCTCCATTGGATCATGGATAGATAAGGTGAAGCATCACCATCACATTCCATACTATTATCAAGTATGAACCCAAACATAAATCAAGGTTTAACCATCGGGTTATAGCATACTAGGGTTTCAACAACAATAAGAGAGTACTCCATGATTGTATTAATCATTCAAGGACTATTCATACCCAATTACCATCATTTAGTTATATTAAAGCTAGGTATAACAAGCTATATCTCATTGGGGTTACCCATTAATTCATTATGGTGATTATAAATCATAATCATATGAGGGCAAGAGTAAGACTACAAGTTTAAGGCCTTGAACCATCAAATTATCATCATTAGAATAAAAACATTACACTATAGGCTTCACCCAAAACAATGGGAATATTGAAGCATTGACTTCTAACCATTAAATGTTGAAATGGTAAAGCCATTGGTTGTTTACATAAGTAATCATCGTGAACAAATTACCTATGAAGTCATTGAGTTGTGATCTAGAAAGAGTCACCATCTAACCCTAGACATCCCTTGATTAACAACCTAAAAAGTTCCATTAAGAGTGGGGTAAAACCCACAAGCGATTCTTTATTTAAAAGAAGTCGTCAGTAATGAGCTTCTTAAGTTGATCTCATAAAGGAAACCATTTAAATCACTTTACTAGGACCAACATATTAAATTTATGAATCATTACAATTTATTGGATGAAGAAATATTAGATATTAACAATTAGGTCAAGTTCATATATTAAAATCATCAATTGGAGTATAGGTCCGACCATTACTTCAAATGACCCAAGAAACCATTGGTTTAAGGCTTAATTGATGTTACAACTACATGCTTAACTCACCATAGGTTGTGGAGACCTGATCCACCATCATTAGTGACCATTAAGTCACCATTGGTTGTTAGATCAACACTTTATTCATTAATCACCATCGAATATCAAACTAATATCACCATTGATTGATAGCATCATTAGGGTACTTAGTTGTTAATCACTAAGCTTCTAATTAGGCCAACACATGACCTAAAGGGTGAATGTCAGTTGGCACCCTTGGTCACCACCATCATTTTTCATGAATATAACACCATCAGTTGTTGCAATGGTACCACCATTGAGTCATGTGTTTATAGAAGAAATCATCTTTGAACCCTAAAACTGACCATTGGTTGATAGGTGCTTAGCACCATAGTTTGTCAAACCAACCTGATCCAAGTCATATTATACCTTAGGAAGAATGTACACATCAATACAAGTTCATCAATAGCTTAAATAGCATTATAAAAATTGAAATCCAAGTGAAGCATAAGTTTTTAGAGCATGGATCATCATTTTCAAACAAGAACATGAGCTAGCAAGCTTATGGTAAGCAATAAACGTGGAGCAAGTTATAAAACTTGCCTCGAATGAAAAATTGAACTCCCAAACAGAAGAAAACTCGAGCATGTGGGGTAGTAAATCCCAGCATAAACTGTGAACTCGTCCATCTAGCACTTTTCTTCATCAAATAAGCAAACCCTAAGTATAAGGAGCAAGAAAGGTAGGGTTTTAGAGATTTAGAGCAATTGCTTCCATGGAAAAACAAGGTTCCGACCTGGAGAAAGGTAAGAGGAAGGATAAAAAAGAAATAAATGGAGGAAATAAGGAGATTCTTACTCTTTTAGGTCAAGATCACTAGAAGGAAGCTTTTTAAACCCTAAAAGGAAGTCAATTGCAACCCTAGAGCTTTTTCCCCAAGAAGATCCCCATTTTCTTCTTCCTTGGATAGTAAGTTCGCAGCAGCATAGAGGGAGAATGAGGTTCGTAGGAGGATGGAAGTGGTGGAGATTAAATGGTTTGTTTGGGAGCTTAGGGATAAGTATAGGAAACTTGAAGATAAAGAAAAAGAAAAAGTTGAAGTTCTAGTATCTTTCCAAGTGTCCATGGACTTAAATTATGAAGAATATACAAGCACATAGACAAGAATATGTCCCACATATCATAGAGACCTGATTATCCCTTGATTCTTGAATTTCCAAGCAAAATAAATAAATCATTAGTTGATAGATCCTAAAGGTAGCTCATCCATAAAGGGGTAAACCCTAAAATACCCTTGGAGAAAACACCTTCAAACCAAGGCTCAACTAGGCTCCCCATGGCTCATAAAGCTCAATAATGATTAGACAATATCCAAAGAACATAATGAAAGTGATAAATTGCAAAGAATACCTCTCAATTTGGTAAATTGTAGAAAAGTCCAAACTATGCATAAAATTACATAACATGCTCAAACAGTGTTCAAATTGGACCAAACTTGACACTTAAGCTTGTATAATGATTTCAAACAAATATCACAAGGTTCAATTAGGGTTATAATAATTCAATTATGATAATTAACCTTTTTCAACACTTTAAGCAAGGTTAGGGGTCTCACAACCATAAACCCCTAATAGGGATTTCACCCCCAAAATCCAAGGTGCACATAGATGGACACTTCTGATACACGTCATCCTCAATATTACACATGGTTACTTACATATTATGGTAATGTCACATCGCTCTTATAGAGGTCATGTTCTTCTCTTTCAATTCATAAATATCTTATATTGGTTCAGCAAAAAACCTCACATAAGAAGACATTTGCAAATATGGAACATAGAAACTTGTTGTGCCACCTGTAGAAATATAATAGTAACTTTCAACAATAAATTCTAGCTATTATCTTGAAATTATATCTATTGTATCAAAAAGTTACTCAAAATTCATACTCACTGGCTCTTATCAAACATAGAACATTATGTATCTCTTATCATATGTAACTTTATAAGGTTTCATCTCTATGCTCCTTTAATGGTTGTTGTAATTAAAAACTCAATCAACCATGTAGGCATCCCCATATTTTTAAGAACTATGCGGAATATGTTTTAGAGGATTCTCCAATCATCTCAATGGTGGACTGACCATCTGTTTGGTTGAAGAATCATACATTTGTATACAACCATTAACAAATATAACTTCCTAATTTACCTTGTTAAGCACAGAACAATGACATTGTCTTCATCTTATCATGATTCACATAACATACTCAACAGAGGTATCATAACTCTAAAAGGATTACTCTAGTCAACCCCCAACTCACTCTTGCTAGAATTTTCACACATAAGTACAATTACTTCAACATTCTTAAGGTTTAGAAAAGATATTGACCATGTTACTGACCATCTCTAGTATACTTTGAGATGTCATCATTCAAAGTTTGCTACAACTTGTAAGATGTAAGACATGACCTGGACACTCTGGTTCTCCTATTCATAAATTCTATTGGTACATTGGTTAGTCTAAAGGACATAACCATTAACTCATCACAACCATGTAACTTATGTCATCCACTCTAACTCTTGTGCATTGATATTTTGATCCTAGGTTTATCTTAAAGGAACACGATAACACATGTCTACTGATCAACAAACCATCTATCCGTGATAGTAGTCTTGCCCAACTATCACTAGACCATACACAACATTATAGAATCCCTTTTGTTTTTCCTTCCAAACAACATATATAGGGTCATCATCAACTCTCTCTCTCTCTCTAAGGGAGAGGAACACTTTGAATGTTCATTTAATAAACATCTCCAACCTTCACATACTTCCCATATTGTTGATACATCTTGGATACTAGGATTCATTACCTTGGTATTTACCTCATGCACTATAAGGAACTCACTTCCTTATCTCATCTACATTTACCAACATAACAAATATCAAGACATATAAGAGGAGTCTTCCTAATTATTTGAAGGCTCAAAAGCAAACTCATCACAAAATTTACGATCTTAGAACCATAGTCCAGGAAACCTTACGCTATAATAAGCTATCCACCCTCATGTTTACAATGAATCCACACATACCAAGTGGAAATGATACACTTGAAAGCTGTGGCCTAGAAAGAAAGGACACAAAGGGAAACACACTTCCCATGCCATAGCAGAATTGTTCAAGTGTCATTAGAAAAAAGGTAATGAATTGTATTATCATTATGCAGGTTACAACTTCTTATGTATCATTTTACCTTTTTCATTTTGAGTTCCTTGCCATTAGCATAGGAATCCTCATGATTAACATATCTCATTACTCCTTCCTTGATGACTATTTATCACACTTGGGTATGTTCTCTTATTTTATTATGTTTTTCAACCACTTATCAACATGTAAATCATCATATTCTTCATTCACTTCATTAAACAGGGATCATCTCCCTTAATTTCTTTCACACGCCATGCTAATTTTACATTAACACTTTCTTACACACATAGGTTGGTCTGAGATTCACTCAAGTTCCACCTTATTCCTTTGTCATTGTTCCCATTTATCTTCTCATTTTTATTTAATATAGGAGTTCTCTCCATCTTATGTGAATTTCATACCTTGAATCACTTTATAAGAACAGACTTATCTGTCTTTTACTTTATTATATTCTTGAATCACATCTTCAAGAACTCCTCTTGTTCTTATTTGTATTCAGCTTTAGATTTCATGGTGTTGTATCTTTCTCTTATAGTTACCAAACATCCAAGTTTTGATAGATTATGATGCAATTCTCATCTTCTTGAAGGTAGGATTGAGATATTCACACAATGATTTCTTATTCATTATTCTAATAAGATTGACTCAAAATGACTAATTGATCAGAGTAATCAGAACAATAACAATCTAAGAGTTCCATAGTTACCTTTCTTCAATAATTGAGTACCTGACCAGGGCACCCAAGTATTGAGATTAGGCAGTATGCACCATGTTTTTATGTCATATTCCTTACTTAAACATCATCCTAATCCTAAGTCCTGGTGTCCCTATAGACTCAGTGAACCTAAAGCTCTGATACCAACATGTAAGAACCCATTACACTAAATGAGATTACTCAAAACATAAAACATAATCGATCACTAATTAATCACATACCCAAAATTATGGGTAAATTTAAATCGATTTCAACGTTAGCACCTACTCAGAAACATTTGTATAAGAGACCAACATATTTTTTATATCCATACTATGCCAAGAATTTGATACAAATTGTTCTATCATCTTAGCCACAACATATATACAAAGGAGAACAATATTTGTATATGCTGCACAAACAAGCATTAACATGCTTACAAAAGTCCAATTCGTTTGAAGCACTATATACAAACTTTTTCTACCCAGACCTGAGAGTAAAGGGACGACTCTAGGACACACCAAACATCTAATCAACTTTCTCACAGATTCATTACTATTGCTCCTCTTTACTTCCACGATTCTGTTGCGTCACTGTGGATTACATAAAAGATGTGGAGAACCACAAGGGTGAGACCCATGTCCCAGTAAGAGATATAATCTCCAACAACATTTATTGATTCCAACATTTTTAGGTAATGTGACCGTTTAAGTAGTTTAATCATATATAACAAATAAGCTGAACAACATTGATGATTAATAAAATACATAAAGGAGCAAATAATAACTATCTTTATTAGCTAGACTATTCTCATATCCCTATTAACAATATAAAGAGTCTAGCAGCATGAGAATCTCTACCATCATGAATAAGTCTAGTATCATATGTATAGCTAACAACATTAACATGTCTAACAGGTTGAACATATCAACATCATAAGAAGAGCTACAACATAAGCACAACTATTTGGATAAGCATGATTAGCAGTATATGCATCTCTAGTTACAAAGGCATATCTAGCAATATAAGGATAGCTAACAACATGTGATAACAAATGTCATAATCATAGACAATAGTAATTATATCTCTATCAACTGAAACATGACTATTGTATGTACACATTTATAACATAAGAAAATCTACAACATAAGAATATCTACTATCTTTTATTGCATTAAACATCATCTTTATGTAAAGATAACAAACAATGGCTATCATCCAATGTGAAACGTCATGTATAACCCTAAACAAATATCTACATAGCTGTATTGCATCTTTTATTATGCTCTGGGGAGTTTGAGTCATACCACCCAAATTCCACCGACACCTGCGAAGGGATATTCGGTTCTGTACAAGATCTAGGAGTCCCGTTATCGTAAGATCTCTTCCCCTTGGTCAGTATGAGTAAAAAGGCAGTGACATATCAGTCAAAGCTGCCACTACAACGACATATAGTCAAGCTGCTAACCACTAGTCTGCCCTTGGTACAGGTCACAACACTAGAAACTAGGTTATACAAAACCCTCTAATCTGAGATACAACCACAGTTGTCCTCAATCACATCAAATGTCTGAGGCATGACCATAGCAATCCTCCATAACCTACATTGTGGATGACAAGGATATATCCTCAACTTAGCACCCCCACATACTTAATAGTATGCGCTCTGAGTTTCCCTTAAGAATACTCATTTCACCATCCAGCAAGTTCTGACACTGAAGACGACTCTACGACACATGGCACTACATTATTAGAGTTCCACTTCATTAGTTATGCCAATTGGATGAATTAAGACTGCATCAAATAAGTGGACTACCAACCCCAGTTCACTTCTAGCAAGCATATAAGTATCACAAATTCAAAGGATGCAAAACATGTGTAACATAATTTCTCATCTCATCATCACATGGGACTATTTACTTACCATTCATGAGACTACACTAGTCATCATACTATCACAAGATATAAATCATTTTCATAATATCATAGGGTGTCAACCCTAATAAACACAAGAGGATTACACCTCATTTAGGGATCAACAATGCCTAAAGGTCATAAAGACCATCATACTATTCCCTGCAAGATCATCATTATCTTTGCATGCCTTATAGCAAGGCTCAACAACATCACTTACATATAATACACCAGATCAACACAATATTGCATTAATGAGCTAGGAGATATTCATAAAAAATCATAGAAGGGTTCATTAACATTAAGAATATACCTTTATTACATCAACATGCAAGGAATCTAGATATGATTAGCCCTCATCATATTCATAATGCACATGTTTAGCATAAGATAGTATCAATTGTGGCTATGATATCCACCAATTAACACATTAAGGTTATGATAATATTAAGGATTTTATTTCACCATCATGCCATCATATAAGAAGGTTAAATGTGAATGCTCATCTTTTTTCTATTTGCATTAGAGTTAGGTTCAATAAGATAAATTATATTAATGTTTCTAATCAACACTTATACCCAAATCCTAACTCACGACATCTCCATTGGATCATGGATACAAAAGGTGAAGCATCACCATCACATTCCATACTATTCTCAAGTTTGAACCCACACATAAATCAAGGTGTAACCATCAGGTTATGGCATACTAGGGTTTGAAAAACAATAAGAGAGTACTCCATGATTGTATTAATCATTCAAGGACTATTCATACCCAATTACCATCATTTAGTTATATTAAAGTTAGGTATAACAAGATATACCTCATTAGGGTTAGTCATTAATTCATTATGGTGATTATAAATCATAATCATACGAGGGCAAGGGTTAGACTACAAGTTTAAGGCATTGAACTATCAAATTCTCATCATTAGAATAATAACTTTACACTATAGGCTTCACCCAAAACAATGGAAATATTGAGGCATGAACTTCAAACCATTAAATGTTGAAAAGGTAAAGCCATTGGTTGTTTACATAAGTGATCATCTTGAAAAAACCACCTATTAAGTCATTGAGTTGTGCTCTAGAAAGAGCCACCATCTAACCCTAGACATCCCTTGATTAACAACATAAATAGTTCCATTAAGAGTAGGGTAAAACCCACAAGCGATTGTTTATTTAAAACAAGCCATTAGTAAATGAGATTCTTAAGTTGATCTCATAAAGGAAACCAATTAAATCAATTTAATAGGACCAACATATTACATTTAGGAATCATTACAATTTATTGGATGAATAAATATTAGATCTTAACCTTTAGGTCAAGTTCAAATATTAAAATCATCAATTGGAGTATAGGTCTGACCATTGCATCAAATGACCCAAGAAACCATTGGTTTAAGGCTTAATTGATGCTAAAACTACATGCTTAACTTACCATAGGTTGTGGAGACCTAATCCACCATCAGTAGTGACCATTAAGTCACCATTGGTTGTTAGATAAACACTATATTCATTAATCACCATCGAATATCAAACTAATATCACCATTGATTGATAGCATCATTAGGGTACTTAGTTGTTAATCACTAAGCTTCTAATTAGGCCAACACATGACCTAAAGGGTGAATGTCAGTTGGCACCCTTGGTCACCACCATCATTTTTCATGAATATAACACCATCAGTTGTTGCAATGGTACCACCATTGAGTCATGTGTTTATAGAAGAAATCATCTTTGAACCCTAAAACTGACCATTGGTTGATAGGTGCTTAGCACCATAGTTTGTCAAACCAACCTGATCCAAGTCATATTATACCTTAGGAAGAATGTACACATCAATACAGGTTAATATAGAACTGAAATAGCATTATAAAAATCAAAATCCAAGTCAAGCATAACTTTTTAGTGCATGGATCATTATTTTCAAGCAAGAACATGAGCTAGCAAGCTTATGGTAAGCAATAAATATGGAGAAAGTTATAAAACTTGCCTCTAATGAAAATATGAACTCCCAAATAGAAGAAAATTCGAGCAGGTAGGGTAGAAAATCCAAGCATAAGCTGTGAACTCAGCCATCTAGCACCTTTCTTCATCAAATGAGCAAACCCTAAGCATAAGGAGCAAGAAAGGTAGGGTTTTAGAGATTTAGAGCAATTTCTAACATGGAACATCAAGGTTACGACCTGGAGAAAGGTAGGATGAAGAATAAAAAAGAAATAAATGGAGGGAATAAGGGGATTCTTACTCTTTTAGGTCAAGATCACTAGAAGGAAGCTTTTTAAACCCTAAAAGGAAGTCAATTGCAACCCTAGAGCTTTTTCCCCAAGAAGATCCCCACTTTTTTCTTACTTGGATAGGAACTTCGCAGAAGAACAGAGGGAGAATGAGGTTTGTAGAAGGAGGGAGGTGGTGGAGATTAAATGGTTCGTTTGGGGGCTTAGGTATAAGTATATGAAACTTTATGATAAAGAAAAAGAAAAAGTTGAAGTTCTAGTATCTTTCCAAGTGTTGATGGCCTTGAACTATTAAGAATATACAAGAACACACACAAGCATCTGCCCCACATATAATAGAGACCTGATTATCCCTCATTTCTTGAATTTCCAAGCAAAACAAATAAATCATTAGTCGATAGCTCCTAAAGGTAGCTCATTCATAAAGGGGTAAATCCTAAAATACTCTTAGAGAAAACACCATCAAACCAAGGTTCAACCAGGAACCCAATGGATCAAAATGCTAAAAAATGATGAGAGAACATCCAAAGAACATAATGAAAGTGATAAATTGCAAAGAATACCTCTCAATTGGGTAAATTGCAGAAACATTCAAAATGTGCATAAAATCACATAACTTGCACAAACAGTGTCCAAATTGGACCAAACTTGACACTTAAGCTTGTATTATGATTTCAAATAATATCACAAGGTTTGGTTAGGGTTATAAGAATTCAATTATTATAATTAAGCTTTTTCAACACTTTAAGAAAAGTTAGGGGTCTCACAACCATAAACCCCTAACATGGATTTCGCCCCAGAAATACGAGGTGCACATAGATGGACACTTCTGATGCACATCATCCTCAATATTACACATGGTTACTTAAATATTATGGTAATTTCATATTTCTCTTATAGAGGTCATGTTCTTCTCTTTCAATTCATACATATCTTATCTTAGGTCAGCACAAAAACCCCAAGATAAGAAGACATTTGCATTTATGGAACATAGAAACTTGTTGTGCCACATGTACAAATCTAATAGTAATTTTCAACTTTAAATTCTAGCTATCATCCTGAAATTATATCTATTGTAATTACTCAAAATTCATATTCACTGGCTGTTATCAAACATAGAACATTATGTATCTCTTATCATATGTAACTTTACAAGGTTTCATCTCTATGATCCTTTAATGGTTGTTGTAATTAACAACTCAATCAACCATGTAGGTATCCCTATATTTTCAAGAATTATGAGGAATATGTTTTTAGAGGATTCTCCAATCATCTCAATGGTGGACTGACCATCTATTTGGTTGAAGAATCATACATTTGTCTACAGCCATTAACAAATATAACTTCTTGATTTACCTTTTTAGGCATAGAACAACGACACTGTCTTCATCTTATCAAGATTCACATAACATACTTAATACATGTATCATAACTCTAAGAGGACACTCTAGTCAACCCGAAACTCACTCTTGCTAGAATTTTCACACATAAATACAATTACTTCAACATTCTTAAGGTTTAGCAAAGATATTGACCATGTTACTGACCATCTCTAGAATACTTTGAGATGTCATCATTCAAAGCATGCTACAACTTGTAAGACATGACATGGACACTTTGGTTCTCCTAATCCTAAATTCTATTGGTACATTGGTTAGTCTAAAGGACATAAACATAAACTCACCACGGTCCTGTAACTTATGTCATCCACTCTAAAATCTTATGCATTGATATTTTGATCATATGTTTCTCTTAATGGAACATAGTAACTCATGTCTACTGATCAACAAACCATCTCTCCTTCATAGTGGTCTTGCCCAACTATCAACATTATAGAATCACATTTGTTTTTCCTTCCAAACAACATTTCGAGGTTCATCATCAACTCTCTCTCTCTCTAAGGGACAGGAACACTTTAGAATGTTCATTTAATAAATATCTCCAACCTTCACATACTTCACATATTGTTGATACATCTTGGATACTAGGATTCATTACCTTGGTATTCACCTCATGCACTATAAGGAACTCACATCCTTATCATCTACTTTCACCAACATAAAAAATCTCAAGACATATAAGAGGAGTCTTCCTAATTATTGGAATGCTCAAAAGCAAACTCATCACAAAATTTATGATCTTGGAACCATAGCCCAAGCAACCTTATGCTATAATAAGCTATCCACCCTCATATTTACAACGAATCCACAAATACCAAGTGGAAATTATCTGATTGAAAGTTGTGCCCTATAGAGGAAGGACACAAAGGTAAGCACACTTCCCATATCATAGAAGAATTGTTCAAGGGTCACAAGCAAAAAGGTAACCAATTCCATTTTCATTATGCAAGTTACAATTTCTTATGTATCGTTTTACCTTTTTCATTTAGGGTTCCTTTCCATTAGCATAGGAATCATCATGATTCACATATCTCATTACTCCTTCCTTGATGACTATTTATCACACTTGGGTATGTTATCTTATTTTATTATATTTTTCAACCACTTATCAACATGTAAATCATCATATTCTTCATTTTCTTCATTAAATAGGGATCATCTCCCTTAATTTATTTCACATGCCATGATGATTTTACATTAACACTTTCTTACACACATAGGATGGTCTGTGATTAACTTAGATTCCACCTTATTCCTTTGTCATTGTTCCCATTTATCTTCTCATTTTTACTTATTATAGGAGTTCTCTCCATCTTATGTGAATTTCATACCTTGAATCACTTTATAAAAACCGACTTATCTATCTTTTACTTTATTATATTCTTAAATCACATATTCAAGAACTCCTCTTTTTCTTATTTGTGTTCAGATTTAGATTTCATGGTGTTGTATCTTTCTCTTATAGTTACCAAACATTGAAGTTTTGATGGATTATGATGCAATTATCATCTTCTTTAAGGTAGGATTGAGATATTCACACCATGATTTCTTATTCTTAATGCTCTTTAGATTGTCTCAAAATGACTACTTGGTCAGATTAATCAGAAAGATAACAATCTAAGAGTTCCATTATTACCTTTCTTCAATAATTGAATACCTAGACAGGGCACCCAAGTATTGAGATTTGGCAGTATGCACCATGTTTTTATGTCATATTCCTTACTTAAACATCATCCTAATCCTAAGTCCTGGTGTACCTATAGACTCAGTGAACCTAAAGCTCTGATACCAACATGTAAGAACCTGTTACACTAAATGAGATTACTGAAAACATATAACACAATTGATCACTAATTAATCACATACCCAAAAATATGAGTAAACTAAATTGATTTCAACATCATCACCTGCTTAGAATCATTTGTATAAGAGCCCAACATATTTCTTATATCCATACTGTGCCAATACAAGTTTTTCTATCATCTTAGCCACAACATATATACATAGGAGAACAATATTTGTATATGCTACACAAACAAGCATTAACATGCTTACAAAAGTCTGATTCATTTGAAACACCATATACAAACTTTTCCTACCCGGACTTGAGAGTACAAGGATGACTCTAGGACAAACTAGACATATAATCTACTTTCTCACAGATTCATTACTATAGCTCCTCTTTACTTCTGCAATTCTATTGTGTCACCGCTGATTACCTAAAAAGATGTGGAGAACCAAAAGGGTGAGACCCACGTCCCAGTAAGAGATATAACCTCCAACAACATTTATTGATTCCGATATTTTTAGGTAATGAGATAGTTTAAGAAGTTTAATCATATATAACAAATAAGCACAATGACACTGATGATTAATAAAATACATAAAGGAGAAGATAATAACTATCTTCATTAGCCAGACTAGTCTCATATCCCTATTAATAGTACAAGGATTCTAGCAGCATGAGCATCTCTAACATCATGAATGAGTCTAGTATCATATGCATAGCTAACAACATCAGCATGTCTAACAAGTTGAACATATCAACATCATAAGAAGAGATACAACATAAGCACAACTATCTAGATAAGCATGATTACCAACATACGCATCTCTAGTTACAAAGGCATAGATAGCAATATAAGCATAGCTAACAACATGTGATAAAAAATGTTATAACATAGCCAACAGTAATAATATCTCTATCAACTTAAACATGACTATTGTATGTACATATTTATAACATGAGAAAATCCACAACATAATAATATCTACTATCTTTTAATGCATTAAACATTATCTTTATGTAAAGATAACAAACCAGGGTTATCATCCAATGTGAAATGTCATGTATAACCCTAAACAAATATGATACACAGCTGTATTACATCTTTTATTATGCCCTGGGGAGTTTGAGTCGTACCACCCAAAGTCCAACCGATCCCTGCGAAGGGCTATTTGGTTTTGTATAAGATTTAGGAGTGTCGATATCCTAAGATCTCTTCCCCTTGGTCAGTACAAGTAAAACGACAGTGACATATCAGTCAAAGCTTCCACTACAATGACATATAGTCAACCTGCTAACCGCTAGTCCACCCTTGGTACATGTCATGACACTAGAAACCAGGGTATACAAAACCCTCTAATCTGAGGTACAACTGCAGTTGTCCTCAATCACATCAAATGTGTGAGGCGTGACCATAGACATCCTCCATAACCTGCATTGTGGATGACAAGGATATATCCTCAACTTGCCACCCCCACATTCTCAACAATATGCACTCTAAGTTTCCCTTAGGAATACTCATTTCACTATCTAGCAATTTTTGACACTGAAG
Organism: Alisma plantago-aquatica; assembly: GCA_963693085.1. Lineage (NCBI taxonomy): Eukaryota > Viridiplantae > Streptophyta > Magnoliopsida > Alismatales > Alismataceae > Alisma > Alisma plantago-aquatica. The sequence goes on from OY856411.1 coordinate 657,011,755, forward strand.
ATGGCTCGACGACACATGGCACTACATGATTAGAGTTCCACTTGATTAGTTATGCCAATTGGGTGAATTAAGGCTGCATCAAACAAGTGGACATACAAACCCTAACTCACTTCAAGAATGTATATAAGTATCACAAATTCAAAGGATATAAAATATGAGAAACATAATTTCTCATCTGATCATCACTTGGTACTATTTACTTGACATTCATGAGACTATACTAGTCATCATACTATCACAAGATATAAATCATTTTCACAATATCACAGGGTATCCAACCTTATCAACACAAGAGGATTCCACTTCATTCAGGGCTCAATCATGCCCAAAGGTCATTAATACCATCATACTATTCCCTACAAGATTATCATTATCTTTGCATGCCTTGTAGCAAGGCTCAACAACATCACTTACACATAATACACTAGATCAACACAATATTGCATTAATGAGCTATGAGATATTCATAAAAAAACATAGATAGGTTCATTAACATTAAGAATATTTTTTTATTACATCAACATGCAAGTAATCTAGATATGATTAACCCGCATCATATTCATAATGTACATGTTTAGCATTAGATAGTATCAACCGTGTGGCTATGATAACCACCAATTAACACATTAAGGTTATGATCATATTAAGGAGGTTATTTCACCATCATGCCATCATATAAGAAGGTTAAACATGAATACTCATCTTTATCTATTTGCATCAGAGTTAGGTTTAATAAGATAAATTATATTAATGTTACTAATCAACACTTATACCCAAATCCTAACTCACGACATCCACATTGGATCATGGATACATAAGGTGAAGCATCACCATCACATTCCATACTATTCTTAAGTATGAACCCACACGTAAACCAAGGTGTAACAATTGAGTTATAGCATACAAGGGTTTCAACAACAATAAGAGAGTACTCCATGGTTGTATTAATCATTCAAGGACTATTCGTACCCAATTACCATATTTAGTTATATTAAAGCTAGGTATAACAAGCTATACCTCATTAAGGTTAGACATCAATTCATTATGGTGATTATAAATCATAATCAAATGAGGGAAAGGGTAAGACTACAAGTTTAAGGCATTGAAACATAAAATTCTCTTCATTAGAATCATGAAAACATAAAAAGTTCCATTAAGAGTAGGGTAAAACCCACAAGCGATTGTTTATTTAAAACTAGCCGTCAGTAAATGAGCTTCTTAAGTTGATCTCATAAAGGAAACCATTTAAATCACTTTATTAGGACCCACATATTACATTTAGGCATCATTACAATTTATTAGATGAAGAAACATTACATCTTAACCATTAGGTCAAGTTTATATATTAAAATCATCAATTGGAGTATAGGTTCGACCATTGCATCAAATGACCCAAGAAACCATTGGTTTAAGGATTAATTGATAGAAACACAATTCTCATTATATTCATCCATCTTCACATTCACACATATGTATATATTCATCATTCACATATGAACCAATAGTTTACTCACATCAAATTGAAATTTGCAAGAAATCATAAGTACCACATGTATATAGAAATAATGACATCAAGAAGTCTTTATCCCAATCAAATTGAAAGTTCACATCCTTAACGAAGGCTTGTGCCCATTTTTCCCGTATCTCATCTAGCTAGTATGTCATATAGGGCTCTTGCATTTCAAATACCAACAAAGAGAATGACATATATAATTAAAAAAATATTTTCATATTATCAAATGAGACTATTTATTTATGATGATAAGGACTATATATAGATTACATTTTGCATGCAGCTGATGTCTAGTGACCTGTATTTGACAATCATGTCCATATACCACATCATGTAGTATCCGCAAGAACACCCATTGTCTTTTACAAGGAACTATAAATTTCAACATACAAAATGTTAAAAAATAAAAGTAAGCATTGTTGGCATAAACATGCATTGGATTTAGAAAACTACATCAGCATTCTGCCAAATTATCACTTTCTTTTTCTTGTCCATCTTTCCTCCAGCCTTTTTGAAATATTTCATAGACCTATATGTTAATGTAACAAATAGAGTTGCATTAGTAAATAGTCATGTAATAATATATGTTAACAAATATATATATAAAATTTACTCACGTGAAGAATGTCTTTTTCATTCCGTGTCCCCCACTAGCTACTTGGTCACCCTTAGGGTCTAGATAGTACACATTACTCGATGTTTATTCCTGAGTGAAAAGAAGGAAAATAAAATAAAACTTCAAATCCACAATGAAATGAAATTCATAAGTCAAAATTATAAGCAAAGTAACTAAACTTAATCAACATTGAATAAATCTATAATCAAGCTCTTTTTCACTTTGTCAAAATGTTTAAATGTGGTAGAGAGGTATTTGGTAATAAATGTAGGGTCTTTAACTACACGGCTAATAAATGATGGAACTAGAAATGCCACATGGGGCAATGTGAATTTTGTACACACCATATGTAAGAAGCTACAAAATGTATATCATGTATGCATTAATACATTGAAAATAGATCAACATATATTAAACAAGGTGTTTAGCTATATAAGATCACACCATATCCAAATTTGTATCACATGTGTATTCAATTAAGAATAAGTAAACATCTTCACAACATCTTGCAAAAATATTCTAGTATCATGAGGTTGACCTACAATGTCCTCCTTACTATGGACCATCATAGGAGACCCTTCATCAAAGTTTCCTATCCATACTACCAACCCCCTGCAATTAGGACCTAGTGAGTCAAATAGGTACTTTGCAAGCCAACCAAGTAATTGGGGAGGAGGTGGAGGTGAAGGATGAGTTGTAGGGGGTTTCTTAGGAATTGTGTCCTACATATATATATATATATATATATATATTCTCATATCAATTTTCATGTATATAAAGATATAAACACAATGTAAATTTAGAATATATTGGTATAAACAACTCCCTCTTTAGGCCACACAACCACGCCACCTTCTGCATCACCGATCGTCCCATGCTCAGGGTTGTCATATAGCAATACAGTCTGGTTCCAAGGGGCGTAGACAAGCCTCTACGTCACACAAACTGCATCAGTGGGCAACAGAGAACCACAAATCATGTGATCTTCAAGGTGTGGCTAAGTCATGCCCAGTGCAATAACATATCCTTGTAATAAAAGATAGCATAGCCTCAACCCGTACAAATTTGCATAGAGTGTTATTTATATACCTAAACTCAAACATATTATACAAATCATTCTGAAAGACTATTGTGTCATAAAAAATACTTACAACGAAAGTGCTAGGTGGTGGGTCCATGAGATTACCCTCAACCACCTCTTTCGTAGGTGGATCCACCTCGTATGAAGAGCAGGGAATCATAGGTACTGTATGAGGAGCTTAATAAGAAGCATGATATTGTCTCATTGCTTCCTCTATACCATTTGCAATCATCTCTTATACCTTCTCCTCTAAAAATCCTACTTTCTAGATAGATTTACACTTATGCTTTGATGGCCCAAAGAAGGCTCTTATACGAATACCAACATCAGCAGCCCTAACACGCCTAGGATGCTCTAGGTGACCTAGAGCAACTGTCAATTCATCCCTTGTGCCCTTAGGGATCAACTTCCCTTATTTCTTTTGCTCCTAGAGATCCCACTAATCAACATTAATAGTAATTGATAAGTAAAAGATAACAATCAAGGTCAAGGTAAAACATAACAATAATCAATAGTAATTGCTTTGAGAGGATCTTCAACATTCTCATCATTTATAGGATCTTCATTACAACTCACAAATTCATTGCAAAATTTCATAACCTCCATAGCCACATAACCCTCAATAATACTCCCTTCAGGCTAATAACATATTCGAACATCACCTTTAAAACACTCATGTACGGTTCAAAAGGATACATCCAATGTAAGAAAACTGATTCCCACATTTTCACTTCCCTAGTCAAATGGTCAACAATATGTACCATGATATCAAACAATAAAGAAGAAAAATAAATCTCAAGATAGAAGAGGGTAAGGACCACTTCCCTTTACATCTTATCAAGATTCTCAAGATCAATAGCTTTACTACATAGAGTGTTGAAGGAGAAACAAATTCTAGAAATGGCAAAAATTACATGCTTCAGAAGTATAGATCGAATTGCCATGGGCAATATTTGTTGCATTAGATTGTGACAATAATGAAATTGAACACCTATCATCTTCATATCCTTCATTTATATCAATCTATGGATATTGGAAGAGTATCCATGTGGTACCTTAACATTAAACAAGCACTCACAAAAAGTTTTCTTCTCCTTTCTAGATAATGTGTAACAAGGAGGAGGTAAATATGTTTTCTAATCACTACTAACTTCTTTTATTAATTCTTTCATTATGCCCATTTCACGTGGGTCCATTTGGGATTTGATGCCATCTTTTGTATTACTTGGTATATTCAATAGAGTACCAATCACATTGTCACATACATTTTTTCAACATGCATGACATCGATACAATGTCTAACTGCCAAAGAATCCATTAAGGAAGATTTTGGAATATTGGTCTCTTCTTGTATAAATATTTGCCACTCTGTGTGGGAATGGTACATTGTGATCTCTTACCAAATGCATTGACAACGTCTTTTACTCTTTCATAAACAACCACCCTTGATATAGGTCTAGGGGCACTCCTGTGATAATTTGGACTTTTCTTTCTCCTAATACATGTGATATATACTTTATCTTTTCTTGAATCCCTCACTATAACACTCTATTTCATGATTGAGTTATTCTTATACTTTTTGGGTTTACCTTGTGGCTACCTGGCGAGTGGTGACCTACATTTGATATAAAACAAAGTTTACACCAATGTTTGCACATCACCATCTCTCATCCCCTCTTGACTTCATATTTGTGTTTCATTTAACCCTTGTATTGTTCTAATTGTTTAGAAGACTTTCTCACAATTCCAACACGTTTAATTTTTCTCAATTCTGATCTAGGATGAGAGATTTGTGCTAATTTGAAAAACCACTATTTTAATAATGTATTTTGACTTCTTTTCCTTGTTTATGGCCGACCACAGCTATCCTGGGCCCAAGAATGGTACACAGACCAGGTGCTCCTCTTCCCACTTGAACCCATCCATGTAACACCTTCTCAGGCAATCAAAACACATGATTTTTGTCTCGACCAACCTACACCCTTGGATCACCACTCCCACGACTTACACTCCAAATCAATGGCTAAAAAGCCATCTCTTTCCTTGTTCATATAGTACTCTACTAAGAAGTAGAAACATCTATTTTCCCTAGTCAATATCCTCTCTTCCTGACACCTTCTCTGAAATTGAATCCCCCGACCCCCTCTTTTCCTTCCAGCTCTTTCATTACGACCACTGTTCCCTTATTTTCTCCCCTGGAGCTCCTCTTCCTTCTGCTCCTTTTTCCTCCCACCTTCTTGGTGGACACATCCTCTGGTGAGGTGTTGTGATGCCTTCTTGTCTCTATTTCATGGGATGAACCCTCCACCAAGATCACGAGGAGCCACACGTCACCAATGGCTAGCTCCTACAACCCAACTCCACCTCAAACATGAGCCTTCTAGACTCCAATGACCCAGTTGGGCCAGCAACATTGTGTGTGTCCTACTACTTGGGATCAAAAATAGGGGTGGATGACGGTGTTTAGAGGTCATTGATCCCTAGATAACACTCTTGGATCATCCAGAAGCAATGGATAGCAGAAGGGGTTGGGTGGGTTGACTGTGTCAATAGCCAACCATATGTCACCATGAAGTCACACACCTCTCCTTCTCCCTCTCAACCTTCTGGTTATTGATACAATTGTGAATCACCCTATGATAGATCAACAGTTCAGATCGAAATCCACATCAATAAAAAATCATTCAATGTAACACCATGTCTATATTTTCCTAAGTTTTAATGTAGAAGTTCTAAAATTGTTATCTTCCACATTCTTTGGCCAAATATGTGATATTATATATGATTGTTGATCCTCTCAATGAGATTTATCCATTGGAGCTAGTTGTGAAACCTAAATCTTCTTATGGATCTACTTATTTACAAAACATTCTCACTTTAAGACTTTTGAAGAATATTAATACTACTGAGTGCTCGTCTCTGATTCCTTGTTTAAAAATATAATTGTATCCCTAAATCAGTAAGTTTTATTCCACTTTTGACATAGTTGATGCTTTGGATCCTTTGTTTGTATGCAAAATGATTGTCTTGACCTAACAATCAGCCCTTTATTGTTGGGTTTTAGGGGAGGCAGAGAAGGCAACGGAAACAAAACATTTTCTCCTTCCCAAACCCAAAACAAGGAAACGCTTCAACGTCTATACAATAGGAAGGGATGGTTTGTGGATTGATACCTTGTCCCGAGGCTTGCCGAAGACAATACCTCACAGCTTGCATGGTCTTCACCTCTAGTCTTGGACGGTGTCTGTGCAGGTCCTGGTCGCACCGAGACTGACGACTCCTGGTCTCACCGGGACTGTCGAGATTGACAGCTGTCCTCCGAGTGGCAGAAATCTCCCACCTCTGAAGTAGTCCACACGGACCACTAGGAACTCCAATCTCCTTGTCCCACAAGGAATTGGAAGGAGTCGCACCCTCCTGTCAGCGTACTAGTCACCGACACACTCTCCTGCCACCAACCGCTTTCTGCAGTTGTCTTTCCCTTGTTGTGCCTCCCTTATCGGGTAGCACTTGCTCGGGCTCTCTCGGTTACCAAAACCAGAGAGAACGACAACTTTATAGAGAAACTGGTTGCACTAAATTGTTCTTTGAGAATCCCCCAATACCCCTATATATAGGAGGGTCATGGGACAGGGTTCTCTATCCCGGGCAATGCATAACTAAAGCAAGAGTAGAAGGGATCAATATTTTCCACAAAAACAACCAACTGCACAACCTAAACCGATCATTTCATTTCTGAAACAGTCGGTTGGGGACCTGAGCCGGTCGGTTGACACCTCAACCGATCAGTTGGGACCCATGAAATGGTCGGTTCACTTCTGAACCGGTCGGTTCATGGTCCTGGTCCGTTCCCGATTGACTTTTCCTCTTTTGTTTCAAATTGGTATCAAATATAAATCCTTGTTCCAATCAAATTGGGCAAGTGAAACGAAAAGCAATTTCTCACTAACCTAACTTTCCCAACTTGCTCAGTTGGACCAGTTGAACCGATCATTTCAACACTTGAACCAATCTTTTCACCCTGTCCATGAGCCGATCGACTCACCACCTGAGCCGATCGGTTCACCAAGCTTAGCCGATCGGTTCAACACATGAGCTGATCGGTTGGGAGTGCAGATTGTGCAGAATCAGTCAATTGCAGTTTCACGCAATCCGATACTCTAATCAATCGGTCCAACACCTTGAACACTATGATACTGAGCTATCAATTGATTGAGTGTTTAATTGAACTACTAAACTCCTTTAGTAATCAATCTAAACATTGTTTGTGGACAAAACTCCTCTTCCAGGTTAAATCCTATGTGTGTGACCCTGCAGGTCCTTTTCATGTTGGCAGTGAAAGTCCATAACACTTATGACTTCACAAGAAAAGAGCAGTGCCTAGTCACACATCAGTGCTACCCAAGTGAAATAGAAAGTTGGAGAACAACTTTCAATACTACAATCCGTGAATGGTGTTACAGTGAATGTATAATTCATTTGTCACTGATATCCTGAATGAACTCGAGGCAGGGAACAATCATCCTGTCAACGTTTATTCACTTTCTTTATCTCTGAGCATATTGGAAGAGATATGTTATGACATCAGTATCACATACTGATTCACACATGCGTGCATGCCTTTCTCAATCCTACTCATCAAGTGGCCATGGATATCAAACTCCCTCAAGATGGACAAATCCCATATCTATCACTCACCCCTCAAAAGCCCCATGTGTCAAAGACACCCAATCATCACCTTTATAACAACCTATGTTTCAGGACTGCATTTGATGATGTCAAAGTGTACCCAACAACATGTGTTGAGTGTACTGATTTCAGGTCAAAGAATCACACTCACCACCATCACTGTGAGTACTGACTGTGACTACCATGTCATGGTTCCATGTGTCAAACTCAGGGTGGGTCTGTCCGGTACACTTGTTCTCTAACAAGTACCTATGTGTTTGGTTTGATATCTCTATATCATGACTAATGAGATTCTGTCATCAACCAACACCACAATATAGTCTTGTGTGTCATTATTGTCTATCTACCTTCCACAATGACATCTTACTAGGGACATAATGAGAATGTACAAACTCTTAGCATTCATATGATCTCATCATTCAGGTCCTGAACCTAAAGGCATACGACATTGAGTATTTTCATTCTCTAGACATTCAATCTGTTCTATCACTATCTCATATGATTGAACCAGAAAGATTTGGAAGCATGCCTTTGATGTTTATCAAATCAATCTTAATGTATCCCACCAATCATCCCATGATTGGCTCTCAGGGCATACAAACCAACAGACTCCCACTTGCACTGTGAGCCAATCACCCTTGAATCATATTCATAGTGATCTTCAAACATGTCCCACATGTTACTATGCTCTAGTGCGAACATAGTGAGTTATGACAACACCTTGCCAAAGTCAATATCAATTGCATGTCTCACATCTCTTCGTTGTACGTCACACGTATGAGATGGAGTTGTCATAATATGTGATCTAGTATTCCTTTGCTAACCTTTAGCCACATTGCATGATCAAGGATTCCATACTTGTCATCAATGAGCGGAATATCTATAAGTTCATCTCATGAACTTCCAGATCCATATAGTATCCACTGTTGTTATCTAACACATGGATACTCAGCATTTTCCTTTTTAAATGGTTTTATTGGAACACTTCCAATTATCAACAAACTTTCACTTTTATATATCATATATATATTTTGTGATTAATTTTCTGTCCTTTCAGAAGTTCACATCAATGTAACTATTTACATTGAACTCTTCCTTATCTCCATAGAACTAGTCCTTCTCAAGTACTTATCAAGTTCTCATGCTATTCCAGTAACCCTTACTGGAAGTATACAGACATCCACTCGTCATGTCTTACATATGATTTATCAGGATGAGCACATCATATTGACATGTCCTACATAAAAGATGATGAATGCATTTTGTTCTTGCCATGTCGATACATGCAAGATAATGGCATCATTACATACATGATAGATCCATATCTGTTCTTAGTGTTCCCATTCTTCATAAGAATTAGACACTTGGCCTTGGGATACTAACTCCATGTAACATGGACAAGTTTTCTCCCACTGAATCTGTGCACACTGAACCCTTCAGTACAGATTGCCAATGTATGCTTTCTCTTTTTAGGTCAAGAGATTTTCGAGAACTATTTCTATAGATCTCTATTCCTATCACATAGGAAACATCTCTATCTTCCTTAAAGATAATTTCCACTTTTGGATTTCCATTCTAGAACATTTCCATTTCACATCAACATGTGGAATGTGAATATGCTCCCACTAAATCACAAATCCTTCTTTATATTTGACATATTAGTCAAACCCCTTTGACTATATCATCAAAGTAAAGATCCAATTCTGAGTTGCTTGTACTCAATCAATCAAATTGATTAGTCCATTGTAACTTATAGACTTCATTTGCATTAGTGGATTCATAAACCTTATAGGTTGTGTCACGCACACATCCTTGTTTTATTCCTCATAGGAATGCAGTTTTAGTATCCATATGCCAAATGTCTTAGTCATTAAGTTGCAATCAACAAGCATCATCCTTCTCAAAATGTTATCCATGTGTCTTAACACTTAAGATTCATTTTCACTTATGGATTTCATCCAATGGGTGCTACCATCAAGGTCATACCTTATGGTTCACATGGATGTCATTTAGGATGTAATCGTCATAAACCATAACTCAAAATTTGGTTCCTCATATTCATCTAGATAGTTGACTCATCACATGAACCACTCATCACATAGATAAACGAGGTGTATCCATCAAGGATATAAGAACTTACAACTCCTTGTGATTCTTAATGTCCTTTATTAGTGTGGGGTATTCTTTTATTAAGAAGAATTCAATTATTTGATAATCATTCTCTAACTCCTTAGAGTATGATTCCTTCTTGATTTAGACATCACCATGCCTTAATCATGAGTTCACTATGATACATTATCATAATCACTCATAAAGATCTCAAACATTTGGTCCAAGTATTTCATTCATTGATCTCATCAAGAATTAACACTTTACCAAATTTGCACTTCATCTATGATAATCTTGAACACTTCAAGATATTCATATTGGTATTTTTCTAAACACCATTTGAAGTATTAACATTTTCTCCAATAGGTATGTAAATACATCACATGTATTATACCTAATAGGATAATCATTCTCCCACTACCACTAGTGAAGATTGATTAATCATGTCTAAGATATTCATGTCTCTTACTGGTTCTCTAACCAAAAGAGTCTAGATTTATCCATCATATGGAAACTAGAAATGAATTTCTCATGATTGATGCTAATTTGATTGTTTGAGTTATCTATAACTTTTAGGTATCATTTTATTTTATGCATATCAAATACCACAAGATAAACAAGGCATTGCCACAAAGATCAGATCTTTAAAAGATTGAAACATCAACTTTATTAATTGCCATCATTGTCATACGATATGCAAAAATAAAGTGTTTCTATCTATTGGCAAATATGAAATAGTAGTTCATAACTGTATTACATGCCTTTAAGGCTGAAAAGTAAACTAAAGTACTCCTTACTATGGCAGCAACACTTGCCCCATTTATTGAGTGCTTTACACTTTACATCTTGGTATCATATACCTCAAAAGTGTTACAAGTTTACTTTCATGACACCTTTAAGTAGAGACGTCTGTCGCCTCCTTCTTCTTTTGTTCTTCCAGATATAGAGGGCAATCCCTCATACACCCTTTCCCCATGTGCCTTGAGGTTGAAGACGGCTTGGATTGCTGGCTAGCATCAGAACACTTCTTTGCTTTGCCCTTGTCCTTGCCCTTAAGAATTACCTTTTCTTTGATCATATCAAAGATTATGGTTTGTCTTTCTTAATCTTTACCTCTACTATCCTCAACATGTCCAACAACTCTGTCAACGCTAGTCAAAGTTGTTCATCATGAATTGTATGATTCTCGCAACATTTGCAGTATCATACCAATAGCCAACTCTTGGCTCAGAGGGAATCCTTCTTAGTCAGGTGTTTCACCATATACCCAATCATATTGAGTGTGTGATACTGGATCCCCTTCTATCATGACATACTAGGACAATGTCTTGGAGACATCAAATGTCTCATGTTGTCTCTGCAACTCATAGTTCAGAGAACACAACATCAAGCACTCCTCATCAATGTCATCCTCGGTATGCTTCCATAAGCATACTTTCAGCCATTGATGTGGTGGGATCAAGTTCATATGGTTCTGGTATAACTAGGACTTAGAGCTTTCACTCTTTGATTGAGAACGCTTCTCAACATTCTAACCAATCGTGGAAATTATTCCCATTTAACTTGTCCTTTTCCAGGATGGATCGCAAAGAAAAGTGATTGTTGTTTGTTGCCATTTTTACTACAAAAGAAAAAATATGCAATTTTAGTCCAAAACTCATTTTTGACTTATTTGATTGATTTGAAAAGTTGATGATTTAATTAGGCCTTTAATTAATTATCATTCCCACTATTTTAGTTCAAATTGATAGCCCTCACCATCAATTCATAAGATTGCAGCGTACAACCTTCTAGTGGGCAAGATCCTGAAATCCTCTAAGTCATGGACCAGCTTGGGCTGTCACCCACAACATAGATCTCCCAGGTAGGCAACTCTTGCCAATTGCATCATATGCAACTCTTGATAAGATGTCATATGCAACTCCTTGCCATGATCATCTCCATGCCTCAAGGTGCTAGATCCTATCTAGGTCACCTTGTTAAGTCCGACCCAAAGCCAACATGATGAATATGCACCCTACTTGGGCAGACCCACATATCCATCCTTCACGCTTCCACGAGATAGACGGTGCACCACGCTTGGGCGTGCCCACACTTAGTCGATCCAGCTTTTCACGTGTGTCACATTTGGAAGGCATCTAAAACTTTAATATTTGAATGAGGGATTTGGTTTTTATGTACATATACATATCCAATCACCATAATATATAGTGTGTATCATATACATGCTATATCCCACTGAAAACATGCAAAATGATAAAAGCGATGATTATGGCCATCCTAATGTGATTCCTCGAGCCAAAGGAATCACGGTCATCTAGGTCTACATCACATGCAACCTTTATAAGATGAAATCTATGCTTTGCCTTTCTGGGTTTGATCAACTCACCACATGAATGATCGACTCGCCATCAGACTGGTCAGCTGGGCACCATCAGCCGATCGGTTGGCTCCTCCAACCGATCGGTTCACTTGGTCGTCGTGCATCTCATCATGGCTGCCACCCGCTCGTCTCTCTCCTCGAACCGGTCATCAACCGATCAGCTCACTCCTTGAACTGATCATCTCAAACGTCAACCGATCGTTTCACGCCTTGAACCGATCGTCTCAGCTGTCGTCAAGATGTCCTCTGTTCTTTGACATAACAGGAAATAAAATTCTATTCTATTTTACATTGTAAAAAGAGAAACCTCGAGTTACATTCGAGGGGGGAAAAGGTAGGAAAGAAATCTCTAATTATTTCGAGTTACATCAGGAATAGGAGAAAGGGAATTGGTGCGCAGACCGAGATGCAAGCAACCACATACAACCATACACAGATAGGGTTTATTGGCCATAACCATGCTATACATCCACCACAAAACTCATTTAAGGGTGACGTGTATCGAGTGCATTCATAATACATATCATATATGTAAATTGGGATTTGTGGATTTAGGATTTAACATGCATAAAGCCAATTTTATTCGCATCATATGCAATAAATAAAGGCGACAAACCAAAATTTATCATATCGATAATCCTAAAGTATAGAGCAGTTGACGTGGCTCTGATACCACTGTTGGGTTTTATGGGAGGTAGAGAAGGTAGCGGAAACAAAAAAATTTCTCCTCCTCAAACCCAAAACAAGGTAACGCGTCAATGTCTATATAATAGGAAAGGGTGGTTTGTAGAATCATACCTTGTCCCGAGGATTGCTCGACGACAATACCTCGCGGCTTGCGTGGTCTCCACCTCCAGTCTTGGATGGTGTCTGTGCAGCTCCTGGTCGCACCGAGACTGACGACTCCTGGTCTCACCGGGACTGTCGGGATTGATATCTATCCTCCAAGCGACAGAAATCTCCCGCCTATGAAGTAGTCCACACAAACTACCTGGAACTCCAATCTCCTTGTCCCACAAGGAATTAGAAGGAGTCAAACCCTCCTGTCATCGTACTAGTCACCGACACACTCTCTTTCCACCAGTCGCTTTCTGCAGTTGTCTTTCCCTTGTTGTGCCTCCCTTATCGGGTAGCAGTTGCTCGAGCTCTCTCGGTTACCAAAACCATAGAGAATGAGAACTTTATAGAGCAACTGGTTGCACTGAGTTGTTCTTTGAGAAGCTCCCAACACCCCTATATATAGGAGGGTCATGGGACAAGGTTCTCTATCCCGGGCAATGCGGGACTAAAGCAGGAGTAGAAGGGTTAGAGATTTTCCACAAAAACAACCAACTGCACAACCTGAACCGATCGTTTCATTTCAGAAACGGTCGGTTGGGGACCTGAGCCGGTCAGTTGACACCTCAACCGATCGGTTGGAACCCATGAAATGGTCGGTTCACTTCTGAACTGGTCGGTTCGTGGTCCTGGTCAGTTCCCGATTGACTTTTCCTCTTTTGTTTAAAATTGGTATCAAATACCAATCCTTATTCCAATCAAATTGGGAAAGTGAAACGAAAAGCAATTTCTCACCAACCTGACTTTCCCAACTTGCTCGGTTGGACCAGTTGAACCGATCGTTTCAACACTTGAACCAATCTTTTCACCCTGTCCATGAGCCGATTGACTCACCACCTGAGCCGATCGGTTCACCAAGCTCAGTCGATCGGTTCATCACAGGAGCTGATCAGTTGGGAGTGCAGATTGTGTAGAATCCATCAATTGCAGTTTCAATCAATCTGATACTCTAATCAATTGGTCCAACACCTTGAACACTATGATACTGAGCTATCAATTGATTGAGTGTTTAATTGAACTACTAAACTCCTTTAGTAATCAATCTAAACATTGTTTGTGGATAAAACTCCTCTTCCAGGTTAAATCCTATGTGTGTGACCCTTCAGGTCCTTTTCACATTGGTAGTGAAAGTCCATAACACTTATGACTTCACAAGAAAAGAGCGGTGCCTAGTCACACATCAGTTCTACCCAAGTGAAATAGAAAGTTGGAGAACAACTTTCAATCCTACAATCTGTGAATGGTGTTATAGTGAATGTATAATTCCTTTGTCACTGATATCCCGAATGAACTCGAGGCATGGAACAATCATCATGTCAACATTCATTCACTTTCTTGATCTCAGAGAAGATTGGAAGAGATATGTTATGACATCAGTATCACATACTGATTCACACATGCGTGCACGCCTTTCTCAATCCTACTCATCAAGTCGCCATGGATATCAAACTCCCTCAGGAGGGACAAATCCCATATCTATCACTCACCCCTCAAAAGCCCCATGTGTCAAAGCCACCCAATCATCACCTTTATAACAACCCATGTTTCAAGACTGCGTTTGATGATGTCAAAGTGTGCCCAACGACATGTGTTGAGTGTAGTGATTTCAAGTCAAAGAATCACACTCACCACCATCACTGTGAGTACTGACTGTGACTACCATGTCATGGTTCCATGTGTCAAACTCACGGTGGGTCTGTCTGGTACACTTGTTCTCTAACAAGTACCTATGTGTTTGGTTTGATATCTCTATATCATGACTAATGAGATTCTGTCATCAACCAACACCACAATCTAGTCTTGTGTGTCATTGCTATCTATCTACCTTCCACAATGACATCTGACTAGGGACATAATGAGAATGTACAAACTCTTAGCATCTGTATGATCTCAACGTTCAGGTCCTGAACCTGAAGGCATACATCATTGAGTACTGTCATTCTCTACACATTCAATCTGTTCTATCACTATCTCATATGAATGAACCAGAAAGATTTGGAAGCTTGTCTTGGATGTTTATCAAATCAATCTTAATGTATCCCACCAATCATCCCATGATTGGGTCTCAGGGCATACATACCAACATTTATGTGTATAGATCATGTAACTTGAACAAGTTGAAACTTTTGCATTTCTTGCTACAATATAATTATTGGTATGGTATTCCCATAGATCCAATCATGTGGTGATCTACGTGGAATATACATTAAAGGATTTTATTAATACGTATAATTGCAAGCTTCCAATTCATTCTGTTTCATTCAGTTATGAGAAAATGAAGAAACACTATGAATGTCTAGAGAATTATATTAATCAATGACATGTGTATTCAAGTTACTACCCTTGTGGATGACGAGATCATACATATGTTAAGAGTACATATACATATTCTCATTGTGTCCTTGATCGGTTATTATTGTGGAAGGTTGATAGACAACAATAACACATAAGATTAGAGTGTGAGTTGGTTTATGACTAAATCTCATTAGTCATGATATGGCAATATCAAACCAAGCATATAGATACATGTTTGAGAATAGTGTATCAGACAAACCCACCTTCAGAGTGACACATGGTTGTGGTGGTCACAGTCATCTCTCATAGTGAAGGTGGTGATTGTGATTCTTAGACCTGAAATAGCTGCACTCATCACATGTCATTCGGTACGCTTTGACATCATCAAACATAGCCCTAAAATGTGGGTTGTTATAATAGTGATGAATGGGTGACTTTGACACATGAGGATAGACTATGAGTGATAGATATGGGATTTGTCCCTCCTATTAAAGTATGATATACTGGCCACTTGATTAGCGAGACTGAGAAGCACATGTGCATGCACATGTAAATCAAAATATGATATTGAGGTCACAGTATCTCAGGCAGTCTGCTCTTGGTTTAAGGAACATCAATAGAATGTTGATAGGATGACCTTCCATGCCTCAAGACCATGATGGATATTAGAGACAAAGGAATTATACAATCACTGCAACACCTTACATAGATTGTAGGTTGAAGTTGTTCTCCAACTTTCCATTCATTACAGTAGCACTGATGTGCGACTAGGCACCACTCTCTGGTTTTGATGTCATCGACTAGTTATAAACATTCACTGCCAACATGATATGGGACCTATAGGGTCACACATATAGGAACTCATCTAGAAGAGGAGTTTGATCTTAAATGACAATTGGATTAATTATTAAAGTGTTTAGGTATTCAATTCACACAACATATCGACTGGTTGGGTATCATAACTGCCAAATGTCCATCTCACTGAGTGAGATGGCAGTTTGGGAAGGCAGATGGGCGACTCAAGTGTTGTGATGGCCGTTTGGGGGTTAGGTCATCTGGAAATTGAATTGGCTAAAGTTCTGTCCTTGAACCGATCGGTTAAATTTTATTGGACCGACCAGATCATCTCAACTCACTAGACGGGTGTCTGGGTGAGCGATATGTATCTCACCTGGGTGAGATGGCCCCATCAAGTTGCACAAAGGTTCAAGATGTTTCCCAAATAGTTTTTTGTTGTACTTTACTTGGGGTAAGAAAATTAATAAGTGATATTAATTGGAATCGAAATTGTGAAATTTGTATCGGTAACATCCCAAATTTGTAAATAAAGCAAGTTCAGGGTCTTTAGTGCAAATTTTCAACTTTTATTTTCAAGATCCAAAGAATTTATGCAAACTACCCAAATATAATGAAATATTTCATCATGCTGCGAATTTTGATTCAAAAATATGACTCACCAAGGAAAAAATAATTCATTTTAATTCATATATATTGAGTTAATGATATTTGTGTTTTTGATGAAGAAAAGGTAGTTAATAACTAAATCTGATCATATAGGAAGATTCTAGACCCTTTAACTAACCTGTGGTAGAAATTTGAGTTCATTTAGACCTTATCCCCCCCAAATGAATTTAGAAACTTTCAATATAGTTTGAACCCTAAATAACATGTATAAATCGATTTGATTTCATATGGTTCGGCCTTTTATTTCAATGTCACACTGCATATTCTTATTCTCGCCATACGTTCATTGTCATGCATCCTACCCAGGTTAGACTCTTGGGTAACCAGTTCGCAGGGGTCATCCGTCCCACCCAGAGTTTAGCCCTTTGCGACTCCGCCTGGCATGATCCCACTTCCATCCCGATCAGCTCCCATAATGACATATTCTTTTTGGTCTCTTTACTAAAAAATCTGGGATCTTCATGTGGACTCAATGATCCTAGGTTTGCCTGGACTTCGTGCGCTATCGATGAAACACCCAATAGGGCTGAGACTCTTCTCGTCGCCATTGGTTTACAAAAAACCTCCCCAACCCTTGAACATTTAAATAGGGGCTCTAAAAGAACCGCCAAACCCTAAACGCTTCTCCTCCTCTCTCAATTTGGTTGGAAGTTCTCTGAGTCGGCTCCGCTGGTCTGTTTTTCTTTTCTGGTGACCACTGCCACATCGAAGCCCCTGACACCACCTTCTATTAAATTGGATGCCAAGTAAGCATCCTTGCCACCTGATCCTTCTTTTCTAGTAACCAGCTTGCCTGATGTCTTCCCTAAGCGTCAGGTCCTGTAACTCCACATTGTGGTCATCACCGACACCTTTTCCATGGCTTTACAGTGCTTTTCGCACCATGAAAATGATAGGTTTTCTTTGTTATGAACTCTTGAATGCTTTGCGAGCTTCATACTTTGGCTTTGTACTCATTTTGGTGTCATATCTGAGCTCAAGTATTTCCCCTATCATCGTTGATGTGGCATCCTTTTCTCGGGCCACAAAGATCTCTTTGTGACAAACTTGGTCCCGTTTCCCCTCAACCATATTCTTTGTTCATTTGCTTCTTCAGTTTATCATGTTTTTCAACCATCTTGTTCTCCCTGCTGGTCGACCATGGTCCTACCTGGAGTTTGGTGCTCCAATGTGTGCTTGACCCCAAGTCGTAGGTCAACGACTGGGCCAGGATGTAGGGAACCTGACGGCCACCTCAACATCGTGGGTTTGACGTTGGTCCTCAGTATGGATGAAGGATTCATGAACCTTAGAGCTCCATGGACTGCTTGTCGAACCAAGAAGCGAAGGAGAAGATGGGCTAGGGTGATTTTACCCCTCTGCCCTAGTTTCATAGATAGTGTGATTTTTTCAACAAGGGTAAATTAGGGTTTTTCCCTTTTTTCATGTGTCTGGCTGACCGGGCAAGTTGGCCCTTGTGGGTGACTCTGATTGGCCCAACTAGCGTAGGACCCCTCTGGAAATCAGATAATTTTGCTTGCATGGGTTTTCCCTTTTCCATGATTGGATAGTTCGTCAGAAAATCACAGTAAATAAATGCTTTATCAGAAAAGTACATATAAATAGTCATTGGAAAGGTTTTTTGATAAGGAATCTGATTTTATATTATCATTTTAACAACATGCAAATCAGTTGTCACAGATGTTACTTTTGATATACTGTAAAAGATTCAGGTGCAACTTGATGTCCATTATGTAAAATATTGGGAGAATGTTCTGTTCATACATATGAATACAATTATAACAAAATAAAAGGGGTGAAACATTTTTTTTCCTCAAGCATACAAGTCAAAAGCATATTTTTGTGGTAGTGAAAATATAAATCTAACTATTACACACATTCATTGTTGATCTTAACATTGGACCTTATAGGCGAAGTCTAAACTATGAATCTAATTATCTAGATCGTTTTTTGGTGAACAACCTTCCGATATTGGAACCCAATTCAGTAATGTCAGACCACATTTTCCTAATAATCTAAGATTAGGGTTAGGATGTTAAATAAAATGATAAATAATATAAGGAATGTTATTTCAGGACATTAAGGATTGAAAAAGATCAAAAGGACTAAATTATGATTCTACCTTGCTCCAGGTAAGTGGGTCATTCCATTATGCTTATATATATCTTGGATGAATTGCATGTTAATATGATTTAATATTATGCTTTAAATTCGAAGTTAATGAATGTGATTAAGATAATGATGATGCCTCAGATCATATTACTGCATGTTGTTTTTTTATAATAATAAAGTCGTATGTTTATCATTTATGCTCATTAATTTAATGCTATGATCAAGTAATGATTAAGACATTGAAGAACAAATCATGTAACTCATGTAATGCTAATATCTAGGTTAAGAGGGAGAAATCCCATGATGAATAAGATAATGCATTTAAGTTGTAAATTGTTCCTCTTTATGTTATTTTGTCTTTATGATATTGATGAGCACTTCAGTGCAACTAAGATGAGCCTTAACCGGCCTGATGAGCACTTTGGTGCAATTATTGGATGAGGACAATTTACATTGATGGCAATATAAGAACAATGATGTTAATGTTAAGTTAAGAGAATTAAGTAACTTATTATATGTTTCTCACAATGATGGACCTTTATGGTCGTTATGGGCTTCCTAGCAATGATGGGATTTCTGAGCAGTGATGGAGAGAATGCATATAGTAACATTTCTTAATTCATTGATATTCTAAAATCTAAAGCGTAATGAGAATTCTTAATGTTAAATCATGTCAAGTTTATTTCAATTCAAGTATATGCTTATTTTTAGTTCTTATAACATGCATAGTGTCGCTTACTTACGTTGTTGCTTTCTTTTGCATGGTTGTGGGATGAGATGTTCCTAGATCAAGGAGAAAGAGGGAATTGAAGTGAGCCTTGAAGTGTATCTAATTCAAGGGAGACTTTAGCTTGGTGGGGTGCCATCTACCACTCCATTGATTATCTAGTTTAGTTTCAGTTCATGCTTTAGATTTTCTTCCCTACATGTATTAGGTTTTGAAATATGATGAGATAGTTTATGTCTTTCCCTTTTTATGAACAATGTATGAATCTATTTTTGAGTTAATGCATGGTGTTTCATTTACCTTGTTGCAATGCTTATCATGTTCTGTAATGTTCTGCCGAGCTGAGTGACCCATGTTATGGAAAACATGAGGTTTTCTTCCGTGGTCATATATGTTCTTGGAGGGGTGTTACAGTATCCAATTGGGAAACTACTAATCGATCGTTTAGTAGTGCAAGATGGCCGTCTTGCATATTAGATGACCTTGTGGGTATGCCAGAGGACCATTTGGCATCTCACAGGTTCTAAAATTTCAAGTTCTAACAATCCCTTCCACTCCCACACAAACCTATACAGACTGGGAACCCCAACCCTAACATTGCCTATAAAACGAAGGGTACTTGGGGCTTCCCAAGACACAACATAGAAAATTGAGAATTAGTTCCTCTAACAACTATTGTACTCTCTGGTTGTGGTAACCAAGAGAGCCCAAGAAAGTCCTACCTGACATGGAGGGATAGCCAATGGGACAGAACAATTGAGAATTTGTCGTTGTGGGAGAGTAGGTTGGTAGTTAGTACACTAACAGGGGGATAACCACTTCCTTTCTGTTCTTAGTGAACCACATGAGTTATATTTGGTTGTGGGAGAGTAGGTTGGTGATTAGTACACTAACAAGAGGGATAACCTCTTCCTGTCTGTTCTTAGTGAACCACATGAGTTCTAGTTGATATGTATGGACTACTCTAAAGGTAGGAGTCCTTTGGCTATTTTTCAAAGAGAAAGGTCAACCTGTAGTTCGTGGCAAGACCATTGAAGTTGCTATAGAGCTTGTGCATACAACATTTCATTAGGAAGATGAGGAGCTGCACAACGACCGTCCAAGAGAAACTTGTCAGCAGTTACAAAGAAGTGAGTTTTGTCACTGGAGTTGCTCCAGGATCATGTATAAATTGCTAAAATCATCCTTACTATTTCATAGTAATTGACACGATCTTGTTGTTATGGGTATACACATACATAAATTTTTGTTTTGGCTACTATACTCTATGCCTGTATTTCCCAATAGTGGATCGATGCCACATCAATTTACTATGTTTTAGGATAATCAATATGATCATATTTTTGGTTTTATCATTTATTTATTGCATATGATGTGAATAATTAAACTACTCTCATGTGTGTATCCAATCAAAAGACCACATTATCCTAAACTAATATATATATATATATATATATATATATATATATACATATATATATATGCAATTTATATGCATTGCCCTAAAAGTAGTTTTGATGGTGGATGTGTAGTGTGGTTATGGCCTAAACCCTATATTTGTGTGTAGTTAGATGGTTTGGTTCCTATTTATTTCAGTATGCGTATCGAGCCTCTACCTACCTCTTCCCAATGTAAAGTTAATATTTTCCTATCTTTTCCCCCTCGAATGTAACTCGAGATTTGTATTATTCAATGTAATAAAGTAGCAATAGGATAGCTTTATTTTTTGCAAGGACGAGGATAATGATCATAAACGGTTGAGATGACCAGTTCATGAGACAAGCCAACCGTCTGGAGGACCATGGAGGACATGACGATGGAACCAAACAACTGCTTGGGGGGTAACCGACAGTCTGGAAGGAGTCTAGACATCGGACAGATAGGAGGCCAGATGACCATCCAAATGGGCCCAGCCGACCATTTGGAAGGAGTCTAGACATCGGTTGGATAGGAGGACCAACCAACAGACCAAGAGGTGAAACAACCAGCTCAAGGGTTGAACCAATCTACCTAAATTGGCAAGCACATGTCTACACCAATAGCACGTTCATACATGTGATGTGATGACTGACCTAGGTGGTAGTAATTCCTTGTGGCTCCTTGGAATTACAATTAGACATAGACATAACCATCCCCTTTTGTTTTATATTGTATGTTTATGTTGTGCGATAGAGCATGTATAAGATATGTGCTATATATATGTGGTGATTGGACACAATATATGTATATATATGATATATATAAAATCCCTCAAATTGGACATATATAGTGTAAGATTCTTTCCAATAGCAATACAAATGAAAAACTTCTTTGACCAAGCATAGTTTACACCTTCACATAGTGCGCCATCTACCTCATTAGTGTGAAGGTAGTAATGTAGTTTTCGCCTCCATTGGGTGCATTATTATTGTATTGGCTATTGGGTCAGGCTTAACGAGTGATTCTCAGAGCATCTGGGACTAGAAGCATGCAGACATTTATGGCAAAGAGTTTCACATATTATCTATCAAGAATTGCACATGATGCAATTGGGAAAAGTTTCCTACCACGATCATTAACTGTGTTGGCAATGTTGATTGGGATACAGTTGAATTATCTTGGATCTTTCTCATTAGAAAATTGTTCACTACAATTTTCCAAATTGATATTTGAGGGTTGTCAATTTGAACAAAATAATGAGAATGGTAATTAATTAAATACCTAATTATTATCACTCAAGTTTTAATCAAATCAAATCAAATCAAAATGAGTTTTTGACAAAGTTGTAAATTCTTTTGTAGAACTAAATGGCAACAACAAATAATTACTTTTCTCTACGATCGGTCCTCAATTAGGGAAAGATAACTAGGAACAACTTCCATGACTAGTTCAGGATGTTGAGAATCATTCTCACACAGGAGCGCAAGCTCTATGTCCTGGAAATTCCAGAACTGCAGGAACCAACTCAAAATGTTCCAAGGGCCGATAAGGATGCTTATAAAAAGCATATTGAGGACGTCATGAATGTCAAGTGTCTGATGTTATGCTCCATGAATCATGAGTTGCAAAGGTGGCATGAGAACATGGGGGTGATTTAGATGGTCACACATCTCAAGAACATGTACCAAGATCAAGTAAGACATGAGAGATATGATGTCTCCAAGGTGTTGCAAGTGCATCATGGCAAAAGGAGATGCATTAGGTCCTCATGTACTCAAGATAATTGGGTATGTTGAGAACCTAGAAAGATTGGGATTCCCTTTGAGTCAAGAGTTTCCACTAATGTGATTTTTCAATCCCTTCCAGAGTCATATAGTCAATTTGTCATGAACTACAACATGAATGACTTTGACAAGCTGTTGATAGAGTTGTTGAGCATGTTGAGAACATCTAAGACACAAATGAAGAAAGACAAGCCCAAGTTTGTGATGGTGACCAACAAGACAAATAGAAGTCTAAAGGAAAAGGAAAAGCTAACAAGAGTTCTAAATCTAGCCAGAAGACCAAGTCTTCAAATCTTAAGGAAAAAGTGGAGTAAAGAAACAAAGAGGCAATTGTCACCATTGTCACCAACCTGGACATTGGAAAAGAAATTGCCCACTCTAGTTAGAGAAACTAAAGAAGAAGAAGGATGGAACTGTGACCTCCACTTCAAGTATGAATAATATAAGATAAATTTGATTACTTCTTCTTATTGATATATGATACCAAATAAGAGATCTGACATATGGATGTGCATGATCTGAAAAGAAGTAAAATCCCTCATGGAAGGACAAAGTTGGACAAGGCAGAGCAAGTGTTGCGGACTCTATAGTCTACATTTAAATTTATCTTTGTCCAATGGGCACGTAATAGAGTTATTAGAACTGCTATTTCATTATGCCATTAGAATGGTAAAATTTTCTTATGCATCTTGTATGGACAAGGATGATTATCAATATATATTTGTTAGTGCTTCTATTTCAAAAGATATGATCTTTTATGGCATTGGCCTGAAAACATCTTATTATATTTATGCGAAATTATCTAAAGATGAGTGTTTATAATGTTTATACCAAAGGATTATAATTGATAACTCAAGATATCATTAGCATTAGTCGTCTTATGAGAATATTAGAATTGAATGCCTAAAATACTTATTGATGTTGATCTATATTCCCTAGGTTTTTGAACCTAAGGAAACATGCAAGTCTTATTCATTCACAATGTGACATGACATCCTTCACTAGATGTAGTGGGAGGATAACCTTTCCATTAGACCTCATACATATGATGCATGAAGAACTTATGGAGTGAATGCTATAGATGATTACTTATACCTCACATCCATTTACTGGTAATATGATGATATGTACTCAGTAAAATAGAAATCTCATGAAATGTTCAAAGACATTATAGATGAAGTATGACTTTGATGAAAGTATTAAGAAAGTTTGATGATATCAAATGTTGAAATACTTTACATCAATATTTTGAGTACCTTCAAAAAAAAACTTTGATAATGTATCACAAGTCAAAACCATTTGAACATAATGATGTGTTAGAATGAAGGAGCTATACCATGATAGGTCATGTTATAATTATAAATTAACTTTATATTCTTATATCCTCACAATTATATACCTAACACTAAATCATGGACAAAATGAATGGTTTATAGAAACGTCATATGTGATATGATTTAGGAATGTCCCAATATGTCTAGAGGATTGAAACTAACATTGAGAAAGTAATTTCATGAAAAGGTTTATTCACAAGCCATAATTGTTGAATGCTACTATTAATCCCAATCCAATAAAAAAAGTGTTTTATTAATAGGATAACTGAGTTCCTAAAGAATCAGTGGGAGTAAAAGTATAACTCAAAATGTTTCAGATTAACAAAGAGGTAGAATGCGAACTAAGAGAATCGCAAGTTGTTGTGGAATCTCAAGTTCATCATGTAAAATAGAATAGAATAGAATAGTTCTAGTAGAATGTATTTGTGATTGGAGGATTGTGAATCCAACAATTCAGATCGGTTGGTCATAACATGATGAGCCAACTGATCAACTAGAAGCTATTAAGTACCATAATCTGAGCAATGTCTCAAGACCATTATGGGATCCATGTATGCTAACAAGGTAGGACCTTGATAGCAACTCCTAAAGGGTGCAATAGGGTCTTGAGTAAAAATCTACATGGATAACATTAAAGACAAATTGGTTGAAAAGTTTTCAAATCAGTTCAAGTTGTTGAACATGATAGAAATTCCTTTACCAATTTACATGCTTGTTGTTGTAGTTAAAATAGACAAAAAGATTTGTCATATGAAGATAAAACTAGATTTCTTAAAGGGAATACATCATAGAATGTGTACGTGACACAACCTAAAAGGTCCTATAACTTTAAGAATGAAAATAAAGTCTATAAACTACAAAGTTCAATTTGGGATTGAAAAAAGAAACTCAGAGAATAAGGATCTTTTGACTTGACAAGATAGTCAAAGATTTTGACTTGAATCAATATAAAAGATGAAATCTATTAATATGAAATATTTAGTGGGAGAATATATGAATATTCCACATATGATGAGGAGTAACATCTCAATATTGTGAATACTGAGAACTGGCATGAAAACCCCTTTTGCAATGAAGACAAAGATGAAACATCTTATAAGATAAGGATCAAGACCTATAGAGATGGTTATAACTGGCATGAAAACCCCTTTTGCAATAAAGACAAAGATGAAACATCTTATAAGCTAAGGAGCAATACCTATAGAGATGGTTATTGAAGGTTTCACAATGGAAGTTTGAGCACATACAATAGCAATGTGTTGAAAGAGTTCAACATGGATGGATTCAATGAGAGAGAATTTGGATTAGTCTCTCATGAACCCAATAATCCTATTCTTACAAAGAATGGAAATATCATTAATAAGATTTCATGGGCCAGCCCAATAGTGAATCTATAATAAATGCTATAAATATACTTGTCCCATATAATCTTGTATGTATTGGGCATGACAAGATGATATTTAAATCCAATAAGGGTTATTGGAATTTCATTAAAATATCCACAAGTAATAGTGAAGTGTTTGAGGATAGATTGCTAGTCAATAAGGATAACAATAAAAGGAAGATTTTGATGTAAAGAGTTATATCGATGCAAACTTCCATAATGACAAAAGTGATCGCAAAATAAAATATCTTTCATTTAAAAGGAGGAGTGTTGACTAGTTGGAAAGATTCCAAACTAATAGCGTTTAATGCTATTCTACAATAGAATTCGAGTATACTTGTGTTATGAACTCAGAGTGATACTATATGGATCAAAAGGTTCATATGATGAACTTATAGATGTTCTAACGACTAATGACTCAATAGAGATATTGTGACTACATCGGAGCTAAATGTTAGGAAAGGAATATTAGATACCATATTACGCCAGTTCTATCTCATACAAGAAATCATACAATGAAGAGAAAAGGAACATGCAATATCCCAACTATAAGCAAAGTTTTGCTAAGCGCCTAAATCAGCACTAGCGCAGTAGAAATGTGAGACCCCTAACCTTGCTTAAAGTGTTGAACAAGATTAATTATCATAATTGAATTTTATAACCCTAATATAACCTTGTTATATTCTTTGAAATTATAAGACAAGCTTAAGTTTCAAGTTTGGTCCAATTTGGACATTGTTTGTGCAAGTTATGCAATTTTATGCACATTTTGGACTTTTCTACAATTTACCCAATTGAGAGGTTTTCTTTGCAATTGATCAATTTCATTATGTTATTTGGATGTTATCTCATCATTCTTGATCTTGTTGAGCCATGGGGTGCCTATTTGAACTTTGGTTTGAAGGTGTTTTCTCCAAGGGTATTTTAGGATTTACCCCTTTATGGATGAGCTACCTTTAGGAGCTATCAACTAATGATATATTTGTTTTTCTTGGAAATTCAAGAAATGGGAGATACAAGGTCTCTATGATATGTGGGGCAGCTGCTTGTGTGTGCTCTTGTATATTCTTAATAGTTAAAGGCCATGGACACTTGGAAAGATACTAGAACTTCAACTTTTTCTTTTTCTTTATCTTAAAGTTTCATATACTTATCCCTAAACACCCAAACGAACCATTTTCTATACACCACTTCCCTCCTCCTATAAACCCTATTCTCCCTATGTGCTGTTGTGAAGTTCCTATCTAAGGAAGAAGAAAGTGGGGATCTTCTTGGGGAAAAAGCTCTAGGGTTGCAATTGACTTCCTCTTAGGGTTTAAAAAGCTTCCTTCTAGTGATCTTGACCTAAAAGAGTAAGAATCCCCTTATTTTCTCTGTTTATTTCTTTTTTATCCTTCTTCCTACCTTTCTCCAGGTTGTAACCTTGTTGTTCCATGGTAGAAATTGCTCTAAAGCCCTAAAACCCTACCTTTCTTTCTCCTTATGCTTAGGGTTTGCTCATTTAATGAAGAAAGGTGCTAGATGGACGAGTTCATAGCTTATGCTTAGATTTTCTACCCTAACTCGATTTCATCTTCTCATTATAGGCAAGTTTTATAACTTGCTTCACGTTTCTTGCTTACCATAAGCTTGCTAGCTCATGTTCTTGCTTGAAAATAATAATCCATGCACTAAAAAGTTATGCTTGACTTGGATTTTGATTTTTATATTGCTCCCTATTCTGATTTCAGTTCTGGACAACCTTGTATTGATGTGTAAGTTCTTCCTAAGGTATAATATGACTTTGATCAGGTTGGTTTGACATCCTATGGTGATAAGCACCTATCAACCGATGGTCAATTTCACGGTTTAAAGCTGATTTCTTCTATAAAAACAATACTCAATGGTGGTACCATTGCAACAACCGATGGTGTTGTCTTCATGACAACTGATGGTGGTGACCAAGGGTGACAACTGATGTTCAACCTTTAGGTCAGGTGTTTGCCTAATTACAAGCTTAGTGATTAACAACTAAGTACCCTAATGATGCTATCAATCAATGGAGATATTAGTTTGATATTCGATGGTGATTAATGAATATAGTGCTGATCTAACAACCAATGGTGACTTAATGGTCACTACTGATGGTGGATCAGGTCTCCACAACCTATGGTGAGTTAAGCATGTAGTTGTCTTTTACGTGGATGGATTGTATTTTTAATTGTAGGTTTTGCACTTTTGTTGGCCTGTTGTTAAGATGAACACTGGATGAAACCTGTATTTGTATTGAACTTGAGGTTTTGCTTCCTAATAAACATCCAGACAATAGTTTTGTAGACCTACTATTTCAAAAACATTAGTCGCCAGTTGTTACAAAAAACCTGACATTGTAGGTTTGAGTGTTTGAGTTTAGGCCCAAAATCAACATTATAGGACCACACTAAAAGGTCGTGCAAGATAGCACAGTCTATAGGGTCATATTCCTCAATTTTATTGAATAAAACATCATCATATAACTTCATTGTCAATTTTTCTAGATGTAACCGACGACTTAGTTGCTACAACGATGTCAGTTTATGGTAGAAACTGATGACTCTGGATCCTTAACAGTTGCAAATGTGATCTTGTATGACATTATGACATCGATTTGTAATACCAAAAGTGATAACTCAGACACTTAGCTACGTTCGTTTATTTTATCATGACAATTGAGGTTGGATCTCTTTAGTCAATTTGTGTGTCCCTAAATAATTGACATCTTAGGCCTATAATTGTAGTGTCACCCACATAGGTGTCAGTAAGAAACCATTTTATACGATCATTTAAACCAAAGCTAGAGGTAGTTTCTGTACTAGTGAAATATAATGTGTAGGTTGAAGGAAGTGTACACTTGAGAGGGTAGTAGTTGGTGTCCAATCCAAACACCCAAGTCATGGTATGTGCTTCTTCCCAATTTATCTAGGCATCATTAACATGACTACTAGATTGTTTCCCATATGAGGATCTCTTATATAATAATTTTATATTATTGAATCCTTTTGATAATCCTATATCCTTGGTGTTATTTCTTGATTTGATATTGAATTCCTGAGATCATTGACTGAATGTCCTATAACCTATTTGTTATATATATGATGCCATCCTCTTTACTTGAACTAAATTAATGTTGACTAAAATTATCTCTTGTCTTTACATTTTGTGCATGTATAGTAGACTAAGCTTATTTAGAGTATCTATACATATGTACCATCTTTGAATTTTAACGTGTGTATTCTGTCCCGAGTGTGTGTATTCCACTAGTATACTTATGAAGGGCGTGCATATTCCACCCTGAATGTTTGTCTTCCAACCATATATATTAGACTCAAGATTTTACAAGTGTCTTCCCTATTGAAAGTAAAATTAGTATTATTGTTTGACATGCATTGATTATGAATTTAATAATGTTGCTATGTAATCATATGGGAAATTTTTTTCATGAATATCATATTTTGTTGATCAATGCCTCATCTATTATCATATTAATTCTTTTGGTACTCCCTCTTTTGAACACTCCTTTAATAAAATCTCTAATACTGATCTTTTATTGCTCTAACTAATGCCCATTTGTTATAATGCTACACATACTCATTTTATTTGTTCATTTTATTTGTTATAATGCTACACATACAACACTATGTTCATTACCAATCTATTTGACAAACTATTATGCACCCTTTATTTAAGAATTATTATTGTGTGGTTGTGAATGAATGGAATTGTATGTTTATTTTCTTAAATTAAGTAAGGAGTGAATCCCTCCTGGGTGTCACTCCTTCAAGATGGTATTCGAGCATATTTGTGGTTGATAAACTAACTATCTCTGAATTTTTCCTTAGTGTGTTTTTCCTTATATGTTATACTTACATTTAAGGAGGACCAACCTACTTGATGAAACCACTTCTACCCATCATTCTGGCCTTTCATACGAGTACAAAACACCATGAAACCCTCACTTTAGCATGCAAGTGGACCCCCCTCTAAGAAACAACTAGAGTTCTTACGTTTCACCTATATCCCAAGGTTTTCTTGACCCCACCACTACTAATTTAACTGGAATCTCCCTTTAACAGGAGTTAGCCTTTCTACGATAGTTTCTCACCACAACAATGGTGGGAAAGCTGAACACCCCTCTGGTTTCTTACAAGCCAAAGGAGTTTTCACTGAATGATTGTGTGAAGATGCAGCCATCCTACTTCAAGGGTGAAGATCAATTGGATATCGTTGATAAGGTGGATAATTGGTTTTATCCTTAGAGAGGACTTTTGAGGGTGTGGCATGCCCCCCTCACCAAAAGGTCCAGTTTTCCTAGTACGTGATGGATGGGCCATCATGAGTCTGGTTAATGGGATAGCTCGATCTTGTGAAACTTCCACTTTCACTTGGGTACAATTCTTGATTCTCTTACATGAGAAATACATCTGAACTGCTAGTCTTAGGAAGAAGGAAGAGCAATTCTACAACCTTATGCAAGGTCCACTATCTGTCCCTATTCATGTGCAAAAAAATTTATTGCCTGGAATCTACACTATTGGTTTGAGTGAGGACTATCGGGCTACTCTGTTCTTGGACAAACTCAACTACCATGTGGGTTTTTCTCTATTCTCACAACTTCCTTTCACTTTCCAACAAATGATTGACAAGGCCTTACAAATTGAGTCCAATCTTAGTTTCCAAGCTCGTTCGCATAACAACAAGAGGAAGAAATTTGATTATGTCAGTGTCTTGAAAAGTGCAGCCATTGTTGCCACCATAATTCCCTAGAAAGTGCCCATAAGTAAAAAATATTGCATTGGTGAATGATAGATCAATAATATATCATCATTGTGGTCAGGATGGAAACTTCAGGCCCTATGGCCCTCAACTTAAGGAACACCCTATTCCTTCCTAGCATCCTGTAGATAACCCTTCCAATCAACCTCAAACTTGTCCTAATCCTCCTCTAAGAAACAAAAAAAAACCCTTAGGGACGATGCCCTTCAGTGAAGAGGTGTTCTGGTCAAGTCTTTTCCATGGATGTTGTGGAGGTTGGTGATGACAATGAAGTGATTGAAGGTATTGTACATCTAAATCTACATCCTACACAAGCTTTGTTTGACTTTGGATCTTGGAATACCTTTGTATCTTCTAAAATTGTTGAGATGTTAGATCTAGAAACTATATATATGTACTTTTTTACTGATGTTTAGACCCGTAGTGGAAGGGTATTCTCTTCTTACCTGAAAATCCCACATGTTTATCTTTTCATATTTCACAAGATGTTTGTAACATAATTCATCATCTTAGACATGATGACCTTTGAAGGTATGGACTGGTTGAAAAAGTTTCATGTAGCTTTGTTTTGTCGTGACAAGATGGTGAGCTTTTTTCTCCCTGATGGTGAGTGACTCTGTACAAAGGGAAAACATGTAATGATCGATAGTTCATCATTTTGACTATAAAAGTTGAAAAGCTTGTCTACATGGTTGTCGAGCCTACCTGGCATCCATTGTCCTTGGCTTCTCAACACCTTAGTTGGATAATATAGTTGTGGTTTGAGATTTTCCCCAATGTTTTTCCTGATGAGCTACATGGCATTCCCCCTTCTCATGAGATCAACTTCTCCATCGACCTCATACCAAGAGCCACGCCTATCTTGAGACCTCATATCATTTGACACATGTAGAGCTTTCTGAACTCAAGAAGCAATTGTAATAACTTCTTGAGATGGGGTTTGTTAGCCCCAATGTTTGTCCCTGGGGATCTATTATAAAGTTTGTAAAGAAGAAAGACAATTTTTTAAGGATGTGCATGGATATAGAATGTTTAATGAAGTTATAATAACGAATCTACCATGCATTGATGATTTGTTCAATCAATTGAAGTCAACTTTCATTTTCTTTATGATGGATTTGTGAAGTGGTTATTATCAAATGCAGGTGAAGGATGAGGATATGAAAAAGCAACCTTCCATACTAGTTATGGACACTTTGAATTTTATTCATGCCTTTTGAGTTGATTAATACCCCTTCCTCCTTTATGGACCTTATGAATCAGGTCTTCCTCCCATATCCTGATGACTCTTTGGTGGTGTTCATTGACAATGTTATTATCTATTCCAGGTCAATGATCGACATTGATAACACCTATAGATTGTCTTGCAGTCTCTTTGTGAGATCAAACTCTATGCCAAGTTTTCAATGTTTAAATTTTGGAAGAAGGAGGTGACAGTCTTAGTCCATATGATGTTTGTCAGTCACATTGTTGTGGATCCAATCAAAGTTGAAGTTGTGACTAAGTGCCAATCTCTAAAGAATCCTTCTAAGATACAAAGTATCTTGGGACTTAAAGGTTAGTACTAGTGGTTTCTCGGAAATTTTTCTGCACTGTCTCTTCCTCTAATTAAGTTGACTCACAAGGATATCAAGCTTTTGTGGACCCCAAAATGTGAACAGGGTTTCCTAGAGATGAAGTTTGTTTGATGACTACCCTAGTTTTATCCTTACCTGTTGAAGGAAAACCTTGTCATCTATGTTGATGTATGTAGAAAACAATTGGGTTATGTCCTTATGCAAGAAGGATGGGATATAGGTTACTCATCACTCCAGGTGAAGTTGAATGAAGAAAAATGACTGACCCATGATCTTGAGCCCGCAACCATAGTTCATGTTATCAAGATTTGGAGGCATTACCTCTATGGAGTGTATTTGGAACTCTTCTCTAGTCGTAAGAGTCTACACTATATCATAACAAAAACTTACTTGAATATGAGAAAAAGTCTTAAAATGGAGTATTTAAAATATTATGATTTCACAATCACTTACCATCATGGGAAAGAAAATTTAGTTGTCGATGCCCATAGAAGTAAGAAGAATGTTGGTTGTGCATATCTCTGTTGTCTTTTAAGGAGAAGAATGGACCATGTTTTTAGGTGGAGACATGAACTCATAGATTATGTTCATGTTATTCTAGTGAATAAGATATGTGTACATATGGATAGTCTTTTGGTTACCCAATCTTGGATTCCAACATGATTGTAGCTAAAATGACTAGTCCCCAACTTGATGAGGTGAAGTCCTTAATTGAAAAACCACAATCAAAACTTTTGGTTGGAGACAATGGAGCAATTCATTTTAGTCATTAGTTATGGATACTAGATGTGGATGATCTGAGGCAGAAGGTGCTAAGTGAAGCTCATGGATGAAAGTATACAATTCACCCATACAACAACAAAGATGTACCAGGATGTGCAAAGAAGTTTTTGGTGGTAGAACAAGAAGAAGGCATTTGTACTTTTGTTGCAAAATGCTTGAACTACAAACAAGTAAAGATCAAACTTAAAAGGTTTGGTGCACTTCTTCCGCCTCTTAATATACCAGTGTAGAAGTGGGAAAATATTACGATTGATTTTGAGACTACATTCATAAAATCGAGGGGTGGTTCTAATGTAGTATGGATTAGGGTAGACAGACTTACCAAGAATTACCATTTCTCACCTTTAAAGATCTCCTACAAGGTCCCTTCCATTCCACAAATGTACATGGACTGGGTAGTTCATTTGCATGGCGTGCTAAAATCTATTGTATCTGATAGAAATCCTAAGTTTATGTCCTAACTGTTCAGGCCTTGAAGAAGAGATGGGATCAATTCTATGTTTTAGTACATCCTACCACCCTCAGACCGATGGTCATTATGAGAGGAAGGTTCATATTATAGAAGATCTATTACGAGCTTGTATGAAGGACGTGGGAGGTGTTTGGGACAAATATCTCCCGTTGGTTGAGTTTACTTATAAGAATATCTATGAAGCAAGCATTGGTATGCCACTCTTTGAATCTCTTTATGACTGACCATGCCATTCCCCTTTGCATTGGAGTGATGAGGGTGAACATACTCTTGTGAATATCGATGACATGCAAGTAATAAAGGACATGATTTGTCTAATAATCAAACATATGAAAGTGGACCATGATTGAAGAAGATGTATGCTAATAAGTGGAGGTTGGATGTGAACTTTCTGGTTGGTGACTATGTTTTCTTGAAAATAAAACCAATTTGGTCCATTGTAATGTCTAAAGTGAAAGGAAGGCTCAATATTTTTTATGTGTGACCATTTGAAATTTTTAGATAAGGTTGGAGAGTGTGCATATTGTTTGGCGTTACCCCCTTCTTATGATAATATCCACAATGTTTTTCATGTGTCTCTGCTAAAGAAATATATGAAGGACCCTTCTGATGTGCTCTTGATAGAAACTATTTAGATATGCTATTTAGATCTATTTGAATATTTATCATAGCATGTTCTTTCCATTTGTCATATCTAAAAGAGAGGTGGGGTAGAAGAATAAATATAGGTCTTATCCAACCATAATCATCAAAATATAAGATCCAACCATAATAAGATAGAAAGTGAACCACTAACGCCAAGTCATAATAAAAATATGAAGGTACATATTCCAAGTTCCAATAGATAGGCATTTAGAAGAAGTGAAGAGTATAGAGGATAGTGATGACAACATGATGAAATAAGGTCCATGATAAAAGCAAAAAACAACAAATTATGGCATAGAAGTAAAAATTAGTAACCTTAGATACAAGTTACATATGTAATACATGATAAACTCACAATATACAAGTACATGAGCACTCTAAGACTGAAGGGATAGATGTCCTAAGATGGGCCATAGTCTACATCATTGGCTTTTTCCTATCCGGAGGAAGTAATATGTGCATCATCAACATCCTTAGCCTCATTATCCTCATAGTCCTCATCCTCACCATCCTCTCTAGCATCACCATCAAATGATTCTTTAACTTCTACAACGATCTCATTCAAAATGAGCACAACATCCAAGGAAGGAGAGAAAGGCCATGTAGTAGGGCAGTTGGCATTGAGCTAGGACCAAGTCATCTATCCATTCAATACTAAATCTTATGCCTATGCAAAATTAGGCACAATACACTAATCAAAGATAGAAAGAGAAGTAGAGTATGTGATATGTGGAAGTAGAGTCTGTGATATGTGGAAGGAGTAAGCAGTCTAGTCATAATGGCAAATCAGTGAGAGGACATGTGTGATGGTCCAAAAGAAGCATGTGCAACATGGGAAACAAATAGAGCCTATTGAGATATTATGTAGAATTGATCATATGCATATGCCACATAGTCAATGACTAATAATGATGGTTGGTATGGAGGATATGGTGAAGGAAATGATAAGTTAATGTTAGACATGGTGTGAACTAGATCCTGGTGATGGTGTTTTTGAACACAAATATTGTAGGTATTCTGAGATATCATGTATGCCATGAGAGACTCATTGGACATTGAGATAGAATCCATATTGTGTAACGAACCAAAACCTAGGATCTTATCATATTCTAAAGCTAATGAGATTGATTCCTTAGATTTGACCAAACAAAATTAAAACACATTTACATATTAATAATCTGTCAACATTCAAGAAACATGTTACATATATTTCCTTGCTAACTAGTTTTCACATAATGGTTAAATTATAGAAATAATGTACTTAAAACATATATTAGAATATCAATTGAAATTCTCATGTAAAATCATCTAAGCTTAAGTGGAATTCATGGACAAATATCTTAATCAAGTAAAATATGGAAATTCTTGCACAGTATTATAATAAAACACTTTCGGAAACAATGTGAAGATGATAGGACTATAAATAACAAATAATAATAGTAATGAGGTAATATTTTAATTATACATTTTTTTTTGGAGAAGTCAGGTGGCGATTTTATTCATCTTGCCCACCTCGTGCAAGCAAACTCAAGCTAGTATTACATATTCTAGAAAATTGTAGCAAATTAAATATGGTCGTACTACGACCATTACATGAGACACCTTCTAAGCTACTAGGTGTATCATTCAGAAATTTGTGGTAAACACAATCTCCATATTTGTTTTTAAGGTGAAACTTAGCTAGGTAATCAACAAGACTATTTCCTTCTCTCTTTCCAAAGCATAAGATGATAGACTGACTTCTATTCTTCTACATCGCCCAAATCCTTCTAGCATACCTGGGGTTATCTTCATAGTCCTCATTGATAACAGTGACGACCTGCTTGAAATAAGATGCTCTAGAGGGGGAAAGCCTCAAAGAAACAAATGAGCAGACGTGTGGAGACGCGGAGAGGAGCGGACGGCGACCTAGATATTGGCGGCACGACGGCGAGGGGGAACAGAGGTCCGGATGACGAGGGAGATGTCGACAAGGCGGCGAGCGGGAGAAGAAGATCTAGGAGCCCTGGATCTCATCGACTCTCAGATGGAACGACTAGGGTGTCAAAGACACAGGGTCAACAACAAGGCTGTAATGAAGTTATCGAGCAGGTGGGATTAAACCTGCAGTATGCTGGCATGAGAGGACCAACAGAGGAACCCCAACAAGCGGAAATAAATACTAAGCATTCAGATTCTATGGGAGAAGGCGGATCGAACAACAAAGACAGCAACTTTCCTGCGCTTGTCATGCAGGCGGCGTCGACACATGATAAGGAAGCGACCGGAAATCAAGGCTGCTGGGGTTCAGGCCCTGCCAGAGCCGAACAAGAAGGCAGCAGGAAAGAAGATTCGAATATGTTCCTAAACAAACTGTTTGAGGAACATTTGGAACCAGAGGCCATTAGCACTGGAGTTATCAGAGGTATATACATTGGTAATGAGTAAAAAATCCTAATGGTGTTATGACTAATCAAAGGAAATTTCAAAATTAAAATGTAATCATAAAATTGAGTTCCTTGGACCCCAAGTAGCTTGGCAGCCAAGTTCCAAATTATTCGAACAATAATACCTATCCTAATTTTATTTAGAAAATTAAATATGAATTTTTCTCCAAAATATTAAATGATATGTTTGTTGTCTGCAAAGGAGGAAACTCATAACAAAATCAGATTGTATACCTTCAAATTATTCTGTGTTAATTTTCATATTAAATGGGTAATCCTAAATATCATAATTTTATTAAGAAAGGAAAGGATAAGATAAGGCCAACAATATTAAATGGACTATTAAATGTCATCAAATGTGGAAAGTAATGCCAAAAATTGGATTCCTCACCCCACAATTATCCAACTTATCAAATTTGAGCTTATCTGAATAATATATACATCCTAAAATTGGAATAGGAAAAAAATATATTCTAAACGACTAATAATTCTATAATTTAATCGATGTGTTCAATTTCCTAAAGTTTTCTATGAGATCAAAATTCTTGTAGAGAGTGTCAGATAAAGAGAAGCTCACTGTTGATGGTATCTATATTTCTAATGCACATCAAGTAGTTTCCGTATAGATATGAATTAAAGGAATCCTTATAGATTTAGAAACATGTTTTTGTTATGATGGAAGAGAGAAAATTTTTGGTCTTTGGCTATGGAACTGTGGTGTTGTAATTCCTTGTCAAATTGGCATATATTAATTGAACGCCTTCTTGTAGTAGTGATCAATGAAGTAAGAGAGGCTTTCAACACATAAATCAGCAAGACCTCATTCAATGAAAATGTCCTTCACCTTTAGGTCTTTTATTCTACCATCTACATAGACACACAAAGGGAAAGGAGTTCTATGAAGAAATTCCTTATACCTATTGATTGCCAGAGTGCTAATGAAGGTAGAAACATTGTAGATGATCTATCTATCTGATGGAGTAGCATGTCTTACATCATTGAAGCTGCTAATATCACTCGTTTTGCGCCTATTGGTCTCCACACAGTCAAGAGAGGTCAAGATGGAGAGAACGGATACCTGAAGGAGACTAAAGTTGAAAATCTAGGTTAATTTGGAGGTCAATAAGCTAGGGTTAGGCTAAAGAAATGTGAGGAATGTGAGGAAGAATAAGAACTAGGCAGTGGGTAAATTTTATCTAGTTGAGAGGGAGAAAAATCAACAAAGTGGGACCCTTTATAAGTAGCTATACAATGTTTTGTAGTTTGAGTAACTCAAATGAAAACTGTTGTACTATCCTTGGTTTGACCTTTTGGCCAAGTTACCTTAGGACCAACTCATTCGACATGAGTTGCTTCCTCAAATTTGGGTATCTTCCATAAGACCCAAGAAGCCTATGTAAGAGTACTAAATGATCCTAGAGGATGTAAATCATATAGGGGCACATTTCACTCATCATAGGCCAATATTCAACGTTAAATTAGAGAGAGAAAGGTCATTTGTGTTTATATCCAAAACATGTACACTAAGCATTTCAAACTTTGCAATTTCAAGTAAAACATGAATATGATAGACAATTATGAACATGACATAGGCATAGGTGAACATTCTATCTTGGATACATAGAAGAATCATCATTAGCATTGATAAGAAATGTTGATTTGATAGAATTTAATTTCTCTTTGGCTAGAGGTTTAGTGAAAATATCAACAAGTTGGTTTTTCTTTCCACGTGAGTAATATGAATATCCTTCTTGGCAATTTGGTCATGGAGAAGATGATTGTAGACCTCTATATGTTTATATCTACTAAGAGATACTATATTATAAGACAAGTTAATTCCACATGTATTTTCACAAAAGATAGGAGAAACAACATAGAAAACATTAAAGTCTTAGAGAATTTGATTAATTTAATGGGCTTGGATGCAAAAACTACTAACTTCTATGTATTACGACCTGATCTTTGATAGAACCACTATGTTTTATTTGTTAGTGAACCAAGAAATCAAATGGGGTCCTAGGAGGAAGCAAGTTCAAGCTGTGCACTTTCTGTCAACTAAGCACCTGACATAATCTACATCAGTATAGGCTGTAAAAGTAAAGTCCCTTGGCTTAGATATCATAGTCAAAATTTGGGATCTTGACTAGGTATCTCAAAATCCTATTACCTCTACAAGATGTGATTTTTGTGAGATGATTGAAATATAGGACAGAAGACTACACTATACATGATATACTATGTAAAGGAAATAAAATATAATAAGCTACCAATCATACCTCTATAGAGTATCTCATCTACCTTTTCATGTTCTTCATCCTTATCTAGTTTGTTGGTGTTATACATGGGAGTATCAATTGGATTCACCTGGTCCATTCCAAAACTCTTCAAGAGTTCACTTGTGTATTTTCCTTGGTTGATGAAGTTCCCATCCTTTGTTTGTTTAATTAGAAATCCAAGGAAGAAAGTTAGGTCCCCCATCATGATCATCTCAAATTCACTCTACATGAGGGAATTATCCTTGCAAAGATCAACATTAGTACCTCCAAACACAATGTCATCAACATAAATTTGAAGAATTAAGAAATTATTTAAAGTGTGTTTCAAAAAGAAAACAGAGTCAAAATTTCTAGTCACATAGCCATTATCAATTAGAATGTTCTTTAGCTTCTCATACCGAACTCTAGGAGTTTGTTTGGGTCCATACAGAGACTTTTGTAATATAGAAATATCATTAACATGTTTTTCATGTACAAATCTAGGCAGTTGAGTCATATAGACTTCCTACTCTAAAATCTTCATTTAAAAAGACACTTATAAATCCATTTGATGAATTAAGGAATTATTATGACTAGAAAAGGAAAGTAGAATTATAGTAGATTCTATATAGCACCATGAGCACATAAGTTCCATCAAAATCAATGCCTTCCTACTGATTGTAACCTTTTTTTTTTGAAGTCGGACACTTTCATTCATATAAAATCAAGGAACAAAGAATACATCATTCTCGGTTGTTTCCCTCCAGAAAACAGGCAACGTAGCCCGTCTAGAAGTCTGCCCACCGTAAAGGAGAGCATCCTGAGCCACGAGATGAGCCAAAGAGTTTTGAACCCTTTTTACATGAATGAAACTACAAGAAGGAAAGAAAGAAGCTACACTACGAATATCCGCAGCTAGCAAACCAAGATAACCGGAGTGCTTTTCCGTATTCCTCAAGGCGTTTATCACATTCAGGGAATCTGAACATAGATAAATATGGTTCTGTGGTGGCACCGTGTCTCGAGCAAGAAGGATTCCTTCTCTAGCAGCCATAGCCTCTGCAATGTCCGACGACCAATCAGCTCTCATGCACCTTTGTGTTGCACCCAAGAACACTCCATCCATCCCCCTAATCACCCCCCCCTACTGCACATCGTCCGTCCGCCTTCACTGCTGCGTCAACGTGAACGAAAACGCTGTTGTGCACCCACCCATCCGCCTGCAGTAGCCTCGCCGCAGCTCCCCCTTCCTCGTCGTCAGTCCGCCGTCCCATTGCATTAGTCCCTTGCTGTCTGTCCTCTCCCCCCCACTTGTATCGTCGGTAATCAGCTATCATTGCACGGTATGACTGCAGAATAGGCATCGGAAAAGGGGGCTCGTCTTCGAAGATTTTGTTATTTCGGCACGTCCATATGGTCCGCCAAACCACCGCTATCTCATCCTTTTCCTCCTCCGTTCTATTTCTAAACAGCTCCAAAAGGTCGTCCTGTAGGTTTTGCATGCTTCCAAGGCGTGGCATAGGTTGCAACCAGCTCTCCCTCATCACAACTTCCGCCCCCGAGCAGTAACAGAACATGTGTTGGATTGTTTCCTCATGTTGAGCACATATTGGACAAACCCCATCATCCGTAACATGTCTGTCTCTAAGCCTACTCCTTGTTGCTAAGCACCCCGTAGCGATGCGCCATAGAAAGTGTGAAAGCTTCGGAGGCCACCTCCTTCCCCATATCAATCTCCACAGGTCATGCGGAACCACCCTATTCCTTTCCTGTAGAGCTGCTCCTCCCAATCTCCCTAACCAATAAGCCGAACGAACCGTGAAGAAGCCTTTTGCATTTGGCCACCAAAAGATGTCGTCCTTCTGCTCAGTAATAGGAAGTGGAATTTCCCTAATCAAAGAAGCCACGTGCCTGGGAAAAATATCCAGAAGCTTGTCCACGTTCCATTCTTTTCGTTCCTCCACCATCAACTCACTGACCTTGCTCACCTCGGCAGCCTCTT
The DNA here is from genome assembly GCA_963693085.1 of Alisma plantago-aquatica. Taxonomy (NCBI): domain Eukaryota; kingdom Viridiplantae; phylum Streptophyta; class Magnoliopsida; order Alismatales; family Alismataceae; genus Alisma; species Alisma plantago-aquatica. Next base: position 657,052,453 of record OY856411.1, read on the forward strand.
CCGACCTGTAACGTGAAAGATCCCCCTCATCTCCATGCAGCCATCTATCTTCCCATATGTACGTGTCCCGACCATTTCCAATACTACGCAAGGCTCCATGCATAAGGAGAGCTTTTGCACCCCATAGACTTCGCCACGTGTAGCTTGGGATGAGACCCAAATGAGCTTTCAGAACATCTCCATTCGGGAAGTACATGGCCTTCAAAACTCTAGCTACCAATAAGTCTGGTTTGGTGAGCAATCTCCATAACTGATGTGCCAACAATGCTTGATTAAACGTCTTCATGTCTCTGAAGCCCATCCCCCCTTCCCTTTTCGTCTTGCACAACCCCTCCCAACACAGCCACGAAATCTTCCTTTCCCCCGCTTTCGCCCCCCACCAGAATCTGGCCACCATAGAATTGATCTTCTCAATGATCCCCGTAGGAAGCTGGAACACACTCATTACGTATGTAGGGATAGCCTGCACCACTGCCTTGATCAGCACCTCCTTGCCCGGTTTGGATAAGAGACGTTCCTTCCATCCTTGTAGTTTGTTTTGCACTCTACCAATGATATACTCGAACACCTTTTTCTTTGACCTCCCAATAGCTGCCGGTAGACCCAAATAAGATGCTTGCTTGTCCACCTCTTTGACACCCATCAGATCCCGCAGCTCGTCTTTTTTTGTTTCTTGGTATCTTCTTACTAAATGCAATTTCGGACTTGGTGAGGTTGACCTTTTGACCCGATGCCTGTTCATACTGGCTGATAATTTCAGCTATTTTCAGGCATTCATTCCTTGTCCCTCTAGCAAAAAGAATACTATCGTCTGCAAAAAATAGATGTGAGATCCGGGGGGCCCCGCGGCACACACTCATACCACGGATGGTATTCGTAGATACCGCGAGGTTCAAAAGAGTAGAGAAAGCATTCGCACATAGAATAAAGAGATAGGGAGAGAGTGGGTCACCCTGTCGAAGTCCTCGTGAAGGCTGAAAGGAGTTTGATCTTTCCCCGTTGGCTGTGAACGTGTGAGAGACCGAAGAAACACAGTCCAACACTCTATCACACCACCTTCTTCCAAACCCAATTTTTTCCATAACAATTTTCAGAAACTTCCATTCAATTCTGTCATAGGCTTTCATCATATCGAGCTTCAACGCAATGTGTCCTTTCTTTCCTCCACTCCCTCTTTTCATAGCATGGAAACATTCATAAGCTATCAAGGCATTGTCGGTGATCAGTCTTCCCGGTATGAATGCACTTTGATTTTCAGATGTAATGCCATCCATGAAAGGTTTTAGACGATTGGTGAGCACCTTAGTAGCAATTTTGTAAATTACATTACACAGGCTAATCGGTCTAAAATCAGCAACCACCCTTGGTTTTTTAATCTTCGAGATCAACACTACCAAGGTGTCATTGTTCTCCTTGCATGAATATTCTCCTTTCCACCACCCCTTAATGTAATTTGAGATATCCTTCCCCACCACCTGCCAAAATTTCTGATAGAACAAATGTTTCAAACCATCCGGCCCTAGTGCTTTATTTGGATGCATCTGCAAAACCGCCTTCTTTACCTCATCATCCGAGATATCCTTTTCCAACATTTCAGCAATAGAATTATTTACCATGGGTTTTATACCTGCCACCGCATCCTCCATCTCCACTGGATTGGAAGTGGAAAAGAGATCTTTATAGAAATCTTCGATGATACTCAGGATGTCTTTATCTTTGGATTTCCAAATTCCATGGGAATCTTTAAGACCAGCTATAGTGTTCTTCTTCAGCCTTTGCGACGCTTTATGATGGAAATATGCGGTATTGCTATCGCCTTCCTTTAGCTCTTTTATACGACCTCTAGCACACCAAAAGGATTCATTTTCCCGGTGCAATTTTTCTAGCTCCCGAGATAGCTCATCACACCTTTGCAGCACTCTACCGTCTGGCCACTTCCTTTGTTCCTCGCCAAGCTTTTTCTCAGTAGATTTGATCTTCCTTTTTATATCACCAAACTTGATAGCAGCCCACGTAGCCAGGTCCTCACTAACACCTTTGAGTTTGTCTTTGAGATCTATATCATTGTGTGCCTCCCATGAATTTGCCACTGTATCTTCACAACTTTCTTCGGACAACCACGTTGGTTCAAAGAAAAATCTAGACTGCCTCTTCCGCTGTCTTTCTTCCCCAGCCAAAGCAGAAAGAATGATAGGTGCATGATCAGACTGATAAAACGGAAGATGATGGACCCAGCTGCCGGAATATTTTTCTCTCCATTCATCACTCACCAGAAAACGATCTAACCTCTCCTCCACCAACGTTTCCACAGATAGCCCCCTCCTCCATGTAAAAGTGTTTCCGGAGTACCCCAAATCGAGAAGGTTGCAGTCATCTATCACATCTTGGAACGGCTTCATAAATCTGTCAGGTTTCATCGGGCCACCCCTCTTCTCTTCATTGCTGATTATTTCATTTAGATCACCAAAGAAGACCATCTTATCACCATACTTTCCCCTTATCTATCTCATCAAGTCCCACGTCCTGTATTTTTCAGATTGCGTCGATCAGCCATAGATACCACAAGCATGCCAATTGTGTCCAGCGGAGATATCCACCACCTTGCATTCCACGTGTCTCGCCGAGAAACCAGTAATCTCCACCTCTACCTCCCGCCACCAAAAACCCAGACTGCCTGCTCTCCCCGTGCTCGACAAACAAATGCCATCAACAAACCCACAGCTCCTCTTGATTCTTTCTAAAGCTCTGTCGTCTAACATAGTTTCCATAACGAAAACTATGTTGGGTCTCTCCCTCCGACACAATTCTCGAAGGGCTTGTACTGCCGCCGGGCGACCCAGACCCTGGCAGTTCCAACTTAGGAGTTTCATTGCTGTTCACGGGATTGGGCTGTCCCAACTCCCGCTACTTGGTGTGTGCCACCTGTGATTTCCTGACCTTCCACTGTCTGCATAACATGCATTGCTTTCAGCTTCTTTGATTGAGTGCCCACTGTTCCATCTTCCTCTAGGGATCTCGGTACCTCCCCGGACAGAAGGTCGTGTCTGCGCTTGGTCACCTGACCTTTGTTCCTGTCGTCATCACTTCTGCCCTATCTTCTTTGTCCTGCAGACGTTTGGTGTTCAACCCCTTCCCCCTTAACCTGTTCCTCCTCTCCGCCCTCTCCTTCCTCCACTCACGTTCCTTCTCCACTCCTTCCTTTCCCGGAAACATTGGGATGTCCTCCGGCAATACTATCCTCGTCACCCTCCTCCCCTTCCCCCCGTCAAACTGCTGTTCTCCTGTCCCAACGACCCCCGCCGAGTTGCGCTCTCGAGACCTGTATTCCCGCACGCATGCTCATCACCGGCTACCTTCCCTATTTCCTTCTCTGTCCCCCGTCGCACCCTGACGCCCTCCTCTCCCAACCCCGTACGTCCTCCCTCTTCCCCGCACCGAGCGCGATCCCCATGCGGTGACCTCATCCTTTCATGCACCTCACCCCTTCGACCCATCTCCACCCCCTCGGGTCTTCCCTCACTGTATCCACTGTCCCCCGCCTCCCAGCTCCCATCCATGCCTCCCCCAACCATCCGCTTCACCCGTAAGATCGCTTCCCTTGAGAAGTGTCGTCTCAGTTGCCCCGACTCCCTATTCGGCGAGTTTCCCGCCTCAAAGACAACCTCCATGGAATCCGCCATCTGCTCCCTCGAACGATCCTTCGTCTGCTCACCACCCACAGCCGATCTCGCTCCCGAGGCCGACTCCTTGTCGCCCGTCTTTGTCTGCTGCGTGGAGGAGGATCCTTCCTTCCTGGAACCCCATGATGAGCTTCTTGTATGGAAAATAATGGAACGCCGGGATCTCAGCCCTTGACCCCCCAACAGTTCTTCTTCTACAGGGACTCTAGGTCTCTGTGGTGAGGCTCTCAGCCATGAGCCCCACCCTCTTTGGTTTTCTCCATCTTCATCGTAATCTCCACAGTCCTTTTCCGTATGCCCTAGATGTCCACAGACGAAGCACATCGCCAGAAGCCTCTCGTACTTGAGTTCCACGTCTATGATCTGTCCATCCCTACCACGAACCTTCTGAATACGCTTGATAGGTTTGTTGATGTCAATCGCCAATCGCACTCGACCAGACGATTCCCACCCCAGCGCATCACAATCCACCTTAATCACACGCCCAATCTTCTCTGCTATCTTCCTCAGTGCCCCCTCTCCTCATAGCCCCAGCGGGATGTTGTAAAGACGTACCCAAAACTGGCTCTCCGAGAACTCTATCTTCCCCGGTCTGTCCTTTGGATCAACCTCCTTTGTCAATAGCAGCCTGTTGTCGAAATTCCATGGCCCCTCATCTATAACCTTCACTTTGTCTTTCCAGTGTGTGAACTGAATCACGAACGATGACTGATCAATGGACTTAAACACCACGCCTCTGGTTAAACCCCACGCTTGAGCGAACGTCTTCTTCATAGCCGTGAAATTATAGGACCTGTCCGTCATTAACCTGCCCACCAAAGCCAACTCGACATGCTCCGAAAGCCTGGTCTCTTCCTCGTCGATCAAGTCTGCGATCTCCTACTCCTCTTCGGTAATCTTCAATCTCTCACACTGTTCCACTAGGTCATCCGCCATGGCGGAAGAAACCCAGCAACCCCGGGTGGGATCAAACACCCACAGCCACTCGCTTGGACCTGCAAGAGGGAGAAACGGAGACAAGCTCCGGGAAAGGAAGCGACCACGCGTCGTCACCCTAGTCGCTCTATGCGTCGCCGCAGGGACGCTAGGTTAGACGTCGGGTCGAGTAATATTACTGATTGTAACCTTATGCTACTAATGTAGCCTTGTTTCTTACCACTTTGCCTATAATATACCGAAGCCTGCATTTTTAATCTGTGAAACCTAATTCCCATGAATTATGTACCAAATGTATAATTATTAGTTTGATTACAATAAAGGTATAATATATAACCTAACATGCACATATTATGGTTTTATATGGCCTAGATGTCATGTTTTACTTAATAGAGATATTAAAAATCATTTAAAAAGAATGATAGGTCTTGTTCAGCGTTGACCCTAAAATGATAATGATAATCTACATGTAGCTCTTAGACGGCTAATAATGAATAATAATGAATAGTTGGACTTTTGTGTAATAAATACTAGATTCCACAAGGTAACTGACTTAAGTAAGTATTTAATAATGATGAAAAAATCCTATAGCCATAAAAGGGATATAAGGAATAATGGACATATGGTTTATTTTGATTGGAGAGATACTATATTTAAAAGGAAAACTCAAATTCAATGATGAAATAGTTTCCTATGAGAATTGAGCAATAAAATTAAATGAAGAAATTCCTCAAAGTGAATCAAATATTATCCATGGGTTTCTTGTGTGAGAAAATATTGATATAACATCCTTTAACACCATTCCATGAGATCATCTAATTATCTATTTCAAAAGAACTAAACAACCCCATATTTGAATTACTCACGCTTTAATATTTCTTATGGGCCTTTTTCACATTAAAGGAATAATCCCACATCAATAAAGAAAGGTATCATAAATTAAACATTAAAATATTAATTAATATAATTGTTTACCCCAAAAGTGGTATCTAGTATGATAGTCAAATTTTCTATATAAAAATTAGACTAGACGACAAAGTTTGTCTTTATATGAGCCTAGTTTTAAGGTTCAATTAAATTAGGAATGAAAAACATATTTTAAATGCTAAATATTCAAAATATTTAATTGACATAGAAGGTTTGCCTATAGTCTCTGGTTTTCTCAATACTGCACTAGGTTTTTGGAACTGCACATGTTCTATATGTGGGGTTTTTTAGGAGCTGCTAGATCTAGATTAGAGGACATGGGGTATGTCTTCTACCATCGACCACTTTTCTTTTCATATGCCCAAATCACCACAATACAACAATTTATTCTCTACTATTTTTCTTTTTGTCTCATTTCTTCTCCTCTACTTTCCTGTAAGGAGTGGGACCCAAGAGAGGATGCACTCATAACTGAATTTGAGGAACAAATCCATCTAATCCAAACACACTAACAAGTATGTCAGAATATGTGTATTTTTTATTTCTCAAACGAATGGTAAACAAGACCATATATAGTAGTGGAAATAAATGTAATGACTATATTCAATTTCAAAAGATTACACAATAATCTCCCACTTCACATTTACATGTAAGTAACAACTCCAACATCTAGGCATAAGGAATTTCAAACTATCTCAACTCTATCTCCCAAGAGTGAATTCCTCTAAGCAAGGCCCAAGTTTTCATGTCAAGTCCTCCATGTCCATCACCTAGGGGTTGGAAGCATACCCCACAACAGAAGACAAAATGGATGATGTATTGAGAACAATATCGGTATGATCATATAAATAAGGATGAAGTAATATTTAAGGGAATGCACATCAATAAAATATTCATGGCATCCATACCCAAAAAGAAAAAAGAACATAAATGTGGATATTAAAGAGAACATTTAAAAAAGATAAACAATAAGAGATTTCTTTCCTTCTACAATATTACAATAATATATTATAGTCATAAACACTAGCATGGTAAGTAATAAGCAGTCTAGTATATCTCAAAAGAAAGAATAGGAATCCATACATTCCATACCAAGAGGCAGCCAGACTAAAACCTCAGTGTCAAACAAATTTAGAATTTTCTTAGGGAAAAAAACCAATGCTTGATAGGGGAATAAGCCTAGTGCCTTATCATATGTAGCAGGGGAATAAAACCTAGTTCTTGATAGGGGAATAAAATCCAATACCTATAGATATTTTAAGCCGTAGGGGAATAAAACCCATTTTCTATATTGTGTCATTACTTCTAGTTATGACTATTCAATCACACATGCAAATAGGACAAGCAAGATAAGGTATAGTCAAGCACAAGTAAGGGATGCGGAGATCCCACTAATATCAATAAGGACCCATAAACAAGTATCCAACCATTTCCACATGTAAGATGTATCATAAGATCATAAAAATCCATCACTTGAAACTTAGTGTTTCATTTAATTTATTCTCTTCAAATCAGGATTTCCACATAGAATAGGAGAACAATATACAAATTAGGACTCAATAAGCATATTCAACAAAATAAAAATTTCACAAGATCAATATCATAAATTAAGTACTTACATGAATCAACCTCACATAAGAGAGACAAATGTATAGGGTAATAAGTCTGGAATGACCAAGAGAGTGATAATCATGGGTATATTATCAATACATTAGAAAGGGATGCAAAATACCTAATTTATTTTGTACAAAGATCCAAGCTTAATCCTATATACACATTAGTGTTACAAAGCACCTATTAAAGGCATATATGGAATTAGGGTTAAGTTCACATTAATTACAAAAAGCCTAAAATTTGCCTTATTATTATTAATGAATTAGGTTATTAGAACCACATCAACTTGTATATTTTATTTTACAGAGTTTACAACATTGTATACATTATTATTTTAACTTACATAATATTAGGTATGAATTTTTAGAATTTCCAACCAATTTGGAATATATCTAAAAATTAGGTATTTCTTAGATTGCAATTAGATGATGAAAATCATAACATCATGAGAGAAAAATCTCATCATTCCAAAACATATTTCATTTTATTTTTCTAATCTGAAAATAATTTACTATGTATTTTTTTCAATTTTTGACCAATGAAAAAACAAACCAATGAATCCAAGTATGTAAGAAAATGCACCTCGAGTACTCTTGATGTCGTGGCAGAGCAAAAATTGGCCAAGTGGGGGCAGGACCCAAAACAACTTAGCGTACAACTCAATGCAAGTTAAATAAAAAACATTAATGAAATGACATATTATCCCATGAGATATGCGACACAAACTAAATAAGAAACAAGGACAAGAATGAGTACACATTGATGATCCTTCTTCTTTCCTTTGTGTTAGATACAAAACGAAAACTCCATGGCTCTTTTGCAATGAATCCAAAACACATTACCATTACCAACTAGGAACATACATCAAACCTCTTGGATCCCCCACGTGCTGACAATATTGAAGAGATAAGAGAAGGGTTTCACAACTACCTTGGGGAAACGACAACCTTGTCTCCAATACTTACCCAAGTAGAAACCCATAATCGATTGAAACCACATATACCTAAAAAAATGGGGGAAATTCTCGACTACAAAAGTAAACAACAGGGCATAGGTCACAATTTGATGCCAAGATGTGTGTAGCCATAAAAAAGAAAACAAGATCACGATTTCACAAAAAGATTTATTGGAGTAGTTTATAGTAAACTGAAAAGGGGAGATTCCAATTCTTACCTTCAAAGAGTCAATTGACATCACAAACACCTCATATATGACCCAAAAATGTGTTACCTTCGAAGAGTCAATTGACATCACAAACACCTCATCTATGACCCAAAAAGGTGTTTAAGGGTATTGTTCATCTGTTTCTTTGGTCAATGACACCTTAATGAAAAATTCCTCACTGAGAAAGTTAGGGGGAGATGGGTAATTGAGTTTGAGGGTTACAAAGATCAAAGAAGCAGTGAGAATCTCTATTTGGGGAGTACATGGGAACTACACAAACAATTTTATAGGCTTCTGATGACTCAAGGATGTGAGAGAACTAAAAGGAAAAGTGACATGGGAAGAACATCAGATTACGGGGCCAGAATCATGTAGGTCTTTATAGATAACAATACCGTATCAATGTTGGGGTTAGGAGGTGTGCAAAGATGAGAGAAAAATCATATATAAGAGTTTGTGACACAAGGTAAATTAGATAGACTATATAAACAAAGGAAAATTAATGGCTGTTGATTATCTTGTGCAAAAAACAAGGGAAAAGACAAAAGGTTGAACATGCATGTTTTTTACACAATAAAAAATCAATGACTCTCGATGAGCTTGTGTTTGAATAAATTTTAGGGACCAAAAGAGCATAGTGTGACATATCAAAATTTCATGGAAAGCTATTAATGAAAAGCACATCACTTTCTCTTATCACATTTTATACCTCTAATTTCTTCCACCCTATTTAAGCTACTTACCAAGTTTCAAATAAAGTGAAAATTTGTCATATAGGATAATTAAGGTATGTATATTCCATTTTTACATTAATTTCCACCTTTGGAGTCATTCAATGTATTATTTCATATTTTAGATTTTAACTTATGTATTCTTACCTTAAGAAAATTATGACATCTAGGATTATCTTCTAAGTGTGAAATTTGGCACATAAGTCAACTAATACATGAGGCTTTTAATATCACATTATTTCCTAATGTTAACATCGTTAATAAGTATCCATTGATTTGGGATTGGAGGGGTTATTTCCATTTTTGTTCACCCAATAATTGTACATTATGTTGACATTTTCTTCTTCTTCTAGGATTACCTTCACACGAATGAGTTTCCTTCTCTAACATATGAAAACACTTCTTTTATTATATATCTTACCTTTTTGAAGGTATTTGTTGATATATATATTTATACTAATAATTAAACAAACTCATATTCTATATACTCTTTTCATATCCCTTGAAATAGTTTCCTTCATTGTTGTTGATATGAATATATCAAAACTAATTTCCAATAAAACTATAACACATGAATTGAACTAGTTACTATTTTGAGGGTTTGGGTCATACTAATATGTACATATTCATATATTATTTATTACATGAAGCTTGTCATGTATTATTACATGGATTCCTGAATTATACTTGGTTAGTTTATTTTACGTGATGAGTTGTTTACATTGTTGGTAATGGGTTTACTATATAAAATCAAATTATAAATTTTTATTTAATGTTATTCACTTTAGCACTAGTTATTTATTATTAGAATCCTCTTAAGGATAAGTGTGACAAAGGACCTATCTTTTGTATTATAAGATTTCTCGTAACCCTATTAAGTCAACATGGCATTTAGGTCATCTAAACTCATCCCATGTCTATACGAGAGTTTATATATTGCACCTTGTATGTGCTAAAGCAAGGACTATACCCTTTTATATCTCACTCAGAGGAATGAGGATGTTAGGGACAAGAGAAGCAAGTTTCCAACTCCTGAAAGAGGATATTATCCTCAAAATCCAACCATCCTTCCACTAACAACTAACTATTCTCCACCCTTGGAAATATTTAACCTAATAAGACAAACTAAACAACATTTAAAGATATTAAGGTTATGGATTAAACATAGGGGTGTGTTTATGATATACATGGGTCATGTCTTCAACTAGATGATCTTTTCTGCCTAGTGTTGAGTTTTAAGCCCTTGTGTTTGTAAAAAAGAAACCCTAAGGTTCACCTAAGAATCTAATAAGTCACTTACTAAATATTTCCACAACCTAGAGGAGAGAAGGGGTAGGTCCACTAATACTTTAAAAAAAAGATTCATCTTTCTAGTCCTTACTCCACAAACAAGAACATGGTTTGAGATTTCTATTCCAATTAAGTTCTTGGGTTTCTCTACCAAATTCATTTCATTGGTATGATTTAGATCAAGAAAACATTACTAAAATCTGAAATAGAGATTTTTGTGCATAGAGTAGTGTAAAGGAAAATAAGTTTTGGCGATAAAATCTATTCAATATAAGACAATATATGGATCTGAAATCAATGCAGAAACCAATTCATACTTTTGCATATATGATCTCCTTACCAAACTACTTTTCTGTTATTGTTCCAAATTCCATTCTAAAATCATAACTAACAACATTAAAAGATATATACCACATCTAGCCTACATTACAAGGTATGGGTGACTAGGGTCTCAGCACATAAGTGTTTACTCATCACGACCATTATATATACATCATATGATTGCAAATAACTTATTCATTTTGACCTAGAGAACATTAGATATATTCCAGGGTAAACATCCCATTTAGGGTTTTCACTGAGGATTAGGGTTCTACCCAGGGAGATACAATTGAAATAGTAAGAACCTAACCACCATGATCTGATACCAACTTGTAAGGAGTGGTACCTAAGAGATGATCCAATCCTTACCTAATTTGATGAATAAACCCATATAATCCAAACACACTAACAAGTGTGATAGACTAGGTGTAATTTTTATTTTTCAAATGAATGTTATATAAGACAGAGTATTGCAACAGAAATAAATGTAATGACTACATTCAATTTCACAAGTTTAGATAATAATCTCCCACTTGGGGTTTACATGAAAGTAACAACTCCAACTATGCGGTAGAGGAAAGTGAAAATTATCTCAAGTCTATCTTTCAAGACTCAACTCCTCTAAGCAAGGCCCAGGTCTACATGTCAAGTCCTCCATATCATTCACCTAGGGGTTGGAAGCATACTCCACAAATAATATAAAATAGATGTTGTCAGAATAACAATGCCAGTATGAGCATATAAATAGAGATTGTGTAATATTTAAGGAAAAGCACAACTAAAATATTCAATGCTTACCAAATAAAGAGGGGAAAAGGACTTCCAAGTGGATATCAAAGAGATTATTTTGATAAGATAAATAATAAGATATTCCTTGGCCTATACAATATCACAATAATATATCACAATCATAAATTGTTGCATGGTGAGTAATAAGAAGAATAGAATATACTAAAAAGTAGGTTAAGAATCCATATATTCCATACCAAGGGGTAGAAGGACTAAAACCTTAATGCCAAACAAATATATAATTTTGATGAGGAATAAAACCCAGTGTATGGTAGGGGAATAAAACTCAATGCATAATATCATATGTGGTAGAGGAATAAAACACAATCCCTAGAAGGGGAATAAAACCCACTACTTATAAACATTATAAGTGGGACGGGAATAAAACTCAATGCATATATGATATCACTACTTATAGTTATGACTAGTCAATCACAAATGCAAATAGGGTAGGCAAGACGAAGTATAGTCAAGAACAAGTAAAGGATGAGAAAATCCAATTGATATCTAGAGGACCCATAAACAAGTATCCAACCATTTCCACAAGTAAGATGAATCATAAGATCATATAAATCCAACACTTGAAAGATATGGTTTCATTTAGTTCAATATCTCAAATTAGGGTTTCCATATGAAATAGATGAACTCGATATAAATTAGGATTCAAGAAGCATATACAAAAAATAACAATATCACAAGATCAATATCAACAATTAACTCCTTACATGAGTAGACCTCTTAGAAGAGAGAGAAGTGTATATCACAACATGTCTCAAAGGAGTAAGAGAGTTATAATCATGGGTAATTGCTAAATATGAAGTAGGGGATGCAACATACCTCACATCTAGTCTACCAAGATCAAAGTTGAACCCTATATCCACATCGACATTGCAAGGAACCTATCAAAGGCATATATGGAATTTGAATTAAGTTTACATTAATTACATAAACCCTCAAAGTCATCTTAATATTATTAATGAACTAGTTTATTTAAACCACATGATCTTATGGATTATATTTTACTAAGTTTGCATCATATTTTACTTTATTTTTTTTACTTATAGATTATTAGGTAATATTTGTTTAGAAATTATAACCAATTAGGAAAATCACTAAAAATGTCATGTTTATCATATTGTAATTAAGAAATGAAATTCATGCCATCTCTCATGCCAAAGTTCCATGATTCCAAAACATATTTCATTTTATTTTTCTGAGCTATAAATAAAGTACTATGTGTTTTTTTCCAGTTTCTAACCAATGAGAAAAAAAATAGTAAATCCATTTAAGTAAGAAAAACTACTTCTAGTCTTGCTACCATGGCCCAATTAAAATCGGCCAATTTGGGTCGTGCCTACAACAATCGTGCATACAACTCAATGTGTGCCACATAAAAAAACTTAAAGGAAAACACAAATTTTCCCATGAGATGTGAGATAGAAATTAAATCAGAAGGGCAAGAAAGAGAAAACATCAATTCTTTCTTCTTCTTCTTTGTTCATCCATGTTAGATCAGGAACCATAACTCTGTGGCTCTTTTATAGTAAATCCAAAACCCAAGACCATGACCAACTAGCAATAGACGTCAAACCTCTTGGATCCTAACAATCTTAGAGAGACAAGAGGAGGGTCACGAAATAGCCTAGGGGAAAGGGCAACTATTTCTACCATGACTACCTAGAGGAGAATCTTAGCAATGAATGAAACCACACATAATCACACACATGGAGGCAATTGTTGATCACGTGAGTAAACAATAGTTTTTTGATGGAAATATGAATCCAAGATGTGCATAGCCATGACAAAAGCAAACAAGATCACAGTTTCAACATTGGATTTGAGGAAGCAGTACATAGAAAACCAAAAATGGGAGATTCCAATTCTCACCTTTTAAGCATCAATTGACAACATACAAATGACATCTAAGGTCTTGAAAGGTGTTCACAACTCTTGTTTAATCTCTAATTAGGTTTGGGAAACCTCGATGAAGAAGTCCTCACAAGGAGAGTTAGGTGGAGATGGGTAATTGCATTTAAGGGCTACAAAAATCAGATGGGTGATTGGAATCACTACTTAGGGGTATAGGGATATTTTACTTATTTTTTTATAGGTTTCCGAAGACTCAAGGATGTGAGGAGAATAGAAATGGAAGAGTGATAAGGGAATAACATGGGATGATGGGGGAAGAAGCATTTAGGGTTTTATAGGTAGAAAAACCCATCAAAGTCGAGGTTAGGATGTGCAAAAATGTGAGAGGAAAACCATTCAGAAGAATTCTCAACATGAGGTAATTTAGAGAGAGATAGACTTGCAAAGGAAAATCAGTGGAAATCGGTTATCTTTTGTAGAAAAACAAAGAAAAAGATGGAAGGTTGAATATGAACATTGTTCACACGATAAAAAAATGACAGCTCTCGGTGAGACCTGTCAGAGTAAAGTTTAGGGACCGAAAGAACATAGCTTGATGCATCAAAAATTTCAAGGAAAGTTATTAATTAAAAGAACATTACTTGCTATTATTGCACTTTAGTCCTCTATTCACTTCAATCCAACTTAGGCTACTTACAAAATTCCAAATGAATTGAAATTTGGCATATCCTTTAATTTCCACTTTTTGGGGTCATTCATTGTATTATTTAGTATTTTAGATTTTAACTTATGTACTGTTTCCTTAATAAAATTAAGGCATCTAGGATTATTTGTTTAGTATGAAATTAGGTGCATAAGTCGATTTTGAAATGAATATTTTGAATGTCACATGATTTTCCACCGTTGACATCATTAATAAGTTATCCAATGATTTAGCATTGAAGGGGTTATTTCCATATTTATACACCCTATAATTGTATAATGTGTTGATATTAGGTTCTCTCTAGGATTATCTTCACATGAATGAGTTTACCTATTGATCACATGCAACCACTTCCATTAGTTAACTCATCTTTCCTTTTTAAAGTTATTTGGTGACAATATGTTTCCATTTAGAAACAAACCAACTCCAATTTATTATATATATGTACCCGTCAAGATGTTTCCCTTGATTTTTGTTGATATGAATACATCCAGAATTGTTTCCATCTACATTATAACACATGATATGAATTTGTGACCATTTTGAGGGTTTGGATCATAGTAATATATACATATGCATGACTTATTCATTACATGAAACTTGTCATGTATTATTTCATGATTCCCTGAATTCCACTTAGTTAGTTTATTTTAAGTGTATGAGTTGTTTACATTATTATTTATGGGTTTGTTACACAAACTCAAATTAATTCTAATTATTTAATATTAAGCATTTTAAAGGTAGTTATTTATTATTAACATCCTATTAAGGCTAAGGGTAACAGAGGTCCTATTTTTCAATTTATAAGATTTCTCGTATCCCTATTAAGTCAAACATGACATATATGTCATCTAAACTCTTCCCAATTCTATATTAGAGTTTGTATATTGCACATTTCAATCAAATAAAGGATTGTATCCTTTGGTATATAATTAGGAGTATTTAGGATTTAAGGTACAAGAGAGGCAAGTTTTTGTATGTTAAATTTCCTCTTTTCTATTCACATCTTTTCGCTGCATGTTTTATAGGGTTTTGTGGTGTATTCTCTTCTATCACACCCTAGGGCCCTTGTCTCCCATGTTTCTCCTATGACTCTCTTTCATATCCATCTATTCTCATCTCTTGGTTTTTAGACCTTCCTAAAAACACCATTTCACCCATAATGTATCCTATATCACCGCTTCCAAACATTCACTCATCCTCGTTCACCTTCATGTGTTCAACCAATCTCCTTTATAGACAGTTGACTCCCATTGTTTGATTTGTACTTTTTGACAACCAAAGGATATGATATCATCTAAAATCATTCCTAATTCCTCCACAAAGGTACTACATCTTCGGATTTTCCTCATGGACAAGTTTTTTACCCCGTATCTTGTTCCATCTATGTTTGTACTTGAAATTATAATGTGTCCCATATTCATGCCTTGATGGACTTGTTTCTCTATAAATTCAATTTTATCTAGTATGTACGACTGTGGTTGAGGTGCATGTATCGCATATCACAAGTTCATGCCAAGTGTTTTTTTCTCTTAATCTTTGTAAGAGTTATTTCTACAAGAACTCTGCTAGGAATTGATTGAATCCACATCAAATTGAGAAGTTCATAATTATTTGTTCCAAAGCATGAGGAAGCCATTATTTTAAATTTTAATTAGAGCCTTTGAGCTTCCTTATTTTTGGTTCTCACGGGATGAGAAGAACAAATGCACTCATGTGTTCTTGATTTACCTTCATTTTTTATTTAGATGTTGTCACAATGACCATGGGCAATCTCATTTTTTCCCTCTATATCACATGATATTGTGTGCTATCAACTGGTGGAATTTTACTAATTATACTCTATCATTCTATGATTATAAATCATATGCAAGGGGTATATCCACAATTGTCAATGAAATTTTTCTCAAATAAATCATTATGTAGTATTATCTTAAATAATTCATAATAATTTAACCACATACCAGAAAATAAAAAGAAATATTTTAGGGAATATGAGATTTTTCTCCATCCAATGTATTAATGTATACACACACACACATAATGATTTATAAACACACACACACACACACTCCACAATTGTCAATGAAAATAATGATTTTTCTCCATCAGGGTTACATATTTTATATTTTCTTAATTCCATAACATATTCTATTTTATTTTTGTGACTTAAAGATTATTAGACATAAATATAGAAAATTTGACCAACTTGAAAAGTCCTTACAAATCACATATTCATAATTTTGAATTAGTCGATCAAAATAACAACATTATATATATATATATATATATATATATATATACTCTATTTGAAGTATGTTGCATCCCTTCTTAATCATATTGAGAAATCATCTATTTTTTCAATCTCTCTTGATCCTTTGGTACATATTACCCTATTCACTTCTCATTTTTGAGATGTTAACTCATGTGAGTACTTTTATGTTGATATAGATTTTTGAATCTTCATTAACTATTGAATATTCTTCTTGGACCCTAATTTGTATCCTATTCACCCTATTCCATGTGGTAAACCTAAATTGAGGAATTGAACCAAATGGAACTCAAACATTCTACTAATGGATTTTTTATGATATTATGATGCATCTTATTTATGAAGATTAATGAACACTTCTTTATGAGTCTTCTAACCACACTGATAATATTTCTATGTTCTCATCCCTTATTTGAAGGTGACTATACTATATCTTGCCTAATCTATTTGCATGCATGACTGACTAGTCATAAACTAAAGTGGTGACTCCATATTTTATGCATCGGGTTTTATTCCCCTCCAATTTATAACATTTTAAGGCACATAGTTTCATTCTCATGCTAGGTATTGGATTTTATTCCCCTACCATTTATGATACTTTTGGCTCTAGATTTTATTCCCCTTATAGGAACTAGGTTGTATTCCCCTACCACCTATGATATTAGGCACTAGGTTTTATTTCCCTACACTACAATTTTAGTCCTCATGCAAAATTGCATATGGGGGGCGCTGCAGCTGGTCAAGGAAGGTCTTAGATGGAGAGTGGGTCATGGGAAGGACATTCACAATTATAGAGATAGGTGGATCCCCCACCTGGGTGGCACGGTACATAGATACTTGGTGAGTGGCCCATAGGAGTATAACTGGGTGAGTGACTTGATTTGTCCGGTGATGAAAAAGTGGAGGAGGGAGGCGGTGGAGGAGTGTTTTCCCAGTCACCTTGTGAGGGATGTCCTAAACATTCCACTTCCATGGTGGCGTGTGGAAGATAGTCTTTTTTGGGAGAAGGAAAGCAATAGGATTTTCTCTGTCAAGAGTGCTTACCAGTTCCTAAGGGCGGGGGAGTATTTTTGGGAAGGGGAGGAGGGGGAGACATGGAGAAGGTTGTGGAAAGAACGGTGGCCACCGAAATTAAAACATTTTATCTAGAGAGCATTGTGAAATATCCTTCCTACTATGACAGAGCTGCAGAAAAAGCAGGTGACACCGGATGAGGGCTGCCATCATTGCAGACATCGTGAGGACTCGACGCATGTATTACTCCAATGCGAGATAGCAAGGAGGATCGGGGCTACTGGGGAGTTCGATTGGTTGGGACAGACGGACCTTCATGACATAGGGAGTTTTGTGGACAACCTTCTGGATGAGGAGAACGATAGACGGAAGGAAGAGGGTGCGGCGCTCCTCTGGGTTACGTGGACAGCAAGGAACAAGTACATCTTCGACGAGCATCCTCCTTTCCTTCTGGGCCTAGCAGCGAGCTTCATCGACATTGTTAAGAGATATGCACATTACCATGCAGTCGTGAGCAGTGTAGCGGGTTCCCTCCCTTCTTCTGACAGTGTAGCTTGGCGCCGTCCTCCACCGGGCTGCGTCAAGATCAACACGGATGCCTCCATCTCTTTGCAGGTGACGGTGGTTGTGGTGCAGCCATACGGGACGACAACAGACGACTGTTGTGGACTTCCCAGTGTCGATTAGAACAGCCATACTCGGTGCTTAGTGCGGAGGGTGTGGCTGTTCTGAAAGGCATGCAGCTCGCGCATGGGAAGGGTTTTGCGGACGTCATTGTGGAGACCGATTGTCTACTACTGGTAGAGGCTGTCAAGAAGGGATATGGTGGACGTGGTTATGAGCACTTTATCGTCAGGGATATCTCCGAGCTCTCTTCTCATTTTTTGTCTTTCAATCTCTGTTTTGTTAGGAGGCAAGGCAATAGGGTATCCCATGCCTTGGCCTCACCCGCTTGTCATTTTGTTAACCCCATCTCTCGCGGAGAGGGGTTTGAGGATCAGATCCCTGCACTTTTTGTAAATGATTTGATCACTTAATAAAATGGCAGGCGTCCTTTATCAAAAAAAAAAGTCCTCATGCAAAATTTGATATTTATTTTGGCACTAAGGTTTTAGCCCTCCCTCCCCTTGGTAGGGAATATAAGGGCTCTTACCCTAATTTTCAGTATATGCCAGTCTTTTTATTACTCACAATGCATTTCTTATGCCTATGATATTATTGGTGTGACATTGGTTAAGTCTAGAAAATCTTTTATTGTTTATCCTCCTTAAATGAATTATCTTTCAATAATCATTATTATTTCGATCATGCACTTGGATGCTTAGATATCTTTCTCTTGATAGGGGAATCCTTGAAAAGTACATTGATGCCTGCCTTTATAATAGTAACCAATCCCTATTTATATGCACATATCTATAATTATTTGCTAACAACATTCAGTTTGTGGGGTATACTTTTGACGTCTTAGGTAAGGAAATGGAGGGATTGATATGACATCCTGGACTTAGATTAGAGGCACTAACTCTTGGTATATAGACTTGAAATAACTTACATACTCCGCTACTTAGTTAAGATGATGTTTCTTTCATGTAAATTGCATGTTATAGATTATTATGTAATCCTATAAATTAAAAATAGTCATGATATTTTATTTTGCTGCAATTATTGTATACCACTCATGTGAGAAATGAAAAGATACACCTTTCCCAACATACATGTTAGTGTGTTTGTATTGGATGTGTTTATTTATCAAATAAGTAAGTAGTGGATTCCCTCTTGGGTCCCACTCCTTACAAGATGGTATCTGAGCCTTAGAAGTCAGATTCTTACTATTTCAATTTTACCTCCCAAATTAGAACCGCTACCATACTTGGAAACTCTCTAAGTGATATTTTTACCATAGATGAGATTATGGAAGAAAATGTAGAATCATATGAATTGAACATAATGATCTTAATTAGTAAACCCTTATATGTTGGGACCCTTAATCTCATACCCTAGTATGTATTATAGTGATGATATATCTCTTGGAATGTGATGAGATTTGACATTAGTATAGAGTGGTTATGAGGAAAAGAAAATAATTCATAAGCATATATTATGTTGAAATATTTGTGTCTTAGTTCACACAATTGATTTTGGATCGATCTTTCTTTCATATAATATGGTCTTCATGTCAATAAAAAATATTGTCGATTGCACTATAATATGTACAAAGATTTTTTTTAGGATTTCATCAATGTTTTCATGAACTAAGTCATAATGAAGTATTGCTTGCTATGTGAAATAACAACCTATATCTAGTTGGATTATAAAGGTCAAACGCTAGCTTCCATTAGGGAGTGGTTACACAAGATCTAAAGGTTTAGTAGACCTACCACCTTGTCTCCTATATGTTATGGGAAGTGGTACCAAATGTTTTTTTTATGTTTATTTACACCTTACGGTTTCTAGGGTAGAACCAAACAGACCTAAAACTTAATCCTCTATAGCTAAGATCATCTAGTTGGAGGCATGGCCTATGCATATTGTAAAGACACCTCTATGTTTTATCTATGACCCTGATACATTAGGAGTTCTTTAGTTTGACTTATTAGGATAAACATTTGAAGGGGTGGAGGGTAGTTGGTCAGTAGTGTAAGGATGGTTGGATAGTGTGAATGAAATCCTCTAACATTTGGAGTTTTTGTAACATCCCAAAACTTTCTTTCCTTATCCATGAATGCCTATTACCCATGAATTTGTAACCAAAGGGTATAGATATTAGTTTAAATCCAAACAAGGTATAACATATACCTGAACCTAGACATATGATGGGTTTAGATGATCTACATGTCATGTTTGACTAAATAGAGATATTAGAAATCATATAATAAGAATGACAGGTCCTTTTTATCATTGACCCTACCATGTTGATGATAACCACTAGATAGTTTTTAAATGGCTAAAATTGGTGAATAATAAATAATTGGAGTTTTTTTGTAATAAATTCCAGATCTGGTAAAGTAAATAACTCAATTAAGATATTTAATAACAATGGGAACATCCTAATATCTACAAAAGGGATATTAAAAACAATGGTGAGATAGTTTTTTATAATTGGAAAGATTATATCTTTAAAAGAAAAACTCAATATAATAACAGATATAGTTTCCTATCAAAAATTAGGAGAGTAACTTAAACATATAAAATCCTTAAATTGAATCTAATATTATCTATGGTTATTCTTTTTGGTGAGTAAATATGAATATAATACCCCTTAAACCAATCCATGAGATCACAAAATTAATAGTCTCAAAAGAACAAAATAAACCTATATTTAAAATCCTCATGCTTTAATTTTCTTATGGGCGTAGTTTGACATTAAATGAACAAATATGCCTTTATTTTGTTAAGGAGAAATAAGATAAGTTAGATTTTGAAATATCAAATAATATAGTGGTTTAGCCCAAAAGTGGAATCTAATCTAAAACTCATATTCAACATATCAAAATTAGCCTAGTTGCTAAATTAGTATTTATTTGAACCTTGTTTGAGCCCACAACTAAATGAGGACAAAATAACGTACTTAAATTCTTAATATTCCAAACGTTAAATTGATGCATAAGGTTTTCTTGTAGTCCCTAATTTTCTCACTATCACAATAAGTTTTAAAAAACCCATATTTTCTGTATCTGGGTTTCTTTAGGAGATGTCAGATCTGGATCTAAGGGCGTGGGGTGTGTCTTCTACCTTCAATCAATTTCCGTTTTTGTGCCAAAATCACCACAATACCATGAATTGTTCTCTTCTCTTTTTCTCCCTCATCTCTCCATATTTTTCTCCAATTTCTTCTCCTCTACATTAGACACATCTTCCATAATTTTTATGTTCAAGATTTATAAGGTTTGGCAGCATATTCTCTTTTATCGGACATGGACCATATAAAACCCCAATTTTCTTTATCACATGAGCTGAAGCCAAACATTTCTCTTCTTATTCTTCTTCTTGGAAGTGTCACAAACATGATAATGATTACAATTATAATAGTAAAGTACAAACATGTGTCTTAATGTGTTCTCATAAATTCTTAGAAACAAACCATAATACAAGGGAAGTCTAGAATCTAAACATCAAACTTGGATCCTATAGATGGCGCCCCACTAAGAAATCCTCCTGACTCTGCACTTGCAAACTCTGAATTGGATATTCTTTTTTAATATTGAAGCTTGTGGAAATCTTGTCCCCAACCATGAACAAAGGAAAACCTAGGTTAGAGTCAGTGGCATTGAATTCTAATAATTGGTGGGAAATATCAGCTTTATGAAAACTAGAAACATACAACTAAAGTAAACATATTTTATTGAATTTTTTTATTTCTATGGAAACTTTTATGCAATAAGTCCTTTTATATGATTTTGTGTGCCTTCTATGGTGCAGCACACCTTTTGTGACATGAAATCCGTCTAGTGACATAAAGGTGTCTCCTACGGCACAACATGCCTTCTGTGGTGCAACACACCTTCTGTGACATAAATGCCTTTTCTTTTCTATACTATAATACTTCTATTTTGTGAGGACTTATTATATAGTATCAATTGTATTTCAGTATCATTTTTTATTTTATTTTGATGTTTTCTATTTATGATTATATTTATGTTCTGATTTTGTATCTCAAGAAATTGATATAAATTTAGAAGTATGTATATATTCTGGTATTCTATATTTTAAACTCTATTTTGACATTGTTTAAAAATCTATGTATTGGAATAATAAATAGAATGGAAAAATCTAGGGATAACTTTTGATATTTCTATTCTAGTTTATAATACTTCTGTTTTGAACTTTGAGACTCAATAAGTAAATAATTGTGTAAAACTGAATTTGAGATTCTATAGCTGATTAGGATATTCTAAAAGAATTCTAATTCTAAATGATAATAAGGAACTAATGTAACGAAATAAATTACATGCAGGGTCCTAGTAATTAAAAGCTAACTTTTAAGCATTTGTGCATGAATAATAACTTGGTACTGATAATCTCTCTGAGGCAGTAAATTCTAATGTGTTATAAGGAAAACATTCTATGTATGAACATTAGATTAAATGTTTAGTGGAATATTCTGAATGTGGTAATTAAATTATCAGTCTAACATATATAATATGAATTCAAGGACGTGGCCCACTTTCCTTGGGTGCACATTATAGCCCTAACTTGTGATGTGGAACTAGTACTGGGTGTAAAATTCCTGTAGAAACACACCAAGCCACAGTTAGCCTCCCAATTTACTAAACTTGGTTACACTTTAGAGCCAAAAGGTTTTGATGCAAGTATTCATATTATATTTAGGTAAATCTCAAATAAACCATGGGTTCTTTACTTTTCTCACTAACCATAGTTTAGGTGTAACATATCCTAATCAGCTAGATATTAGTATCACATACCCACATACGCACCCCAACTTGGGGACTCATCATTATATTCAGTTTTAACCCACTTAGTTAGGTAACTGTAAAGAGGCGAGATCACCTCCTTTCTAAAATTTAAAGGAAGTATAAAACATCCATCTTTTTAGAAAGACAAAAGATATTGAGGGATGCATGTATAATATTCCAAGTAAATAAGAATGCACCAGATACATTATAAAATGTCAATAGCAGCATAAATAAAAGTACTAAGCCTATTACATGGCTTTCATTGTTCATTACATGATTGTTCCCAAAATAAAAAAAGATAAGAGAAAAGGATATAGCTATAGAAACCTAGACATCCTTTCAGATAGCTTGAGATCTACTCCTGAGATGACTTCCTTCAAATGTGTCCTTCTCCTTGCTTAGCACCAGCACCTGGGTGGTTGGGAAAGCCCCCATCAAATGGAGAAATAAAACAAGATATGTGTCACAAAACTAGTATAGGATAACAAGATATGTATGGCAAATAAGAAAAAGCTAGGGTTCATCATAAGATGAAGATAACAAGAGTATGAGGCTACATTCAAAAGAAACTTGCAATTAACAATTATATTAAAAATGATTTGCATGTAAGATAATTATGTCTACCTAACTAAATTGCGTTGAGGCATCTACCGGACCTCTAACCTATAGGTGAGGGGAGAATAAGACATTCCCAGTCACCTACACAATTATATAGGGGGAGAAGAAAAACATTCCCCAGGGCGATTACATACATGCCCTCTGTGGGTGGTTGTACATAAGTATCACTCCTTTAAATTAAATAGAACATAAATCTACATGCTAGAAAAGTAGTCATGACAAGAGTGGTCATAATATTCAATAAGCATGGTAGTGGGGTATAAGACTCAAACAAGAAGAAATTATAATCTGATTTGAGGCATGAACAACATTACGATTCAAGAATAGAAGATTTAGGGTTCATTTAAGCCTCATTAGGGAAATATAGGGTTTGGCTGCAATTATCCCAACATAGGGTGTAAGGAATGCACATACCTCTCTTACTGATATCAATTACTGACTTTCACCACTTTAATTGAGTCCAAGTTTCACTTTGCCTAATTTAAATATATTAACATGTATTAGAGTACATAGTACACATTAATGTATAGAAACCCTAATTTTAGAAAATTTTAGCAAAATTCGGATTAAGATTTTTTTTAATATCACCAATGAACATATTATGTTCTTTTGATTGACAAAACATATTTTTATGTTAATTTTGGAGTTATGAGGATTTAAGATGTACTTTTTATGGTTTTATGTAGTAAATTCATTTTACGAAAACCACCATTCGTCAAAGCATGAAATCAGACTTTGAAAATATTTTTATTTGATATAGATTAATTTTATAATTCCAAAACATATTTATTTGTCAAATTTGGATAATCGGATTAGAAGATATGAATTTTTTAATACTGACCAACAGGAAATTACCACATCATCAAACCAATTGAGATAATTGAAGAGAGAGGAAGAGGGAGAAAACACCATTTGACCCAAGATCAGGTTTGAAATTGCATAGGTAACCAAACTAGAGCTTCTAGAGAAGGTAAAATAGAAAGACACCAAAACGCTAGAAGAACATGGTAAATAGAGATGGAGATCATCAATTTTAAACATAGAAGCATGAGTTTTTAAGCATGTAGTAAGCAATTTATGAGAAGGGGGTCAACAAAAATTGCCTCTAGGAAGGTAAGAAGGTACAAACAGCAAGGATCCCAAGATTATAAGGTCTGGTTGCTCCAAGCCAATCTCCTTTCTTGAGCAAAGATCACCTTCTCCTTTTAGAGGTGCAAACCCTAGCAAAAGAGCATGGAGTTTTACCATGGAAGGTCATGGTTCCGACCTGGAACAAGGTGGGAGGAGTACTAACAACATGTAAACAGGGAAGGAAAGGAGGATACTTACTAGTTTTGGTCAAAATCTCCAAGGAGGAGCTTAAGAAATCCTAAATAGAGAAATTTGGAACCCTAAGAGCCTTCTTCACCAAGGTAGGCACCCTCTTTTACCTTAGGATGCAAATTCATGGACAAACATTGAAGGGATGATTTTCTAAGATGGGGGAAAGAGAAAAAGAGGATTGCTTCTTGGATTGGGAGGTGGGAAGGGGTAGGCATGTCTTTATAAAGAAGGGGGCAAGCATGAGGTGTCTATGGGACTTTCCAGGTGTCCTTAGGCTAAGGCTTCATGGCCATGCATAAAGGACAGCTCATAGAGATTTCTTATATATCCAAGGTCGTTCCTAAAGTCCCATGGAGGCTTCTAGGCCATCCCCATCGTCTTCCAATCAAAGAAATAACCCCATTGGTTGATAGCTTTTAAAGATAAGCTCATTTATAAAGAGTGTAATCCCTATAATGCCCTTGGAGAGAAACACATTCAAACCAAGGTGCAACCAGGTGGCCCATGGTTCAAAATCTCGAGAATGGTAAGGAAATATCTAAGGATTAAAATTCAGGTGATAATTTGCAAAGAAAACCTCCCAATTGGGTAAATTCCATAATGGTTCAGAGTGAACCTAAAATTGCATAACTTGCACAAACAACATCCAAATCGAACCAAATTTGAAAATTCGGCTCATTTTATGTTTTCAAATCACATAAAAAAGTGATATTAAGGTTTAGAGAACTTAGTTATGGTAATTAAGCTTTCACTAAGGTATTTGTGCATAAACCCTTATATTGGTACAATTAGTGAATAAATGTTCACTAAACCACTATAAATTCCACTAATTAAACATGAACAACATAAAGGACAAAAATGAAAGGGAAAGTTGGGAAAAAGGTTTACATGGAGATTACATCTAAGATTCGTTATGTTACGAAACTCCACCCCTTTAAAAGGATTTCATCCTCGAAATCTCAAGCAAAAAGAGAAGGTGAGTACGTAGCATTTCATCTCTCAACTGCCAAGTGGTTTCTTCCATACCATGATATTTCCAAAAAACATTATCACAAACACCACAATCACTATGAGAGATGATTCTGAATACCATGTCATGGTTCCATGTGTCACTCTCATCGTGGGTTTGTCTGATATGTTGTTCTCTAGCATGTATCTATGTGCTTGGTTTGATATCATATATCATGACTAATGAGATATTGTCATCAACCAACACACACTCTAGTCTTGATGTGTCATTGTTATCTATCAACCTTCCACAATGACATCCGACCAGGGACATAACATGAATGTACATACTCTTAGCATCCGTATGATCTCATTGTTCAGGTCCTCAACCTGAAGACATGCGTCATTGAGTATTGTCATTCTTTAGACATTCATTCCACTCCATCATTTATCTCATAATCGATTGAGCTAGAATAAATTGGAAGCTTGCCTTTTCTATTTATCAAATCATATGCCAATCCAATCATCATATGAGTGGCTCGCTGGGCATACATACCAATAGATTCTTCTTGTGGAGGAGTTTTCATGGGTAGGCCACCTGAGGAGATATAGCCTTTTTTTGAGCAGCTGGATGAAGGATCAAGAATTCGAGCTTCTAGCATGATGAATGATGGGGGATATGAATTTGGTGTGACACCTCCTACTTATAATGACTCAAGCCGCAAGTGATGAAGATTCTTGGTGGCATGGTGAGCTTCATAAAGAGCAAAGTCACAAATGTTCCTTGCCACCCGATCAATTCTATTGAGTTCTATGGCAAAAAAAAAAAAGAAACCTCACTCCTATAGCTACCAAGAGCCACAAAGTCCAAAATATAGCTCAAGTTTTGAGGAAGAGGTTCTCTCTAGATTGAAAATACTTGATGATGTTCAAAAAGTTGTTGCAAGGCTAGAAGAGAGAATAGAGCATCTATCTTCCATAATTTCTCTTCAAGAGGAAAAGTTGTCTTCAAAACCCATCATGATCTACCATGAAGCAAGTGGACCAATGCCCTCTTCTCAAGTTTCCTATAGTCCACCTCCCATGCAAGTGCAGATAATATACAATTTACAAGGTAATCCCAAGCCTTATACTCCACCTCCCCCTCCATCACCACCATTTTCCCAACAATTCACCTTCCAACCTCATTTCTCCACTCCACCTCAATTTCAACACCAAGTGTCACTTCCACCTCCTCCATAGCCACAATTAGCTCCCCCTCTCCACCATGAGCAAGGAAGTGTTGTGACAGTTCTAAGGAGTGGGAAATCTCTTGAGCCACCCACAAGTCAAAGAAAGGTTGAAAAAGAAAAGAAAAGGAAGCCAAGTGGTGATAGTGTGATTGAGATTGTCGAAGATGATTCATTGATACATCCTGTTGATTTTGGGATACCATGTGCTCCACATCATACTCCATTTCCAAGTCCCACCATCCTCACTGTTCCACCTCATGTTGATGCAAGCAAGGCCAAAGAAAGTGATCCTCCATTCATTGAAGCACTAGACGAGCCACCAAAAATGAAGAGGAGGCAAAAGAACAATGTGGATATTGTTGAGGTGTTTTGCTAAGTGAAGGTGAACATTCCACTCTTAGATGATATCAATAAAATCCCGTCATATGCCAAGTTCGTCAAGAACCTATGCACTGTGAAGAGAAGGTCAACGAGGATGATACCAAAGAAAGTGAAGTTGACTGAATAAGAAAGCTCCATTCTCTAGCACTCACTCCCTATGAAGAGGAAAGACTCAGGACCCCCGATCATACCTAGATACATTGGGGGACATCACATAGGTCAATCCCTACTTGATTTGGGATCTAGTGTGAATTTGATGCCATATAGTGTCCATGTTGAGTTGGGTTTAGGCAAGTTGAAACTGGCATATTGCACTCTCCAATTAGCAGATCGCTCCTTCAAAGTGCCTAAAGGACGAGTGGATGATGTCTTGGAGATGATTGACAAGGAAAGAGGAGATGTGCTTCCAGCTAATTTCATTGTTCTTGACATGGAGCCAGATACATGTCCATAGTGGCATAATGATAGTTTCTTTCAAGGATATGAAGATAAAGATCAACATATACAAGTCCTCAAACCGATAAGTTCGAGATTAGGATATTGGATATGGTCACTTTAAGAGTCCTATTGATCATTTGAGAAGAGGAGTTCAAGATGAAAGAACTGATGACAGCTTTGGTGATCAAAGGGATGAGGAACATAGGTTGAATGCAAATGAGAGATGTATCTACAGACTGGGAACCCTGACCCTACCCTCTACTATAAATAGAGGGGTATAGGGGGCTTCTCCAGAAACACAACTCAGAACATTAGTTGCTCCACAAAGTTGTGGTACTCTCTGGTTGTGGTAACTGAGAGAGCCCAAGCAAGTTCTACCTGTCTAGGGAGGAACAGTGAGGGAAAGACAACTGCAGAAAAGCAACTGGTGGTGGGAGAGTGTGTCAGTGACTAGTATACTGGCAGAAGGGGACAAATCCTTCTAGTCCATCCTTCAGGATGACTAGAGTTCCCGATGGTCTTTGTGGACTATCTATAGAGGCGAGAGACTTCTACCGCTTAGGAGGATGATAGTCAACTGTAATCCAGGTCAAGACTAGAAGTTTCACAGACGCTGTCGAAGCTAGGTGGTTGAAGACCACACTTGCTTCTAGGTATAGTCACTAAGGAAACCTCAGGACTAGGTATATCTTGTTAAAACCATCCTTACCATTACATAGATGTTGATGCGATCTGTTAATTATGGGTTTATAGTCAAGTAAAATTTTTGTTTCCACTTCCTACTCTGACCACGTAAAACCCAACAGTGGTATTATATCCACATCAATACTATATGTTTTGGGATAATCAATATGATCAGATTTTAGTTTTACCATCTTTTATTTATTGCATACAATGTGAATATTTAAATGACTAATGTTAATATTTGAATAACACAACATGATCCCAAACTAATATATACATATATGATATGGTATATATGCAATCAATACGCGTCATCCTAAAATGGTTTTGATGGTGAATGTGTAGCATGGTTATGGCCTATAATCCCTATGTGCATGTGTGTGGTTGGTTATGGTTGTTTGCATCTCGGTCTGTGCACTGAGCCCTCTTCTTCAAGTCTGAATGTCACTTGAGATAACTCGAGATTCTCTTCTACCTTTTCTCCCCTCGGATGTAACTCAAGGTTTCAAAAAGTTCATGTAAAATAGGATTAGCTTTATTTCTTGTTATGACGAAGATTTTAGATTACTGCTTGATGGACCGAGACTACCAACTGAGGAGAAGTTGGTGGACCGGCGAGAAGCCCAAACGACCAGTCAAGCCGACCATGTAGAGGAGCCAGACGACCGACTGGAGGAGATCAGCTGACCAGGAAAGAGGCGAGTCGACCGGTTCAAAGGTTGAACCTGTCAACCCAATTTGGCAAGCACAGATCTTCATTAATAACAGGTTGCATCTGATGTAGACCTTAGATGACCGTAGTTCCTTGTGGCTCCAAGGAACTACAATAGGATGGTCATAATCATCACTTTATCGTAATTGCATGTGTACGTTTGTGGGATATAAAATGTATATGATACATACTATATATGTGGTGATTGGATACATATATGCATATATAAGCATATTAAAACCCCTCAACAAACATATTAAGTTGAAGATGCCTTCCAAAAGTAGCACACATGAAAAGCTTAATCGACTAAGTGTGGGCATGCCTTCGCATGGTGCACCAACTATCTCGTGGAAGTGTGATGGTGAATATGTGGGTCTGCCTTCACAAGGTGCTTATTCATTATGTTGGCTTTTGGGTTGGACTTAACAAGGTGATCTTAATAGGATTAAGCACCTTGAGGAATGCTAATTTTCATGACAAAGAGTTGTGCATAACATCTATTAAGAATTGCATATGATGCAATTGGCAAACATTGCCTACCTAAAAGAATCTAGTTGTAGGTGACAACCCTCGCTAATCCATAACTTAGAGGAAGTCATGATCTTGCTCACTAGAAGGTTGTACATTGCAATCTTCTGAATTGATGGTGAGGGCTATTAGTTTGATCAAAATAGTGGGAACAATAATTAATTAAAAACCTAATTAAGATCATCAATTTTCAAATAAAATCAAAAGAGTTTTGGACTAAAATTACCAATTTCCTTTTTGAAAAATAAATGGCTACCAACAACAATCACTTTTTGTTGCGATTGGTCCTTGAGAAGGATAAGATAAATGCAAACAACTTCCACGAATCGTTTAGGACATTGAGAATTGTTCTCACTCAAGAGTGAAAGATCCATGTCCTAGATACACCAGAGCCAGAAGAACTCACTCTCAATGCACCAAAGGCTGGAAGAGATGCTTACAAGAAGCATACTGAGGATGCCATTGATGTGAAGTGCTTGATGTTGTGTTCAATGAACTATGAGTTGTAGAGACAACATGAGAACATGGATGTCATTGAGATAGTTCAACATCTCAAGAACATGTAACAAGACCAAGCACGACAAGAGAGATATGATGTCTCCAAGGTATTGTTCAAGTGTGTCATGACACAAGGAGATCCAGTAGGCCCTCACACACTCAAGATGATTGGGTATGTAATGAACCTAACTCAACTGGGATTCCCTTTGAGAAAAGAGTTGGCTACTAATGTGATATTGCAATTGTTTCCAGAATCCTACAATCAGTTTGTGATGAACTACAACATGAACAACTTTGATAGGTCACTGACATAGTTGTTGGGCATGATGAGGATAGATGAGGCATAGATAAAGAAAGACAAACCCAAATATGTGATGATGATCAATAGAAAGAAGGGAAAGTCTAAGGGAAAAGGGAAAAGCAAAGAAAGGTTCTGATGCTAGCCAGCAACCCAAGTCATATTCAACTCCCAAAGCCAAGGGAGGGGTGAACAAGGGAGGCCAATATCACCATTTTCATGAGTCAAGACATTGGAAGAGAAATTGCCCTCTCTACATAAATGAACTAATTGAGAAGGAGGGGATGTAAGTCTCCACCTTAGGTATCATGAAATAAACTTAAAATGCTTCTTTATCTTAGGTATATGATACCAAGATACATATCTGACATATATGATGTGCAAGATTTGAAAAGAAGTGATGGCTTTGATGAAAGGACCAATAATGAACACTCATTAACATTGGAGCAAGAGTTGCTGCCATAGATAGAAGTACCTTTTAGTTTATTTCATCCCAAAGGGTATGTAATAGAGTTATGAACTGCTACTTGATTATTCCAGTTAATAGAAACATTTTTATTTCTACATCTTGTAATGACAAGGATGTCTATCAATAAAATTCATGTTTCAATATCAAATAAAGATATGATCTTTGATGTCGATTCCTTATTTATATTATGGTACTTGGTATGCATGAGATAAAATAATAATACCTAAAAGTTATTGATGACTCAAACAATAAATTAGAATTATCATCTAAACAAATGAATGAGAAATTCATCTCTAGGTTCCATATTGATGGATAAACTAGACTCTCTTAGTTAATGAACAATTAACAGATATGAATGTCTTATTTATTAGGCATGATGATAAGTCAATATTTACTAGATGTAGTGGGAGAATGACTATTCTATTTGGTATAATACATATTGATGTATATACATACCTATTGGAGTAAATGCTAATACTTTAGATATGGTATTTAATGAAATACCAATATGAATATCTCGAAATGTTCAAGAATATCATAAACGAAGAACAAACTTGGTAAAAGTATTAACTCTTTGATATGATCAATGAATGAGATACTTAAACCAAATGTTTGAGGACTTTGTGAGTAACTATGATAGTGTATCATAGAGAACTCATGATTAAGTCATAATGATGTCTAAATCAAAGAAGGAATCATACTCTAAATTGTAAGAGTGTGATCATCAAACAAATAACTAATCTTCCAGAATTCTTCTAAAGAACATGCTTTACACTAAATAAATGTACAAAAGGAGATTAAGAATCAAAATTGTTGTGGATTCTTAAATTCCTTATGTCACACAGACACCTCATATATCCAGTAGAAAACACCTTGAGCTTGATGGATAATGATATCCTGCAAACTCAAAGGTGAAGAATTGGTCATATTATGATGAGCCAATAATCAGACTAGATGATGTTGAAGAACTAGATTTTGAGTTATGGCTTGAAGCCATAAGATCCAAAATGACTTCCATGTGAACCAAATAAGGTATGACCTTAATGGTAGCACTTATAGGGATAAAACCCATAAAGTGCAATTGGGTCTGAAGAGTTAATACTGACATGGATGACATTTAAAGACATGATTGGTTGAAATGAATTCAAGTGAGTTCAAAGTGTTGAACCTGATGATTTTATTTAACCAATTGTAGTGGCTATAGGCCATAAAGGATCATGCTTGCTATTGGAGCTTGAATACTATGAAATTTGGCATATGGATATTAAAACTGCATTCCTAGTAGGAATAATAGGAGGCTATGTATGTGACACAACCTAATGGATTTTATCCTTCCATTAATACAAATACAGTCTATAAGTTACAAGAGTTTAATCAATATGTTTGATTAAATACAAGCACTTCAGAACTGCAGTTTTTACTTTGATTATATAGTCAAAAGGTTTGTTTGATGTATCAAAATAAAGTAGTGATCTAGGATTACAAAGATTTAGTGGGAGTGTATTCATATTCCACATGATGATGAGGAATAAAATGAAATTGGTGTGGAAATACCTTCTTTAAAGGAATAAAGAGAAATGTCCTATGTGATAGGAATAGAGACCTACAGAGATAGTTCTCAAAAGTCTCTTGACCTGATAAAGAGAGAGCATACATTGGCAGTCTATGCTGAAGGGTTTAATATGTAATGATTCAGTGGGAAAAAACTTGTCCATATTACATGGAGTTAGTCTCTCAGATGCCTGGTGACCCAAATTCCTGGTAAGAATAGGAACACATAGATAGATGCCTTATGCATTCATAGTTGGATCTATCATGTATGTAATCATCCCATTATCTTGTATGTATCAGACATGACAAGAATATATATATATATATATATATATGCATTCATCATATTGTATGTATTGGACATGACAATATGATATACTCATCCAGTTATCTCATATGTATTGGACATGACGAGTGAATGTATGTCTACTTCCAGTGAGAGTCACTGGAATACCATAAAGAACTTATTTAAGTACTTATGAAGTATTAAAGGATTAGTTCTACGGTAATAAAAGGAAGAGTTGAGTGTAAATGAGTTACACTGGTGCAAGCCTATCAAATAATAGAAAAATGATCACAAAATGTTGAATATAAAGGTTATATTCAATTGTAAAAGTGAATATGTGTTGATAAATGGAAACATTCTGAGTAATATTAAAAGCTATTTATTTCTTAAAGGAATGCTGAGTATCCTTGCGTTATGAACACCAGAGGATACTATATGGATCTAGAAGTTCATACATATGAACTTATAGATATTCCAACCATAGATGACAAAGTATAAATACTAAGTCAAACTATGGAGCTAATTGTTAGGCAAGGAATATCAAATAGCATATTACAAAAACTCCATCTCATATGAAATGTTGTACAACAAGGAGATGTGAAACATGCAATATACAGACTAAATCAAAGTGTTGCAAACTCACTGGATTAGCACTAGCACAATAGAAACATGTGGGACATGTTTAGAGATCACTAAGAATATGATTCAAAGGTGATTAGCTCTAAGTACAAGTGGGAGCTTGTTGCTATGTATGCCCAGAGAGCCAATCATATGATGATTGGCTTGGTATATGATTTGAAAAATATCAAAGGCAAGCTTCCAATTTATTCTAGCTCAATCTATAATGAGATAAATGATGGAGGAGAATTAATGTATAAAGAATGACAATAATCAATGACGTATGTCTTCAAGTTGAGGACCTGAATAATGATATCATATAGATGCTAAGAGTATGTACATTCTTGTTATGTCCCTAGTCAGATGTCATTGTGCAAGGTTGATAGACAAAAATGACACATCAAGACTAGAGTGTTTGTTGGTTGATGACAATGTCTCATTAGTCATGATATATTATATCAAACCAAGCACATAGACACATGTTAGAGAATAGTGTATCGGACAGACCCACCATGAGAGTGCTACATGGAACCATGACATGGTAATAAAAATCATCTCTCATAGTGATGGTGGTGTTTGTGATTCTTAGACCTAAAATCACTACACTCATCGAGTGTGATTGGGTACAGTTTGACATCATCAAACGTAGTCCTAAAACATGAGTTGTTATAACGATGATGATTGGGTGGCTTTGACGCATGAGATAGATTGTGAGTGATAGATATGGGATTTTTCCCTCCTAAGGGAGTATGATGTCCAGGATGCTTGATAAGCAAGACTGAGAAAGGCATGTGCATGCACATGTGAATCAATATATGATATTGATGTCACACATATCTCAGATAGTCTGCTCTAGTTCAAGAAACATGAATGAACATTGAAAGGATAACAACTCCATGCCTTGAGTTCATTCAGGATATCAGAGACAAAGGAATTATACATTCACTAGAACACCAATCAAAGACTGTAGGATTGAAAGTTGTTCTCCAACATTCCTTTTCACTTGGGTAGCACTGATGTGGGACTAGGTATTTCTCTTTGTTTGTGATGTCATAAGCTAGTTATGGACATTTACTGCCAATGTGAAATGGGACCTATAGGGTCACACATAAAGGATTAACCTAGAAGAGGAGGTTATCCATGAATGATATTTAGATTGATTACTAAAGTGTTTAGGTACTCAATCAAACATTCAAACAATAGACTTAACTCGGAATCATCAAGTTTAAGTGTTGAACCAACTGATTAGAGTGTCAGATTGATTGATAACTAAATTGATTGTATTATGCACAATCTGGACCACCAATTTACTGGTTCACTGGGTGAACCGATCGGCTCATGGTCAGCGAGACGATCGGTTTACTCTAGTTAACCGATCAGTTAAACTGTACCAAACGAGCAGTGTTGAGTTGTCCCAATTTGTGAGAAATTGTTTTTGTTTCACTTGTTCAATTTGATTGGGACAGGAATTAATATTTGTGTAAATTAGTAACAAATAAGGAAAGTCAATTACAAGCAGGTCTGGAAAGTGAAACAACCAGTTCACTGGGTGATCTGATCGACTGACACTCCCAACCGATTGGTTTACTAGTGAATTTCAATTATGAAATGACCGGTTCGCCTGCTGTAGTGCAACTTATTCTTGGAAATTCCAAACTCTTCTACTCCCGCACAGACTAGGAACCCTGACCCTTCCCTCAATAATAAATAGAGGGGTACAGGGGGCTTCCCTAGAGATACAACTCAGAACATCAGTTGTTGTGTGAAGTTGTTTTCCTCTCTGGTTGTGGTAACTGAGAGAGCCCAAGCAAGTTCTACCCATCCCGAGAGGAACAATGAGGGAAAGACAACTGCAAAAAAGCAACTGGTGGTGGGAGAGTGTGCCATTGACTAGTACGTCAACATAAGGGGACAACTCCTTCTAGTCTGTCTTTCAAGATGACTAGAGTTCCCGATGGTCCGTGTGGACTATCTACAGAGGTGGGAGACTTCTGCCGCTCAGGAGGATGACAATCAAAACACAGTTCGGGTCAAGACCAGGAGCTGCACAGATGCCATCGAAGACAGGTGGTTGAAGACCACACTTGCTGCAAGGTATAGTCGATGAGCAAACCTCGGGACTAGGTATATCTAATTAAAACCATTTTTCCCATTACATAGATGTTGATGTAATCTGCTGGTTATGGGTTTATGGTTAAGTAAATTTTTTGTTCCCTCTTCCTACTCCGACCACGTAAAACCCAATAGTGGTATCAGAGCCACATCAATAATCTATGTTTTGGGATAATCGATATGATCAGATTTTGGTTTTACCATCTTTTATTTATTACATACGATGTGAATATTTAAATGACTAATGTGAATATATGATTAATACCACATGATCCCAGACTAATATATACATATATGATATGGATATGCAATCAATACACGTCACCCTAAAATGGTTTTGATGGTGGATGTGTAGCATGGTTATGGCCTATAATCCCTTTGTGCATGTGTGTGGTTGGTTATGGTTGTTTGCATCTTGGTCTATCCACCGAGCCCTCTTCTTCTATTCTGAATGTAACTCGAGATAACTCGGGATTCTCTTCTACCTTTGCTCCCCTTGAATGTAACTCAAGGTTTCACAAAGATTATGTAAAATAGGATTAGCTTTATTTTTTGTTATGACGAAGATTGAAGATGACCGCTTGATGGACCGAGATGACCGGAGAGAAGACTAGATGACCAGATGAGCTGACCATCTAGAGGAGCCAGACGACCAGCTGGAGGAGATCAACCGACCAGATAAGAGGCGAGTCGACCGGTTCAAAGGTTGAACCTATCAACCCGCATTAGCAAGCACAAATCTTCATCAATAACAGGTTGCATGTGATGTAGACCTTAGATGATCATAGTTCCTTGTAGCTCCAATGAACTACAATAGGATGTCTATAATCATCACTTTATCGTTATTGCATGTTTTCATTTGTGGGATACATCATGTATATGATCCGTACAATATATGTGGTGATTGGATACATATATGCATATATAATCATATTTAAACCCCTTAACAAACATATTCAGTTGAAGATGCCTTCCAAAAGCAGCACACATGAAAATCTTGATCGACTAAGTGTGGGCATGCCTTTGTGTGGTGCACCGTCTATCTCATGGAAGTGTGATGGTGAATATGTGGGTCTGCCTTCACAAGGTGCATATTCATTGTGTTGGCTTTTGGGTTGGACTTAACAAGGTGATCTTAATAGGATTAAGCACCTTGAGTCATGCTGATGTTCATGACAAAGAGTTGTGCATAACATCTATCAAGAGTTGCATATGATGCAATTGGCAAAACTTGCCTACCTGAAAGAATCTAGTTGTGGGTGACAACCCTCGCTGGTCAATAATTTAGAGGAATTCAGGATCTTACTCACTAGAAGGTTGTATTCTACAATCTTCTGAACTGATGGTGAGGGCTATTAGTTTGATCAAAATAGTGGGAGCTATAATTAATTAAAGACATAATTAATATCATCAATTTTCAAATCAAATCAAATCAATATAGTTTTGGACCAAAATTGCAAATTTCCTTTTTGTAGAATAAATGGCTACCAACAACAATCACTTTTAGTTGTGATCGGTCCTTGAGAAGGACAAGCTAAATGGGAACAACTTCCATGACTGGTTTAGGACGTTGATAATTGTTCTCACTCAAGAGAGAAAGATCTATGTCCTAGTTATACCAGAGCTAGAAGAACAGCATCCCAACACACCAAAGGCTGAAATGGATGCTTACTTGTAGCATACTAAGGATGCCATTGATGTGAAGTGCTTGATGTTGTACTCAATGAACTATGAGTTGTAGAGACAACATGAGAACATGGACGTCATTGAGATGGCTCAACATCTCAAGAACATGTATCAAGACCAAGCATGACAAGAGAGATATGATGTCTCCAAGGCATTGTTCAAGTGTGTCATGACAGAAGAAGATCCAATAGGCCCTCACACACTCAAGATGATTGGGTATGTGAAGAAAGTAACTCGTTTGGGATTCCCTCTGAGCCATGAGTTGGCTACTGATGTGATACTGCAATCGTTGCTAGATTCCTACAATCAATTTGTGATGAACTACAACATGAACAACTTTGACAGGTCACTAACAGAGTTGTTGGGCATGTTGAGGATAGTCGAGGCACAGATGAAGAAAGACAAACCCAAATCTGTGATGATGATCAACATAAAGAAGGGAAAGTCTAAGGGTAAGGGAAAAGCAAAGAATGGTTCTTATGCTATCCAGCGGCCCACGTCATCTTTAACTCTCAAAGCCAAGGGAGGGGTGAACAAGGGACAAAAATGTCACCATTGTCATGAGACAGGACATTAGAAGAGAAACTACCCTCTCTACATAGATCAAGTAAAGAAGAAGAAGGAGGGGATGAAAGTCCCCACCTCTGGTATCATGAAATAAACCTAAAATGCTTCTTTATCTTAGGTATATGATACTAAGATACAAATCTGACATATATGATGTGCAGGATCTAAAAAAAAGGGATAGCCTTTATGAAAGGACCAAGAAGGAACACTCATCAACATTGGAGCAAGATTTGCTGCCACAGATAGAAGTACCTTTTAGTTTATTTTAGCCCAAAGGGCATGTAATAGAGTTATGAACTGCTATTTCAATTTGCCAATAAATAGATTTTTTTATTTCTGCATATTATAATGACAAGGATGTCTATCAATAAAATTCATGTTTGAATTTCAAAGATATGATCTTTTATGGAAATGCCTTATTTATCTTGTGGTACTTGGTATGCATGAGATAAAATAATAATACCTAAAAGTTATTGATGACTCAAACAATAAATTAGCATTATCATCTAAACAAATGAATGAGAAATTCATCTCTAGGTTCCATATTGATGGATAAACTAGACTCTCTTTGTTAATGAACCATTAAGAGATATGAATGTCTTATTTATTGGGCATGATGACAAGTCAATCTTCATTTGATGTAGTGAGAGAATGACTATTCTATTAGGTATTATACATATTGATGTATATACATACCTATTGGAGCAAATGCTAATATTTCAGATATGGTATTTAATGCAATGCCAATAGGAATATCTTGAAATGTTCTAGCATATCATAAACGAAGAAACAACATGGTAAAAGTATTAACTCTTTGATATGATCAATGAATGAGATACTTAAACCAAATGTTTGAGAACCTTGTGAGTAACTATGATAGTGTATCATAGAGAACTCATGATTAAGGCATAATGATGTCTAAATCAAAGAAGGAATCATACTCTAAATAGTAAGAGTGTGATCATCAAACAAATAACTAATCTTATAGAATTCTTCTAAAGAACACGCTTTACATTAAATAAATGTAAAAAATGAGATTAAGAATCACAATTGTTGTGGATTCTCAAATTCCATATGTAACAGATACACCTCATATATCTAGTAGAAAATACCTTGAGCTTGATGGATAATGATATCCTACAAACTCAAAGGTGATGAATCAGTCATATGATGATGAGCCAATAATTAGATTAGATGACGTTGAAGAACCAGATTTTTAGTTATGGCTTGAAGCCATAAGATCCAAAATGACTTCCATGTGAACCAAATAAGGTATGACCTTAATGGTAGCACTTATAGGGATAAAACTCATAAAGTGTGATTGGGTCTTAAGAGTTAAGACTGACATGGATGACATTTGAAGAGCTTATTGGTTGAAATGAATTCAAGTGAGTTCAAAGTGTTGAACCTGATAATTTTATTTAACCAATTGCAGTGGCTATAGGCCATAAAGGATCATGCTTGCTATTGGAACTTCTAGACTATGAAATTTGTCATATGGATATGAAAACCGCATTCCTAGTAGGAATAACATGAGGCTATGTATGTGACACAACCAAAAGGGTTTTATAATTTCATAAATGTAAATGCAGTCTATAAGTATAAGAGTTTAATCAATAGGATTGATTAAATAAAAGCACCTCAAAACTAGAGTCTTTACTTTGATTATATAGTCAAAAGTTTTGACTAATATATTAAAATAAAGTAGTGATATGAGATTACAAAGATTTAGTGGGAGCGTATTCATATTCCACACGATGATGAGGAATAAAACAAAACTGGTGTGGAAATACCATCTTTAAAGGAATAAAGGGAAATGTCATATGTGATAGGTATAGAGACCTACTGAGATAGTTCTCGAAAGTCTCTTGACCTGATAAAGAGAGAGCATGCATGGCAGTCTATGTTGAAGGGTTCAGTATGCAAAGATTCAGTGGGAGAAAACTTGTCCATATGACATGGAGTTAGTCTCTCAGATGCCTAGTGTCCCAAATTCCTGAGAAGAATAGGAACACATACATAGATTCTTTATGCATTCACAATTGCTTCTATCATGTATGTAATCATCCCATTATCTTGTATGTATTGGACATGACAAGAATATATATATATATATATATATATATATATATACATTCATCATCTTGTATGTATTGGACATGACAATATGATATACTCATCTAGTTATCTCGTATGTATTTGACATGACAAGTGAATGTTTGTCTACTTCTTCTAGTGAGAGTCATTGGAATACCATAAAGAACTTACTTAAGTGCTTGTGAAGTATTAAAGGATTAGTTCTATGGTAATAAAAGGAAGAGTTGAGTGTAAATTAGATACACTAATGCAAGCCTCCAAAATGACAAAAAAATGATCGCAAAATGCAAAATATAAAGGTTATATTCAATTATAAAAATGAATATGTGTTAATAAATGGAAACATTCTGGGTAAAATTAAAATCGATTTAATTCTAAAAGGAATGATGAGTATCCTTGTGTTATGAACACCAGAGGATACTATATGGATCTAGAAGTTCATACATATGAACTTATAGATATTCCAACCATTGATGACAAAGTAGAAATACTAAGTCAAACTATGGAGCTAATTGTTAGGCAAGGAATATCAGATAGCATATTAAGGCAACTCCATCTCATACAAAATATCATACAATGAGGAGATGTGAAACATGCAATATATTGACTAAAGCAAAGTGTTTCTAACTCACTGGATTAGCACTAGCACAATAGAAACATGTGGGACATGTTTAGAGATCACTAAGAAAATGATTCAAAGGGGATTGGCTCTAAGTGAAAATGGGAGTATGTTGGTATGTATGCCCAGAGAACCAATCATATGATGATTGGATTGGCATATGATTTGATAAATATCAAAAGCAAGCTTCCAATTTATTCTAGCTCAATCGATTATGAGATAAATGATGTAGCAGAATGAATGTCTAAAGAAT
The DNA here is from genome assembly GCA_963693085.1 of Alisma plantago-aquatica. Lineage (NCBI taxonomy): Eukaryota > Viridiplantae > Streptophyta > Magnoliopsida > Alismatales > Alismataceae > Alisma > Alisma plantago-aquatica. The sequence continues at coordinate 657,093,095 of OY856411.1, forward strand.
GACAATACTCAATGATGCATGTCTTTAGGTTGAGGACCTAAATAATGAGATCATACAGATGCTAAGAGTATGTACATTGTTGTTATGTCCTGGTCAGACGTCATCGTGGAAGGTTGATAGACAACAATGACACATCAAGACTAGAGTGTGTGTTGGTTGATGACAATGTCTTATTAGTCATGATATATGATATCAAACCAAGCACATAGATACATGTTAGAGAATAGTATCAGACATACCCACCATGAGAGTGACACGTGGAACCATGACATGGTAGTTAGAAACATCTCTCATGGTGATGGTGGTGTTTGTGATTCTTAGACCTGAAATCACTACACTCGTCAAATGTGATTGGGTACACTTTGACATCATCAAACGCATTATTGAAACATGGGTTGTTATAATGGTGATGATTGGGTGGCCTTGACACATGAGATAGACTTTGAGTGATAGATATGGGATTTTTCCCTCCTAAGGGAGTATGATGTCCAGGACACTTGATAAGTGAGACTGAGAAAGGCATGTACATGCATATGTGAATCAGTATATGATATTGATGTCACACATATCTCAAACAGTCTGCTCTAGTTCAAGAAACATGAATGAACATTGAAAGTATGACAACTCCATGCCTTGACTTCATTTAGGATATCATACACAAAGGAATTATACATTCACAAGAACACCAATCACAGACTGTAGGATTGAAAGTTGTTCTCCAGCTTTCCTTTTCACTTGGGTAGCACTGATGTGCGACTAGGTACCGCTCTTTTCTTGTGATGTCATAAGCTAGTTATGGACATTCACTGCCAACTTGAAATGGGACCTATAGGGTCACACACAGAGGATTAACCTGGAAGAGGAGTTTATCAATGAATGATGTTTGGATTGATTACTAAAATATTTAGGTACTCAATCAAACATTCAATCAATAGACTTGACTCAGAATCATCAAGTGTTGAACCAACTAATTAGAGTGTCAGATTGATTGGGAACTGAATTGAATGTGTTCTGCACAATTTGGACCATCAACCGACTGGTTCACTAGGTGAACTGATCGACTTATGGTTAGTGAGATGACCTTTTCACTCTAGTGAGCCGATCAGTTCAACTTGATGGAATGAGTAGTGTTGAATTGTCCCGATTTGTGAGAAAAGTTTTTCATTTGACTTGTTCAATTCGATTGGGACAAGAATTAATATTTGCATTAATTAGAAAAGAATAAGAAAAGTCAATTATAGGAAGGTTTGGGAAGTGAAACGACAGATTTATTGGGTGAATCGATCGACTCACACTCCCATCTGACCAGTTCACTAGTGAACCAATCAACTCACCTTCCCAAACGACCGTTTCAGTTATGAAATGATTGGTTCTCCTGCCACAGTGCAAATTATTTACCCTTCTACTCCCACACATGCTGGGAACCCTAAACCTGCCCTCTACTATAAATAGAGGGATACATGGGGCTTCTCTAGAGACAAAACTCAGAATATCAGTTGATCTGCAAAGTTGTTGTCCTCTCTTGTTGTGGTAACTGAGAGAGCCCATGCAAGTTCTACCCATCTAGGGAGGAATAGTGAGGGAAAGACAACTCCAGAAAAATAACTGGTAGTGGGAGAGTTTGTCGGTGACTAGTACACCGACAGAAGGGGACAACTCCTTCTAGTCTTTCCTTCAGGATGACTACAGTTCCCAATGGTCCGTGTGGACTATCTATATAGGCTAGAGACTACTGCTACTCAGGAGGAAGACAGTGAACCGCAGTTTGGGTCAAGACCGGGAGTTGCACAGACGCCGTCAAAGACAGGTGGTCAAAGATTGCACTTACTACAAGGTATAGTCACTGAGAAAACTTCAGGCTTAGGTATATCTCATTAAAACCATCCTTCCCATTACATAGATGTTGATGCAATTTGCTTGTTATGGGTTTATGGTGAAGTAAAATTTTTGTTTCCGCTGCCTACTCTGACCACGTAAAACCCAAAAAAATCCACTATATCTTGGTCCTTTAGAGATAAACCGAAGTAGAATAATTGAACTAGCTTTCACAAAGGGATCTCATGGTGCAGGCGTTCTATCAAAATCTTCTTAAACCTCTCCCATACACGATGGAACTGCTCATTGCCCATTTGACTAAAACTTGTCACAGAACGCCACATTTTTGTTAACCTTGCTATAGAGTAGGATTTCCTTAGAAAGGCATTCTTCATTGCTTCCCAACTCATGATGTCCCTTCAAGAATCATACCAGTCTTTGGCTCTATCTTTGAGGGAGAATGAGAACAAGGTCAACCGGATTATATCATCACTAGCCGTCGACGTCCTGAAGGTGTAGCATACTTCAAGAAAGGAGTCCAAGTGCTTGTAGGGGTTCTCACTCTCCGAGCTATAGAAGGTGGGAAGGAGCCCAAGAAGACCTGGAGGGATTGAGAATTGCTCCCCTGGCATTTAATCAACCCTACTAGCAATTGGAAATTTATAGTTGCTAGGCATGAAGTAGTCTTGAAGTGGCTTGTGGGGTGTATTTTGGCCTTCCATCTTGTCTTCTCCCGAGTGGCTTGTCACATGCACAAAGCATAACCAAACAAAAGAGGGCAAGTTAGCAAATCAATATGCATAAAGAATGCAAAGAATAAAGAATAAATAATAGAAATGATGAGGGTAGTAGGAAAAGTCAAAACAAAACTAACTAGCTAGGTCGAGCACCTTTCTCCCCAGCAACAGTGCCAGAAAGCTTGGTGCGTCAGCCAGAGGTGCGCACACTAACCGATTAGTTTCGACTATATGTGCTCCACGAGATCGGAACACATGGTGGATTTACTTTCAAAATTTATAAACCTAGACCAACACACCTACATCTACTAAAACACTATCCCACAAGCGCACAAGGTCGTGTCGTAGTATAGGTAAGGCGACAAGTATAGGGTTGATCCACATGGAGAAAAGGGGGCACTAGAACTAGGTTTTTTTTTGGTGCTAGGTTCCTACTATGGAGACTAAGGTTAATGGTTTGAAGGTTGTTTTGATTGTTAAACTAAGTTGAGCAAGAAAGAAAGGCAAGCAAGAACAAAACCTAAGTTAACCCTAGACAAGTAATTCTAGTTAAGAGGGATAACACAAGGCAAGAAGAAAAGACAAGAAGACAACAATCTACAATAAGGAAAGTAAGATAAGGCAAAAGAGAAATTAAAGACCTAAGCTAGCAAGAACAGAGCAAGAACAGGGCAAGAAGCTATCTAGGAAAGAAAAGAGCTAACTAAGCTAACACTAGCTAAACAAGATGGAAACTAGGGCTTTAAAGCAATTAAGGAAGATGTGGGCGGTTTAGGGGATGCACTTATCAATTAAGTTGGGGTGGCATATGAACATTATGATTCCATTTAAATTATCCAAACCAAACAACAAGTTAGAGTCTAATGAATTATCCTAAGCTACTAACTGGCCATGGATATGCTAGGTTGTGTATAGGGGAACTAGTCCCTAACACTCCCTACTACCCTTACGAGGCTCAATTGGGTTAGGGCTTGGGTGTAATTCAATTAGAGTCTAAGCAAGCCTAGCTTTCTGGGTTAGATGATCTTAGGATGATTAGGGGCTGAGATTAGTAATGGGGGTGGAAGTGATGTTTTAGGCCTCCCATCACCCACATTCTAGCCTTGAGAAAGCTCCATACTAAACACACCAAATTCATCTAAACTAGCTACTTAATTAGATCTCTCAACTAGGGCTAGGAGAATTGATTATGATGTAGGAAGATGGGTAGCTATCTAGGGATCCAAGGATTGGACCTAAGAGAAAATCCCAAAATTCACACATATAAACAATTTTCCTAAATTCCCAATTGATTTCAAGCACAAACCAACAAGCAATTTATGGAGAATGAGATGGAAATAGAACATAATCATTAGCAAATGGAATTACAAAGTTTACATATCATTTTCCCCCAACATGGTATCAAAGTAACATTTTACACCCCAAACAGCCCACCCAAGGGGGCTAGCTACTCATAACAATGCAAAGTACAAAAACAAGGGAGAAAGAGGTAGAAGAAGCCATGGAGCTCGGTGTAGATGAAGAATTCCTCCACTTCATCTACTGCAGGGAATCCTCCTCTCTCCTACAAGGTGCAATGGCATGGGATGATGGTGGAAATGGGTGGAAATGAGAAAATGGTGGTGGAAATGGTGAAATAGAGTGAAATGGAGGTGGAAATGGAATGGAATGGCTAAGGGGTGAAAATGGGGAGATAAGAGGTGGTAAAAGGTATCTACCTCATGTTGGAGCCTCCACCTAGGTATATATAGGTGGTGGGGAAGCACTAGGGTAAGTAGGGGTAGAATAGGAAAAGCAGTGTAGAAAAATAACAGGGTTGAGTGATCAACACTGCCGTGGCAGGGGTTAGGTGGCATGGTCGTGGGTTGGGGACACGGTCGTGGTGGAGGAGGTTTTAGGTAGATTTGGCTAAGTGAGATGACACATCCATGGCAGGGTGCCATGGCCGTGGTGAAGAGTATGTGGTACGGTCGTGTTGGGTAGCACGACCGTGGTGGGTAGGTCGAGCCATGTTCGTAGTGTCCTTGGAGGCCATTTTATCTTCAGCTCACCACAGTTGTGGTGGATGGCCACGACCGTGGCCATTTAGGTGTAAAGTGGCCAAAGTCACTATGATCTTGGCCAACTTGAGCAATTAATTCCCACGGCTGTGGTGGGAGGCCACGACCGTGATGTCTTCAGTTGGCCACGGCCGTGCTGATGGCCACAATCGTAGTACTTTCAGTGCAAAAGAACTGACATCCCTACAATTCTTGGCTTCAATTCCCATGACTGTGGTGGATGCCCATGGCTGTGCTAGGCTTCTTGCTACTAATTCTGAACTTGGAAAATATTCAGTTCATCTCTTCTTGGTTTGGGTTGATTCTTTTGCATCAATGGATAGATCAGTAAAGATTGGGAGATGCTCTTTGAGCTCAGGGACCCAAAGGACTCGTTCATCTCCTTCCTCGCATCAAAACATGCATAAGTGCCCTTAAAAACATACAAGAGGATACATAGGCATATTTGACTTTGAATTCCAAATTAGGGGAATATGATTGCAATCTAACATGTTTGGATGCACATAAAGTGTAATATGACACACGATGAAGCCCTAAAATAGGGCTACATCAGTAGGCCCTATTCAATTATGTGAATATCCAATCTACCTTCTTCCCTTTTCTTGCCATTTCTAAATTTAGATACATCCTAGTATCGTATTTCCCTATTTGGAGTAGTTCAGACCTTATTAGAATCTAACAATCCTAATTGACTGACTATTATGTAGTGGATATTGCATTTTAGAGAGAAATGACCCTATTAGTGAATTTTGGGAATTCCTGAGTAATAATACAAATATAATGACATGATCTAAATAATATAATCTAGGGTGACCATAGAGTCTTAGAGTTAGAGAATTGGAGGTAACATAAAAGGATTCACCCTGTTGGATATTAGGTTAATCTAATTATCATACTTTAAGTGATTTATGTATAATGGTTTACATGTAACACTAATGGTCTCAAAATGCAAATTCTAAGTCCAAATTTGTGCTTCTCGTACTGAAATTAGGTAACCTACCTATTTTGTACCTAATAGAATATCAAATACACCCCTAATAGTAATTAGAAGATATGATATAAGTATAAGTGGTATTCATGTGAATTATTCTAGTGCCACGCCTATCATTCCTAAGTGTTTGGTGATTTGTTTTGCCACACATGTTTATAGTTAAGTGGTTTTATCTCTCGCAATCCAATGACTCCTAATAGTCTTGACCCAATCTCACATATAATGAGTCTTTGTCTTTGTTTACGATCCCAAATTCCAGTGATCATTTGTGCATTGAATGTTGCCTTGGATATCCTTTACTTTGGTCATACTCATATCTCTCATTCACATTCTTTACTTTGGTCATACTCATATCTCTCATTCACATTGAGTAGATCCCCCCTCCACTAGTTTCTTCATCCCCACAAACCCCTAGGTGGCGGTGATCCCTTCTCCTGACTGCCAGAAGACGTCCATTGATTCTGGCAGTCAGAAGATTCCTTCCATCATTTGCTATTGGATGAGGACCTGCAAGTGCCAGATTGGTGACCCTTCTTTCCTCTCCTCCTCACCATTGATTCTTCATCTTATCTCCATCTTCCTTGTTCCTTACCATTGTCACCTGAAGTTCCCTCTCCCATTGTGCGTCAAGTCCAATATTTTTAGCCTTTCATGACCAAAATTGGGGTTCAGACTCGGATCAAGCCTATAATTCTCACTCTTATCTTGAACCTTATCTTGAGAGGGGAAAACTATTGAGACTCCATTTTTGCTCACTCGATAGAAATTTGTGGTTACTGTCAAATCTCTGGCTAATGATGGAGTTTATTCCACATCCTATCAAATTTCCACATAACTTATTTTCCCAATTTTTTCATACTTTCCAACACATTTTACCCACCCCTTTTTGCCAGCATTCACATAGTTCGATCTCTTCTACAAAGAAATCTTCTTCTAGACTGAAAATGCAATTGACATTCAAATATACCTTTAATATGTTGTTTTCTATATTTCCTAATTGAATTATGTCAAAATAGAGTATTTTCTCTTTCCAACTACCTTTTCCAATTTAGAGTTAACTTTGAATTATCTTTCTTTAGGTGCAACTTTTCTCCAAAACATTCTTAGAATTATTAAGAAAACAATGAACTATTTTTTTCCACTCAGGGAGGATCACAACCATCCACTATGTGACATATGTTAATCACCTCAATTCGTGTGCCCCATGTGGCGCATCAGCGTGATCTGCCCCCTCTTCTTGAAGGTTATACCCAGAATCTTGAACCCTAAAATCTACCTATAAAAAGGCTGCTATAGCCACCGTATTCCAAGATTCTTTAATCTCTCTTGAACTCAGAGCGACGACTACCTCTCTTTTTACTTTTTATATTGCTTGTGAGCTGAGGATCCTTCCTCTAATACCACCTACTCTGCTAGATTGGAAGAATGATAAACTGCTCTAATTGTTGCGTCTAACCACTAAATTTGTTACCTATTGAGTTCTGATCATATATGTTGCACCGAACTTGATATTAGCCACATTTTATATGTGATTTCTATAACTTTTTTGTCACTCTTATAATTGTCATTTTTACTACTTCTAATTAATTAGATCCAGTTCTCTGAGCAAAGATCTACTAGTCATCCTCAAATATCCTACACATCAGTCCTAAACACCAATGATGGATCTTCACTGTGGGAGGTCTTGAGGTGATTACGACAACAAAACACCTAAGAATTAGGACTTTTGCAGTAAAGATAGGAAGATCACTAACATCTTCATCCCGAAAAGCCTGTACAAAATGAAAATAGCTTTTTTTGTCTCTTGTTTTCATATTTTTGTTTTTTTAATAAAATGAATTGCTCAATTTCCTTGCAACCAAACAATGTATTGATACCAGTTTTACTAGATCTCCAGATCTGATCTGTATTTTTACAATTTTGTTTTCTTATTTTTATCCAAATACAGACATCCGCTCAGACTACACCTCCATTTCCCGATCTACCCTTTTTACTCATTTTTTATAAAAAAAAAGTGACGACTCTTCTGAACACAATTTTTTATATGATGTTTCACTACCAAATAGGGTAGGAATACATTTATTTTTACCCCCTTTTTGGACAGGGTGCGACAAGTACGATTCAATAAAGAAAACTAAAATAATGGCAATTAGTATTCTTATGTTTTGAGTTATAGATAGTTATTATCAACATGAACACTTGGTGTTTTAGAACATATGTAGTAGTAATTAATCTAAGTTTTTATCTATTAACTAAAGCAATTGGTATTCCAAAAAGATTATAATATATATGAAAATAATTCATATAGTGTTGAGAATATATATTCTTGATGATCACCTTTTTAATGGTCAATAATATATATTCTGAAACACCCATGTCATATATAACATAATATTCAAATCCATATAAACCTATCTACGGTGAAAAATTCTTTTTGATAAGAATGAAGATAATATTTTAATCTATTCTAATCATAGACATTGGAAACTTTTTCTAGCAATGTATTCTATGGCGACTCAATATCTATGAAAAATGCACTTCTGAATTTAGAATTGTCAATGGTTGCAAAAGAGTTTATCAAAAATATTAGTTCATTCAAAGTCATCATTAAAAAATTGAAATACCAGTAATTTCTCTACAGTCAAAAACAGGTGGCGGCATTTTCATTAAATATCTATGAAAACTAAAATTTGAAGTGTCTAAGTTATCTATACTTTCAATGAAAATGGTTAAAAATTAAACTATGATACAAACCCGTTCATTACACAACTAGTGGTTGTTGTTCGAAAGTATTACCCATATGATAGGCGTTCTACCGTTGTCCACATAATTTTTCTTAAAATAGTCCTAACCGGATAAGAAACTGTAATAATTTAAAACTGTGTAAAAATCGCACTCAAGAATGTAGAGCCGGTTCCAAAACTTTAAACTTACGGAAAGAACACGAAATTCAGGAAAAGGTTTCCAATATGTGTCCAATTCGGTTAATTGACGAGGGTATCAGTTTCACTATAAATACGGAAAGCCTGCAGCCTCAGATAATAGACATGTCCCACTCCTAGATTGACGCCCCTACCTACCCTAGGATTTTGTTTCTGTTGCTACACCCGAGAGATGGCTTCGGGAAAGAAGGTGACTCTACGTAGCTCCGACGGCGAGAAATTTGAGATCGAAGAGGAAGTTGCCGTCGAGTTCCAGACCGTAAGGGACAGGATCGCCGACGACTATGCGTACAGAGTCATCCCGCTGCATAACGTCACCGCGAAGATACTCGCCCTGGTCGTCGAGTACGTCAAGAAGCACGTCGAGTCGGGCAGGGATCTATCTGCTTCTGCAGAATCGGATCTGAAGGCTTGGGATGAGGAGTTTGTCCAGGTCGACCAGGGCACGCTCTTTGACATCATTATGGCAGCTAAGTGTCTAAACAACAAAAGCCTACTTGACTGGGTTTGTCAAAAAGTAGAAGACATGATCAAAGGCAAAGCGTTGAAGAGATCCGTAACACATTCAACATCGTGAATGATTTCATGGTATTCATCCCGGAGGAAGAAGAGGAAATCAGGAATGAGAACACGTAGGATTTCGAATTAATATATTTAAATAACTAATCAAGTATTTAGGAAACCTGTAGGGCTCGTCTTAATTAATTTCTCTGTCCGTTTATGTAGTGGTTGCCTTTCTTTCTGTCTTAAACTGGTATACTGGGCGCAAAGAGACAATTCTTTGACCACTGGTTACTCGCCTTTGTTTCTTAAATGCAGATTCTATGTACTCTCTCTCTCTCTCTCTCTCTCTCTCTGTATTACATTAATTGAGCAATTTGGCAAACTCAGAGTTATCATTGTTACATATGAGAGGCTTCGTGTAGGATGCAGAAAGTACATCGCAATCTAAATTCGATGATTAGACATATATTGATGTTCGTACAAGCGAGAAAGCCACAAATCATATAACAACTACATGCGGCCGCTGAGGTTCAACCACCAATGCACAGGCGATGCCTGATTATCGATATGATCAGGAATGGTCAAATGTGTAGCTTTGCATCCAACTCCATGCAGATCGGCATATGCATCCTGCAATGTCTGTATATATCTCTAATTAGAGTCAACAGTTTGTTAATTGAAAGGCTTGTTTGTAAACGTTTTATAGCAAAACATCTTTTGTCTGGAAAATTAAATGGTCTTGGTTATTGTATTTTAAGAAAACTTGCAAAATATAAAGCAAGGTAGTATTTTAAACCAGAATAGAAAATAAACAACACATAAAACGGAGTGTAGATAAATCAGTTATGAGCAATGAGATATGCTATATAGAGTGAAAACCGGACCGGTTTCTAAACCCCGTTTGTCTCCTAGTGCCCCCACTGTTAATCATTTGTTGCGAATGAGATGGATATTTGTTGGCAAAGTTGGCCAAAGATCATAAGAGTGTGGTAGGAAGGAGAGAGAGGGAGTGAAAGAAGAGTTAGAGAAAAGGATAGTGAGTGGAGGAGAGAGAGAAAAAAGAAGAGAGATATATTATTTTGCTAATAATTTTTAATTTATAATGAATTTTTTGACCAAATAAAAACCACTAGATTATAAAAAGAATGTGTTCAACGATGACTAGTATCGACATATTTTTGACAAATAGAACACACAATCTAAAATAAAGGATAGAGAGAAGTAGTGTTATTAATTTATTCTCTCTGATATGTTGTTTTGTATTTTGATTTTCTCTCTCCTCTTGATTTTGCATACAAAAATGAGAGAGAAAATAGAAAAGAGAAGGAAAGTAGTACCATTATTTATTTTCTTTTGCAATAGATTTGTTCTCTATTCATTTTCATGTTGTTACTGTCGGTACAATATTTTTTTTCTCTAATCCTTATTTCACTCATAACTAAGAGAGAGAATATAGTAAAGAAGAGGGAAGTCGTGTCAATGCTTTTTTTCTTTTGTAATAGATTTGTTATCACTGGTCGGATATGTTGTTATCCTTGGTATAATTTTTTTTTGCTCTCATCATCTCTCCGCAAATAGAGAGAAAATATGAGATGAAAGTGAAATAGTGTCATTATTTTTTTCCTTCTGTAATCGATTTAGTATCTCTATTCAGATGTGTTGTTATCATTTATCCAATAATAACAACATAAATGCCTAGATATAACAAAACATTGGATCAGAAATTACAACTCAATTATAAAAGATAACAAATTAATGACACTACTTTCCTCCCCATTTCTTTTATTTTTTCTCTCTATAAAAGAAAAATTACTAGACTACTGATGACCACAATAAGTGTATCTGAGATAACAATAAATTGCAAGCTATAACAACTCAATTACGAAAAATTGACACTACATCCCTACTCTTCTTCATATTTTCTCTCTTTAAAAAACAAAATATGGGACCAACAATAACAACACAACTGACTAGAGATAACAACTCATTGGACTACAACACATTGGATTAGAGATAACAACAGACTAATCCACTACTGCCCTCCCATTCCTCGTAATTTTTCTCTCTATAAAAACAAAAAAGAACTAGACTAGAGATTACAAAATAGCCCACCACTGATAACAACAAATTGCACTAGGTATAACAATTCAATTAAAAAAAGAAACAAATTAAAGGAACTACTTCCCTTCTCTTCCTCATATTCTCTCTCTCTCTATAAAAAACAAATAGTGGATCAATAATGACAACACAACTGACTAGAGATAATAATACATTGCAATGGAGACAACAATACATTGTACTAGAGATAACAACAAATTAATGACACTAAACTTTTCCTCATTCTTTGTATTTCTTCTCTCTATAAAATATGATACTAGACTGGAGATAACAATGTAATATATCAAAGATAACAACAAACAACACCAGCTATAACAACTAAATTATAAAAAAATAAATTAATGGCACTACTTCCCTCCTCATCCTAACATTTTCTATCTTAAAAAAAATTAGACTAATGATAACAACACAACCAACTAGAGATAACAAAACATTAGACAAGGGACAACAAAACATTGTACTAGAGATAATAATAAATTAATGACACTACTTCCCTCCCCATTCATCATATTTTCTTTCTCTATAATAACAAATTATTAGACTAGAGATAACATCATAACATATTAGAGATAATAACAAACTAAATCAGTTATAACAACTCAATTATAAGAAAAAAAATTATTGGCACTACTTCCATACTCTTCATATTTTTTCTCTCTTTAAAAAGTAAAGTATTTGACCAACGACAACAACACAAACTAGAGATAACACACTGGACTGGAGGCAATAACACATTAGACTAGAGATAATGACAAGTTAATGACACTACTTCTTTCCCCCATTAGTCATATATTCTCTCTTTATACAAGAAAAATTCTAGACTATAGATAACAACATAATATACCAAGGATAACAATAAACTACACCAACAATAAAAACTCAATTACAAAAGAACAAATTAATGGTACAACTTTCCTCCTCTTTTCCTCATATTTTCTCTTTCTTTGATAACAACACTACATCAGACCAAGATATTAATAAGGAGAGAAAAAATCAAATTAATGGCACTACTTACCTCCTCTATTTGTTCTCTCTCTTGCTTTTTGTGAAAGACAAAACACAAGAGGAGGAAAGTAATGAATGAAATGAAAAGGAAAGAGAAAAATAATACCCATTTTAGAATAATAATAAAAAAAATAATCATTTTTTATATTATTTTTTAAATTGTGTATTATATTTCTCAAAAGTATATCGATATTAGTTATGTTGGAAAGTACTTCTTATATGAATTTAATGATTTTTATTTTGTAAAAAAAATATTACGGTTTAGAGGTTATGAGCAAAATAATTAGTTTTTTGTCTCTCCTTCCACCCACCTCATCTCTCGTTCTAGCCACATCCCAATTTTTTTCTCCCATGTTTTCTCTTTCCTCTCTCCATTTTTTTGACATAATCTCTCATCAACCTATATCATCCATTGGCTTTGATGGGTGGGAATTGCATGTGGGGAACAACAAACTAAATGTCAAAAGGGGTCATTTTTTGTTTGATTTTTGTTCATGTTGAAATTCTCATGAGCAATTAAGACACATTTCCTAGACTAAGATTTGTCTTACAATTACCCAAAAGTGTATGGCATTCTTACCCTCCTTGGTGTCACCAGTTTAAAGTAGTAACAATAACTAGAATACCAAATAACATTATGGAATCACATGATATTATACATACAATATGAACTTAAACCGATAGCTCAATAGATAAATTATGTGGGGGGTACCACATGTCATATGATAGAAACATGGTCCCTATTAATTCACCATAATAGGAGCCCTAGAAAGCTCTTTACATGTTCACAACATGCTTTTGGCGCCTCCTATAAACTAAATAAAAATTCAACATTATATTAGACATACAATATCAAGGACTATTGCTATTAAGATTGATCCTTCCATGGTATATGATCACATTTCTTAGAACTTTGTTGCAAATACCATTAAGAGGGTTGGTTGAACTAATAAAATTGTGAAGTATATAACTATTTCTTATACAGGTGGTAAATCTATATTTTTTAAAATGGGGATCTTTCTAGAATAAATCTAAGTCGGGAGGGTCATATTAAAGGACACCTCTCTCTTCATATCTAAATCATTTTATAGATCAAAAGGTTGTGACATTTGATAGAGGAAAAGGTTTAGAAAAGGTGTGGGAACCTATAAATATGTCTTGTAAACATCCTAAAATGTCTCATATGTATTTTGGTAACAGTCGAATTCTTTTTGACATGCTAGCAACACGTAGATACAGACTATATTGAATTCATTAAAAGAATTATAGATGACATTGGGTCAAGAGATTCTTATTGATAAAACAAAATCTTATTTGCCAATAGAATCTCCTTGCAGGTAAGGAACAATATATGATGATAGTGGGTTTATTATGAAACTTCTTGAACTAGGTATGTATCTCAGAGTACCTATCAACAACTCTAGAGTAAAATGTGGTTCTTACTCATAGCTGACTGAGAACATTACAAACTCTATCAATGGTAGATCTTATTACTATTTTCCCTTGACCAAGTTCATCTAGATAATGATAATCTTGTACTCTTACCTACATATATCATGCAAAAAATAGTTCTTTCTTTTAGTTTATGTGACCATATAGACAACAAAGGAAGATGTTTTGTTTGTGGAAGAGGGCATAAGGCACACTCTGCGTCAATGGTGGCATGGGAAAATTAACAAGAATGACAAAGAATGGGGAATTATGTATGAGCACAATGAGGTCTTCAATCAGATACTCATTTTAAGAACATATGGATGAATGCAATAAGAGAGATACATCTTGGTGTAATGATATGAAGGATACATATGATAGCTATATCAAGAAGAAGGTAGATCATGCCTCTAGCCTAGGGAGAGGAACATTGGAAGGTAAAATCTTTGTGAAGGATAAAACTTTGTATCTTCTTATCAGTGAAAATGATAACAATAATGGGAAATATGCATGGGTGGATGAATATACTTGTATTTTAAATATTTTAAATAGATTTAAAAGATGATAACAAAAGAGTTGAATGATCTAAAGGTAAATAGTAGGCTATCGAACTTGAACCATTAGGGATACATGGAGTTTCTGAAAGAATATCTATCCGATTAAATTTTCTTAGAGATTAATTACATCAAAATCCTAACACAGTAAAATGATAAAGATAAAAATGTGGCAACACACCCCACTATCACACAGACAACGAGGTGTTATGCGAAAACGTGCGGAAAACACCATAACCATAGATTATCAAAAACACGGGTTAATTAAAACCGATTGTGGAAAACGGATAAACTGTGATACTATTACATTCCAGTCCTCGTCTTGTAGAAAAACATGTCATATAAACATATACAAGCCTTGATACGTGTCCACATCTTCGACGGTCGGCTGTCAAGCCATCACATGAGTTCATTTCCTGTCATGCATATATATAAAAGCCCTCATCTGGCCAGCAGCAGGATATACAAAGGACCAACAACCATACATCGTGAAACAACTGTTGGCTAAATTGGACATTATGATAATCCCTTTATTTTGATGATGACAAACATTTCATTCTTGTGGTTTTAACGTGCTATTTGAGTATTTCAGGAACAAGCATATAAGGTGGTGGATAACAAAGACTTGGAAGAACTATTTGATAAAATCACTTTATTTTCATGATTGTAATCAAATGTAAATGCTTGTACAAGTATATAATGTACAAGTAATTAGATATCATGTAAATCAAGCGTTTCGATCTTCCCTATCCACTCACAACACTTAGATAGGCCATTCCCCAAGATAGTATCACAATTGCACATTGATACACACACTTAGTAAATGAATACATTGAGTCAGTAATATTCTCGGTCGACAAATCGTCGATCGAGAAAATATC
Source organism: Alisma plantago-aquatica (assembly GCA_963693085.1). Taxonomy (NCBI): domain Eukaryota; kingdom Viridiplantae; phylum Streptophyta; class Magnoliopsida; order Alismatales; family Alismataceae; genus Alisma; species Alisma plantago-aquatica. The sequence continues at coordinate 657,108,133 of OY856411.1, forward strand.
GGTCGACAAAAACTTCGACTGAGAAACTCTCGGTCGACAAAATCTTCGATCGAGAATAGACCCTACTAGCCGTTAGACCCATCAGACAAAGTGGTTGGGAGTTGGAAATGAATGTTGTAAACACTTGCTCCAGGAAGTCCCTCGGTCAACAAATCTTCGACCGAGAAGGACTCTCGGTCGACAAATCTTCGACCGAGAAGAGTTCTGTCTGCACTTTTCAGGGTCAATTAACTAGTCGTTGCAAATGCAATTAGTGGACACATAACGGCTAGTTGAGCACTAAGAACCCCCTAGAAAGTGTCTAGAACGTCCTTAAGCACTTGTAGGTCATTCCTATAAATAGGACATGCCTTAGGACACCTAAACTTACTCATATACACTTGTGCTATACTTGAGCTTACACTTGCAATTGGCAATCTGTTTTGAGAAATTGAGCAACACTAGCATTGGCTATTCTTTTCCTTGCTCTAATTTCGTGTCCTATAGGCTAGCATCTCCTATCAACAACACTTACACTTTCATATACATTAGTTAGGAGATCAAAATGCTTGATATAGGAAATCAAGCCTTGAGCTACAAGTGGTATTGTAATTTCCTTTTCCTTTCTTGTTCACTCTTATTGCTTGTATTCTCCTTGCTACTCCTAGGGTTGGAGGCTGTTAATTGGAGAAGGTTCTTCTCGGTGGAGAAGGTGGACTCCGGACTACTTCAAGAAGGCTATTGCAACGGGAAGCTACTTCTAGAGGAAGGCTACTTCAAGGGGGAGCTTGAAGTTACTTCAAGAAGGATGCTTCAAAGTTGGTGCAATTACTTCTAGGTGAAGGTTGTCCAAAGGGTTTGTGAAAGAATTGTAATTTTATGTAAAGTCCTTGCGAGGTAATAAAATTTGATTCTTTCAAAATCCCGGTTGGGTAAGCAACCGGGTAGTGGACTGAATTCCTTAGTATTTGCTAAGGTTGGAACCACTCTAAACCCCGTGTCCCCTTCTTGCTTTTTCATTTGTGGTTGTTTGGATTAAATAATTATTGAATTATCTTTAAAACCCTATTCACCCCCCTCTAGTGGTTTTTCAATTGGTATCAGAGCAGGCTTCAAGGAGCTCTAATCGACAAATCTTCGACCGAGAAGAGTTCTGTCTGCACTTTTCAGGGTCAATTAACTAGCCGTTGCAAATGCAATTAGTGGACACATAACGGCTAGTTGAGCACTAAGAACCCCCTAGAAAGTGTCTAGAACGTCCTTAAGCACTTGTAGGTCATTCCTATAAATAGGACATGCCTTAGGACACCTAAACTTACTCATATACACTTGTGCTATACTTGAGCTTACACTTGAAATTGGCAATCTGTTTTGAGAAATTGAGCAACACTAGCATTGGCTATTCTTTTCCTTGCTCTAATTTCGTGTCCTATAGGCTAGCATCTCCTATCCACAATACTTACACTTTCATATACATTGGTTAGGAGATCAAAACGCTTGATATAGGAAATCAAGCCTTGAGCTACAAGTGGTATTGTAATTTCCTTTTCCTTTCTTGTTCACTCTTATTGCTTGTATTCTCCTTGCTACTCCTAGGGTTGGAGGTTGCGAATTGGAGAAGGTTCTTCTCGGTGGAGAAGGTGGACTCCGGACTACTTCAAGAAGGCTATTGCAACGGGAAGCTACTTCTAGAGGAAGGCTACTTCAAGGGGGAGCTTGAAGTTACTTCAAGAAGGTTGCTTCAAAGTTGGTGAAATTACTTCTAGGTGAAGGCTGTCCGAAGGGTTTGTGAAAGAATTGTAATTTTATGTAAAGTCCTTGCGAGGTAATAAAATTTGATTCTTTCAAAATCCCGGTTGGGTAAGCAACCGGGTAGTGGACTGACTTCCTTAGTATTTCCTAAGGTTGGAACCACTCTAAACCCCTTGTCCCCTTCTTGCTTTTTCATTTGTGGTTGTTTGGATTAAATAATTATTGAATTATCTTTAAAACCCTATTCACCCCCCTCTAGTGGTTTTTCAACAACATCAAAATGCTCTAAAGGACCTGAGAGTACATGGATGACTCTAGACTCTACTACAAAATGCCAAAACAGCAGCATATCCATCTCTTGCCTTCTACTGCTCGTCTTGTTGCTCGGCCGCAACTCCGCGACCACCACCACGTCTAGCTCGAACACCTGAAAACTAGCGAGATGAGACAATTGAACATTGTCCCAGCGAGAAACATAACTCCTCACCAAAACTATAAAACCAAAGAAGATAAAGCAACAACAACAAATAACTGGTAAAGGTACAACAAGAGCAGTCTATTTAGCAAAGCTTATTCATACCATCAACTTACCAGATATGCGGAAGGAATATCACCAATTAACTCTTTATGGAACATGATTGACAAGATAAGGTTCATAAGATCTTGTCACATAACATGCAGAATGTATAAGTAACTGTATATATAACAAGATTAACTGCACAAGCAAGGCCTCAACCAATGTTCCATGTTTTGTCTTATGCAATAAATACTATTCGACTGAATTACATATTATTATGCCCTGAGGAAGTGAGCCATACCGCTCAAATCCAACCTTCGGTTGCGAAACCCAAAGTCGGTGCCATACAAGGTCAAATGGAAGAGCCAGACTCCACGACCTCCCACCTTGTAGTCAGTGTATGAGTACAACACAAGTAGGACCGCAATCTCATGCTTAAGTGGCCTCAGACACAGGGTCAGCTCCATAGGCTACCCATCCTCTAGCCCGCCTCGGTATAGGTCTCGGTGCTAGTATATCTGAGCCATGGGCCTACTCATCGTGCTCTGAGCCATGAACGCATTCATGCTCCTCATATCACATATCCAGAGCCATGGGCCTGTTCACCATGCTCTATTCATATCCCGAGTCTACAACCGTAGCTGCACTCGAATCCTCACTATTTTAGGCTAGGAGAAACCTCGCATATTCAACAATATGCGCTCCGGGTTAACCTGTAGGAGAACCCATTTCACCATCACCAATTCCTGACGATGATGGATCTATGGCCAGGGCAACTACATGATATATTCCACTGTGATTAATTAGTATCTTTTATATGGATTGCAAGATTCAACCAAGTTGTATAACATGCAAGCTATAACAGGAAATAAACAACATAATGGTCAACATTATCATCCTGATCCATCACAAGGGTCCAACATTATATGTTATTACTTGGCCTCTTGCCAATCATCCAGATCCATCTCAAGGATCATCACATATCATGGAATTTCAATCCCTCATCATATATTGCCACTACCTCTCAAGGCTTCATCATCATCCTGGGATAGCAATCCCAAGTACTGTTAGCCAAACACATCACACATGCTATCTCATCATCAAGAGTAACTATCAAAGCAATGTTACTCATCATATATTCCTCATAGCCTTTACTTGGCTAATCATCACCTACATGGTTAGTGTATACAATAATCATAGGATTTAACAAACAGATCATGCTATCAATATAGGGTGACATTAATAACTATATACTTTATCAATCATGCCTCAACTTGTGATCATGAGCTTAGGTTTCATCATAAAGCAAACCATATTACATGCTTACCATTATCTCAGCTTTATACAGATAATCAAGATGATCACATACATGGGTAAAGACATATGTGTTACATAAACAAGCTTTACCATATCAATTACCATTTAGCATGTCGATTTCTATGAGGGAAGGACTCTCACTAAAAGCACCACAAACCCTCACCATAAGTGGTATCGGGCAGGATACCCTCATCTATAGGTGATATCAGACAACATAGAAACCAACCCTATTCGTGCACTTCAAAGGTAACAGGCACCGCATGCCATGCACGTCTGCAACGCTGTGTCCTGTGCAAAGATAATGACCAAGGGCCTGCCGTGCAGCTAGCTGTACCGGGCAACATGGTGTCGGGCTGGTGTGACGTGCACCCTGTCGTGCACTCACAAGGGGTTAGTGTGACACCCGTCACAACTACTAGAAACGCCTACCTCAAAGCACAACAGCCCCAAACTACATCTTAAGACATGTGTGTATCGGACCAGGTACTCCACAAGAGGTATCGTCTAGAGGTACAACTCAAACTGCTATCAAGGGACCTATCATGCAACTAACTAAACCATGACCTAACGGCCGTCACAAGGCAGAGTGGTGGTGTGACGCCCGTCACAGAGACCAGGAGTATTGTCCATCACAACCACCATGGCCTGTCGTCCAAGGTGTTAGATCAAGAGGGCTGTCGGGCAGCACCTCCCCAAGCTCATAACAACCAAGATGCAACTCCACCAGCTCGTCACTAACCTCAAGCACAAGGCACCAAACCCTAAAGTGTCAAGAAGATGGATCACGTCTCAACTTAAATGAGAGAGGGGTCTTGGACATCTCTTAACACCAAACGGCCAACACAAGGAACAACCCTAGAAAGGTTCACAACTACCACAAAGCTCACCCTTCAAGTCCAAGGTGAGAGGAGGGTGTTGCTCAAGCTACTAGATCACAAGCTCACCTCTCAACTTAAATGAGAGAGGAGTGTTGCTCATGATTCTAGAACTCAAGCTCACTCCTCAAGACCTAGGAGAGAAGAGAGTATTGCTCACCAAGAAACCCTAGAACATATGGTTCGACCAACAAGAATAACTAAGTAAGAGACAAAGCTAGCAACATATAAGAACATGAAAGGAGGTAGTATAGTTAGGGTTAGGAGTTATGCAACCCGTCTTAAGAAAGCTCCAAGGAAGAAGAAATCTCCAAGGCAGGATCGTCCACCAAGCTAGCTCCTCCAAGGGTGTCGTCCACCAATCTTGCAAAGGAGAAGGGTATCGTGCACCAAGGTAGAGGAGAAAACTAAGAAACTAAAGGATCCCTAGCAAGAGGAAAAGAACACATATATAGAAGGGGATGGAGGAGAAAACAAGGTAGAGCCAAGCAAGGTGTCTCCCACCTAGGGACACTTGTCCTAGTGCACGGGCCACCACTCTAGCAAGCCCTAAACACATGTCCAAGGTCATTGCTACATGCAAGAATCAAGCACCAAGTGTCCACTAGTGGTGACACAAATGAGGTCAAAGCTTGGTCAAAGGTCATGGGCGACACACTTGGGTGATACACCTCCAACATGGGCGATACACCCCTGGGCGACACAACCACTTCTTGCCCGACACAAGGCCCAAAGGAAACAAAAGCAAGGCACCACAAGGCCCAACAAACTCAACCAAGCCCAAAGGAACTCAAGCCATGAGCCCAAACCCTCCTCTCTACACTAGAGGAAGCAAGGAGAGAGAGGAACACCTCACAAGGTGACAAACTTGCCCACAAACCCTAGACTTAGGTTATTTGCAAGTAGCACCTCCAACTCTCAACAAGCACAACCAAACCCTAATCATCACTAAAGGTGATTAGCAAGCAACTAAGCATCAGGGTTAAGAAAATCAAACAAGCTAAACCCTAAACGGAGGTTAGGGTCCTTACAAACTAACCCTCTACAAAGGGATTTCATCCCCTAAATCCGAAGAGAAAAGCGAAGGATACTTCCTCCTCATCTCTTCCTCAAGCTCTCACGTGGCTTCCTCATCGCCACAATGATGCCAAAGAACCTTCACAAGAACTAGGTCCTTCCTCTTCAGCTTCTTAACCCTTCTGTCAAGGATCACCATAGGACCTTCCTCATAGGTCACATCTTCATCAAGCTCAACTTCAACTGGTTGTATCACTATTCCTGTGTCCGAATGACTTTTCTTCAGCATACTGACATGAAACACTGGATGTAACATGTACAACTCTGGAGGCAGCTCTAACTCGTAAGCTACTTTGCCAACACGTGCTAGGACTGGGTAAGGCCCCATATATCTAGGTGCTAGCTTACCCTTCCGGCCAAACCTTAGCACACCTTTCCACGGTGAGACTTTAAGGTACACTTTGTCTCCTACCTGGAACTCCAAGGGTCGTCGACGATTGTCTGCATAAGACTTCTGCCTGTCCTGTACCGCTTTCAACTGTTGCTGTATCACTTTGATCTTTTCTGTTGTCTATTGAACTAACTCAGGACCCAAAAGCTGATATTCACCAGACTCATACCAACACAAAGGAGATATGCACTTCCTTCCATACAAAGCCTCATAAGGAGCCATGTCAATGCTCTGCTGATAACTGTTGTTGTAGTAAAACTCTATCAAACTGAGATGTACATCCCAACTGCTTAGGAACTGTAGAACACAAGCTCGAAGGAGATCTTCCAAAGTATGAATAGTCCTTTCAGACTGTCCATCTGTCTGTGGGTGGAAAGTGGTACTAAACCTCAACTGCGTTCCCAACGCTTTGTGCAACTGCTCCCAGAAACGACTCGTGAACTGAGGGCCTCTGTCAGATACTATTGTCACTGGCACACCGTGAAAACATACTATCTCATCCACATAAACCCGAGCGAGCTTCTCGGTGGTATACATTGTCTTTACCAGTATGAAATGGGCAGACTTCGTCAATCTGTCTACTACGACCCAAATGGAATCATGATTCCTGGTTGTCCTGGTTAGACCAACTATGAAATCTATGGTTATATGATCCCATTTCCACTGCGGTATCGGCAAGGGTTGTGACGTACCTGCCGGCTTTTGATGCTCAGCCTTGACTTGTTGACATACCACACATCTAGCCATGAACTCACCTACATCTTTCTTCAAACCGGGCCACCAATACAAGTCCTTCAGACTATGATACATCTTGGTGACACTGGATGCATAGCATACATTGACGTGTGTGCTTCCTTGAGTACTAACTTCCTCAGATCCTCAGCATTGGGAACCACCAACCTATCACGATAGCAAACCAACCCATCTTCGGACTCATGGAACCCATCACGCTTTTTGCTTCCGAACTCTGATCTAATCAACTATACTGCATCATTCGTTTGCTGTGCATCTTTGATCTACTGTCTCAGCGTAGGCTTGACTTGCATATGTGCTAAAAGTCCAACTAACAAGGAAAATTCCATCTATACATTCATCTGCCGCAAGGAAACAAACATATCCCGTTTATGGCATACCAGGGAACTCAACTGTGCCTTCTTCTTCGTAGAAAGAGAAGAAGACTTTCGGTTAAGCGCATCAGCTACCACATTTGCCTTACCAGGATGATACTCGATGGTACAGTCGTAATCATTGATTAACTCCACCCATCGATGTTGTCACATGTTCAACTCATGTTGCGAAAAGATGTACTTCAGATTCTTATGATCCGTAAAGATCGGACACACTTCCCCATACAGATAATGTCTCCAAATCTTTAGTGCATGAACCACTGCTGCCAACTCCAAATCATGAGTAGGATAGTTCTCCTCATGTTTCTTAAGCTGTCGTGAAGCAAAAGAAACCACATGATCTTCCTGCATCAGCACACAACCTAAACCTTTCTTGGAAGCATCACAAAAAACAACATAGCCCTTTCCAGGCTCTGGCAGGATTAACACTGGAGTACTGGTCAGCTTCTCCTTCAAACTCTGGAAAGCTTGCTGACAACGATCATGACAGACAAAAGGTACATCCTTTCTAGTCAACTTTGTCATCGGCAACACAATCGCACTGAAGTCCTTGATAAACCTCCGGTAGTATCCTGCTAAACCAAGGAAACTACGAACTTTTGTCGGCGTCTTCGGCTGTTCCCAATCTGCAACGGACTCCACCTTCTTCAGATCTACTTTGACTCCTTCAGCAGATATCACATGACCCAAGAAAGTCACTTCTTCCAACCAGAACTCACACTTACTGAACTTGGCATACATTTGGTGTTGGCGAAGAAGAGTCAACGATTGTCGAAGATGTCGCTCATGATCTTGCCTATCTCGACTATAGATCAAGATGTCATCTATAAAGACTACAACAAACTGATCTAAGAATGGACGGAACACTCTGTTCATCAGGTCCATGAAAGTAGCAGGTGCATTGTGACAAAGTGGGTTTTTCTGGCTTAATTCTAAGGACGGAATTTCTTTTAAGGTGTGTAGGATGTGATGGAGTGGACTTTCAGAGTCCTTTAAGGTCCACTGGCATAAGTAAAGTCATGTATGTGGAGTATTTTGAGAGTTCCAAGCTTTTTAGTAAAATTTGAAGGTTGATTGAGGTTAATATCATGATTAAGATCCCTAGTTCTTTGCCTTTTTGAGGATTTGATTGGATAGAAATGTAGTTTGGATGCTGACAAAGCAATGGTCAAATCTCATGGTATATCGATGTTGCGACAAGGGATACCATGTTGTATTATATGATTAAGTTAACTAATGTATGGTTAATATCGTGAATAAGATTTAGTATGCTTTAACTTAGGTATAGAAATCAGTTACATGCCACACATCACACGGAAGTGGGTGACGTTGCCTTACATAACAAATCCTTTGGACGTGGGTATAGCCTTGAGATGGAGGTGTCACATATCTAGCATCTTGTAACCCTTGGATGAGAGCAACGAACTGATCTCCTCCCTTTGAACCGTAGTGAGATCATGGAGCAGGGAATGAGCACCTTCCACACATCCACGATTACTGATTGTGTGATGGAAGAAGTGAAAGATGAGGCAGTTGCATCTAGTATCGTGGGGAGACAGTCTACGACCCCTCAGTCATGTAATACGAAACCAAGAGCAATGAGTGTGAGGACTCTCCCTCTCTCCTTTGTCTCTCCCTAGAAAGCTGTAGGTGTAAACGAGCTTCAACATACTGGCGGTGACGATCACGCATAAGGCCGACACACACCCAGAAGAAGTGGCAGCGGCTGCTATTGTGGAGAACAAAGAAGATGAGAGTGGTCTTCGACATCTAAGAGGAGGAGGTTCTAGCAGCCGACCGCAAGCCAGGGAGAAGAGCAACGGTGAGCTCGAGGAGTCAGCAGTTGCACACCAGAGAGGAGGACCACCCGACGGCGCCCACACAGATTATGCACGTAGGCTACCGGAGGCTGGAACCTCACTGCGGCGGCTTTGTCCAGGAAAACACAACCCACACACACAGGTGTCCAGGCCTGGTGATGGACAACGACAGCCAGAATTGTGGCCCACGCTTGACCAGATGAGATGCAGGCTTGGCGGCATGTAGATAGAGGGAGGAGCTAGGGTGGCGACGTTGAGGATAGATGCATGAAGGCGAGGAGCGGAGGCAAGTTGCCTCTTTGCTCTGCCGCAGCTGAGCATGGCGGCGGCACCCTCACGGAGGTTGAGCTCTACAACCAAGATCCCGGTGGTGGAGGCTCTGCTATGGGCCTCATGCAAGAAATGGACCACGAACGCAGGCGGCGGCGACGCTCACGACTGGGAAACCTGACTTGAGTCGGGGACTCAGCGAGTGTGAGCAAACGGGAGTATAACCCTATGGCGGCGGCATGAGAGCAGAGGATGCTGCAGGCTTTGTGCGAGTTCGTGAGAATGAGAATGGAGACTTGGAGGTGGCAGATCATTGTCGGGCTAGGGCCTCACGGCGGCAAGTGCTTGCAGCGCAGACGAGAGTCCGCGTTAGTGAGAAGGAAAGAACGTGAGGAAGAGAGGCTAAACAGACCTGGTTTAGGCCCCAGATGGGCTGGCTCAAAAGAACCAACTGAATCCAGCAAATCGTGGCTTAGCGCGAGGCAGGAGCTGGAGGCAATGTCCTTGGTGGACACATGGCAGCACACCATTGGCCGGATGAGGTAAAATCTCAAGATCCTGCGAAATTCCTAGTAATTACCTCAATAATCAGAAAAATAAGTATAACATACCAAAATGTTCAGAAAAATGCGTAGATCAATATGGAAGCACAATATAAGTCTTTTGATGCACTAATCATAGTGATATCATGCCAGATGTATTATACTTGTTTTATGGATAATAAATATCAAATGATGTCCTAAAATTATGATAAAATGTCAATAGATCTATATTCATGTTGATAATGCATATGATGTCAGATATGGTCATGTTAATGCACGAAAGCATATAATTTGATTAATATGGCTAATTAGGGATTATAACACTAAAGATAATGCAATTAATGCATGCATGCTCCATAAATGATGAAAATTACAGAATACCCTCATATAAGTAGTTATAAGATGATATGTAACTCTGACATCAGTTTTATATATGGAACTAATGGTAATATGATAATGACTCTTCATGTGATATAAAACCCTAATATGCTAAAGGAATATGATTTAGGGTTAATATGTACAAGTAATCATATGTAATCAAATAATCAGATTATTGATCATAATGTGAAATACAACATCAGTAACATCAATCCTAGATAACAAGAAAAGATATGCAAATAATGATGCACATATCCTAATGACTAAGAAAGACCCTAATATGGACCTAACTAGGGTTGAGATGATGAGAACCTGATGATAGTATGTGGTCTTGTCTTAATCAGGGTTGACCAAGATATAGTTGACGTCAGAAGTATATGTGGTGATTAGATTATCTCTTTGGAAGGTACACCATTACCTCTTACTTGGCTTATTATACAATATGCTTGTGTTATATGCATAGTAAAATACTTGGCATATGGTATTGGATGAAATGATTGTTCTTGTATGATACGTTGGTTGGTTTTCTATACTTACTGCTATGAGTACATCAAACATAATATCTCTGTTCCATTATATGAAAGCACCAACTCTTTGGCAGTGTGCTTGGAAGTGACCGAACTCTTTGGTAGTGGTCACATTCCACATATGGAAGCACCAACTCTTTGGTAGTGTGCTTGGACCCAACTCTTTGGTAGTGGCCACCGTGTGCATATGATCCAACTCTTTGGTAGTGATCATAAAGGCCTTGAGATACAATGGAAAATAAGCTTAAAATATGTGTTCTCTTTTGTTAATGAATATCTTTGCGCAAGTATACGCTTTTCCTTATATTCTTTTGTTACTGCCAAGTATATTAGTTTTATCTTATTGCCAAGATATGATGAGAGGTATATATAAAGACACGTAGGCGTACTCAGTACAATATTCATGAAATATTGTGCTGACATGTACCGCATGTAATCTTTTGTTTAGGTTGTGGTTTCGCTCTTGAAGATCCCAGGATAGTTGAGAGTTGTGTGGCGAGCTGATGTACAGGTGGACCTATTGTCTTAAGATCCTGTTGTTTAGATGTAGTACATGTATATGTTTAAGTTTGTTGTTCAATATGTAATATCAAATGTTGTAACAATTCATGTTGTAATTATATGTTGAATGGTGAACAGGTGTTGTGGTTTTATTATTGTTCATGTACATGTGCTACTGATGTATGTTCCTTCTGACTCCTTTGAGTTTCTTATTCTTAGCCTAGTGTGGGATGCTTAAATTGGGATTCTCGTTGAGGTGAGGGTTTCATTTTGGACGTCACACATCAGATTAAGTTTTAGAAAATTCGGGGACGTCACAGGTGGTATCAGAGCATGAACAATAGCAAAACCTGACATTTTCTCATTATGCAACGCAAAACTAAAGAACCTTGAATGTAATAATCTTTTAGGGTTAGATTAGTCATCTTTTAGAGACTAGATCTGACCTAGCCTCTAGGTTAGCACCTAGATGTATGAGAACAAGGTCTAGACTAGTGCTTGTTGAGTAGCAAGTCCTTAGATGTCGTTCTTTCCTTGTGGTGCAGCGGTATGGGACGTTGCACTATTTGGAAATGATGTGCATCACGGGAAGAGAAACCCTAGACATATTGTGCATGTTGTCTAGAGTAGCTACACTAGTCTACCCCTTGTTCTCACCCTTTTCACTAGTTTTCATGACACTGGACTCTCTATTATATGTGGGACACTCGTTTCAGGATTTGGTTTTTGATTCCAAACAGATCGAACCTCGATAGTTTTCCCTGACGCTTGTTTTATCGGAGAAAAACTATATAATATTTTATTATATATATGTATTACAAAAATGTGTCCCCACACATGTACGAGTAGGAGGTGGTCATGCAACCTAAGTGAAAGTGAATGACATCAGTCTAGAAGAGAGAGTAGTTCTAGATTAGATGTCTAGAGCCTTGTTAGATTATATGATAGATGGAATAGATGAAATAAGTTTTGATGTTATGATGTAAGTCTTATATAGATGATATAAGATGGTTATGATGATCTATGTTTGTCTTTAAGGACGTAAGTTCAGTTTTGAGGATTTGAGATAAGTTTTGATGATGCAAGAAAATAGGCTTTTATGAGATAAGATATGTTAAGCTAAGACAAGGTTGTGAGTCAGCAAGAGCCTCAATCTCTTTTACGAAGGAGGACCTCTAGTGTTAGGACCAGTTTTAGGGTTAGCTCAAGAGAGAGCGAGACCCATAGGGAGAAGGTCAGAGAACCTAGACTCCACGATATGAGAAATATGAGATATGTGATATGATATGTCCTAAACTAGACTACTCATGAGTGATTGAGTTGAGTTGCTTTCTGTATGATTCCTATAGTTTGTTGAACCCTAGATGTCCTTGGGAGGACCAAACCCTAGAGACAAAGAGAGGCCGGTTATATGAACATGTGAACATGAATATGAGTGCCTACCATCTGGGTGAGGGAGAGAGAGCCCAAGACCCTGGAGGAGGTAGCTATGTCAGTTTCTGTTAAGCCTCATGCTCGGGTTGGTGGTTTCCCACATAGGAATCTAGTGGTGTATATAAGAGAGCTATGGGTAAGATGTTTCATGGGTAGAGACCTATGAAGAGTATGTTGTAGTATGTTTTGGTTTGTGCTTATGTGGCTAGATCTTGTAAAGCTATCCGCTAGTGCCAATGAGGTAATCTAAGAACCCTAGACTAAGAGAGAGAAGATAAAGTTTGTATATGAGATACTCACACAGTTGAGTTAGCTCAGAGAGACTGAGCATGACACTACCCTCGTGGTATGGGTTAGAGGAACCTCTTTTGGCATAGATAAAGTTTTGATATCTATTTTGATTAGCCACTCACGTAAGTTGTTTAGCATAACCATGGTAAAATATATGTAAGATGTGATCTAATTTCGAGATGTGATATATAGACATGATATGATGAAAACCTAGAGATGGTTTAATTGATATCAATGCATAAATGGTTAACCATATACATGAATAACGATGATAATGTGATATTGTTGGTTAATCTTGTGATGAATTCATTAGTAAATGTTACAATTTATTATGAGTGATGAAAAAAAAAATTTCTTGTCAATGAAACATGTTACATGAGGTAATCTTAGTGCTTAATAAAGATGAAAAATATAGTTTGACAATTAGCACAACATAATGTTTATGACCTTGATGTATGAGTTAATCTTAGTTAACTCCTTTAGAATATGGAATATGATGTGAGAACCCTAATGCATGGGTAAAGGTAAGAATGCAACCCTAACGTATGAAATACGTCATGATATAATCTGAGTTTCTAAAACCTTATTTCAATCCCGATGGAGTGTTTGTGCACCAAGATGGTTGTAAACCCCCCTAATAGTGCTTTGGATACATGGTTCAAGGTAACCTTTGCAGATATGATACACATAGAATAGTGCCCACATGTGGATGAAGACATGGTAGTTCTCCTTGGCGTACGAGTATGGTTGTCTTTCGAGGATGAAAGTTCTTTTAAGATGTATATGATGTGACAAAATGGGTTTTTCTGGCTTAATTCCGAGGATGGAATTTCTTTTAAGGTGTGTAGGATGTGATGGAGTGGACTTTCAGAGTCCTTTAAGGTCCACTGGCATAAGTAAAGTCATGTATGTGGAGTATTTTGAGAGTTCCAAGCTTTTTAGTAAAATTTGAAGGTTGATTGAGGTTAATATCATGATTAAGATCCCTAGTTCTTTGCCTTTTTGAGGATTTGATTGGATAGAAATGTAGTTTGGATGCTGACAAAGCAATGGTCAAATCTCATGGTATATTGATGTTGCTACAAGGGATACCATGTTGCATTATATGATTAAGTTAATCAATGTATGGTTAATATCGTGAATACGCTTTAGTATGCTTTAACTTAGGTGTAGAAATCGGTTACATGCCACACATCAAACGGAAGTGGGTGATGTTGCCTTACATAACAGATCCTTTGGACGTGGGCATAGCCTTGAGATGGAGGTGCCACATATCTAGCATCTTGTAACCCTTGGATGAGAGCAACGAACTGATCTCCTCCCTTTGAACCGTAGTGAGATCGTGGAGCAGGGAATGAGCACCTTCCACACATCCACGATTACTGATCGTGTGATGGAAGAAGTGAAAGACGAGGCAGTTGCATCTAGTATCGCGGGGAGACAGTCTACGACCCCCCAGTCATGTAATACGAAACCAAGAGCAACGAGTGTGAGGACTCTCTCTCTCCTTTGTCTCTCCACGGAAAGCTTTAGGCGTAGACGAGCTTCAACATACTGGTAGTGACGATCACGCATAAGGCCGACACACACCCAGAAGAAGTGGTAGCGGCTGCTATTGTGGAGAACAAAGAAGATGAGAGTGGTCTTCGACATCTAAGAGGAGGAGGTTCTGGCAGCCGACTGCAAGCCAGGGAGAAGAGCAACGGTGAGCTCGAGGAGTCGGCAGTCGCACACCAGAGAGCAGGACCACCCGGCAGTGCCCAACAGATTATGCACGTAGGCTACCAGAGGCTAGAACCTCACTGCGGCGGCTTCGTGCAGGCAAACACAACCCACGCACGCAGGTGTCTAGGCCTGGTGATGGACAACGGTAGCCAGAATTGTGGCCCACATTGGACCAGATGAGATGCAGGCTTGGCGGCGTGCAGATAGAGGGAGGAGCTAGGATGGCGACGTCGAGGATAGATGCATGAAGGCGAGGAGCGGAGGCAAGTTGCCTCTTTGCTCTGCCGCAGCTGAGCATGGCGGCGGAACCCTCACGGAGGTTGAGCTCCACAACCAAGATCCCGGTGGTGGAGGCTCTGCTATGGGCCTCATGCAAGAACTGGACCACGAACGCAGGCGGCGACGGCGGCGCTCACAAGCGGGAAACCTGACTTGCGTCGGGGACTCAGCGAGTGTGAGCAAACGGGAGTATAACCCTATGGCGGCGGCATGAGAGCAGAGGATGCTGTAGGCTTCGTGCGAGTTCATGAGAATGAGAATGGAGACTTGGAGGTGGCAGATCATTGTCGGGCTAGGGCCTCACGGTGGCAAGTGCTTGCAGCGCAGACGGGAGTCCGCGTTAGTGAGAAAGAAAGAACGTGAGGAAGAGAGGCTAAACAGACCTGGTTCAGGCCCCAGACCGGCTGGCTCAAATGAACCAACCGAATCCAGCAAACCATGGCTTAGCGCGAGACAGGAGATGGAGGCAATGTCCTTGGTGGACACATGGCAGCACGCCATTGGCCGGATGAGGTAAAATCTCAAGATCCTACGAAATTCCTAGTAATTACCTCAATAATCAGAAAAATAAGTATAACATACCAAAATGCTCAGAAAAATACGTAGAACAAGATGGAAGCACAATATTAGTCTTTTGATGCACTAATCATAGTGATATCATGCCAGATGTATTATACTTATTTTATGGATAATAAATATCAAATGATGTCCTAAAATTATGATAAAATGTCATTAGATCTATATTCATGTTGATAATGCATATGATGCCAGATATGGTCATGTTAATGCACGAAAGCATATAATTTGATTAATATGGCTAATTAGGGCTTATAACACTAAAGATAATGCAATTAATGCATGCATGCTCCATAAATGATGAAAATTACAGAATACCCTCATATAAGTAATTATTAGATGATATGTAACTCTGAGATCAGTTTTATATATGGAACTAATGGTAATATGATAATGACTCTTCATGTGATATAAAACCCTAATATGCTAAAGGAATATGATCTAGGGTTAATATGTACAAGTAATCATATGTAATCAAATAATCCGATTATTGATCATAATCTGAAATACAACATCAGTAACATCAATCCTAGATAACAAGAAAAGATATGCAAGTAATGATGCACATATCCTAATGACTAAGAAAGACCCTAATATGGACCAAACTAGGGTTGAGATGATGAGAACCTGATGATAGTATGTGGTCTTGTCTTAATCAGGGTTGACCAAGATATAGTTGACGTCAGAAGTATATGTGGTGATTAGATTATCTCTTTGGAAGGTACGCCATTACCTCTTACTTGGCTTATTATACAATATGCTTGTGTTATATGCATAGTAAAATACTTGGCATATGGTATTGGATGAAATGATTGTTCTTGTATGATACATTGGTTGGTTTTCTATACTTACTTCTATGAGTACATCAAACATAATATCTCTGTTCCATTATATGAAAGCACCAACTCTTTGGCAGTGTGCTTGGAAGTGACCGAACTCTTTGGTAGTGGTCACATTGCACATATGGAAGCACCAACTCTTTGGTAGTGTGCTTGGACCCAACTCTTTGGTAGTGGTCACCGTGTGCATATGATCCAACTCTTTGGTAGTGATCATAAAGGCCTTGAAATATAATGGAAAATAAGCTTAAAATATGTGTTCTCTTTTGTTAATGAATATCTTTGCGCAAGTATACGCTTTTCCTTATATTCTTCTGTTACTGCCAAGTATATTAGTTTTATATTATTGCCAAGATATGATGAGAGGTATATAAAAAGACACGTAGGCGTACTCAGTACAATATTCATGAAATATTGTGCTGACGTGTACCGCATGTAATCTTTTGTTTAGGTTGTGGTTCTTCTCTTGAAGATCCCAGGATAGTTGAGAGTTGTGTGGCGAGCTGATGTATAGGTGGACCTGTTGTCTTAAGGTCCTATTGTTTAGATGTAGTACATGTATATGTTTAAGTTTGCTGTTCAATATGTAATATCAAATGTTGTAACAATTCATGTTGTAATTATATGTTGAATGGTGAACAGGTGTTGTGGTTTTATTATTGTTCATGTACATGTGCTACTGATGTATGTTCCTTCTGACTCCCTTGAGTTTCTTCTTCTTAGCCTAGTGTGGGATGTTTAAATTGGGATTCTCGCTGAGGTGAGGGTTTCAATTTGGACGTCGCACATCAGATTAAGTTTTAGAAAATCCGGGGACGTCACATGCATTGGCTACCCCAAACGGCATAACCACAAACTCGAAGTGACCATACCTCATCCTAAAAGCTGACTTGGGTATGTCATCCGCCTTAATCCTCCGCTAATGATATCCAAACTGTAGATCGATCTTCAAAAACACTGTAGCACCACACAACTGATCGAACATATCATCTATCCTTGGTAACGGGTACTTGTTCTTTATCGTGACTTTGGTCAACTGTCGGTAATCTATACACAACCGCATCGATCCATCCTTCTTCTTGACGAACAACACGGGAGCACCCCAAGGCGACATACTTGGTCGGATGAAACCTTTCTGCAACAACTCTTGCAACTACTTCTTAAGCTCTGCCATCTCTACTGGAGCCATCCTATACGGTGTTTGTGCAACTGGTTGTGTTCCTGGAACCAGATTGATCTCAAAATCAATCTTTCAGGGTGGAGGAACACCAGGGAACTCATCAAGAAACACATCGGCAAACTCTCAGACAACTAACATCTCTTCAAGACTAGGACCTTTCACCTTGGTAGCTACAACGGTATCCACAAAGTGAGCTAAGAACGCCTCACATCCTTTCCGTAGCAACCTCTCTACTACCAAAGATGATACTAGACATGTCGGAAGAATCTTCCTATCTCCCTGGAAGATCCACTTCTCTCCCGCATCATCAAACAGAGCCTGCTTGGAGTCACAGTCCAAAACAACCTTATACTTCTCTAGGGTATCCATCCCAAAGATAACATTGAAACCATGCATATCAAGTGGTATAAGATCCACTTGGATGCGGTGTCCCAAAAAAGACAAGACACAAGATGGACACTCTTCTCGAAGCATCGAGGGACCATCAAGAGGGGTTTCTAACAACAAGCTATCCTTCTTACAACTAACAGGTAAACGACAGTTTTCAAGCATACTATAGGCGATAAAAGAGTGTGTAGCACCCGGGTCAACCAGAACAGATATAAAGCAAGAAGAAGACATATCAGAATGAAATAACTCCATCTGACCTATCACCACTCGCGGGTTGACTATCACCTCCAGCTGATTCATAGCGTAGAATTGAGCTGTTGCTTGCTGTCTACGTCCTTTGCTTCCTTGAGCAGACGATCCAGCTTGCGACGCTTGATCGCGTCCTCACCCTCTGCTACTACTAGGATGTTGTCTATCTGATCCTTGTTGATTCTGTCTTGGCTACTGCGTCACTTCAACGTCTCTATTTGGGCAATGTAACTTGAGATGCCCGGTCTGACCACAAAGATAGCATGCCCTATCTTCAAACCGTGGCCTAGATGGCCCTGTCACTGCCACTGAAGTTGTACTATGTGCCTTATATGGCAAAGAAACATAACCTCTTCACTTACTCGGAGACCACTGTGAAGGTACACTGGAACCTCTCATCACAAAAGGTGTTGAAACCCTTGGCTTCTTGAAGCCACCAAACCTCTATCCATGAAACTGAGCAGGCCTTTTGTGTGACATGGATTCTCTTTTCTCCCTTACTGACCTTTCAATCCTCCGGACGGATTCCACAAACGTAGCAAACCACTCTCTGTTCTCCAATGCAAAAATAGGTGTTGTCAACTCGGCACTCAGACCTTTCTCAAAGAGTCTGATCCGCTCTTCATCTGTTGCTTCCATGTGAGGACAAAACCTCAACAGATCCATGAACTTGGCTTCATACTCGGTGATGTTCATCATTCCTTGTCGCATGTTTTCAAATTGACTGATCTTCTCATCCAGATACGTCTTTAGAAAGTATCTGCTGACGAACTCACGCCGAAAAACCTCCCAACTGATCACCTCACCAGGTCACTTCTCTTCCTCGATGGTCCACCAGTGACCAGCACTACCTTTCAGAAGGTAGACAACGTGCTTTACTTTGTCTGCTTCGGAGATGTTGAGGATCCGGAAAGCCTTCTCAAGACTTTTCAGCCACAGATCTACATCCGCTGGATCATCCATTCCAGCATAATCTGAAGCTCTGACTCGGCGAAGCCGCTCAAAGGTCTTCCCAATACCCGATGCTTCTCCATGGGGAGCCTGTGCTCTCGGAGGAGGCACTGGCAATCGCTCAACCATGAGATTCATCGTAGCCATCATCTGCCCCATAAGATGTTGATAGCAGGGTGTTCAAGAATGGCTGGGTCAGGTTGGGGGACCTCAGGCACCCGATCTCCATGTGCCTGTCCTTCAGCTCCATCAATTGATGCATCATCACTGTTCTCAGCAGCATGTTCTTCATGGTTTCCAGACATCTTGACTTTTCTTCTGCTGAGGGCAGAAGATGATCGTAAGAAAATCTGGACAACTCACAAGAATAGACTGAACCTAGTCCTAAATCCCTATAGACTCAGTGAACCTAGAGCTCTGATATCAAAACATGTGGCAACACATCCCACTATCACACAGATAGCGAGGTGTTATGCGAAAACGTGCGGAAAACACCATAACCACATATTATCAAAAACATGGGTTAATTAAAACCGATTGCGGAAAATGGATAAATTGTGATACTATTACATTCCAGTCCTCGTCCTACAGAAAAACATGTCATATAAACATATACAAGCCTTGATACGTGTCCATAGCTTCGACGGTCGGATGTCAAGCCATCACATGAGTTCATCTCCGGTCATGCATTATATATATAAAGGCCCTCATCCGGCCAGTAGTAGGATATACAAAGGACCAACAGCCATACATCGTGAAACAACATCAAAACGCTCCCAAGGACTTGAGAGTACAGGGATGACTCTAGACTCTACTACAAAATGCAAAAACAGCAACATATCCATCTCTTGCCTTCTACTTGTAACATCCCTGACCTGGGCTATAAGTTAACCCTAGGTGTTTTACCTAAATCATGTAATTAAGATACTTGTGATTAACTTCTGGCATGTAATTAAGTTCCTAAGGAACATACATTTCATTTCTGTCCTTTTAAAACAATGATTGTGGTATTATTTTGTTATGCATGGACCTATGTGCAAATTACCCAATTAGAAGGGTTAACTTGCAATATTAACATGATATGATGTTCCTTTGATGATGGGCCATCATATGAATGAATATGATGAGGTATGATGGATTCTCCAAGCTTGGGCACCAAGAAGCAGCTTGTGGAGTAGTCCTTGTGCTTAAAAACTCTGAGTTTGGTGTAAAAGTGCAATTTACCCAAAATATGGAGTGCAACCTGTAAAATATACCTTCTAGCATGTCTTTTCTGACTCTTGACATCATTTAGAGAAGAAATGATGAGAGGAGCGCTTCAATTAAATAATTGGATAAGAAGGATGACCTTTGTAGTGAAAACACCTAGTATGAGTAGGGAGACCCTTCATATATGTACCTTAGTATGCATGCTGGTTTTCTCTACCCTTAGATCTTGAGTTTTGATGAGCTTTGCATAAGATTATCATACCTGGACGTGCCTTAGAAAGAAGAAGGGACTTAGATGAGAAATCTATGTTTTAGAGGTCCTTATGGTAGAAAACAACCTAAGGTATATAAGCCTAGTTCCTTGTAAAACAACCAAATGTATTCCCTTCACTTCCTCACTTCTCATCTTTCTCAACTGACCAAGGCAAAGCTCTAGAGCTTAGGGAAACGACCAACCTGTCCTAAGGTAAGAGAGCACCATCTTCTAGCTTGGATTCATGGAGGAAATCCTTGTATAAGGTTGGTTTCATGGTTAATTCACTTAGGTTTCTTGTTCTAGCCGATCATCTCCATCTTTTCCTTGGAGAATCACCTTTGGCCAACCTATGGAGCTCAAGACGCCATTAAAAGGCTTGAATCTTGGAAGCTTGGAGCTCTAGGAACAACGTTTGAGGCGGGTTTTATAACTCTAAACCTTGCTTTGTTATGCATACTTTGATTCTTGCAAATAATAGTTAGTTCTTCTTCTTCCCCATCTTTCTTTGCACTCTTGCAAGCTTTTTCGTAAAGAACAAACCTTGGTTTCAAGGTTGAAGACAAAGGGAGTTAATACCTATGTTTGTCCTTATCCAAATTTATTAAACGATCTTGGACCAATAGGTCTAAACGGTTCACACTCGTTTAAGCTCAAGTGGGTTCACACTCGTTTAAGCTCAAGTGGGTTCACAATCGTTTGAAATCAAGTGGGTTCACACTCGTTTAAGCCCAAACAGGTTCACACTCGTTTAGGCTTAAATGGGTCCACACTCGTTTAAGGTCAAATGGGTTCACACTCGTTTAGGCTCAAACGGGTTCACACCCGTTTAAGCTCAAACGGGTTCACACCCGTTTAAGGTCAAATGGGTTCACACCCGTTTAAGGTCAAATGGGTTCACACTCGTTTAAGGTCAAGTGGGTCCACACTCATTTAAGGCTCAAATGGGTTCAAGGTCGTTTGATATTAAATGAGTTCAAGGTCATTTAAAACCTAAATGGGTTGAAGGTTGAAGGTTAATCCCTAAACCAATTGCAGATTTTCAAGGTTGTTTATACTTAATCACTTGAAGGTGTAAATGATTCAATGATGATCTAATCTAAACTCTAATGGTAACTTAAGACATTAAGGGACTAAATGACTAATGAATTGACCCATGATGATCAATGGGTAAATTACCAAAATGCCCTTGAGGGGTTAATTTGAGTGATACCTTGTTCTAATCAAACCCTAATCACTTAATAGTGATGATTTGGTTTATGTTAATCAATGAGGACTTAAACCAACCCTATCTAGAGTGATATAATCACCATCTATTAGTAAGGAGAGAGAGAAAGTACCATTTATGGTTAAAACTCAAATAAAGTACCTTCAATGTATATGAATATGCAGGATTAGGGCATGATCCGCTTATGAGAGATCATGAAAATCCTAATTAAGATAATTGATGAGTCTTACCTAATTTGAAAGCATCAATGATGATGTTTCTCATTCATGATGATACTATGAGCTCATTTCACTATGATAGTAAACCCTGGTTTTAGGGTAATCATGAGTAATGTGAATAGTAAACCCTAGTTTTAGGGTAATCATGAGTAATGTGAATAGTAAACCCTAGTTTTAGGGTAATCATGAGTAATGTGAATAGTAAACCCTAGTTTTAGGGTAATCATGAGTAATGTCAATAGTAAACCCTAGTTTTAGGGTAATCATGTGTAATGTGAATAGTAAACCCTAGTTCATGGTAATATGTTGAAATGAACAATAAACTCTAAACTCATGATTTTCCTTTAAGCATGAATTGTATAATCAAAATATGAGATGAGGAACCATTATTCCTAATCATAATGAAAGGGTTGAATAACCCTAAATGATATAAACAAGGGAATCTTACCCTTTGTAAGGACATAAAAGTATAACCTTGAATTGAAAGGTTAATTCTGTCTTATTGACTACTAATCTGACTATGAATTGTCGATTATTATCAATTGATTTAATCATGCAGATTCTTATAAGAGAATAATCATATCCAGGTAAGGATCATGACATCATATCCATTGAAAGTATGTCAATAGCTTATGAACCGAAATAACTATGTTGCCTAGATGCAAGTGGCATCATATGAAACTGATATGCCTTGAGGGCCATGAATGACATCAAGGTCATGCTAATAGATGACTTGATGCTGACATGTCACTTGATAGCAAGTGTTATGATGATATAAGGGTGTAAGTAACCATGTTCCTGAATCATAGTGATAAGATGATTAAGACTTGATATCCATCTGATAACTGATATGAGTAATACCTGTTACATTTAGTATTCTTCTGTTATAGCCATGTTTAGTACTTGAATGTTTGGAAACATGTATGATGCTAAAAGAATAATGAAATGTACCTAATAACCAAGTATAATCATATCATGTAGAGCCCTGATCATAGATCCATCATTGTCAGGAGTTAAATGATGGTGAAATAGGTTTTCTTAAGAGAACTCCTGGATCACATACTTTTGAGTATGTGGGGAATATGGATGTGAATACCCTTACATCGTAGTATAGAAGTTGATGTGGATATATCTTAATCCATCAACCCATCACTATGTGTTTATGCCGGGGTGATGTAACACTATTCTCCCGAGGAAATCTTTTATACCACATTGATGAGAGATAAACATGAAATCTTTCGATAGTGAAGAGAGTGCAGAATGCCACTGTGACTCTAATAGTGAAGTACCAGAATACCCTGGTGAGCTATAATAGCAGAGACACTAGATGTCCTGCATGTTTATCCTCATTCTGACTGAGGTAGTTGAAGGTCATGAGAATCCTGCTCTTTTGATGACCTAGTATGATACCGATGCGACTTACTAGTGATCGGTTGGAGCATGAGCGGTATACCTCATCTCCGCAGGGCATAATGATGTTTGTAAAACATAGTCAACCGCATAGCATATTTGCTTAGGTTGAACTACGAAGAACATTGATTGTTATTACATCGCTTGCATTTAATATCCTGTTCAAGTATTAGTATACATGTTCTTCATATTCCTTATTAAAGGTGAGTAATTGTTATCAAGCCTGCTGTGAGTAATCTAAGTTACCTGCTCATGATATTCCTTTGATAGCTTTTAACAAAGTTTCTGGCGGAGAGTTATAACTCTCGCTGGGACAATTATTTGAAATTGTCTCACCCCATAGATTTCTACCTTTAGGTGAACGTCAAGGTCGAAGGAATCGATCTGCAGGCGGACAGCAGCAGCAGCAGCAAAACCAGGAGCAGTAGTGATTTCAGGTGGAAACACTGTGCTGTCTAGTCTTGTAGTCAGAATAGTCTTATGTCATCTCTGTACACTCAGGTCCTAGGAGTTTGTTGATCTGAGAATTTTTAAGTCTTGAGATTTTGTATCATGATGTATATAATCACTCGAGAAGTGATTTATCAGAGATGTAAACAGTTCATCTTACTTTTATAAAAGGAGTTTCAGGTTTTTGAGATGTCGTTTTCGAAAAGTTTTAATTTCTTGTGATTTTTCGTATTCCGCTATTAATCGAATCGCTTCCGCTATGTTTATCTTGTGTTTTGGAGATCAGAGCCCACAATTAGTGGTATCAGAGCTCTAGGTTTGCTGAGTCTACAGAGACATAGGACTTAGAATGTCGAGTTTATCCTTAGTACTTCTTTCTTATCTAATAGAGTCTTCTGCTCCTCAGGAGAAGAAGATAATTAAGGATGTCTGGACCACAGGAGGAGTACGAGGCAGAAAGTAGTGTTGCTGCACCTCGAGAAGGTGCAAGGAACCTAGAAATAGAGGAACCTAGAAGTTTGACCCAGCTGACATGGGAAACCCAGCTGTTCAAACTATGTTCGGGCAGTTTATGACTGCCATGACACACATCACCGACAGGATGCCCATGCCTACACCTAGGGCACATGTCCAGTCTGAGGGTCAAGGTATCGGTAAGACGTTCGAGCGACTTCGTCGTGTCGGAGAAATCGAGTACTTTGGAACAGCTGATCCTGCAGATGCCGATCTGTGGTTAACCGAGTTAGAGAAAGCTTTTAGAATCTTGAACATCCCAGAAGCTGAGAAGTTTAGACATGATGTCTATCTTCTCAAAGGAAGTGTTGGTCACTGGTGGACCATGGAAGAGAAGAAGAGGCCTGGAGTGGAGATCTCGTGGGAAGATCTTTGTCGGGGATTTGTCAACAGATACTTTCCAAAGACATTCCTGGATGAGAAGATCTCTCAGTTTGAGAGATTAAGACAAGGCATGATGAACATTAGCGAGTACGAGGCTAAGTTCATGGAGTTGTTGCGATTCTGTCCGCATATGGCTACCACAGAGGAAGAAAGGATTAGGAGGTTTGAGAAGGGTTTGAATGCCGACATGACTACTCCCGTGTCTGCCCTAGAAAACCGGGAGAGATTCTCCACCATCGTTGAGTCAGTCCGAAGGATAGAGAGATCTGTAATCGAGAAAAGGCAAACCCAAAAGAGATATCCACAATTCCAGGGATCTTCATCTAGAGACTTTAAGAATCCTAGATTCTCTATACCTACACCTCCACCACCCAGATCTAGTGCTCAGACACAATGGACACCAAGTAGAGACAGGGGACGAAGCCTACCACTACAAGAGACTCGCAGTTCAGCATCAATGTCAGTCATAGGACCACTAAGACCACAACAACTGGAAAGAAGCTGTTATAACTGTGGGAGGTGGGACATCTGATGAAGGACTGTAGGTCTAGGCCTGTCAGTGTGACACAGCCTCAGAGGCAGAATCAACAGGGATCACAGAGAAGGTAGTCTCAAGGAACAGTTAGAGGACGTGGGCAAGTGTCTCAAGCTGCATCGTCAGCACCAACTCAATACCAGGTGATAGCGAGGGTCTATGCTATGAATCCACCAGAAGCAGTGGTCAATCCACAGGTTGTGGCAGGTCAGATGGAACTTTTATATTTTGATATGTCTAAATCCTGTGTTATATCTGTTTTGATTGACCTGGGTGCTACACACTCTTTTATCACTCGAAGAGTGATTCGTAACTGTAATATGACAGTTAGTCATAGGGCAGATAGCTTGTTGCTTGAGACTCCGTTGAGAGGTTTTGCTGTTTTGCAAGAGGTATGCTCTCCCTGCATCCTCTTCTTTTCTGATAATCGCATTCAAGTGGATCTTATACCACTTGATATGCAAGGATTTGACATAATCTTTGGAATGGATACCTTAGAAAGGTATAGAGTTGTCCTTGATTGTGAATCCAAGCAGGTTGTGTTTGCTGATCAGAGCAACACATGGATCTTTCAAGGAGAGAGAAAGATTCTACCCACCTGTCTTGTGTCTGCTATGGTTGCTGATAAGCTGATGAGGCAAGGATGTCATGCATTCTTGGCCCATGTGTTAGATACCACCATGAAAAGTCCTAACCTTACTGAAGTTCCTATAGTCAGGGAATTTGAAGATGTATTTCCTGAAAAACTTCCAGGTATGCCACCGCCTCGGGAAATTGATTTTGAGATCAATTTGATACGAGATACCCAACCTATAGCCCAGACACCATATAGGATGGCGCCTGCTGAGATGGCAGAACTCAAGAAGCAGCTTCAAGAGTTGCTTGAAAAGGGTTTCATCTGACCAAGAAATTAACCTTGGGGTGCTCCGGTCCTTTTTGTTAAAAAGAAAGACAGATCAATGCAGTTGTGCATTGATTACAGGCAATTAAATAAAGTAACAATAAAGAATAAGTACCCTCTGTCGAGGATTGATGACCTCTTTGACCAGTTGCGTGGTGCAACCGTCTTCTCAAAGATAGATTTGAGGTCTGGATATCATCAACTTCGTATTAAGGACAGTGACATACCCAAGTCTGCTTTCAGAACAAGGTATGGTCACTATGAGTTCACAGTTATGTCGTTTGGACTAACTAATGCACTAGCTGCATTTATGGAACTCATGAATAGAATCTTCCGACCTTTCCTCGATCAGTGTGTTGTTGTCTTTATAGATGACATTCTGATCTATAGTAGAGATGCTCAACAACATGAACAACATCTTCGTCAGGCTCTAACTTTTCTAAGACAACATGAGTTATATGCTAAGTTTAGTAAGTGCGAGTTCTGGTTGCCGGAGGTATCTTTTCTTGGACATGTGGTATCTGCCTCGGGAATTCGTGTTGACCCTAAAAAGGTAGAGTCTGTTCTACAATGGGAACAACCGAAGACACCGACAGAGATTCGTAGTTTCTTAGGGATGGCTGGCTATTATCGAAGGTTCATTCAGAACTTCAGTTCTATAGCCCTACCCTTGACGAAGTTGACCTGGAAAGTTGTTTCTTTTACTTGGAGTGACAAGTGTCAGCAGTCCTTTCAGTTGCTGAAGGAGAGGTTGACAAGTGCACCAGTACTTGTGTTACCGGAGCAAGGCAAAGGATACATAGTTTTCTGTGATGCCTCCAAGAATGGACTCGGATGTGTGCTGATGCAGGATAAGCATGTGATTTCTTTTGCTTCCCGACAGCTTAAGAAACACGAGGAGAATTATCCGACACACGATTTAGAGTTAGCTGCTGTGGTTCATGCCTTAAAAATATGGAGACACTATCTATATGGAGAAACATTCCAGGTTTTCACTGATCATAAGAGTCTTAAGTATATCTTCTCTCAGCATGACCTTAACATGAGGCAACGCCGTTGGATGGAGTTAATCAAGGATTATGATTGTATGATAGATTACCATCCAGGGAAGGCCAATGTGGTTGCAGATGCCTTGAGTAGGAAATCAACAACATCATCCTCTGATAGGGCACAATTAAACTCTTTAGTATGCTCTAAGAGAGATATGCTTATCTCTTTAAGGCAAGACAATGTACAGATGAAGGATTCATGGATTGCCGGGTTGTTGGCTGAGATGCATATCAAACCCTACCCTAAGAGAGCAGATTAAGGAGGCACAGCAAGTTGATGCTGCAGTTCAACAGATCAGATCTGAGTATGGTGATGAGTAGCGAGAAGGTTTTCATGAATCAGATGATCAAGTGGCATGCTATCATGGGAGAATGATAGTGCCAAATATGGATAACCTGAGGAAGTTAGTCCTGGAGGAAGCTCATTCTTCTATGTATGCTATGCATCCAGGGAGCACCAAGATGTATCAAAACTTGAAAGATATGTATTGGTGGCCTGGGATGAAGAAGGATGTAGCTGAATTTGTTCTGAGGTGTCCAGTGTGTCAGTAGATTAAGGCTGAACACCAGAAGCCTTTAGGAACAATGCAACCTTTACCCATACCCCAGTGGAAGTGGGATCATGTAACCATGGACTTTGTTGTTGGCCTACCTAGGACAAACAAAGGACATGATTCCATTTGGGTAATTGTTGATAGGTTGACTAAGACAGCGCATTTCTTACCTGTCAAAACAACCTATTCTGCTGAAAGGTTATCCCAGTTATATGTTCAAGAGATAGTGCGTTTGCAGGGAGTCCCTGTCACCATAGTTTCTGACAGAGGTCCTCAGTTCACAAGTCATTTTTGGGAATAGCTACATAGGGCACTAGGCACCCAGTTAAGGTTTAGTACAACCTTTCATCCACAGACTAATGGACAGTCGGAAAGGACTATACAGACCTTGGAAGACTTGTTGAGAGCATGTATTCTCCAGTTCACAGGAAGTTGGGATCTGCACCTAAGCTTGATAGAGTTTGCCTATAACAATAGCTATCAACATAGTATTGATATGGCACCTTATGAAGCCTTGTATGGTAGATGTTGTAGATCACCCTTATGCTGGTATGAGACTGGTGAGCATCAGTTGTTAGGTCCTGATCTTGTGTAGCAAACCACAGAAAAGATTAAGGTAATCCAACAGCAGCTTAAGACTGCACAGGATAGACAGAAGTCTTACACTGACAGACGTCATAGACCTTTAGAGTTCCAGGTTGGAGACAAAGTGTACCTCAAGGTCTCACCTTAGAAAGTAGTCCTTCATTTTGGAAGGAAAGGAAAGTTAGCTCCTAGATTTATGGGACCTTATCCAATCATTGAACGAGTTGGAAAGGTAGCCTATAAACTAGAGTTGCCACCAGAATTGCAGAAGTTACACCCTATGTTTCACATTTCTGTGTTGAGGAAATGTCACCCTGATACCGAGTCAGTTCTACAACCTATGGAATTAGAATTGAATGAAGATATAACTTACGAGGAGGGACCAGTGTCAATCCTTGATAACAGAATTAAAAAGTTAAAGAAGAAAGATATAAGTCTTGTAAAAGTCCTCTGGAATCATCGTGGTGTTGAAGAAGCCACTTGGGAGCTGGAGGAAGAGATGAGGAGGAAATACCCTGCTCTTTTCTCCTAATATGCTAAATCGATTTCGGGGACGAAATCCTTTTGAGGGGTGGATAATTTGTAACATCCCTAACCTAGGTTTTAAGTTAACCCTAGGTGTTTTACTTAAATCATGTAATTAAGATACTTGTGATTAACTTCTGGCATGTAATTAAGTTCCTAAGGAACATACATTTTCATTTCTGTCCTTTTAAAACATGATTGTGGTATTGTTTTGTTATGCAGGGACCTATGTGCAAATTACCAAATTAGAAGGGTTAACTTGCAATATTAACATGATATGATGTTCCTTTGATGATGAGACATCATATGAATGAATATGATGAGGTATGATGGATTCTCCAAGCTTGGGAACCAAGAAGCAGCTTGTGGAGTAGTCCTTGTGCTTAAAAACTCTGAGTTTGGTGTAAAAGTGCAATTTACCCAAAATATGGAGTGCAAGCTGTAAAATATACCTTCTAGTATGTCTTTTATGACTCTTGACATCATTTAGAGAAGAAATGATGAGAGGGGCACTTCAATTAAATAATTGGATAAGAAGGATGACCTTTGTAGTGAAAACACCTAGTATGAGTAAGGAGACCCTTCATATATGTACCTTAGTATGCATGCTGGTTTTCTCTACCCTTAGATCTTCAGTTTTGATGAGCTTTGCATAAGATTATTATGCTTGGACGTGCCTTAGAAAGAAGAAGGGACTTAGATGAGAAATCTATGTTTTAGAGGTCCTTATGGTAGAAAACAACCTAAGGTATATAAGCCTAGTTCCTTGTAAAACAACCAAACGTATTCCCTTCACTTCCTCACTTCTCATCTTTCTCAACCGACCAAGGCAAAGCTCTGGAGCTCAGGGAAATGACCAACCTGTTCTAAGGTAAGAGAGCACCATCTTCTAGCTTGGATTCATGGAGGAAATCCTTGTATAAGGTTGGTTTCATGGTTAATTCACTTAGGTTTCTTGTTCTAGCCGATCATCTCCATCTTTTCCTTGGAGAATCACCTTTGGCCAACCTGTGGAGCTCAAGACGCCATTAAAAGGCTTGAAGCTTGGAACTCTAGGAACAATGTTTGAGGCGGGTTTTATAACTATAAACCTTGCTTTGTTATGCATACTTTGATTCTTGCAAATAATAGTTAGTTCTTCTTCTTCCCCATCTTTCTTTGCACTCTTGCAAGCTTTTTCATAAAGAACAGACCTTGGTTTCAAGGTTGAAGACGAAGGGCGTTAATACCTATGTTGGTCCTTATCCAACTTTATTAAACGATCTTGGACCAATAGGTCTAAACGGTTCACACTCGTTTAAGCTCAAGTGGGTTCACACTCGTTTAAGCTCAAGTGGGTTCACAATCGTTTGAAATCAAGTGGGTTCACACTCGTTTAAGCCCAAACAGGTTCACACTCATTTAGGATTAAATGGGTACACACTCGTTTTAGGTCAAATGGGTTCACACTCGTTTAAGCTCAAACGGGTTCACACCCGTTTAAGGTCAAATGGGTTCACACCCGTTTAAGGTCAAATGGGTTCACACTCGTTTAAGGTCAAGTGGGTCCACACTCGTTTAAGGCTCAAATGGGTTCAAGGTCGTTTGAGATTAAACGAGTTCAAGGTCGTTTAAAACCTAAATGGGTTGAAGGTTGAAGGTTAAACCCTAAACCAATTGGAGATTTTCAAGGTTGTTTATACTTAATCACTTGAAGGTGTAAATGATTCAATGATGATCTAATCTAAACTATAATGGTAACTTAAGACATTAAGGGACTAAATGACTAATGAATTGACCCATGATGATCAATGGGTAAATTACCAAAATGCCCTTGAGGGGTTAATTTGAGTGATACCTTGTTCTAATCAAACCCTAATCACTTAATAGTGATGATTTGGTTTATGTTAATCAATGAGGACTTAAACCAACCCTATCTAGAGTGATATAATCACCATCTATTAGTAAGGAGAGA
Organism: Alisma plantago-aquatica; assembly: GCA_963693085.1. NCBI lineage: Eukaryota > Viridiplantae > Streptophyta > Magnoliopsida > Alismatales > Alismataceae > Alisma > Alisma plantago-aquatica. The sequence goes on from OY856411.1 coordinate 657,138,888, forward strand.
GAGAAAGTACCATTTATGGTTAAAACTCAAATAAAGTACCTTCAATGTATATGAATATGTAGGATTAGGGCATGATCCACTTATGAGAGATCATGAAAACCCTAATTAAGATAATTGATGAGTCTTACCTAATTTGAAAGCATCAATGATGATGTTTCTCATTCATGATGATACTATGAGCTCATTTCACTATGATAGTAAACCCTGGTTTTAGGGTAATCATGAGTAATGTGAACAGTAAACGCTAGTTTTAGGGTAATCATGAGTAATGTGAATAGTAAACCCTAGTTTTAGGGTAATCATGAGTAATGTGAATAGTAAACCCTAGTTTTAGGGTAATCATGAGTAATGTGAATAGTAAACCCTAGTTCATGGTAATATGTTGAAATGAACAATAAACTCTAAACTCATGATTTTCCTTTAATCATGAATTGTATAATCAAAATATGAGATGAGGAACCATTATTCCTAATCATAATGAAAGGGTTGAATAACCCTAAATGATATAAACAAGGGAATCTTACCCTTTGTAAGGACATAAAAGTATAACCTTGAATTGAAAGGTTAATTATGTCTTATTGACTACTAATCTGACTATGAATTGTTGATTATTATCAATTGATTTAATCATGCATATTCTTATAAGAGAATAATCATATCCAGGTAAGGATCATGACATCATATCCATTGAAAGTATGTCAATAGCTTATGAACCGAAATAACTATGTTGCCTAGATGCAAGTGGCATCATATGAAACTGATATGCCTTAAGGGCCATGAATGACATCAAGGTCATGCTAATGGATGACTTGATGCTGACATGTCACTTGATAGCAAGTGTTATGATGATATAAGGGTGTAAGTAACCATGTTCCTGAATCATAGTGATAAGATGATTAATAATTGATATCCATCTGATAACTGATATGAGTAATACCTGTTACATTTAGTATTCTTCTATTATAGCCATGTTTAGTACTTGAATGTTTGGAAACATGTATGATGCTAAAAGAATAATGAAATGTACCTAATAACCAATTATAATCATATCATGTAGAGCCCTGATCATAGATCCATCATTGTCAGGAGTTAAATGATGGTGAAATAGGTTTTCTTAAGAGAACTCCTGGATCACATACTTTTGAGTATGTGGGGAATATGGATGTGAATACCCTTACATCCTAGTGTAGAAGTTGATGTGGATATATCTTAATCCATCAACCCATCACTATGTGTTTATGCCGGGGTGATGTAACACTATTCTCCCGAGGAAATCTTTTATACCGCATCGATGAGAGATAAACATGAAATCTTTCGATAGCGAAGAGAGTGCAGAATGCCACTGTGACTCTAATAGTGAAGTACCAGAATACCCTGGTGAGCTATAATAGTAGAGACACTAGATGTCCTGCATGTTTATCCTCATTCTAACTGAGGTAGTTGAAGGTCATGAGAATTCGGCTCTTTCGATGACCTAGTATGATACCGATGCGACTTACTAGTGATCGGTTGGAGCATGAGCGGTATACCTCATCTCCGCAGGGCATAATGATGTTTGTAAAACATAATCAACCGCGTAGCATAACTGCTTAGGTTGAACTACGAAGAACATTGATTGTTATTACATCGCTTGCATTTAATATCCTATTCAAGTATTAGTATACATGTTCTTCATATTCCTTAATAAAGGTGAGTAATTGTTATCAAGCCTGTTGTGAGTAATCTAAGTTACCTGCTCATGAAATTCCTTTGATAGCTTTTAACAAAGTTTCTGGCGGAGAGTTATAACTCTCGCTGGGACAATTATTTGAAATTGTCTCACCCCATAGATTTCTACCTTTAGGTGAACGTCAAGGTCGAAGGAATCGATCTGCAGGCGGACAGCAGCAGCAGCAGCAAAACCAGGAGCAGTAGTGATTTCAGGTGGAAACACTGTGCTGTCTAGTCTTGTAGTCAGAATAGTCTTATGTCATCTCTGTACACTCAGGTCCTAGGAGTTTGTTGATCTGAGAATTTTTAAGTCTTGAGATTTTGTATCATGATGTATATAATCACTCGAGAAGTGATTTATCAGAGATGTAAACAGTTCATCTTACTTTTATAAAAGGAGTTTCAGGTTTTTGAGATGTCGTTTTCGAAAAGTTTTAATTTCTTGTGATTTTTCGTATTCCGCTTTTAATCGAATCGCTTCCGCTATGTTTATCTTGTGTTTTGGAGATCAGAGCCCACACTACTGCTCATCTTGTTGCTCGACCACCACCACGTCTAGCTCGAACACCTGAAAACCAGTGGGGTGAGACAATTGAACATTGTCCCAGTGAGAAACATAACTCCTCGTCAAAACTATAAAACCAAAGAAGATAAAGCAACAACAGAAAATAACTGGTAAAGGTACAACTAGAGCAGTCTATTTAGTAAAGCTTATTCATACCATCATCTTACCAAAGATGCGGAAGGAATATCACCAACTAACTCTTTATGGAACATGATTGACAAGATAAGGTTCATAAAATCTTATCACATATCATGCAGAATGTATAAGTAACTGTATATATAACAAGATTAACTGCACAAGAAAGGCCTCAACCAATGTTCTATGTTTTGTCTTAAGTAATAAATACTATTCGGCTGAATTACATATTATTATGCCCTGAGGAAGTGAGCCGTACCGCTCAAATCCAACCTTCGGTTGTGAAACCCAAAGCCGGTGCCATACAAGGTCAAATGGAAGAGACGGACTCCACAAACTCCCACCTCGTAGTCAGTGTATGAGTACAACACAAGCAGGACCACAGTCTCATGCTTAAGTGGCCTCAGCCACAGGGTCAACTCCATAGGCTACCCATCCTCTAGCCCGCCTCGGTACAGGTCTCGGTGCTAGAATATCTAAGCCACGGGCCTACTCACCGTGCTCTGAGCCATGAACACATTCATGCTCCTCATATCACATATCCGGAGCCATGGTCCTGTTCACCATGCTCCATTCATATCTCGAGTCTGCAATCATAGCTGCACTCGAATCCCTACTATTTTAGGCTAGGAGAAACCTCACATATTCAACAATATGCGCTCTGGGTTAACTCGTAGGAGAACCTGTTTCACCATCACCAACTCTTGACGATGATGGATCTATGGCCAGGGAAACTACATGATATATTCCACTGTGATTAATTAGTATCTTTTATATGGATTGCAAGATTCAACCATGTTGTATAACATGCAAGCTATAACAGGAAATAAACAACATAAAGGTCAACATTATCATCCTGATCCATCACAAGGGTCCAACATTATATGTTATTACTTTGCCTCTTGCCAATCTTCCAGATCCATCTAAAGGATCATCACATATCATGGGATTTCAATCCCTCATCATATATTGCCACTGCCTCTCAAGGCTTCATCATCATCCTGGGATAGAAATCCCAAGTACTGTTAGCCAAACACATCACACATGTTATCTCATCATCAAGAGTAACTATCAAAGCAACGTTACTCATCATATATTCCTCATAGACTTTACTTGGCTAATCATAACCTGCATGGTTAGTGTATATAATAATCATAGGCTTTAACAGAAAGATCATGCTATCAATATAGGGTGACATTAATAACTATATACTTTATCAATCATGCCTCAACTTGTGATCATGAGCTTAGGTTTCATCATAAAGCAAACCATATTACATGCTTACCATTGTCTCAGCTTTATACAGATAGTCAAGATGATCACATACATGGGTAAAGACATATGTGTTACATAAACAAGATTTACCATATCAATTACCATTTAGCATGTCGATTTCTATGAGGGAAGGACTCTCACTAAAAGCACCACAAACCCTCACCATAAGTGGTATCGGGCAGGATACCCTCATCTGTGGGTGATATCAGGAAACATAGAAACCAACCCTATTCATGCACTTCAAGGGTAACGGGCAACACATGTTGTGCACGTCCGCAACACTATGTCGTGTGCAAATATAACAACCAAGGGCCTGTCGTGCAACTAGGTGTACCAGGCAACATGGTGTCGGGCTGGTGTGACGCGCACCCTGTCGTGCACTCACAAGGGGTTAGTGTGACGCCCGTCACAACTACTAGCAATGCCTACCTCAAAGCACAATAGCACCAAACTACATCTTAAGACAGGTGTGTATCGGACCAAGTATTCCACATGAGGTATCATCCAGAGGTACAACTCAAACTGCTATCAAGGGACATATTGTGCAACTAACTAAACCATGACCTAACGACCGTCACAAGGCAGAGTGGTGGTGTGACGCCCGTCACAGAGACCAGGAGTATCATCCATCACAACCACCATGGCCTGTCGTCCAAGGTGTTAGGTTAAGAGGGTTGTCGGGTAACACCTCCCCAAGCTCATAACAACCAAGATGCAACTCCACCAGCTCGTCACTAACCTCAAGCACAAGGCACCAAACCCTAAAGTGTCAAGAAGATGGCTCACCTCTCAACTTAAATGAGAGAGGGGTCTCGCACATCTCTTAACACCAAACGTGCAACACAAGGAACAACCCTAGGAAGGTTCACAACTACCACAAAGCTCACCCTTCAAGTCCAAGGTGAGAGGAGGGTGTTGCTCAAGCTACTAGATCACAAGCTCACCTCTCAACTTAAATGAGAGAGGAGTGTTGCTCATGATTCTAGAACTCAAGCTCACTCCTCAAGACCTAGGAGAGAAGACAGTATTTCTCACCAAGAAACCCTAGAACACATGGTTTGACCAATAAGAACAACTAAGCAAGAGACAAAGCTAGCAACATATAAGAACATGAAAGGAGGTAGTATAGTTAGGGTTAGGAGTTATGCAACCCGCCATAAGCAAGCTCCAAGCTCCAAGGAAGAAGAAAGCTCCAAGGCAGGATCGGCCACCAAGCTAGCTCCTCCAAGGGTGTCGTCCACCAAGCTTGCAAAGGAGAAGGGTATCGTGCACCAAGGTAGAGGAGAAAACCAAGAGACTAAAGGATCCCTAGTAAGAGGAAAAGAACACATATATAGAAGGGGATGGAGGAGAAAACAAGGTAGAGCCAAGCAAGGTGTCTCCCACCTAGGGACACTTGTCCTAGTGCACGGGCCACCACTCTAGCAAGCCCTAAACACATGTCCAAGGTCATTGCTACATGCAAGCATCAAGCACCAAGTGTCCACTAGTGGTGACACAAACAAGGTCAAAGCTTGGTCAAAGGTCATGGGCGACACACTAGGGCGATACACCTCCAACATGGGTGATACACCCCTGGGAGACACAACCTTGGGCGACACAACCACTTCTTGCCCGACACAAGGCCCAAAGGAAACAAAAGCAAGGCACCACAAGGCCCAACAAACTCAACCAAGCCCAAAGGAACTCAAGCCACGAGCCCAAACCTTCCTCTCTACACTAGAGGAAGCAAGGAGAGAGAGGAACACCTCACAAGGTGACAAACTTGCCCACAAACCCTAGACTTGGGTTTTCTGCAAGTAGCACCTCCAACTCTCAACAAAGCACAACCAAACCCTAATCACCACTAAAGGTGGTTAGCAAGCAACTAAGCATCAGGGTTAAGCAAAGCAAATAGGCTAAACCCTAAACGGAGATCAGGGTCCTTACATAAACATGTCCGAAAACATATTGAAAATGGGAACTACACTACAAGTTCTATCTATTTTATCTTGTTAGATGGAAAATCAATGAGAACAACATGTGAGTGAAACCACAATTGGATAGAAAAGGGGGCCAATGAAGTGAATCTTTTCTTATTATTTGTGAGCCACAATGCTATTATGCCTAACCTTAACATATTCAAAAGGAAGATTACACATGAAAACATGATGAATGCATATTCATCAGGAATTTCAATTACCATCTTGGGTCAAATTTGACTCAATACATTCAATTTCATTTACTAAATATCAATATGTGCAAAATTACTTAACTGGTCCAACTATCATGATTTTAACTGAATTTATATTAATTTGATGCAGGTCTCGACAAGGTTTAACAATCGTACCATTTTGAGTGGGACCCATCTTTCTCATCTTGGGTTTCAACCTTTCGGTCTCACCATTTGGTCCTGGCCAAATGGTTTCATCCATTCGGTCTCACTATTCGATTTCATCTATTCAGTCTCCCCATTCGGTCCTGGCCAAACGGTTTCATCCATTTGGTCTCCCAATTCGGTTTTGTCCATACGGTCTCATGACCGAATGAACATGCTCACCGTAAAACCATTTGGAGCTGGGAATATCGAGACCGTTTGAGTAATACCGGTCTGCGAGACTGCTTGAGTAATACTGGTCTACGAGACCGTTTGACGCAGCTGTGAGACCATTTGAACGACCGAATGAAGAACGAGACAGTTTTCTCAAGCCGGTTGCAAGACTGTTTGCTGTGCAAGGAGTAAAGAGTGTTTGCCAAAAACGCAATGCAAATCGTTTGAGAAAGATTCCACGTACAGATCATGCAAACTGAATGAGCAACGTGGACCGTTTGCTTCTTAGTTGCCAAGACCGTTTGAGAAAAATATGTAGCAAACACCGTTTGATAGAGTTGACAGTTTGCTATCAAATTGCCAAACCATTTACCAAGACCGAAGTTGCAAAACCGTAGTGGACAGTAGCAAAACCGAATGCATGAGTACCGCATGCATGCAAGATCGTGAGAGTGGTTGAGGCAAAGACCGAGTAAATTATCAAATCGATTGGATTAGCTGTACCGAATGCATGATGCATGCAAGTCCGTGTGAGATAAACTCATGTGAAGACCGAAAGAGCTGTCCACATGATGACCAAATGGATGTGAGCTAAGCGAGATCATTTGCCAAAGTATGAACACAACAAACCGTTTGCTCTGCCAGCGACGCAAGACCAAATCAAAGACCATTTGCTCTTGCTATCCACATGAAGACCATTTGACAAGCAAAAGGTTTTACAGACCATTTCATCGACAAACGATCTGTGAGACCGTTTGGTCCCTACCGATTCTCAAACAATGAGATCCAAAGTGTTGCATACCATTTGGTCAAATTAACATGAAGACCGTTTGAGATATTCATTCAGTTTCCAAACAGAAAGGAGCGAAAACCATTTGGTTATTAACAATTTACAAACCGTTTGGCTGAGATGAAGACCGAATGAGCAGACCATTTGCCAAAGCTGTGTAAGACTGTTTAAGCACCAAGACCGTTTGGTAAAACTTTACAAGACCGTTTGAGCAAAAATATCTCCCAAAACCAATTGGACTGGAAACACACCAAAAACGGGAGGACCAGTATTGTGCCTATAAATAGGACCAGTAGGGTCTCCATTTGGGGCATCGGTTCCGGGGATGCCGATAGGCTGCCTGTACATAGGTCTGATCCAGATCCAGTTCTATCCATGCCAGTTTCACTCCACCTACTGCCCGTGTTGCAATCAAGGAGATTGAGAAGAGAAGGAAGACGGAGTGAGAGAGACTGTCCAGTCTGTCTTGGCATCTCCCATTTCGCGTCCAGATCTGCTCTGACACGACGTAGAAGACTACATCATCTTCACCGAGCTGCGACTACCTTCTGCACCGTGCTCATGGCGGATTTCTCTCTCTTTCTCATTCTTCTTGTTTCTCACATCATGAGGAAGTAGTCCACTTTCACTGGGGTGTGGGGACTAGCCTCGCTGCCCATGAAAACATGTTCTTTTGTTAAACTTTCCATGGTAGTGTATATAACTTTTCATTTCATTGTTAATCATTATGTTCATAGTTAGATTAATTGCTTGCTTTCATCTTTGTTCTTCCTATGTTGTGAGAACTTATATATGTAGGGTTGAATGTCATTTAACAGGTTGACTCCCAAACTAGAAATAGATTGGGATTCATTGAGGTCGTAAGTGTATGATCCGTGAGGGGACGAGCCATCTAGCCTTTGGTGACGCTTTTGTGTACCTAACGCCTGTATACGGGGTTCACAGCCTTAGTTGGATTTTTTATCTTGTTGTTAATCGTCGATGTTTGCTCGTTTATTAATCGCTCGCTTGCGTATCGATTAATACGGTTGACTCCCAAACTAAAATAGAATGGGATTTCTTCAAGATCGTAAGTGTATGATCCGCTAGGGGACGAGCCATGTAGCCTTCGGTGATGCTTTTGTGTGGCTAACGCCTGTATAGGGGGCCCACAACCTTCATTGTATTTCTATATCTTCGGAGCCGTAAGTAAGTGATCTGGATGGTGGTGAGACATCTGATGCCTAAGGTGATGCTTATGCGAACCTAATGTCCATATGGGGGGTTTTGCAGCAGCTCTATTTGGAAAGTTATATCTTGCCTGGATGTTTGATGTTTAGACATGTTTGTATGCGTAGCGGTGGTGAAACCTGATACCATCCCAATGATTCTAGATCATTGATCTAAATCCAACTTTAATTCAACTTTTACTTTCTTGCAATTAGTTTAATTAACCTCAAATCAACCAATCATTTTAAATATCAGTCTTAACTCGAACTAGACTAGACTGACAAGGATTCTTAAAAACGTTGTCCTTTGGGTTTGATCCTTAACTATACTGTGATAAGGCTCATCCGCTTGTGGGTGGTATTATTGCACATTGGATTTGGTAAAAGCTTGGGGATTTCAACCCCGAGTGAGTTTGTTAGTGCATTCAAAATACCACGTCAAATTCTGGCGTCGTTGCCGGGGACAACGAAACCAGTTAGTCAAATCTAGTTCTTTTGAGGCTAATCTAGGATTTTAATTTTCTTTTGATACAATCAATCATCTACTTGAATTTGACTCTACTCTGTGGTTCTCACTTTTGAAATCTTTCTAATTCAGGTACAACCCAAGGCATAGTGCATGCACCATTCAGACAGTCCCAGACTAACAACAAGTTTTGATCCTGAGATAGATAGAACATTTCATCTTTAGATCAGAGAGAAACAAGCAAGGATGGCTCAAGAAGAGGAGACAGATCGAAGGGTGGCTCAAGCCCTTAATGCACAGAGAGAATGATTCATGCAAGAAGCTAGAGCTTCTGTTCAAGAAGAAATTCAAGCATCACAAGCAACAGCACAAGCAGCAGAAATACAAAAGGACCTTAGAGAGTTCTCGATCCCCAAAGCTACTAATGTTCATCATCCAATACAACCTCCTCCCATCAATGCTACCAATTTTGAAATTAGGGCACATTGGATCACATTGCTTCAAAACAACCCATTCTATGGCAAACAAGGAGAGGATAGTCAGGAACATCTTTTGAGGTTTATTGATCTATGTTCCATGACAAAGCAAAATGGAGTATCTGATGATGCCATTCGACTCTGTCTCTTCAAGTACTCTCTCACTGATAGAGCCATAAGTTGGTATAACTCATTGCAAAGTGAACCCATCACCACTTGGGAACAACTTCAAAATGTATTTTTGGAAAAGTTCTACCCTCCCTCTCTCGCATCAATTTGGAAACTCGCATCAATTTGGAAACCCCTCTGGAGCAGTAAACTCGCATCAATTTGGTTCGAACAACCAATCACGAGGCCCACTAGGATTTCAGTACAATCAACAACAGAATTTTGGAAATTAAGAAAACTTCAAGGGAAACTTCCAGAATAGGAACTTCAATAATTATCAAAACAATTCCCAATACCAGAGTCTTAATCAAGTTCCTTATCAACAAAAAGCACAACAAGTAAGTCCTGTATCACCTGATGACAAGCTATCAACCATTGAAAAGATGTTGCAAACTCAGCAAACTATGATAGCTAACCAACAAGCTCAGCAGAAGGCTATTGAATCTCAACTAGCTCAACATGCAGATAGCATCAAGCCACCGACTGCAGTTTTTGCTGGCCAACCTGAGAATAATCCTAAGCATCCTGAACAATTGAAGGCAGTCACCACTAGGTCACGAAAAGACTATTCTGATCCTCCTATCAAGACATTTGTGGTTGTTACAGATGAGGGTGAACCTGTGATTGTCTAAGACTCAACAACACCAGAGTCTCAATCGAAAGAACCAGTAACTACTGATAAGATAGACAAGGAAAGTCCTGACAAACCTATTGATGAAGAAAATGAAACACCAGAACCTGATATCCCGGTATACAAGCCTTGTATTCCTTTCCCTACTCATTTAAGGCAAACCAAGCTTGATACTCGGTTCAATAAGTTTAAAGAAGCTATGAAGAAACTTCATGTTGATATACCCTTTTTGGATGTGTTGGCTAAGATAACATCCTAGAAAAAGTACTTAAAGTCACACCTCACCAAGAAATATATAACTGAAGAATATGAGACAGTCAAGTTAGCTAAAACCACTTTCGATATCATCCAGAGTAAGATGCCAAAGAAACAGAAAGATCCAAGATCTTTTGGGATTTCCTGTCATATCAGTGATTCTTCATGCAAGAAAGGACTGGCAGATCTCGGTGCTAGCATCTCCATCATGACACTCAACCTTTGCAAAAGGCTAGGGTTTGTTGAACTTCTTCCAACTGGCATGACCATACAACTCACAGACAATTCGATAAAATGCCTGTTAGGAATTATTGAGGATGTACCTATAAAGGTAGGAAAAGATTCATATGTCCAGTGTGACTTTGTCATCATGGACATAAAAGAGGATGCCAGATTTCCTATCATCTTTGGACGTCCATTCCTCACCATCGCAAGAGTTCTAATTGACGTTGAAGCAGGAACCTTGCTGCTTATATTAGGTAAGGAAACACTCGAATTTAAAGTTTTCGAAATTACAAGAAGACCAAGTATGCAAGAAGAAGTCTATCTGATTGATTGTATAGAGAAGATGTCACTTATGACTCAAGAGAATCATGAATCAGACGATCCATTAGAATTTGCTCTAATGGATCCATCAGTTGATGAACCTATTGATGCACAAGTAAAGGATTGCATCGAATCCCTCGACTCTACAAAAGAAGATGTTGAAGCCATGTGTGAAGAACTCAAGGTTGTGGAAGCTACTGAGGAAACACACAAAAAACCAGAAGCCCCCAAAATGAAGCCCCTTCCTGAGGGACTGAAGTATGTGTTTTTGGATGACCTCAAGGTTTGTCCAGTAATAATAAATTCCAATCTTACGACTGAACAAGAAGATAAACTCTTGAAGGAATTGAAGGAGAAGAAGAAAGCGATTGGCTACAAAACAAGTGACCTCACTGGGGTTAGTCAAGCACTGTGTATGCAAAAGATCCCCATGATGGAAGATCACAAGCCAACTATTGAACATCAATGGAAACTGAATCCAAATATGAAGGAGGTAGTCCGTAAAGAGGTCATTAAACTGCTCACCGCTAGAATTATCTATCCGATATCAGACTGACCATGGGTGAGCCCGGTGCATGTAGTCTCGAAGAAAGGTGGAACAACTGTAATACAAAATAAAAATGATGAACTCGTCCCCACCCGAACAGTCATAGGGTGGAGGTTGTGCATTGATTATAGAAAGTTGAACAAGGCAACTCGAAAAGATCATTTTGCAATGCCTTTTCATGATCAAGTATTAGAGTGGCTGGCCCATCAAGAATACTTATGTTATCTCGATGGTTATTCTAGATTCTACCAAATACCTATACACCCAGATGACCAGGAGAAAACCATCTTCACCTACCCATTCAGAACATATGCATTTAGAAGAATGCCATTCAGACTCTGCAATGCACCTGCAACTTTCCAGCATTGCATGGTTGCTATATTTTCCGGTCTCACCGAAACCATTATGGAATTTTTCATGGATGATTTTTCTATATACGAAGATTCATTTGATTCATGTCTAAAACACCTCTCCCTAGTCCTCAAACGATGTGAAGAAGCACATCTTGTGCTGAATTGGGAGAAGTGTCATTTCATGGTAAAGGAAGGCATTGTCCTGGGCCATAAGGTTAGTAATCGAGGAATTGAAGTAGATAAGGCCAAGATTGAAGTGATTTCCAAGATCTCTGTCCCTATAAATGTAAAGGAAGTTCGAGCATTCCTAGGTCATGCAGGATTCTATAGACGATTTATAAAGGACTTCTCAAAAATAACCAAGCCAATGACAAATTTGTTACTAAAGGATGCTGAATTCAATTTTGACGAAGAATGTGTTAAAAGCTTCAAAACACTAAAGCATGCCCTTACAATTACACCCATCATTAGAGCTCTTGATTGGGACCACCCTTTTGAAATCATGTGTGATGCAAGCGATTATGCTGTAGGTGCTGTCTTGGGCCAATATATAGAAAAGAAACATTATGTGATCTATTATGCATCAAAGACCCTCGATGAAGCTTAGAGGAATTACACTACTACTGAGAAAGAACTTCTGGCAGTCATGTATGCCTTCGACAAGTTCAGATCCTACTTAATTGGTTCAAAGGTCATTTTCTACATAGATCACGCTGCCATTCATTACCTTCTGGCAAAGAAAGATGCAAAACCTAGGCTAATTAGATGGATTCTCCTATTACAAGAATTTGATTTGGAGATAAGAGATAAAAAGAGTACACAAATGTGGTAGAAGATCACCTTAGTCACATCCACACTCTGGATACTGAGAAGATTCCGATTAATGATTTCCTTCTGGATGATCAACTAATGAAGGTCTCAGAAGCTATACTGTGGTACTCAGATTTTGTGAACTACCTCACTGTTGGGGTTATTCATCCTCAATGCACCAGAATTGCACTGAAGAAATTTATGCATGATGTGAAATAGTACTACTGGGATGAGCCGTACCTTTTTAAACTATGTGTTGATGGTCTATATAGACGATGTATCGCCGAAGAAGAAGCTCAACTTTTTTGGAATAATGTCACTCAGGACCAGTGAGAGGACATATGAGCTCTAAAAAGACTGCCTTGAAGGTTTTGCAATGTGGATTCTTCTAGCCAACCATTTCCAAAGATTCCTACGACTTTGTCCTATCATGTGAAAAATGTCAAAGATCTGGCAATATAACAAAGAGAGATGAGATGCCACTGAATCTATGGCAAGAAGTAGAGATATTCGATGTTTGGGGCGTGGACTACATGGGTCCATTCCCATCTTCTCATGGATTTTCATACATCCTAGTGGCGGTGGACTATGTATCAAAATGGGTTGAAGCCATACCAACCGTCACTAGTGATTCCAAACCAATCATCAAATTATTCAAGGATATTTTGTTTCCCCATTTTGGTGTCCCACGCACGATAATATCTGACGGAGGTTCCCATTTTCTTGAAAGAAGCTTTGAAGCATTGCTAAGAAAGTATGGTGTTACTCACAAGGTATCCTCACCTTACCATCCACAGACAAGTGGACAGGTGGAGGTTTCTAATCATCAACTCAAGAGTATCTTGGAAAAGACAGTAGGTCGCAATCGGAAAGATTGGTCGGTAAAAATCAATGACACATTATGGGCCTATCGAACTGCTTATAAAACCCCCCTCGGGACTACACCTTTTTGATTAATATATGGAAAGGCTTTCCACCTTCCAGTCGAACTGGAACACAAGGCATGGTGGGCAATAAAACAATTGAATTTTGATATGAAAGAAGTAGGCCAAGCCAGGATTCTACAGCTCCAAGAGCTGGACAAACTCAGGATGACAGCTTATGAGAATGCACAAATCTACAAAGAACACACCAAATTCTGGTATGATGGTCATTTGAAAATAAAAGACATACAAGTGGGAGACCAAGTTCTTCTATTCAACTCAAGGTTGAAGTTATTCCCAAGGAAACTCCGCTCTCCCTAGTCTAGACCATACATTGTCAAAAGCATCTCCCCACATGGTTCTTTCTCTTTATGGAGCGAAAAGTCAGGTGAATTCGTGGCAAATGGTCAACGTTTGAAAAGATATTTCACCACAACTGACATAAGCACCGAAGCAACAATAGATCTCTCCAATCCAAAGGAACCACTGTGAAGTTGAAGATATCACGTCAAGCCATCGATGTAAAACAAAGGCGCTTGTCGGGAGGCAACCCGATAAATAAAATTCGTTTTAACTTTGAATTAGAAATTTTACTCAATTCTATTTTTAAATTTTGCACTAAATAAAAATTGCATCACGAGATGCTACTTTGAGTTCTGAATGATCTTTTTGTTTGAGATTCTCAGATGGAGGAAACACGCTGATTGGAACACAACCACATCCAGTGGTCCAAATGGCATGAACTTTCCCCTCCATCTCGGATTTAGAGTTTGCTTAGGATGAGAAAATTTCTAAGTTTGGGTATAGGAGTAGTTTTATTTACCAATCCCATTTTTTCTGCCTTTTCATTGGGATTGGTTCTTGTTTGTATATCCTTATTATATATTTTATCAAACTCCTATTTTGTAGCTATTGCGCAGCTCCTTATTTATGTGGGAGCTTGGAGGGTGGATGGTATGTATCTTACTTTCCACCCTCACCCATCTAAATCAAACTTAAGATTTCATCGTCACATTGTTGACCTAACACTTCAAAATTTTCAAATAAAATTTTCAAAATTTTAAAGTTTTCAAAAGAAATTTGAACAGATATTTGATGAAATTTTGACATGTTTTCAATTTCTATGCCTTTATCATTATACCCTCCTTACCCGAAGCAGATCTTCAAAAGGACCTTATTCTAAAAACTAGCCTTTTGATTGAATTCATCTTGTAAAGCTTATGAATCCTAACATCATGATACTTATGTAAAAATGACAAGTGGCTGTTAGACGGATAGGGATCAAACACGTCGTGCTTCCTAACTGACTAGTGGAATAATAACATGGAATCCCCACCAGATCCCCATCAAGTCAGTATCTGAGCAGAGTACGATAAAGAGAATGAACTGATGCACGAAATTGTAAATGAAGTTGCATTCTGATCTAAACTCGCTTCTACACTTCTTCTATCATCTTTGTACCCCTCCATCCATTAAAAAGAAACAAAAATAGCCAATATAGTGCCAAACCCTAAGTTCGGGGTGGCACACCACTTCCCTCTATATCTGCTTCTTCAATACCCCTCGCAAATTAATAGGGGCATACCACAAAAAAAATGCAATCTCGAGTCGAATAGAGGAGAGATTTGCAAACAAAAAGATGCCAAAGCGCACACAAAAAGAAATGCAATCTCGAGTCGAATAGAGGAGAGATTCACACAAAAAAATGCAATAAATGAAATTGCAAAAATAATAAAAATCTCGAGTCGAATAGAGGAGATATTTACTTCTTCCTTCCATACCACCCTTCACTCCCTTTTCTACCTAAAGGAACAATAAAAGCCTCCCCTACTCCGTAATACACCAGCTCAGATCAGATGCACACTTGTTGTTCTGCGGGTGACTCTGGACTCTTACAAAACTCTTTGACATGCTCGATGTTGGAAAAAGTGAGGAGGAAGTGATATTCGAAAGCAAACTCAGGAACGAAGATATGGTAGGATGTGTTCAGTGGTCTCAGAAAGTTGAGATACTGAGTCATACAGAGCAGAAGGAAAACAATCGTGATGTAAAGAGGAGGCAATCACATGAATTGAAAGTATTCATTTGGCTACTGTTTCAGATTTTGTGTTACTCGAGGACAAGCAACGTTTAAGTTCGGGGTATTTTGATGAATGCATATTGATCAGGAATTTCAATTACCATCTTGGGTCAAATTTGACTCAATGCATTCAATTTCATTTACTAAATATCAATATGTGCAAAACTACTAAACTGGTCCAACTATCATGATTTCAACCGAATATATGTTAATTTGATGCATGTCTCGACAAGGTTTAACAATCGTACCATTTTGAGTGGGACCCACCTTTCTCAACCTGGGTTTCAACCTTTTGGTCTCACCATTCGGTCCTGGCCAAACAGTTTCATCCATTCAGTTTTACTATTTGGTTTCATCCATTAGGTCTCTGACGCAATTTTACTGTGCACTAAAATGCAAGTGAACGCGTCGAGTAGTACAGGCCTTTGTGAGGCCCGATTCAAACACAGGAATACTCGGAATTGTTGGAGACTCCTACTAACTATTTGCGATAAGCTAAGCCGAATAACAAATTGAGGGTTGTTGTTAAAATTAAAAGAAAATAAAAACAAAAACAAAACGAACGATCGATTAAATGTTAATTTCATCAATTCAAAAGGGTATCTTTAGGATTGCAGTTTCACCGCGGGTTTTCATTGTATTAGATTTTATATAATGCCTCAATTTTATCTCTCTATCTGGGTAGTGGCCTAAAAATAGAATTACCCACTGTCATGGTGCAATTCACTACCTAGGTTTAGGTCGGTTCCACCGTCATAGTAACCTATACCCTAAACTAGGTGCATTATGAACGATCTCTCAATATCCACCATTAATTTTACACCACCTTGGTCAAGGGATTTATCGATTAATGTAGATTTCGTCTCTTTTCAGCCGTTAATCCTTCTTTCAAAGTGATTAAAGGCATTTGGTTATTATTATGGTGATCAAGCATAACAATATATGGAGAAAATGAAACTATACCACGGATTTAAGAGATAAAATATGAATTACTATTATAAAAATGTCATACAATGAATTCCTGAGCTACTCCCAGTCCTAAAGACGAAGGGGATTAGCCCCGCATGTTCATCTCAAACAAGTACAAGGTAGAGATAGGGGAAATCATGTGGAAATCGTGAATTGAGAGGTGAAACCCCTGAACGGAGAAGAACCGGTTGATCCGTTGCGTAGAACACGTGCTCTCCCACCTTTCGGTGGTGAAATCTGTCTTCTTCGGCGTCCGAATCAACTGGTATGAGCTTCTGGCCTCAGTTCTCCTCTCTCCTGCTCCTCGGTACTCATGCAATGGCTAATGAGATCATCCTCACGTATGGGCGGCCGTCATTAGGTATAACTCCCTCATTAGGTCGCTAATTAACCACGGCCGTCTGATTGGGATCAATATGAATCAAACTCATTGCTGACGGTGTCGATACCATCGACGCGGGTTGATGGTATCGACCCAGTGTGGTAGCGGCAGCCCTTCTCTCTTCTCGTCCGAGTGCCTGATGTAGTCTCGATACCATCGACTCGGGTCGATGGTATCGACTACCCTATAGCGACGACTTTGTCGTTTTGTGTCGATGTAGCCTCCATGCGTCGATGGTATCGACTTGGGGTCGATACTATTGACTGCTTCTTCGCCAGCAACCTGAAGGTGACTCAATACCATCGACATCCCTGTCTATAGTATCGACACTTTTCTGCTCCTTTCGGCTGGCAACCTGTGATCATGTCGATGGTATCGACTTCCGTCGATGGTATCGACGGAAGCAAATACTCGTTTGTCCTGAAATTCAAACACAAGATCACATAAATTCACACACATAATAATATTTTAACAATTAATGCTCAAAATGATGAAATAAAGGGAATTTGACATAAAATAGTGGCAAAGACCAAAGTGGATGAATTATGCAACATTAACCATAAAAATTACTAATAAAAGCATAAAACACATATCAAACAGGTCTATAAATGTGACTCAAAATCATCACATCAAACTCCCCTAAGCTTGAACGTTGCTCGCCCTCGAGCAACTAATCCTTTGAATAGAATTGCCAAAGTCAACTGAAAAACAACACACCACAACCAACGTCCCATATGACTCCCACCGGACGTTCACATACCGGCCCTCTCTAACCACGGAACGGTAATTACCCTGAAGGCGACAGTAATCATCCATAAAAGAAATTGACCTCAAAACTGATGAACACTATCACATAAGGCAGTTAACATAATAAAACTCACCGGTTCAAACTTGGTGCATCTTGTGATCGCCTATACTACGTTGCTCTCCCTAACTACCATCTACATGGAAGCAGTTCTCTTGATATTCATTAGTGAGGAGAAATTCACGGTGGCCTACCAATCCGAGCAATGTGTGGATGAACATGGGTGGATCATGGAAGAAAGTGGAAGTATTGTACTGTTTCAACATGCATAATACAAAAATATCCTACATGATGCAAATGCACATGAAAAATGCCCTAATGCCTAGAATTGAGTGGAATGATGCATGCACTAACCATCTATCTCAACATGAGAATGATATCTAATTAAGTTACATCATGTACTCAATTATCCTAAAATGCAGGTGATATTACATTCCTTTCTCCTTCTTATTCCAATTGCTTCTAATTAACTCTTTTTTTTTCTTTTCATTGTGTAGATTTTTCAGATTTTTCTCTTTTTGTTTTCATTTTCCAGCCCTTATATCCCTAATTGATAAAGAATATTTTATTGGGCTTATTTTTCTTCATACTCAGAAATTTGCACTAATTAGAAGGTATGGAACAATTTAATTCACCATTGGAGGAAAATTGAGATACATGATATACTTTATTCATGAAAATTATGAATGCAACTACATGGCATGCACCTAAGGGTAATGTGCATGTATCACTATTCTAATTTTTTTCTTCCTTTTTATGCAGAACATATGGAAATAAATTCAATGCAAGTCCTATCTAGATGCTATGCAAGCAAAAAGAGTTAAAACTGCACTTTACTTCCAATTCTTGGGTGGATTATGGATATTAATGAGGTGGAAAGATCACAAGACTAGATGACTGAACCTTAGAAAGATATTATGTGTCCCTCCTTACTGACCTGTGTAGTAGTTTAGAGGTTTCTCTCTCTTATATCCAATTAAAGTCTCATTACCATTTGGTCAGTTTAGGCTCAAACAACCATTTCCGTCCACTTTCATGAATCATTAGGAATACAGTTGTGAAATATTGTTTTAAAGTTGACACAACCAATCATTTTCATAGAATATGTGCCCAAGGTTAAACAAGACAAGCTTTTCAAACACACAAAAGGTTTAAACTTCCCTTGTTTTTCCCTTGCACAGTTTATGAGATGACACAACTTTATGACATCCACGATGACACTAGATAGCATGTGGATCCTACAAAAGCTAAAATTGCAAGAAACAAATAACAAGAACAAAAGCAATAATGCTAAAAACTAAAAACTATAAAAGATAAAGCTGTTCCAACTACCCCCCTAAGCTTGAATTCGACTATGGACTCATAGTCAAAAACAAACTTAAAGATTGGAACAGTGATACCGGATCACTCTTGTGGTGGTGGAGGCGGGTATTGCGGAGCCGTAGGGTCCCAAGAAGGATACTCCCCCTGGAAGCTTGGATCAAACTGGGTCCTAGGTGGAGGTTGTGGATAGCCTCCAAAGTAACTCTGGCTCCAATAATGGTCGTAGAAGGGCTCCTGCTTCATCTCCATCCGTTGCAACCGATTATGTCTTTGTTGTTGGTTATCGAGGAGAAGATGTTCATTCTCGAACATCGCCCTTTGGTTGTCCAGTATCCGGTTCGTAGTGTCTTGAATACCGGCATACATTCTTATATGCTGCTGATGTGTCTGGTGGATATCTTGCAGCATAGTGTACATGCCTTGCATGGAATAGGCATCCTCGCTTGGCTGCGAGGGCTGTGGTGGAGGCGGCGTAGGCTTTGATGATGAAGATGCACTGGGATGCATCTGAGGACGCTTCCGGGGTGCCACTCGTGCTCGAAGAGGTGTAAAGACCTCCTCTTCCTCCTCAGCCTCATCGTCAAGTCTGTCGTCGCCTCCGTCGTTGCCGCCTTCTTCTTCATCGGAGTCGATGGCTATGATTGGCCATCGGAAGTGTTGTACCCCCTCGATGTTGAAGACAGGATCGGGCAGCACGCACTCCTGGTAGGCGTGGTTGACGTGGCAGTGTGCATACACCAAACCATCCCGCAAAAGAATACGGTTAGAACGGTGCAGATGTTGCACGTTCACCTTGCTCTTTGTGGAAAGCGGGGTCATGGTAGAGAAGTTGAGCCCGAGGTAATGTGCCAAATTGGTGATGAGCCTGCCGAAATGAATCGGGGCCTTCCTCGTACTCCTCTTCACTACTAGAACCCACTGCAGGAAGAAAGCGCCCCAGTTGCATTCTTGGCGCTTCAGGAGCTGATATAAGAAGAAAAGATACGTCTCCTGAAATTTTGTCAACGCCAGATCGCCACGAGCAAAAAGTGTATAACTCAACATCCGGTGTAGTACCCGGACAAATGGGTGCTCGAAATCCGCTACCGCAGCATTGTGGTAGCTCACTGTCTTGCCCACCGACACCGTCACCAGCTCGGCGAAGATTGTGTCGTAATCGGTGCGATTGTCCGGTCTCCGGTGGTCGTACTGAGAATGGTGCCAGTTGAATATTGCATTGAACTGCCGGAGAGTGATGTTGTAGTCGATGTTGAACAGCCGAAAAGACACCCGGCCCTTGATCCACTCACGATCGGTGGCGACGACGTCGTTTGGCATGACGCAGACGTCAAGTGATGCCATGAACTCCGCCACCAACTCTTTATAAGTTGGCCACTCACCAAAAAACGGCTGGCCATCAGCATGGTACTGCAACTCATCGGGCCTCCGGCTCGTGCGTTTCGCCTGCCCCTAAAGAACGTAGGCCAAGTTGGCCTCAAATCCAAGATTCTGGATCATCTCCCGGTCCACATACCGGGTAGGCTCAATCTTCCTCTTCAAGATCTCGTCGTAGATCTTCTTCACCTCCGAAGATGGGTGGATCATGCGCGGGCGTGATACCGACATGGGAGGAGGTGGCACGAACTCCGTGATATCCATCGGATTCGCACGAGAGGATGACGCTCCAGCGACGTGCACCATGGTTGCTACAGAAAAGGGTTTAGAGAAAGAGAGCTCGGTGCAGATTGGAGAGTTGAATCTCCGCTCGATGAAGATCTTCGCTCGGTGCTTCTCTTCGTCGGCTTGGATGGCTCGAGGGGTTGCTCGGCACAAGGGAGGGAGATCACTCTGAAGGTGTGACGTCAACTGACGTAATGAATCTCCTTAAATAGACTTGGCTGGCGCCACTGTTGACCCGTCGATACCATCGACGCGAGTCGATGGTATCGACACATCTCGATGCTATCCGCCCCCATCACGAGTATCGACAGTCGTCGATGGATGGATCTTGAAACCCGGATCGCTGACGTGTCGATACCATCGACATGGGTCGATGGTATCGATGCTGTACCCGAATCAATGACGTGGAATCCGCGACCGCCGTTGATTTGTTTGTGCGGATCGGTGACGTGGATGGTCGATACCATCGATGAGGGTCCATGGTATCGACTTGTCTTTGTTGCAACACCTCCGCTTTGCATCTCAACCTGTAGCCGTGTCGATGCCATCGACCATGCCGTCGATGGTATCGACTTTCCTGAGTTGATTTTGTCTGTAAATCTTTAGAGATCTCTATGGTATCGACGGCTATCTCGATACCATCGACTCCACGTTCACGACTGCCTGTAGGTAGGTCGATACCATCGACGAGGCCATCGATGGTATCGACGCAGAGCAAAATCCGCACTCGTCAACCTGTAACCCGGTCGATACCATCGACCAGTGTGTCGATGGTATCGACTCTACCTCAGCCTGCACAAACAACAAACCGATCATGGTATATTTTTTACACTAAAAATTGAACTAAAACAAATCAACCTACGATTGTACATGAACTATCCTAATGTACCGATGGTTGGGTTGCCTCCCAACAAGCGCCCTTATTTAACGTCTTAGGCTAGACGGCTTTCGGGCACCTCATTCATCTGAAAGTGAAATGAGTTTGACCTCATTCACCTTCCTCTTGTAATTTTCACCAAATTAGAGCTTCAATCTTTTTCCATTCACTAAAAACGTGGTATCACCATCACGCACTAAGATCGCGCAGTGTAGTTTGACCTCTTCTACCACGAACGGTCCACTCCACCGGGATTTGAGCTTCCCGGGATGCAATTTTACTATCATATAATGAATTCCCGGGATGCAATTTTAACACGTCAAACGCATGTAAACACTTATCATTGAAATCAAATACAACATCTTTCTCCAAAAGCTCGGATAGAGGTTTCGCGATTTTAGAAAAAACTTTTATAAATCGCCGATAGAACCCGGCATGTCCTAGGAAACTTCTTACCCCTTTAACAGAATTTGGTGGGGGCAACTTGGAAATGACCTCAATTTTTATCGGATCCACCTCTAAACCTTTGCTAGACACCTTGTGTCCTAGCACTATCCCCTCAGTCACCATCATGTGACATTTCTCCCGGCTGAGGACCAAATGTGTGTCCTCACAACGCTGTAAAACTTTGTCCAGATTATAGAGACATTCATCAAACGATGCACCATACACCAAAAAGTCATCCATAAAAACCTCGAGACAACGCTCTACCATGTCAGAAAATATGGCGAGCATACATCGCTGAAATGTTGCCGGTGCATTGCATAAACCAAACGGCATTCGACGGTAAGCAAAAGTCCCATAGGGACAAGTGAACGTAGATTTCTCTTGATCCAAAGGATCAACTAAGATCTGGTTGTACCCCGAGTATCCGTCTAGAAAATAGAAGTGCGATTGACTGGCAAAATGCTCTAGAATTTGATCAATGAAAGGTAAAGGAAAGTGATCCTTTAGTGTGGCGGCGTTCAAACGGCAGTAATCAATACAAACTCGCCACCCGATTACCAATCGGGTGGTGACATGTTCATTTAACATATTTTGGGTGACAGTAATTTCCCCCTTCTTAGGGACTACCTGTGTGGGACTCACCCATGTCGAGTCTGATATGGCGTAAATGATACCTGCAGCAAGAAGTTTAATGACCTCCTTCTTCACAACCTCCATCATGCTTGGATTGAGACGTCTTTGAGGTTGAATCACGGGCTTGGCTCCCTCCTCGAGCCGAATCTTGTGCTGGCATAGAGTAGGGGAAATCCCCTTGGTATCTGCAACAGACCACCCAAAAGCTCCCCGGTGGTTCTTCAGCACTATCAACAATTGTTCCTCCTCATCCGTACTCAAATACATAGAAATGATCACCGGTAACTTATCTTCCTCAGCTAGAAAGACATATTTAAGATGCGGTGGCAGCGACTTTAATTCTAACTCTGGCGGGCTGATCAGAGATGATTGAAGCGGCGGGGGAAGTGCACCTAAATCTTCATAATGCCTCGCATAGAAGCATGGAAGCATCTGAAGCATTTTAGCGCACTCCTTGAGTGATTTGCTCCGCATCCAATCTTGTGTAATATTTACCAAACAAGCCTCCAATGTTAATTCTGAGTATGCATCAGAAACAGAAACAACAATCACATCATCCTCCATAGAAAGCAAGTTGTCCTCATTCTCATCATTAGGGAATCCCACAGCTTTGCATAGAGAAACTACTTTGGTCTGCTCCATGATATCCACAGCCAAAGTTCCATTGTCTACCTTGCTCATCACATGAGCCATGTCCAGAAATGGCTTCCCAAGGCAGATTGAAATATTACAATCCAGATGTTTTACCATATTGCATTGTTCCTTAGCTTTAGATGACACAGTACTAGAAGGCATGACCATCTCAAAGTGGTCATCGGCTATGCCCAAGGTCAAGCGACCTCTCCCCATCTCTAAGATCATGTCGGCTGTAGCTTGGAAGGGACGTCCAAGTAACAGCTCGTTGCCATGTTCATCCTGCATCTCCATGACTACAAAATCTGTCGGAAAGACAAACCTATCCACCTTTACTAACACATCTTCACAGATTCCATAAGGCTTCACCACAGAGTTATCCGCCAATTGAATCATCATATTGCTTGGTCGTGACTCCTTCAATCCCAACTTTTTGAATGTCGAAAGGGGCATCAAGTTGATGCTTGCCCCTGAGTCACATAACGCTTCACTGAATTTAACCTTCCCAATATAACAAGAAATGTTAAAGCACCCTGGATCTTGCCTCTTTGGCGGCAAAATGCCCATGATGAAGGCACTCACTTGCTCCTTTAGCACGACAACCTCTGTATCTGGAATTTTCCTCTTCTTAGTAATGACGTCCTTTAGAAACTTCCCGTATGAGGGAATTTGCTCAATGGCTTCCAGTAAAGGGATATTGACTGAAAGCTTCCTAAAACTGTCCAAGAACTTCTTGAACTGCGCATCTGCCTTCCTTTCCTTAGCACTGTTTGGATATGGGACCGGAACAACTTGTGTCCTTTGATGAGGTGGCACATAAGGTTTCTTTTTCTGAGGTTCCTCCTATGCAACCTATTCTTCAGTATCATCCACGGCTGTGTCCTCAACCTGTCCTGTGACTGGTGCAGGCTGCTCCTCATTGGTTTCAACTTCTACTTCAGCTTGTGGTGTGCTTGTTTCCTCAGCTCTTGGATTCAACACTTTCTTTCTGCTTCTAAGTAGAATAGCCTTTGCCTACTGGTTTCCCCTGGGAACATTGGTATTCCCCGGAAAACCTGGATGTGCCGGTTTCTTCAAACTGGCGATCTCGGTTGCCATCTGTGCCATGGATGTCTCAATGGTCCTCATTTGAGCCCCATGGCTCTGCAATGTTTGCCCGAATTGATTCATGTACTCTCCTTGCTGCTTGATTTGCTGGCCAAAAGTATCCATTAGCTCTTGATTTTGCTTTATAACCTAATTGAGCAGCTCCGTGCTCTTATCTTCTGCGACTGGCGAGGGCTTGGCATCCGGATCCTGCAGAAAATTGTTTGGATCCTTCAATGAGAACTTCTTGTCTTTTCTCCAAGAATAATCATTGTTCCTATAACCTTGTTGTTGTCTCATGTATTTGACTTGAGCCTCATCCCCGAACTCATTATCCTCCTTTTCCAGTAGCTTCTTTGTGAGAAGATCCATCTTCTCATTCAACTCTTTCATTGCCTTGGACTCACCTGCTACTCAAACTTGCTCTACCAGGCCTCTTTCTCTCTCACCCCAGGACTGCTTTCTAGACATATTCTTTAGTATCTCCCAGCATCTGGTGTTTGTATTGTTCAGAAAAAATCCTGACCCAGTGGAATCCAGATTACTCCTATCGTGCTCGGAGAGAGCAAAATAGAAGATCTTCACATGCGTCTCTTTATCCAGCCCGTGATGCGGGCACCTCCTCAGCATGACCTGAAATCTCTCCCAAGTCTCAGAGTATGTCTCATCGGACTGTTGGGTAAAATTATGAATCTTCCAGATCATGTCGTTAGTCTTCTCAGGAGGGAAGAACCTCTCAAAGAAGACCTCCACCATATGGTCCCAGGACTCCACGAACTCATCATCTAAATTATGTAACCATTCTCGTGCCACTCCCGCCAATGAACTCGGGAAAAGCTTGAGATACAGTGCATCCTGTGGAAACCTATCAATTTTTACCATGTCACAGTTCTCAACAAACTGGCTGATGTGAGCGACGGGATCCTCATTATTAAGCCCATGAAAAGCATTTGACTTCACCAGATTATCAACGCCAGATCAATCTTATATGTAGGTATGTTGATTGCCTGCTTCTTTATAGGCCCTTTGGAAGCTGATGAGGAAGAATCCTTGATCTTCTCCCATATAGTCTGTGGCTCGGCCATCTCTTCCTGTTCAAGTTCGGAATCTACCTCTTCTTGTTGCTCTTGCTCGTGATAATCCTCGTCCTCAGGTCCCGGTAGCGGAACCTCGGTTGCACGTTCCGCGTAGTCAGTACTACGCATTTGCACCATACACAGTACCGGAAATAAGAAAATTCGAGTTTAGTATAGCATTTTGATGAGTATAAAAATTATCGAACAATTTAAAAATATTTGAAGTTGTTTCAAAGTAAAAAAAAATGTGGCCTAGAATGGCCGCTCGTAGCACTCAAAGTGCCAACAATTCTCCGTATCCCCGGCAACGGCGCCAAAAACTTGACACAATTTTATTTTGCGCTAAAACACAAGTGAACACGTCGAGTAGTACAGGTCTTTGTGAGGCCTGAGTTGAACACAGGGATACTCAGAATATTTGGAGACTCCTACTAACTATTTGCGATCAGCTAAGATGAATAACAAA
This sequence comes from Alisma plantago-aquatica, assembly GCA_963693085.1. Lineage (NCBI taxonomy): Eukaryota > Viridiplantae > Streptophyta > Magnoliopsida > Alismatales > Alismataceae > Alisma > Alisma plantago-aquatica. The sequence goes on from OY856411.1 coordinate 657,164,712, forward strand.
TTGAGGGTTGTTGTTAAAATTAAAAGAAAATAAAAACAAAAACAAAACAAACGATCGATTAAATGTTAATTTAATCAATTCAAAAGGGTATCTTTAGGATTGCAGTTTCACCGCGGGTTTTCATTGTATTAGATTTTATGTAATGCCTCAATTTTATCTCTCTATCTGGGTAGTGGCCTGAAAACAAAATTACCCACTGTCGTGGTGCAATTCACTACCTAGGGTTAGGTCGGTTCCACCGTCGTAGTAACCTATACCCTAAACTAGGTACATTATGAATGATCTCTCAGTATCCACCATTAATTTTACACCACCTTGGTTAAGGGATTTATCGATTAATGTAGATTTCGTCTCTTTTCAGCCGTTAATCCTTCTTTCAAAGTGATTAAAGGCGTTAGGTTATTATTATGGTGATCAAGCATAACAATATATGGAGAAAACGAAACTATACCACGGATTTAAGAGATAAAATATGAATTACTATTATAAAACTGTCATACAATGAATTCCCGGGCTACTCCCGGTCCTAAAGAAGAAGGGGATTAGCCTCGCATGTTCATCTCAAACAAGTACAAGGTAGAGATAGGGGAAATCATGTGGAAAACGTGAATTGAGAGGTGAAACTTGAACAGAGAAGAACCAGTTGATCCTTTGCGTAGAACACGTGCTCTCCTGCCTTTCGGTGGTGAAATTCGTCTTCTGCGGCGTCAGAATCAACTGGTATGAGCTTCTGGCCTCCGTTCTCCTCTCTCCTACTCCTTGGTACTCGTGCAACGGCTAATGAGATCATCCTCACGTCTGGGCGGCCGTCATTAGGTATAACTCCCTCATTAGGTCGCTAATTAACCACGACCGTCCGATTGGGATCAATCTGAATCAAACGCATATCTGACGGTGTCGATACCATCGACGCGGGTCGATGGTATCGACCCAGTGTGGTAGCAGCAGCCCTTCTTTCTTTTCGTCCGAGTTCCTGATGTAGTCTCGATACCATCGACTCGGGTCGATGGTATCGACTACCCTGTAGCGATGGCTTTGTTGTTTTGTGTCGCTGTAGCCTCCATGCGTCGATGGTATCGACTTGGGGTCGATACTATCGACTGCTTCTTCGCCAGCAACCTGAAGGTGGCTCGATACCATCGACATCCCTGTCGATAGTATCGACACTTTGCTGCTCCTTTCGGCTGGCAACCTGTGATCATGTCGATGGTATCGACGGAAGCAAATACTCGTTTGTCCTGAAATTCAAACACAAGATCACATAAATTCAAACAAATAATAATATTTTAACAATTAAAGCTCAAAACGATGAAATAAAGGGAATTTGACATAAAATAGTGGCAAAGACCAAAGTGGATGAATTATGCAACATTAACCATAAAAATGACTAATAAAAGCATAAAACACATATCAAACAGGTCTATAAATGCGACTCAAAATCATCACATCAGTCTCACTATTCAGTCTTGGTCAAACGGTTTCATCTATTTGGTTTCATTCATTCGGTCTCCCCGCAAAACCATTTGGAGCTGGGAATATCGAGACCGTTTGAGTAATACCGGTCTGCAAGACCATTTGAGTAATACCGGTCTACGAGACCGTTTGAGGAATACAGGTCTACGAGACCGTTTGACGTAGCTGTGAGACCGTTTGAACGACTGAATGAAGAACGGGACCATTTGCTCAAGTCAGTTGCAAGACCGTTTCCTGTGCAAAGAGTAAAGATGGTTTGCCAAAAATGCAATGCAAACCGTTTGAGCAAGATTCCACTTGAAGATCATGCAAACTGAATGAGCAACGTGGACCATTTGCTGCTTAGTTGCCAAGATCGTTAGAGAAAAATATGCATCAAAGACCGATTGATAGAGTTGACCGTTTGCTATCAATTTTCCAAACCATTTACCAAGACTGAAGCTGCAAAACCGTAGTGGACAATAGCAAAACCGAATGCATGAGTACTGCATGCATGCAAGATCGTGAGAGTGGCTGAGGCAAAGATCGAATAAATTATCAAATAGATTGGATTAGCTATACCAAATGCATGATGCATGCAAGTCCATGTGAGATACACTCATGCGAAGACCAAAAGAGTTGTCCACGTGATGACCGAATGGATGAGAGCTGAGCGAGACCATTTGCCAAAGTATGAACACATCAGACCGTTTGCTCTGCCAGCGATGCAAGACTGAATCAAAGACCGTTTGCTCTTGCTATCCACATGAAGACCGTTTGACAAGAAAATGGTTTTGCAGACCGTTTCATCGGCAAACGGTCTGTGAGACTGTTTGGTCCCAATCGGTTCTCAAACCGTGAGAGCCAAAGTGTTGCAGACCATTTGATCAAATTAACATGAAGACCGTTTGAGATATTCATTCGGTTTCCAATCCGAAAGGAGCCAAAACTGTTTGGTTATTAACGGTTTACCAACTGTTTGGCTGAGATGAAGACCGAATGAGCAGACCGTTTGCCAAACTTGTGTAAGACCGTTTAAGCACCAAGACCGTTTGGTCAAACTTTATAAGACCGTTTGAGTAAAAATATCCCCCAAAACCGATTGGACTGGAAACACACCAAAAATGGGAGGACCAGTCCTGTGCCTATAAATAGGACCAGTAGGGTCCTCATTTGGGGCATCGGTTCCGGGGACGCCGACAGGATACCTGTATACAGGTCTGATCCAGATCTAGTTCCATCCACGCCAGTTTCACTCCACCTACTTCCCGTGTTGCAATCAAGGAGACCGAGAAGAAAAGGAAGACAGAGCGAGAGAGATTGTTCGGTCTATCTTGGCGTCTCCCGTTTTATGTCCAGATCTGCTCCGATATGACTTAGAAGACCGCATCATCTTCACCGAGCTGCAACTACCTTCTGCACCATGCTCATGACAAATTTCTCTCTCTTTCTCATTCTTCTTGTTTCTCGCATCATGAGCGAGTAGTCCACTTTCACTGGGGTGCAGGGACTAGCCCCGCTGCCCATGCAAACATGTTCTTTTGTTAAACTTTCCATGGCAGTGTATATAAGTTTTCATTTCGTTGTTAATCGTTATGTTCATAGTTAGATTAATTACTTTCTTTCATCTTTGTTCTTCCTATGTTGTGAGAACTTATATATGTAGGATTGAATGTCGTTTAACAGGTTGACTCCCAAATTAGAAATAGATTGGGATTCCTTGAGGTCGTAAGTGTATGATCCGTGAGAGGATGAGCCATCTTGCCTTCGGTGATGTTTCTGTGTACCTAACGCCTATATAAGGGGTCCATAGCCTTAGTTGGATTTTGTATCTTCTTGTTAATCATCGATGTTTGCTCGTGTATTAATCGCTCGATTGCTTATCGATTAATGTGGTTGACTCCCAAACTAGAAATAGAATGGGATTTCTTCGAGGTCGTAAGTGTATGATCCGTGAGGGGACGAGCCATCTAGCCTTTGGTGACACTTCTGTGTGCCTAACGCCTATATAGGGGGCCCACAACCTTCTTTGGATTTCTGTATATTTGGAGCCGTAAGTAAGTGATTTGGATGGTGACGAGACATCTAATGCCTAAGGTGATGCTTATGCAAATCTAACGCCCATATGGGGGGTTTTCCAGAAGCTCTATTTGGAAAGTTATATCTTGCCTGGATGTTTGATGTTTAGATGTATTTGTATGCATAGCAGTGGTGAAACCCGATACCATCCCAGCGATTCCATATCATTGATCTAAATCCAACTTTAATTTAACTTTTACTTTCTTACAATTAATTTAATTAACCTCAAATCAACCAATCATTTTAAATATTAGACTTAAATCGAACTAGACTAGACTGACAAGGATTCTTAAAAGCATTGTCCTTTGGGTTCTATCCTTAACTATATTGTGATAAGACTCGTCCGGTTGCGGGTGGTATTATTGCACATTGGTTTTGGTAAAAGCTCGAGGATTTCAACCCCGAGTGAGTTTGTTAGTGCATTCAAAATACCACATCAAAACACTTGTATAAGATGTAAAATCACTCAGACTCAACCTTCCATTCTCTATGAGGTTGGTATTATACAAAAGGAATTTGGATGGAACTCTCGAATATTGAAAGAAATCATGCCACCTTTTAAAAGTGATATACCCAACTTAATACTCTTAAATGTAATAAAGAGTGAAAGCTAAACAATATGTTTCATTGTATATTGCATGTTGGTTTATATGGTAATGTATAAACATGTAGCTATTTGAATATATAAATAAGAAAAACGAACATCAAGTTAGTTACATCAAGAAAGAGAAATTGATCAATGTGAAATCTTGAGAAATAGACATGGTTACATGTACCTAGATAAGATTGGCATTGGCTATGAACTAAAAGAGGGAATATTAAATTCAATATTGATAATTTTTTCTAGAGGATTATAATTATAGTTGGGGCGTTATCTAAATATAAAAATGGATATGGTTATATGGGGTCTCTCTAAGAAGACACTGTCACAAAAGCTCAAATAAGGAACATCAAATATTTTACATTAATAATAAAAGAAAAATATTAAAAAATAATATAAACAGATCTAAATTCAAGAATGATATTTTTAAGTGCAATTTTGAATATTAAGAAAAAATGTATGGAGTAAGCTAATATTAGTTTAATCAATATGATTGGTACATATGGAACATTTTTTCCCATAGATCATTTTACAATATTGATATCATATTTTTAAGGAGATTGACTTCCTATAAGGAACAATAAATCACTAGTTGAATCTATGCTATGTAAGAAAATGCAATAAGTCATTTTATGTATGATGAGAGTGATTATTCGTGACTTATAACCAATTAAATCATCACAAATGGTCAATAAAAAGATAAAACCCACATTCATAGAATTTAATTTAGAAAAAATGAATTAACATGAAAAACTACAAGCATAAGCATGAACAACATAAATATGGTACAAGAACGTTGTGGTTTTAGGTGCAAAGATGTTAGATATATGTAGTCAAACCTAGGGATATCAATGGATGGGTTAGGAAAGGGGAGTCATCACCACATTTAAAATGGAAAATGGGGAACACAATGAATAGCTTTGGATAGTGAGCGGATAAGAAAGAGGGAGAAGATCATGTAAGGCATCACATTACAAGTGGAGAAGGAGTTAGACAAAGCATGTTGTCCTTATCATATTGTTAATCCCATTGAGGTTAACAATATTTTGCTTTTTTGGAATATGGCTTATGTTAGCAAGATAAATGATAAGAAACCACATGCAAATCAATGATTGTATGTAAAAAGATTGAATGTATGATCAACAACACATGGTGCTCATTTTCTCACACCATAGGAAGGTTGGATAGGGAGAGAGAGTGTGTATAATAATAACAAGATAAAAACACAACGGATAGATTACAAATAACAAAATACTATCAAAAACCACCGACCTTGACGCGCGTATCCACATAACTAGTGGATGGAAAGGGGGAACGAGACAGAACTACATGGTTTTCAGGCCCAAATTGCCTTTCTACGAGTTGTAAGGGGTAGAAGTGGGACTCTCATCACTTTTTTCCTACGGGTTTAGAGGTACCTAAGGATTAGGTATTTGGGATCCCCAAAGGATGGGCTTTATCGATGGTGGGCTTAGTCTCTTGATGGAAAGCTACCACTTGTTTATTTTGTAGCCCAATCCCACTACCCATGTCTCTATTTTATAGCCCAATCCCAATGACAATCCCACTATCCAAATAGAAAGTGTTAAGGGGATCGAAGTGTCCACATATGAGTGACTCAAATATCACACACATAAACCATACATGATAATTAAATAAAACTTATCTTTTACTTATATTAAACCAAAAAGGTTTATAAAAGGTGTCCTGCTAGCATGAGATGTGATACAAACAAGAATGAAAATTAAGTACTTGGATTTAACTCCCTAATAACATTAATATTACCATGTAAAGTTCTTGTTTGATAAACCTTTTTTGAGTTTTCAAGAGATATCTAAATAGTGAAAGAAAGAACATAGCAAGTTGTCCGCATATACCTAAAATCATAAAGTTAAACACAATGTATGCACACACATTGGTAAACTGTGAAAATCATTTAAACTCATAGGTTTATAAAAATATAACTCTTGGTAAGAGTAACATAATAACAACAAACAAGGAAAGTTTCAATTTATCAACAACAAACATCTTCTATTAATAATTCAATACTATTCAAGAGGACAATACCACATGTGACAATTTTAAGGCCTAAAATCCCTAGGATAGGTTTAGATGAGTCATGACTACTTGAGGAATATCAAGTTTCCCTTACATGTAGGCCAACTAAGACTTGTGCCCTTATCCCAATATATAGGCAACAAGGTTATGTCCTTAATACATGATAGGAGTAGGTGCACACCATAATGAGATTTTGTACAGTGGAAAATTTATTTATGTTTAAGGTTTGTAAATTTAAATATAGGAAAAATGAAAGACTAATTAGTACATAATGAATTATCTAAAACAAGTATTATAACCAAGCATAAGGGAACATACATATCAAATACAACTAAAAATATTACAATCAAGGTCAATATGAGGAAAACCATACATTTTTTAATCAAAGTATAATCCTAAAAAGTCAAATCATAATTATCCTAGTCTTGTCATTTAATTATCAAACATACATCAAAATAGGGATATTAACATTTAGCAGTAATAAGAAGAAGATTAGAGTTTTTATGTATAATTTCTTAACATTGGTTTGTTTCACATCCATGTCCACCACTCCATGTTTACAAGTATTCGAGACTAGTATCAAATTCTAAAATCATTTTTAATATTAAATTCAGGGGATGGTCTACACCTAGTTAATAATAAGACTTAATCCTAAATAGTTATTGAAAGGTCAACTTTTCCTTATCTAAAATTGTTGAGATAAAAATTCACTTCCAAGTTGTAATGATGATCTTAAAAGGGGAAATCAAAAGATATTAAAATTTCCAAAAATATCGACCAAAAGATTAGGGTTAGATGGAAATGATAGAATCTAGTATAATTTTATCAGCGCATACATCAAATATTGATTTTAGATAGGGTTAAGGTATTTTTTAGTCATGAAGATAGATATCATGACCAAATCTAGACTTCTTGTATAATAAAACAAAATGATGCTATTAGTTAGGAATTAATGAATAAAGAGATTACTGATTAGCAATAAATCCTATATTTTATATCCAAGTTATCATCACTGTTGAGAGTCATAAAAATTATATTTAGGGTTGCAAGTAAACACAAGTCTACTGATATAACACAAGTCTACTGATATAATTAGATCTTGGCATTTTGATTCCTAACCTTCAAGTTTGGTCATTTCAAGAATCTCTAATATGAAAACAAAATACAATTTACAATATTAATGGAAATAGGATTATAATTACACTATTCAAGTAGTTTTATTAGGTTTCCAACTCATTTTATATTTAAATTGGGCTATTTGTTTGTATTTATTGGACAATGGGATTATATGGTATGATGTATTAAAGATCTTGGCATTTTATCCTATTTTGGACATAGAGGGAGATATTTATATAGGATATAAAAAACCCATGGTTGTTTGATGTGGTTGATGGGCTCACATGAGTTTCCTCCACTGAAAAATATGGATTCTGAGTGGAGAGGTTGAGTACACATGGACCACTAATCGATAGTCAACTATATGATTCACCAATGATCTAGTGGTCAGGAATTATCTCCCCAAAAAAACCATCCTACACACAAGGCAAGCTCAATCGTCATGACTAGTTTTTTAAATCCCAAATGGGTGGAGGAGCATTTGAGGAGGGACAGAAAGTGTCCACTTGACGTTTCCCTTGTTATTACCGCGTCTGAGCATATTTGGTAAGCTAGGGTTACCTGGATGATTACATGCTTAATTAAATTGAACATCATGAAAACCTAATTAATGATGGAATCTCAATTATGATGTCTAAAACCAAATAAAAATTCTAAGCATGATTTCACTTTGAATAATTAGGGTTTGAGAAGTATAAACCCTAATTGGCTAGAATTAGGGTTTTTGCCTACTAAGGTTGCGATGAGAAATATGGCCATGGTGAAGGAGGGAACAACGATTGTGCTAGATTGGAACATGCGAGGTAAATAAATGGATAGTGATTTTGGAGTTGGAGGCTTTGGTAGCACAATCGTGGTAGGCACCACGACCGTCTATATTTGTTAGTGGCACATGCTTTCTCAGCCACACATCCATTTTGAAGAAGTAGAGCAATTTTTATATTGAGGACTAATGGATTCAAAGCACCAAAATCATTTTATGTCCTTCTTAGAATGGCCAACATACCTTGCACGACCATTTTTTAGGTCTTCTAGAGCTACATCACTTAGTCGACCATTACTGTATATTGTAGTATAGCAGTGTTGTGTTTGATTTTTACTTATATATTAATAGATTAGAATAATCTGATTTTTCTTTTACATTTAAAACTTTATGTAAAACAACATGATAAATTTCCATTATGTTTTGAGGAAGTTTGACCTATTCATTAATCGATTTTTGGTATCATGTTTATGACAGATAATTCTACTAAAATGAAAGAAAGTACAAAGTAGGGTTAGTTTACAATTAACCCAATCATCTTAATTTCTCTATATCAATAACAAAACACAGTAGCCGATCCCATATTTCTTGATTCATTCTAGAGAAATGAAATCCTTGAGAGAGGCAGAGAGTTAGGTTTTGGATGGAGAAAGTGGTGTATATGGTGATCTAGGGTTTCATCTTCATAGAGTTGTTGAAATCAAGTAAGTTTATCTTCTCCAGATAGCTTTTCTTGGTGATTCTTCTCTCACATGTCAAGATTCTTTACCTGTTCTAATTTGATTAAAAATGATATCAAATCCCCATCTTTTCACATTCTTTCTCTCTAATTATCCATTCCTGGGGTATTTGAGTTGGAAGTAGGAAGAAACTGATAGACTGCGAGAAATATGATATGGATTCAAGACTTTTCAGACATTGGGATACATTTTTAAGTTGTTTTACACCTTAGGTTAGTGGGTACTTCCATTTAATAGTATATTGCACAAAATTGGATTAATCTACTATAATATTTAATTAGTTTATATGTGAGTAAAAACCCTAAATCTGCCTTTCAATTCTAGCTTTTAAAAAATGATCTAAAATGGATTAGTTTCTGATGTGATGAATTTCTAATGATGATATCATATTCAAATGGATATAGAACATCTACAATGAAATTTCTCTAGTTTTTGCATGGTCTACAAGAATGTACCAAAATCTAGGGTTTTTGACCATGTTTGAAATTGTTGTATTATTGAATGGAGAACTTTTCTTATTTGAATCTCCTTATTTACAAATGATTGTTTTATCTAAATGATTAGGACGTATATGTCAGATATTATCCTTGGAATTCAATTTTTTTTATTATTATTTGTATGATATCTTAGTTAATAGGGTGAAACCCTATAAGAGTGAAGAGTTGCAAATTGGCATATATACATCATGGAATCCAATAGAAGTAATTCATTTAATGTTATATATTTATTTATTCAATATTATTCTTGGTGCATGATATTTCAGTGAATGGAAAAGAGGCTCTAGTGTCCAGCCTAAATCACACATCCAAAAAGGAGCATATCTAGAGTAGTCCGACTCTTAAATTTATAACATGACAATTAGGCCCCAAATCTATTAAATGGGGTCCGATGTAGTAAATTGGGGTTGATCCATTAGGACAAGGGTGGTAAGTGATAAGAACATAAAACTTTGTCTCTATTAAACCAATCAGAAGGGTAGATTAAGTGTGTTGTTCCTTATAAAATGATGTTACTCCAATCAATGAGTAAAGCAAAAGAAGTAAAACAAGCACGAAAACAAAACAAGAGAACGATAATAGAAAAAGAGTAATATAGAAAAAATGGATGGGAAGTTGGATTGGGTTTTGCCACCTAAGATATCTCACCAACATGCAATACTCACGTCCATAGTATACACTTAGAAAGATTACAAGAAACCATCACATATGTCTATTCCCTCCTCTATTGAGCTTAGTATAGATCTAGATTTTAAGCTTTTTGCTCTCTCATGATGAAAAACAAATAACCATAAAGGTAACCATATGATCATTAGCTTAAGAATTCCAACATTATAATGCATCTCCATAACACTCAAATAAGATTAGTACTACTCTTTCAAGTCATAACAATCAAACATCACAAGATGGTATCTAATCATACAAGTGAGGCATTAAGAACAAGAGTATGGAAATAATCTTTGCTAAGAGCATATGATTATATATATATGTATATGTATATGTATATATATATATATATATATATATATATATGAGGCTATTTATTCATTACCCACGCGGGTAATATAGTTTTGCTACCCGGTGCATGCAGGACTTGTCTCCTTGAATCTCTCTGTGCCGGTGGCGCTCCTTTTCGTCGCCAGTCCATCCCAATCGGTCTTTGTGTGTGTCGTCGATCTGGACTGTCAGAGGCTGATGCAACAGAAGCTTCCATCTAGGCTATTCCACCGTCAAGCCAAATCATCGTGCATCACCCCAACTGCTTAGTGACTGCTTCCTAAGCTACATTGATGGCATGACTATTGCATCTTGCCCATCCTTCCCATAGGGTAGTGCCCCGATATGAAAGTGGCGCCCGACCTAGAAGGGAACCATTCTCCGCTGTCCTTTTTCTCTCTCTCCTATTTGTGACGACCTCCGCTACTCAGCCTTGCTCCGGCTACCTCCGTCGGCCTGCAGTGACGCCCTAGGCACCTCAAAGGAGCGACGACGCTCCAGGATAGTTCAAGCGAATGCCTTTAGAACTTGTCAAGCAGTAGTTTTGATCAATTCTTTTCTCTGTTAAGGTACTCTTTTATTACCTCTTTTTCTGCAGTTGTCGGCTTGTTTGAGAATTGCGCCTCTCTGGACCTTGCCTGGCCTTGTTTTCTTACTTCATGCCTTCGACGACATGTACCAGATGTGCCCAATGTAGTAGTTTTTTCAAATCCTTATTGTTTTTTCTACTGTTGTGAAGCTCACTTGGAAATCTACATATAACCTTATTTGTACAAGTTACCTCTCTGTATTTTCTTCTTCAATTCAAGTGTTTATGTCCAACTTGGAAATCTATTTTATTCTGATTTGTAATATGGAATACAAATCTTCTTGTAGTTACTTTTTTGTTATGCTGGGTTACTCTTCGGCCTGATAGAGTTACTCTCTGTTGTTTCAGGATTACTCCTCTATCCTACTGAGTTACTCCCAAACGTTATAATGGATCCCAACCTTGATACAGATGCTGTTAATTCAAATGTCAGCCTTGATACTGATAATGCTAATTCTTATCCTTCTGTTGGTGCTTCCACTCTACCCCCAGCTGCAGTTCCTAAAATTGGTCTCCACTTTGGAAGTTTAGATGAAGCTATCTCATTCTATTCTAGCTATGCTGGCATGATTGGTTTTAATATCAGGAAAGATGACAACAAGTATGAATGGGGAACTAAGATTCTCGTTGCCAAAGATCTGGTTTGTGACAAGCAGGGTACAATGGTATGTTCTAAGAGGTCAAGAGGTCTTCTGAGCCCCGTTTGTGATAAAGTGGGTAAGTTGTAGAAAAATCTATCTAAGAAGCGCAAGCGATCTATGAAGAGGTGTGGTTGTGGAGCCATGATCTGATTCACACTAGACAAGTCCTCATCCATGTGGGTTGTGACTACCTTTATTGAGGAACACAACCACGATCTTGTTGATGATGCACATCTCCGTTACCTGAAGTGTAACTCATCTCTTGATGAAACTCAAAAAGATATCCTTTCTTCCATGAGCCAAGCTAACATACCTATATCGAGACAAATTGCATTGATGGCATCTGAGTCTGGTGGCTATGAAAATCTGACATTTACCAGCATACAAGCTCATGGATACATCAGTAGCAAGAGGAAAGAGTCAGCCAAGTACGACGTCGACATGGTCTTGGATCAGTTTGCCAAGTTCAAGGTACTCGATCAGAAATTCTTCTATACATACCAAAACGATCTTGATTGTTGCTTGACTCATTTGTTTTGGGCTGATCCTATTTCTGTTGAAGACTGTGGGTTGTTTGGTGATGTGATTGTTTTTGACACCACCTACCGCACCAACAAGTATTCGATGGTTTTTGGAATGTTTGGTGGTGTTGATCACCATCGTAAGACGGTCTTGTTTGCTTCAGCTCTTATGTTTGATGAGAAGTATGAGTCATTTGTCTGGGTTTTCAAGCAGTATCTACTTTGTTTTGGCAAAGAGTCGATGTCCATCATAACCGATCAAGACCCGTCTATGAATGCTTCTATCCTTATTGTTTTTCCAAATTGCAACCATCGCTTCTGCAACTGGCACATCCTACAAAAGGTTCCCTCTAAACTTGGTGTTCTTCCTAACAAGGACCATATCATAAGCTCCTTGAATGATTACGTGTGGAATGTGGATGATGTTGGTATATTTGAAGAGAGGTGGGATTCTATTGTTGAGGAGTATGGTCTGTCGTCCATTACTTGGTTGTCTGACATGTATGCGATGCGTTCAGAGTGGGTTCCATGCTATATACAGTCTTCCTTCTTTGCAGTCATGAGGACAACGCCGAGGAGTGAGAGCTTGAATGCGTTCATTAGAAGCCATGTGAATAGTAAGTAGACTCTCTTTGAACTTGTCTGTTCATCAGAGACTACGTACTCTCATGTACGGGAGATTGAAAATTTCAAAGATTTTGATGATGAGTACAGTAATCTCCCTTTGTCATCACTATGGTCTCTGGAGGAGCAGATGAGAGGTATATACACCAAGTCAATCTTTAAGATCTTTCAGAGTGAGGTTCATCAAAGCATGATCTACAATGTAAAGGGAGCTTCAGAAGAAGGTGTGTTTGAAGTGTATCGTGTTGGTGGCCTTGGATCTGGCTGCATCTTGAAGAAAAAGTCATCGAGTGAGATTGTATCTTACAACTGTTGCATGTTGGAATTCAAAGGTATCCCTTGCAGGCACATCCTATCTTATTTGAAGAGTCGTGACTTTTGCACTCTTCCCGAGCCATACATAATTAAGAGGTGGACCAAAGGCTACAGAGAACATCCTTTGATTTTTGGCAAAGTGTCAGTTAGTCATCTATCCACTGGGAGGACTCTTAACCTTGTTTCTACCTACAATTTGATTGTGAACATAGCGTGTAGGAACAACGTTGTCGATCTTTGCCATGAAAAACTGCTAGCCTTACGAAAGGAGGTGTTAGAATTGGATCTCGCTAATACTGGTGCAGATGCAGGTGCTGGTGTAACTGCTTCAAATACAACTTCTTCTTCCGCTGTCAAGGTTCATATCCCCAATGTTTGCAAAACTAAGGGGAGACTCAAATTCATAGATGCGAGGTTTAAATCTGGAGTTGAGATTACCCAGTCTAAAAGAGAGAGGCAGTGCAAGAATTTCTTAGAGTTTGGTGTTAACCATGACAGTAGGAACTATCCTAAGAAGTAGTCCATTCTACAGTGATGCTCTTTCTGCACTATTTGTTGTTGTTGTTTGCTGCTCAAAGACTATATCTGGTGCTGCTAGTGTTGTTGATGGTTATGTGCTACTACTACTTCTAGTGTGATGAGCTGCTACTACTACTGCTGTTAAGATCATTCTTGTTTTGTTGATTGGGAGTTGCTGCTACTATTTAGTGGAGTTTGTAGTTGATCAGTGTGTCATTGAGGCATGTTCAAATCTTAATGGGGTTGTTCTTTTTGTGTAGTTTTGTGAAAGTGATTTTGTAACCTTCTATGTACTTCACTTGTGTTTGTAATCTATATTTGTGTTACCTTGTGCTCCATGAGCTGTATGTATACTCTGAATATATAACAAAGAATATGTTCTGGTAAGTTGTTATTCTTTTTGAAGAATACGTGTTTGTCTTTGTGTACAATGGATACTCTTAGTGTTTTCACATTTACTCTTACAAAATATAAGAGTAAGTGAGTTTGAATCATAGTGTTTCTTTTCTAGGCTATCACAGTTACTCTTATTGCTATTATAGTTGCTCACAGTGTTTGTTCAGTTACTCGCAGGGTTGTGATAGTTACTCGTAGTGCTTTTTCAATTACTCATATTGTTTTCATAGGTACTCTAACTGCAATTTGAGTTACTCATAGTGGTCGTTCAGTTACTCACATTATTTTCATAGTTACTCATAGTGTTTCACAGTTACTCGTAGGTTTTTTTCAGTTACTCGTAGTGTTTGTTCAGTTACTCGTAGGGTTTTTTCAGTTACTCACATGGTTTTTTCAGTTACTCGTGTGGTTTTTTTAGTTACTCACAGTGTTTGTTCAGTAACCTTCGAAAATACAAGTAATAGGAACATATTGTAAAGTAACTGTACCAGCATGAGAGCAAGTGTTCGATTCCAGAAATGAGTAACTGTGACAACACTAAGAGTAATAGTAGGAGCACAACGAGTAACTGTGACAACACTAAGAGTAATTGTGACAATATAAAAAGTAGTTCTAGCGTTCAAAAAGTAACTTTTGTACTTTGCAAAGTAACTCTTGTGGAAATACTCCCCAGTCCCTCCACCACCAACCCATCCCTCCCCACGAGGCCTACTATCCTCTTTTGGTGAATCACGCTCCATTTAATGCATTAGAAGAAAAGATATGTACAATGCACTGATTCTATTAAAGAAGGAACCAAAAAAGAGAAGAAAAGAGAAGGTTGTACAATGTAAAAGCACAGAGCACTACTGTATCATCTAAAATGTACTATAAAAGCACATAGCACTACTGTATCATCAGAACAGCAGAATGTCTGCAAACTATACTACCCATCTTTGCAACACGAAAAGCATAGAGCACTGCTGCCATCTTCTTTTAAGTTCCAGTGCTCTCATCTCGCCCTTTCACTCACTTTCGAACAACCTACCTTCTTCATAACCTACCTTCTTCACAACCTACCTTCTTCACAGCCTACCTTCTTCTACCATTACTAGTTTTCTCACAACCCTCAACACAGCCTACCATGGAGTCATTCATCCAACCCATGAACTACACCCTTGATGAAAAAACAATGGAATCCATTCAACTTCCTATAGAATGGAAATATCTCGATTTTCACATTAAACCAGGCAACACCACCTTCCATATCGGAAACCAAAAATTTCTGATTAACCTTATTTAAAATGAAAACGGATCACTTTCAACTAGTAGGGGTTGGAAAAGGATGATCGCACAACTCAAGATTCACAAAGATTGGATCACCTTCCTCAAGCCAACCGATCAACAGACTATCACAGCATGGATCACATATTATTTCTTAGAAACACCAACTGACCTTCTTCCACTCTTAAAAATGCCTGGTGGAGCAGTATTCTCTGGAACGGATGACTCTACAGATCATCTGTTTGTTAGGGACAAATACCAAGCACCGCCGGGATCAACTGTAAATCCTTTAAAGGTTGGCTCATCTACAATAGCTGACACCTCAACATTTACAGAAGACACTGCTTATTCTTTTGTCCAGCCTTCCTATCATAAATAGGTATGCACCGCCACCCTTTTCTCCTTGCCTTTTGGTCGATAATTTTCCCCATCACCACCTATACCTCTCCCAACCATCCTGGTCTCAAAATTGTGGTTGACTCATGGGTAAATCCTTTACAGGTTGACTCATCTACAACAGCTATGAACTGCTCAGATACGAATTTGTGTGGCCAGAAGTTTTGACGATTCTGAATATGCTATTTTGGTTTGCTGTCTCTACTTAGCAATGGAGTGAATTGTGTGTTTGATATCTCTTGCCGGGGATGGATCTGACCCCCTGAGATCTTTGATTTCTATGTTCAGTTGATGGACCCTCCTTATATCTGATTTGGCTGTAGTTTTCTGTATTGTTTGTTCCAAAGAGTATGTATAATATATAATGTTTTATGCTTTGAATGTTGTATTCTTGAATGTACAACTGTAGTGTTTTTGTCTAAATATATATATTTTTAGTTAGCCTGTGAAAAAATAAACTAACTCAGAGGAAGAGTGGTGATGATATCAAAATTCACTAACAAATAACCATTTGATATAGAAGAGTAACTGTTTGATATAGAAGAGTAATTATAGGAATAAAAAGAGTAACTATACGATAGTCTAGAGTAACTCGTATCAGCACTAAGAGTAACAGTAGGAGCACAACGAGTAACTGTGACAACACTAAGAGATTACTTCAATATAGATTACTCGCATGGTTTTTTTAGTTACTCACAGTGTTTGTTCAGTTACTCGTAGGGTTGTGAGGGTTACTCGCAGTGTTTGTTCAGTTACTCGTAGGGTTGTGATAGTTACTCACATGGTTTTTTCAGTTACTCGTAGGTATGACAGTTACTCGCAGGCTTGTTTCAGTTACTCGTAGGCTTTTTTAAGTTACTCGCATGCATTTTTCAGTTACTCGCAGGGTTTTTTCAGTTACTCGCATGGTTTTTCAGTTACTCACGTGGGTTTTTCAGTTACTCGCGTGGTTTTTTCAGTTACTCGTAGGTATGACAGTTACTCACAGGCTTGTTTTAGTTACTCCCAGGCTTTTTTCAGTTACTCATAGAATTTTTTCAGTTACTCGCGTGGTTTTTTCAATTACTCGCATGGTTTTCACAGTTACTCTAACTGCTATTACAATTACTCGCATGGTTTTTTCAGTGACTCACATTATTGTCACAGTTACTCGTAGGGTTGTGACAGTTACTCACAGTGTTTGTTCAGTTACTCGTAGTGTTTTTTTAGTTACTCTAGGGTTGTGACAGTTACTCGTAGGGTTTTTTCAGTTACTCAACCATTACTCTCAGTTACTCAAGAATTAATTCCAGTTACTCAAGCATTATTTTTCAGTTACTCAAGAATTTTGTTACTTTCAGTTTAGTTACTCGCATTGTTGTCATAATAAATAATCCATTTTAATCAGCTGTACATTCAGCCAAAAGATAAGGGCAAAATCAATATTGTTCAAGATGAGCTGTACATCAAGAATATGTGTTTGTAATCTATCTTTGTGTTAAAAATTTAGGCTTTTCACAGTTGTACATTCAAGAGAAGCTATACATTCAGGCTTTCACAGAGCTTATACAACAGAATAACAGAAGGATATTGTTCTTATTTTACAATCAAATCAGTAATCTAGTTTTTTAGTTGGATTTTAGCCATTCATCAAGGCTTGGAACTATTTCTTCCTCTGGGATATGTTCTTCATGCATTTTTGCTGTTGTTTCTTCATTCTTCTCTGTTTCTTTTTGTTTCTCAGCTTCATCTTCTCCTCCCCTGTTCTCATCAGATTTAACTTCTTTGATGTCTTCACTTTCATCTTTTTCATCCTCTTTTAGAGGCTGCAGCTACCCCCTTGCCATCATTCGTTGAAAAATATCAGCCCTTATTGCTGGTATGTCTTTGCAGGTGAAGTCCATTTTTTTCCATTGACTAGGCAATCTAGGTACTTCATGACAAAGATCCCATAGTCAAGTGAGTCTTCTTCCTACTGTGGGTAGATCGGGTACTCATGTTCCCACTGCGACAACTGGCTCCCCTTTTCCGGTGCACCCCTAAAGAATTCGTGCACTATACCCACCTGCATTAAAAAAACAAAACATTTATTCATCATCAATTACGGAACATTAATCCTTTCAATCCACTACTAATAGAGTTAATTTTTATAGATCACTTACCGATCTATTGAATTCTTTTCTGGAGTTGCTACTCCAACTCATTGAATTATAAGACCGTTGTGCTCCATCCCTAAAACTTGCTTCATACAAGTGCCAGTGATTGTCATTGTGTAGTATTGTGAACACCGAGTCCATTGCGTCCCAATCTTTCAACGGAACGTTGAATTGTGGAGATAGCATGTCAATCTGCTCCAGGGTGATGTTCTCAACATCAAACGATAACTTTTTCTGCAAATGTAGAGTTTAAAATTCACATCTATAAGTTTTAGTTTGTGTTTGTATATTGTAATTTAATGTAAATTTGTATAAAAAGTTTATTTGTCTTACTGGAGCATAAGTGCACATGCAGTGCCATGTCAACCCCTTCTTCCTCCACTTGCTTGTGCTCTCCTTGAGCATATGTACAAAGTAGTCGAGAACCTAAAAAAAACCAAAAGCTTTCCTAGTTTAGCAATCCAAATTATCTATTTCAAAGAGTTACACTACGTTCTTGTTTCTTACAGGTGATTGTGTCATTTGATCCTTGTACAGGAGGGCGGCGAGGTCGTTCCCCTTGCACCAAGTGTCTTCACTGAATTTCCATTCTCATTTTGACCTACCAATTATTTTTATAGATGTTATACACACGAGTTGGATATTGAAACAATAATGTTTTATCATTTTATACTTGATAATAACCAATTCTCTAACATTTCTTCTATGTTGTCCATGTAGTGATGGACAATTTCTTTGGGTTCTTTTGTTTTGAAATGTTCAAAACCTATGAAATTTGACATCTTGTGCTGTCAACAACAATAGAGCAATCCATGTTAGAATCAATCTTCATTTTGCACAAGTTACTTAAGCATTAATATCTGTTACTCAATCATTACTCTCAGTTACTCAAGCCTTACTTTCAGTTACTCAAGCATTACATTCAGGTAATAAATCATTAGGTTCGTTTTCTCAAGCATTAGGTTCAGTTACTCAAGTCTTACTTGCAGTTACTCAAGCATTAGGTTTAGTTACTCAAGTTGTAGGTTCAGTTACTCAAGCATTACTTACAATTATAATATACTTTAAAGGGGATGAAACTTACCTTTGCCTCCCTTCTTTTCTTCACATTTTTCTCTATGCTTCCTATCTTTAGTTCTTCCATCTTCTTCTTCTTCTTTAATCTTTTTCTGGGCTCCTTCTGCCCTTCTTCTTCTTCTACTATATTCTCCTACTGTTCGCTTCCTTCTTCTTGTTTCTTTTGTTCTACATCTTCTATAGACTTTGGTTGTTCAGAACTGTCGTCTTTTGTTTCTTTCTTCTCCTCTTCATCAACATTTTTCCTGTCCTCACTGTGATCTTCTGATTCCACGTATTTTCTTCTAAGGATCAGCCTTCTTCGCTTCGTCGGTGGGTCGACATCATTTGTCGGTGTGTCTTTCGGTTCATCTACATTCACTGAGGCAAAACCCTCTACAAATTCTTTGAATCCACTTTCAGGTGACTGTGATTTGTCACCCTCATCTTCCCACTTTCTTTTTAGATTTTTATTTTCTTCTTCTAACTTGGCTATTCTTTCTTCTAGCCTTTTATTCTCCATCTGTAGCTCAGTGAATTTCTCAACACTTATTCTTGTGCATATCTTATGCATTTTGAGATCCTCCTCCAACATTTGGATTCTTGTCTCTAGGGTGGAGGTGTCAGGAGTGTCTCCCCCTTCGATGATTGCCTTTGCTGGTGCCTTATTGGTTGTTGGCTTACATTTTGCTGGCATGTCCTTCGATGATTTTGCAGCCTGCCAATCATCTCCCTGGTCTACCACTATCCTTTGACAAACCTATCCAACATATAAATAAAAATAATGTGTCACAAAAAGAAACATGTATGATTATGTTGTGTATTAGATTTTGTAACAAAGATTAGATAATCTTACATCCTTAGGGTCCACTGCCCCTAATTCCATCAATTTCTCGACCGACGCAGCCCACTTTTTTATCCTTGGCTTGGAGTCAAGGAATGTTGTCTTTGCCATCTTTGTCATCTCATATGCCCAAACCTGCATGTAACATATAGAAAATATAATGCATATGCACTAGTACATAACCGGCCTTTAATGTCGGTTTCTAAGTGACACCTATGTGGGCGCCACTAAAAGCCCACCCTTTACGTGTCGGTTCTCAAACCGATGCCACAACCCTTTGCGCGTCATCGAAATGCACCGAAAACGCACCAGTAGGGGGTATAGGCGTCAGTTATCCACTAGGAAACTGACACTAAATCACCCGCTTACACGGCCGTGCTGGCTAGCACGACCGTGGTGTATGGAATATCAATGTCAGTTACTAGTATGGCAACCAACATTGTAACCGTATATCGTCGGTTTTATACAGATATCCGACACATAATTTATGTCTGGTCCGCTGCCACGGCCGTGCTGGCCAGCACGGCCGTGGTGTAGGGAAATTGACGTCAGTACTAGTAAGGAAACCGACACTATAACCGTATGTCGTTGGTTTTATACAAATAACCGATGCCTAGGATTTGATTTTTTTTTCCTGTCAGTCTGCAGACCTATTATGGCTGGTCACAGGATGAGAAACCTGCAGTTTAGTTATGAACTGCATGTTTTACGACATCCATTGATATCTGCCAACAACAGGCCACAAACCTGCAAAATTAACATGATGGAAAAATTATTATATATGTGATTCACACTCATGTATAAGAAATTTAATTCATATTATTTTTCCATCACACACATGTAGAAACATTCATGTATTGATGTATTAGCAACCTGCAGTTCCATTTATTTCATCTCTTTTCACATTCAGACACATGTAGAAACATTCAAGTATTGATGACACATATATGGCAATTCATAAAAATTCATTCACATTCACACAAAATTAATTATGAGAACAAGGTTATTCTTTATTCATCATCATCATTGTCATCATTGTCATCAAAATCATATTGAAAAATTCCCACTCTTTGCAGGGCTTTTGCCCAACCTTCTCTTACAACATCTAATTCATCTCTCGTATAGGGAGCATGTACATCAAAATGCTTTGCACCTGTAATGAAGTCCTCAATTTTAAAAACCTACAAAGAGAATGACGTACATACATAATTATAGTAATATATAATAAGATTCATGTATTTCATATTATCTAACGAGACTATGTATAATACCTGTTGTATGTTATTGATTTCCAATACAACATGTTTGATGATTAGGTCCATAAATCGCATCACATAGTAGGCACATGCCCAGCCGTTGTCTTGTGTAGCACATTATAAATTTGAAACATACAAAATATTCAAAAATACAAATAAGCACACTTCACATAAATAATATATACATTGGAGTCAGGAAATTACTTTCACATTCTTCCAAATGAGCTGCAGATGTTTTTTCCTGGGGACCTTTCCTCCAACTTTTTTGTACTCTTGTAAAGCCCTATATATATGTTAATGTAACATATTAAATTGCATAATTAAATAGTAATGCAGTAACAGATGTTAACAAATATAAAAACATAAAATATTTCTCACGAGAATAATGGCCTTTTAATTACATGTCCAAATACATCCAACTCACTCCCCACAGGATCTAGATAATAGACGGTGAATGTCTTGGGGACAATAACTAATAACTCCCAATGATTACAACTACAGGTAAGAAAGTAGAACATTAATAACTCAATATCCACAATAAAAATGTAATTTGCTTAAGTCCAAATTACAAGCAAAGTAAACTTACTCAACATTGAATGGAGCTATTATCACCGTCTTATTATTTTTACCAAAATATTCAAAAGCATCACAGTAGTATGAAGTAACTAAAACAAGGGCTTTTTCTACAAGACTAATCTAAGATGGAACCAAAAATCCCACATGGGAAAACCCAAAATCTTTACATGTCTTGTATAAGTGGCTGCAAAACATGTATTACATATGCATTAATATATAAGAAACCAGATCGCCGTATATAATACAAGGTATATGGATGTATAAACCAGATTGCCATATGCATTAAATAATCTCACCATATCCACAACTCTATCATAGATGTGTTCAACCATTCATACTTAAACAACTCCAAAATATCTTGTATACATATTTTGTTTCTGAATATTTGACCTGCATTAATACGTATGCAAAACTTCTATTATGTATGCATTAATACATATGCTAAACTTGTATAAATAGATTTTTATCGTATGATTTACCTGCAGCATTCTCCAGAATAGTAACATTTATAGGGCAATTTAGATTATGTTCGTCGATCCATACTGCCACACTCCTACAATTAGGACCTATCGAGGCGTGTAGGTCCCGTGGAAGCTAACTTGGTAGTCGAGGAGGTGGAGGCCGAGATGTAGCGGGTCTCGTCTTTTTGACCTGTATATATAATTTCATATCAATTGATTCATATATATATACACACACTAAAAAAGTAAAGTAATGAAAATTTATCATACAATATTAGTATAGAGGACATCCACTTCGGGCCACAGTATCACTCCACCTACTGCCTCACCAAGTGTTTCACCATCTGCATGTGCATGAGGCAGTGCAAGATCTGTCCAACCAGTGAGTATATGTATGGGGCTCACACGTACCATGCCATCATGTACTGGACTCCCCTGAAACATAAACCCTTTAAGGGGTGGGTAAGCCGATGCATCTGCAACGATATATCCTTCACTTTGTAGTCGGCATGGCTTTAACCCCTACAAATTTATGTAATTAAAGAATGTTATATGCATATATACACAAACATATCATATTAAACATACTAGCTATTATATATTCCATAAAAATACTTACAGAGGACGCACTAGGTGGGTCTATAGGATTACTCCCAACCTCTGCAGTACGAGGAGTAGGAGAAGAGAGGTTCACCACGGGTACTGTCTGACTGGCAGTCTGAGGCACCTGCTTCCACTTGTTAAATGCTTCCTGGAGTCTTTTTTCAATTAAGGAATCTACTTATACATGGATAAAAGAAATGCTAGTTACTGATTATTGAATTCCCTTTTGCAATAATGTTCTAAAATAATAATAAGTTACCTCAGCTTGTGAAAGTCTCGCTTTTGGGACAGGTTTACGTTGGGATGGCCCAAAGAACGCTTTGATACCCACACCAGCGCCTGCACCCCTTACACGTCCAGGATGCTCTTGGTTACCCAGAGCAACTGTCAACTCATCCCTTGTGCCCTGAGGGATGAACTTGCCCTCCTTCCTCTGCTCGTGCAGCTCCCGCTAAGCACCATCAACAAAAATTCATAAGTAAACATAACAATAATCAATATCGATGGATTTCTCTAAGAGTTTGATTTTTACCATTTTTGCAGCCACCTCAGTGGTTGTGGGCTTTGATATCTCTCCCTTCTTGTTTTGCCTCCCAGCTATCCACATAACATGACGAGGCAGAGGTGCGGGAGCAGCAGTAGAGGACTTTGTAGTCTCCTGAGTAGTAGTAGGCTGAGTAGACTCAGCCTGTAGTCTTTGGTGAATGCCTGCATATCCTCTTGGACCCATTGTGTGGTCGTGCACATTCAGTGCACACCTTGCTCATTAAGCATCGCTCTTAGCCTAGTTAGTTAGCACGCTGATTTGGTTAGTAACACTAAAGGTTAATCTTGAATAGGTGAATACATAAAAATGTATATTAATTAAATTGGGAGTGGTGGCGCTTAATACCTTGAATTCATCTATTTTTCTTTGGGTAACAAACTCCTCCCAGACTTTGGGGTCCAAGTAGTTCCATTGTTGTGTGGCTTCCTTCTTCCTATATTTATTTTTCAAAGAGAATACAAACAAAAATTATTAGTGTAAAGTTAGTGAAATATTGATCAATGTCTAGAATTGGAATCTATCAAGAACATATTCTCAGCATCGCGTATGTAATCTCAGGTGAGATTGGTCCTATAATTCCTTAGGACCCTCCCAAAACGTTGCATCACACATTTATGATGCAGCTTTTCATCCATATCAAATATGATGTGCAAATTAAATAGAATATATTGCGATTAACTAGTATCCTAAAAATTAGTAATCTACACAAATAGAAATACAAATAATAATAACTCACACATAGTTCCTTCCATATGTGGTCTTTTTTCTCCTTATGAACTCTATGCCATGATTCTAGGATAACACTGCAATGGCTGCGGGTAAGAACCCCAAGATATGAAACAAATGAGTTGCGGTTCACTCCATATGGATTTCCTGCCTGATCGAAATCCACAGCCAATTTGGGTCCATTGGCCCTTTGCTGTATTAACTTGTTCATCATTGTGATGCCCCTCACTTTCTCAATTTTCTTTTGCTGCTCATCAAGTGTTGTAATTTCTTTAGGGGGTACATCACCAACCTAAAATTTGATAAAAACGCACTTACATAATATAATTATAAATGAACATATAGGGATATATTCTTAAAACTTACATTGTCAGGTGGTGCAAGCACGTCCTCACCCTCACGGTGATCATCAACACGGTCCTGATCAGCCATCTGATACACATATTAATACTTACACTTCAACAAATCATCACATTTGCAACATTATATACAAGTTCTAAATGCTGAAAATCATTTAGTACACGACTATACTAATCAAATTTTGTATTCATATGTTGCCAAAACCCTAATTTTTGTCGATTAGGATTTTCAATTCTCAAACCCTAATTATGTGAATCAAATAATGTTTAAATCTTCTCATTAGTTTTAAAACATAATGATTAGATTACCATAATTAATCAAGCTTTAAAAATGTAATAACGCATTCATCAACTTGATGAATCTACATATCAAAACGTTTGAGTGGTTGAAGTAGTGAAGATGTAGCTTAAAACTACCTAGAATTCTAAAACTTGAACCGAAAGAGGATAAATAAATATAAAAGGTTATGCATAGATAAGCACATGAAGAACTTGTAGTACAATATCCCACCCCCAAATCCCCCACATTAACCCTAAATTGATATGTGAGTATGTTGTAAACATGAGTAATATTGTGTAGAACAAAATGCAGTTTGTCATAGAACAATGCAGGTCAGGGGAAAACCTGATAATGGGTGTGCATGGTGCTTCAACTGGCGACCCTTCTAGGAGCTAGAAGAGGCAGCCCTGCTGGCTACTTCAAACGACGACGTTGCTGGCTCCGTGCAGGCGGCAGTGTTGCGTCGTACGGGCGACAATGCTACTCCTTACCGACAACATTGTTGTGGGCGGTAGTGCTGCTCCATGCAGGCGGCGCTGCTGCTCTGGTCGGGCGGTCACCGGCAGCGGCTGGCGGAAGCAGAGGCGGCGAGTGGCGGCAGTGTCAGAGGCAGAGGCAGTGTCGGAGGCAGAGGTGCGCGACAACAGTAGAATTGTCAGAGCAAAGGGAATCGTCGAAGCAAAAACCCTGATCAGCGGAAATGAATGAAGCAGAAGAGGAAGAGGCTGCCACGCTGTTAAGTTAACTATAGGTGTCGGTTGCTAAAATACCGACAATACAAACTTCAAGTGTCGGTTTGCAACAAACCACCGCGACTAAAGGGAGGTGAAAATTTTTGCGGTTATTCGTGCGAAAACACAATGGCGTCAGTTATTGTCACAAAACCGACGATAAAAAGTGAGCAAATTTCTGTCTCACAGAAATCCTTTAGTTGTCAGTTCCTCTCTTAAAAATCGACGATGTATGTCAATTTATGGAGGCAATTTTTTTCACTGGAAATTTTGGTTTTGGCGGTTACTTTTCGGTGTTGATTTATTATTAAGGAACTGACACTGAATAAAAGTGATACCCATGTCTGGTCGCCCTTCACAGATTGATGTCGGCTTATTTTATGCACCGACGCTGTATGTGTTAGGTGTCAGTTTATTATTACAACCGACACCAGAAAAAGTGACGTTATAAGCCATTTCTGTAGTAGTGATGTAACTGCCCCCCCATAGTCAATATTGTATCAATGTAGATGAATATGATTTTATTCACTTACGCATAGGCACATGACACAACCTGTTGTGTACAGGGTGTTCTTAGCCCCTTTCTCTCCATTCCTTCTTAGCTGGACATTCTGCTTCGGCAACTTCATATTCTTGAAGATACTCCCATGCACCAGCTTTGCTGAATTCATCTGCCCAGTGGCAGTGACATCATCTAGGTAGTGGATAATGTAGATTGGTGTGCAATAGCTGGTGTCTGGGATTAGGAATGTTTCCACCAGGTGCAACATCCACGCACGACACATATTTTTATTGTTCATTGGATTGTTGGTTTTGGCATATTCTTGCCAAAGTTTTGTTAAGTTGTCCTTATGCAGGACATCCTTTTCTCTCAACCTCTTTGAGGTCTCACCTTCATTTCTATTTTTACAAGTCGCCATGGCAAACTCTTGCCATATTGACTTTACTATGTCAGAATCTTTCCTTTGTTTTATTTCTATACCTTTGTTGGGGATAACTAGAATTATCCCCACGTCATCTACTGTCATCCTTCTCTCCTCTCCGTTGGCCAGCAGAAATATGTCTTGATCGACATATCTATCTATTAAATCCTCTAACAAGCCTATGTCAATCGCAAGATTTGGCATCTTTACAAGGTTTGCAAAGGTTGTTGAGCTCAACATCATAAGTTGTTCTTTTGTATACACCATGCTCTTGTTGGTGTTGATGTAGCTCTTTAAGGACCACCTATGGTACAATCTATTTACTCCCACTGCAAACATATCAAAATTTCTCGTTAGATCTCATTGTCTATTTTGTAAAAGCAATTTAATAAACTGTAAGTAACTAAAAATTAAAATAATTACAATTCCATACAATCTTACCTTTCTCGCTAGCCTTTTCTGTATCTTTCTATTTCTGATTTGCATATGTACTCTCCTCATCCCCTTTGCTTTCTTCTCCTGCATACGAATAGAGTTACTCCAAGAATGTAGTATTTAGCTTAACAATATTGTTTTCTAGTTTAATTGATATGTCTAGTGTGTGAGACACTCTTTGTTACTCAAGCATTACTTTTAGAAATAAATACTCAAACATTACTTTCAGTTACTCAAGCATTCTATGATAGTTACTCAAGAATTAATTTCCGTTACTCAAATATTCTGTAATAGTTACTCAAAATTTATTTTCGGTTACTCAAGCATTAATCTCGTTTACTCAAGCATTCTGTAATAGTTACTCAAACATTACTTTTAGTTACTCAAACATTACTTTCAGTTACTCAAACATTACTTTTAGTTACTCAAAGATTCTGTAATAGTTACTCAGGCATAAATTTCAGTTACTCAACATGGTTGTTTCAGTTACTCAAACATTATTTTCAGATACTCAAACATTAATCTCGGTTACTCAAACATTATTTTTCGGTTACTCAAGCATAAATTTTAGTTACTCAACATGGTTGTTTCAGTTACTCAAACATTATTCTCTGTTACTCAAGCATTAATCTCGGTTACTCAAGCATTCCGTAATAGTTACTCAAACATTACTTTTAGTTACTCAAACATTACTTTCAGTTACTCAAGCTTTCGGTAATAGCTACTCAAGCATAAATTTCATCTACTCAAACATTACTTTCAGTTACTCAAGCATTACTCAAACATTACTTTCTGTTACTCAAACATTACTTTCAGTTACTCAAGCATTCTGTAATAGTTACTCAAACATTACTTTCAGTTACTCAAACAGTAGTAGCCTGGATGAAAACCCAAATTACCTTGTTGTTCTTCTTTTCCCACTTTTTTGCACGCAGCTTCTTTCTTCTCAGTTGCTCTATTGCCTCCACGACCTGTAGTAGCAACCTTACTGCGCTTTGCACTTTTTGATTGAGGTTTGATCCATGGGGGAGATGTAAACCCTCCTTTTTTCCCTTTCTTTTGTGTCTGAGGTGTCGGAGAAGTAGCTTTCTTATCTCCTTCAGTAGCCATCGCAACTCCTATTTTGACCTCTTTCTGTATTGTCTGAGGAGTCTCAGCAGCAAACCCCTTCTCCATTTCCACAGCTTCTTCTTTCCCCTCTTCTTCCGCTTCGGTGGCCTTGGTAGCCTCTTTTGTATCCCCTTTCAGAGTTGTCGGAGTAGTCTGTTCTTGTAATTCCCGTTCTGCGGCTGATGCTGCTTTTCCTCCTTCTTCTGCCTGTTTTGCCATCTTCTTGTTGGCTTGAAACTGGTGTGTTTCAAAGTCATCATCGCCTATTTCGACCACTTTCGGTCTACTCTTTCTCCACGGAGGCATTGTCAACGATTTCCGCGAGGCTTTCTTCGTCCTCGTCATCTCTGAGTATCTGACGAGTCGATGAAGGAGCGACTGAAGGAGGTGATGACGGAGGAAGTGGTCATGGAGTGGTTGGGTGATGTCTTTGCCGGTTAGTTTATGCGACAGCAGGAGAAATTGATGGGGAGGGCGACGAATTGGGGTTTTGCTTCGCTGGGGATGGCGACGAATTGGGGTTTCTCTTGCTAGCTGCTCTCTCCGCTCGAATGCTTTTTTTTCACTTTTTTCCGCTTCGGGTTGCAGGAGTACTGTTGTCGAGTAGGGTAATTAAGTTACCTGCGCGGGCAACTGAAAGTGTCTCATATATATATATATATATATATATATATATATATATATATATATATATATATATATATATATATATATATATATATATATATATATATAAATCATACAAGTGAGGCACTAAGAACAAGAGTATGGAAATAATCTTTGCTAAGAGCATATATATATGTGTGTGTGTATATATATATGTGTGTGTGTCTATATATATATACACATGGATGCAAGTATATACACATTGGGAGAGCCTTAGTGGCAACTCCCAACCCAAGAAAGATTTTTATCCACTCATGGTAATAAGCAACATCACAAATTTACAAGTATAGCCAAACATGAGACAGAAGAACGAAGAGGGATGAAATAGAAGAGGGGAAAGAAAAGATGTATAGAGGAAGAAGGGAGATATACAAATTATGTGCAGAACAACCATAAATAGGGTATGTCTTCCTCAAATCTGGATCTGGAGCTGGCACATGGGGTGGAAAGTCCTTCTTTCAGAGGATAAGTCGATAGCATTGGTGAATACATAGATCTTCTCTCTCCTCTGACTCTCATCTTTATAATCAAAGACTAATGGAATGATGGATGGATGGATGGATCGGGAGTGTAACAACACCTCATCGTATAC
Source organism: Alisma plantago-aquatica (assembly GCA_963693085.1). Taxonomy (NCBI): domain Eukaryota; kingdom Viridiplantae; phylum Streptophyta; class Magnoliopsida; order Alismatales; family Alismataceae; genus Alisma; species Alisma plantago-aquatica. The sequence continues at coordinate 657,193,578 of OY856411.1, forward strand.
TTGATGTTGTGACCCCCTTCATGGAAAAAGTGGGGGTCTATTTTATAGGCCCTAGTAACCAACTTAGGAGCTTCATCAATCATAAAGGTTAAAGGTCTTCATCAGTGACCAAGATTGTGACAACCGCAAAGCATGCTTGGTCAATGCGGTCGTTGATGATGACCATTGAAGAAGTGATCCCCATCGATCGTAGAGGATAACTTCCCTTCAGTCTCTGGTCATGGTGGAGCTTCAACTATCATAGAGGACAACTAATGAGGATGACAATAGAGAAGGTGAGAAACACTGATTGCTGAACTGGGTTGCCCTTCGGTTGTTGGGACTTTGACTTTATAGAGACCACAGAGTCCATAGGTAGTGGAGCTTGTGGAAGTCCAATAGTCTCTAACACTTGGTTCATTAGAGAACGTTGGACTTGTGGTAATCTTCAGCGATCGCCAAAGTGTTAGAAGTTTGGCGACCTCTTGACTTTAGGTTCTATCGACCGCCAAGCGGTGTAGTCTGTGAAAAATGGAAAGAGTGGTGAACTTGGGTAACTATATTAGAATTTGTCAAATAGATTAAAATTAACCAGGTAGAACATAGTAGAGATGATAAAATAAGGGTAAAATAAGCACTTAAATATCCACAAAATTGGATGTTATGAACTCTCCCAAATTTAAAATCTAGTTTGTCCTTAGGATAACAAATAGAATTAAATCATCAAATAACTTCAAAGGGATTTATTAAGATTATTGTTTTTGAGATTGTGAAGAATATCATTACATCAACCTTAAATCAAGACATATGTATCTTAACAAGATGTTGTCAATTCCAAAACTCTCATCCTCGATCTTAGAGTTTCGGTACTCATTTTGCTTGCTACAAGCTTCTTTTGAGGAAGGATTTCTCCTTTTTTAATACAACAATGACCCTTTTCCAAGATGTACATGCATAAGGTTCCGACGAAAGTAGCTTTTATAGAACACTTTTTTTGGATATCCTATCTATTGTGCAGGGGTGGGATAGGGCTACAATATTTCCTTCCTCTCTCAAGTTTTCTCAAACAAGCCTACTATTGTAATGATAGTGTTACCCGATTAGGTCCTGATGTAATGTTAGGTGGTTGTGTGAGGTCCCCTTTGAAAGGCAGGTGTGATGAGGTTTGTCTTCCAGACTTCACTATTGGGCATGACATATCTACATTCTTGAGTGCAACAATACACCACTCAGGAAAAGTCTTTTGACATATTTCCAAACACAACTCTCATGATTTCATCCCACTCAGTTTTTAGTTTTGCTCATAAGCTTGCATATGAAAGGATTTTAAGGATGTTTTTGGGTCGCCAAGCCTCTTTAGACCCCAAAAGGGGATTTTTGCACCAGATGGGGTAGTTTTTTCCTTCTTGTCGGGGCTATATGCTTTCGTACTTGTACTTAGGATTAGGGTGATCAATTAGTGGTGTGCTAGGCTGAGTCCTCCTTGCCTTGAGAGTTTACCTTGGGGTGACAAACATTTCCTCACATTTTTATATTTTCTTAAAGTAAGGATAATGTTGAAACATTATCACATTTGAGTTTTAGGTATATAAAATAGCCCAAATCCATCATTCTAGAAATGATTACTCTATGAATTAGCCTAATGATAAGTAAGTCTAAGATTGAGAGAAATGACTAAATCTAGGAGAATTTCATCTCCAAATTGTGCATCTTGTAAAAGATTCTAAAGATATTTGAAAATTATTCTTGAAAATCCAAAATTTTCAAAAATTGTCCTCACAAAGTGGATAAGCACAAGAAAATTGTTATGTTCAAGGTGAAAGGTGAAGATTCTCTACATTTACAAAATAAGTAGATCATAGAATCAGATAGATATATTAAATGAAAAGATGGTACGAGAGATGTACCTTTTATAATCATTTATGACCCCCCCCCCCAAAAAAAAATATTATGCACTCTGTCTCAGAGTTTCAAAGATAAAGGTTAGAAATTAAGATGCTAGGATTTCTTTGTATTTTTTGGCTCTGAGGTTACCCAATTGGAACATAGCATCATAGCATTAGAAACCCCGGAGCATGTGGTACCACTCCTACTGCATACTTTCTATCTTCATTCCTAGTTGTCTTAAGGCTTGGATCTAGTAAAGAAAATTAAAACCATAGTTTTTTATTGTTGTATTTTTCGGGGACTTCTATGGAAGAACTGTGGTTTCTTAAAGTCCTTAACCATATTGTAGTTGTACCTTCTATCATGATTTTGTATCCTCATTATTATTGTTTATGCACATGCTTGAGCTTTCTCTTCAGTGACGTTCTTTGATTTTATTGCATGGGTTTACTTTGTTAGGGAGAATTCTACATCAGAGTTGTTGTAAAGAATTTTAGACTTTTCTTTAGTTTTTATTGCCATCAACATCCAGTGGTTGTCGTGTAGAATGGGTAAGAAAATAAATTCTAACAACGACCCTTGTAGATAGCATAGTAGTCGCTCTTTCTCACCAAATACTTTGTTAGAATGATGTCCCGCACTAGCATGAAATAAGCCATGTCTGCATTAGGCGTTCCATCTCCAAGAATGGATTGATTTGCTATCATAGAACTCACAATCATATAGCCATTCGGCTGTAGTATATCATGGAGATCATCTTTCATGACACAAATCCCGTCTCTTTCAAAAATTATTTCTACTAGCTCGTCATCTGCCTTCAATCATTGCATTAGCAATTGTAGTGACTCTAAAGATAGGTCTTCACATGATAATCTATTGAAATATGGGAAGTTGGCCTCTATTGTTCCAGCTGGCCCTTCAGGACGAGCTTCCTAAAGATCTTCTTTAGAGATTTCACCTTCTTCCTGGGTTGTTGGTGTTGGTTGTTTAGCAGGTGGGATTGGATATTTTTTAGCTATATTCTCCTTGGGTTCACCCTTGTCTTGATCTTTTTCTTTTTCCTAGCATCCGATCTTCCACAATGATGCATGCTCTAGTTCAGAGGGGTCTTTCTACAAAGACCTTAATTGTTCCCCCACGGCTGTTTTTCAGGCAGTGGCACCCCTGTATGTAATCGACAAGTACCACATTAGAGGGCATTGCTGGGTCATTGAAGAACTTGAAACCATATATTACCTCCATTGTGACACCTCATCACACTAAACAAGATTACTCAAAACAAAAAACATGATCAACTACTAATTAATCACATAGTAAAAAATGTGGGATAATTAAAACCAATTCCAACAATGTGAATAAACTCTAGAACATTTACAAAAGGTCCATCATTCCATTCTCATATACTGTAACAAGTATTTACATATGGGTCCAAAGACCTCAGTCACATCCTGCATACAAAAGATATTTCACATGTACATGCCATATATTTACAAACATTGGCATACTACCAAAATCTTGTATCGATACTAGTATATCATCTAGAAAACACATTCCATACCCAGTCCTGAGAGTACAGGGATGACACTAGGACTCTACTACTAACATCTACAACTAACCAACCTTCTGAATCTATTGATCACTAGGTTGGTTCTCTTCCACAGCGCGACCTCGACCTCATTGCCTGCGGCCACCTAAAAAAATGTGGTGACCCACAGGTGAGACCCAGTCCCAGTGAGAGATATAACTCTCTCCAACATATATTGATTATATCATATTGATTGATAGTAAATGAACCGAGTAGATATAGTAATGAATAAGCAATTTAAGAATATTGAATAGGTTACGCATACTAAGCCATTAAGCAAATTAACTTGACAAGAAGTATAATTACTGAAAGGTCATATGATATCATCTTGTAAACACTGAGTAGTATTAAGACAAGTTAAGGACTAATCAAACAATGTGACACATATTTGACCATAGCCAATATATTACATGGCTTATATCACTTCTTTTATTACCTTGCCCTGAGGGATTTGAGAAATAGCACTCAAGTCCCAGTTGACCACTACTAAGTCGAAATCAGTGTGATACAAGATCTAGGAAGAGCCAGACTCCTAAGATCTTCTCTGCCCCTGGTCAGTAAGGGTCCGCCACAGCAACACATAAGGTCAAGCTACTAACAACCTAGTCCATCCTTAGTACAGGTACCGAAATTAGTGAAAGGAGGAGGGTATGCATACCCTACTATCTGAGGTACAACCACAGTTGTCCTCCAATCTCATTGTCATATATATATAATCACCGAGACACAACCATAGCCGTTCTCAAACTGAGGGCTAGGTATGACCACTGTCATCCTCCCTAAATCTTGAATTCAAGATGACAAGCACCCCACATACTCATCAGTATGTGCTCCGAGTATCCCTTAGGAATACTCATTTCATTATCTGGCAATTTCTGACACTCATATAGATCTATGGCACATGGCACTACATGATTAGAGTTTCACTTAATTAGTTATGCCAATTGGGTCAATTAAGACTAAATCATGCAAATGGACATTCAAACCCTAATTCTTTTGTAACAAGAGTATATGTATAATAACTTAAAAAGATATAGAACATTTGAGATATAAATCTTAATCACATTACCACATGCTATCATTCGTTGCAAATTCATGGACCACACTTATCATCATACTTTTAGAAGATACCAATATCTTATCACAAGTTCCAGGGTTTTAACCCTTATTGGAACATGAAGAGGATTTCACCTCAATCATGGCTTCAAACATGCCCAACGGTCGTTAATACCATCACATTATTCATAATAAGGTTATCATCATCATTCCATGCCTTAAACAAGGCTCAAAAGATCATTAACACATATGTGTCCATAGATATATTAACTTGTCAAGGCACTATGATATTCAAATAGTACTACAATGTGGTTTTAACACAAGAAGAGTGTTATTCATTATCACATTACTCATTCAAGAGGTCTGATTATAACCAATCAGCATCATATAATTACACTAAGGTTAGGTATAACAAGCTAGATCACATGGGAGTTACACATCCACTTATTATAGTGATTTATCAAATATAACTATATGATGGAAAAGGTAAGACTACAAATTAATGGTATTGAACCATCAAATTATCATCACTAGGACCCACATATAATACCATGTGATTTATTCTAATCCATTGGATGTTGAAGCATCCAATATTATTCATTGGATCAGGTTCATTATTCAAGGTTAACAATTGAAGTATAGGTCTAGCCATTAGATCAATTGAACCAAGGAACCATTAGTTTAAGGTTTAGTTAAATATACAATTATATTCTTAACTCATCATATATGATGATGACCTGATCCACCATTAATTGTGATCATTAGGTAACCATTGGTTGTTAGATCAGTAATACATTCAATCAACACCATCAAATAATAAGATGATGTCATCATCGATTGATAATGTCATTATAATACTTAGTAGATGATAATTAAACATCTAATTGAACCAAAACCTGACCTAAGGGGGTGACCATAGGTTGTCACCATAAATTTGACACCCTTGATCATGAACATCAGGTTCCAAGATAGCAACACCATTGGTTATTGTATGGTATGACCATCGGTTGTGTGATAGGGAAGGAAATAGCTTGAAAACCTAATTTGAACCATCAATTAATTTGTTCTTAGCACCATAGGTTGATTCTATCAACCTGTCCCAGATGATCTTATACCTTAGAAAGGTCGTACACATATTCACAAGTTCATATAGAACTGGAACAAAATAGGGAACACCACACAAATTTGTAATTCTAAACAAGCATGGTTTCTTTATGCTTAGATCACCACATTAAAGCATAAACATGAACTAACAACCTTATCGTGAGAAATATAAGTGAATAATGTTATATAACTCACTCTATAGAGTATCTCAGATCCAAAACAGCAAGAATCTCAAGCAAATAGGGCAAGAAAACCTTGGATTCAGATCTGAACTTGGCCAAATAGGTACTTCTCTCCACAAAGAAGCAAAATCCTAGAAAAAGAAACAAGAAGCATAGATTTTTAAGTTCTAGAGCCACTTTCCCCATGGAAGAGAAAGGTTCCAACATGGAGGAAGGTAAGAGAAAGAGAAACGGAGAAGAAAGGAAGAAAACAACTTGCCTTGGTCGAAATCCCTAGAAGATAACCTTAGAAACCCTAGGTAGGGCTAGATGGAGCTCTAGGAGACTTTCTTCTCAAAAAAGAGGTTGTCTTATACCTTAGAGCACTTGGTTCCATAGAAAAATAGAGTGGAGTCGTTTCTCTAGGTTATAGGAAAGATAAGGCAAGTATAGTTTCATACTTGGGCAAGGAAGAGGTAAATATAGCCCATGGATAAGGATGGAAGCAAGCATGAGATGTAAAAGTAGCTTCCCCACGTGTCTATGGCCTTAAACTATTAACAATATACAAGAAAACACACAAGAATCTCCCACACCATCCATATAGATCTTCTTTGCTTTCCTATGTCAATTTTCCAAGCCAATCACATAATTCATTAGTTGGTAGCTACTAAAGGTAGCTCATCCATGAAGGGGTAAACCCTAAAATACCCTTGAGGAAAAAACCTTCAAACCATGGCTCAACTAGGAGCCCCATGGCTCAAAGTACTCAAGAATTATAATATAACATCTACGGAACGTAATGTATGTGAAAAATTGCAAATAAAACCCCTCAATTGGGTAAATTGTAGAAAAGTCCAAAATGTACATAAAGTTGCATAACTTGCTCAAATAGTGTCCAAATTGGACCAAATTTGATTATTAAGCTTGTATTATGATTTCAAAGCATATCACATGGTTATACAAGGGTTCTAAGAATTAAATTATGGAAAGTAAGCTTATTCAACTCATTAAGCAAGTTCAGGGGCCGTACATCCATCACTAGACACTACATCGTCCATGCACGTTTTGATGGTAAAGATCTTCAAAGGGCATGCCTTTATTGACTACTTCCATTAGGTGTAACACGATGAAAGAGTTGTCTTCCAATCCCATTTCTTCTTACATGATCTTTGTGCTGATAATGAAGTTCTTTGAGTACGAGATGTGGTAGGATCCTGCTTTCTAGATTGCACACTAGAGACAAATAGGCACCTTCAAAATGTCCTATGTGTCCTTGTTCTTGAATACCAAAAATGTGTTGGGTAGCTCGACACTAAAATTGTTGTAGATGGTAATGTTCCTGTCATAGAGATTTATGACTATCAACACCTAGTGCTTAATAGTTTTGATAAGCAGGGTAACGATACATGTCTCTATCCTTATTACAACATGTTGTAACTCCTTAACAGAATCTAAATCATACATTTATTCATATAGATGCCTTGCCAAGGTGGTTGTGTCATTGAAAATAGGTTGAACCTTGTCTGCGTAGAGGACTCCTTAAAATAATATTGTGTAGGGCACCTTGAATAGGATTTTATGTACATGTGCTTTGTGCAGGAATATCTACCTAAAATGCTCCTTGTCAGTGTTCCTCCCTAGTTGTTATATATCATGTCTGTCCTAGGAAAATTGTCATCCAAGATGTCTGCTAGTACATGGGCATCCCTACAAGAAATGTAAGACATTTTTTCCATGTCCATTCATGTCAGTTTGCATGGAAGTGGCAGAGGCATTGGTTCTCTTGTATCTTTCTCTAGGGGTGTCTGCTGCTCTCTTGGATGTACACCTTAGAAGAATGAGGCAAGGACACCTTCATATTCATTTGACATTATTTCCCTCTTGTGGTTGGTTCCTCTATTAACACTTTGTTCTGTGGGTGCAACGTCAAAATTTCTGGTTCGAGTGGTGTGGTTGTTGTTGTTGCAGGGTCTATTTGTGGTGCATCGTTTTCACTTGGTGCAGTATCAAGCATTGCTTCCCCAAACCCATCAAGTATTGCCTCCATTTTTTCATCGTACAAGGTGTCGTTATGGTCATTTTGCTTGGGGGACTGCAAGTAGGTGTCTACAATATCTATTCTTGTTTTAATTTCATCAAGATAGCGTGTGATTCTGGTTTTGTCATAATTCATTGACATTTCATGCTTCTTGTATTTCTTCTTCTCCCATGGGTTGATTTTCTAGGATCAGCCCATACTCTGTGGGTGAAGAGTTTAGATCAAACTCTTGCATTGTGACTACGCATGATTCTTCATGATGTTGGTGTTCATTTTCTTAATCTGGTTCTTGTTTGTGTTCAATAAGTATGCTTTAAGCTTCTTCATCTTGTTTTGAAGGACTTTAAGAAGCATGTGATGGTGATGGTTTGGAAATTTGCCTTGGCTTTCTTATGGTGTGCCACTCCTCCAACTACCTACGCTCTTCCTCCATCTTCTTATGCTCTTCGTCCATTGCTTTAAGGGCCTCTTCATGCTCTTTGTTCTTGATTTCTCATTCCCTACGCATGATGTCCCTTTCTTTTCTAAGATCCTTCATTTCTACCATCATCTCATTTATTTCTTGCAACATCTACATTGGCTGAGGAGGACGTCCTTCATAAATTCAGGGTGTGTCACAATTCTTTCATCTATGTGATGTACCTACGTTGTTAGTGCTTGTAGGCTGGAAGAAATAAGCAATGTATTAGAAGAGGAGTTATGCATTTGCACACATATAGCATAAAATTGACATCCTAATTCTTCCTCAAAGGTTTGTGGTTGTCGGGGTTATTCTCCCAGAGGTGTCATTGATTCTACATATGGTGTCTCAGTAGCTGTTGGTGGTGTTGTATCTCTGACTTCTTGTTGAGGTGGAACTACTTACTCTGGTTCCAAAGGTTGGTTTGTTGTTTCTTTTTCTGGATGTATTGGCAGTGTAGGGACCTATAGTATGTTCTCAAATACTATTTCCTTTGTTTGTGTATCGTTCGAAAGCCCTGGTTGGTTTTTTACTTATGACAGTTGCTTCTGGCATTATAGTAGTAACTAGTAGAGATGGTGGGGCAACATCATATCCTCCACCAAGAGGAAAAGCTTATTCTATTGAGAGTTGTTATTTTGCACTTTCTTCCACATTCATATGTGGTTGAGTTAGTTGGAGGGTTGACACTGGTATCTTGGGAACAACTTTGTAGACCTTGACCTGTAGTTTCTTCCTTTTCTCCAGTCTTGTCAGTTTTGTTGCTTATTCTGGTTCTTCTTCTTCTTATAGGGCGACAATGAGCGAAGGTGGGTTTGTATCTCTCTTTGTAACACTAGAATTCATCTTGTCAATTTCCTATCATTGGTCTCATCTTATTGGTATCATAATAGGGCATCTCGGTGAGTGGGAGTAACAAGTTAGACTTGGTCTGCTTACAATAAAATTTCTTACGCTTTTGTACAAGTATACCAACAGTCACTAGGTATTTGTAGTTTATTGTGGAGTACTCCTCAATCTCTGCATACCTCCAAAATTCATCCAGGTCCATGAAGTATGTTGTAATAAGCATGATCTAACCTCCCATGTAGTAGTCTCTCATATTCTGTTTGTTATCTTGGTCAACGATTGTGGATAGTTTGTTGATGAGGAACCTTCCAATGTTTATGAGTCTTTTCTCCCTCATGGACCAAATCATAATTCGGTCCCCTTTTGACATGTTTCCCATTTTAGATCGTGCAAACATCAAGTTTGAAATGATTTTCCGAATCACCATTATGAAACCAGAGGGGATTTGAGCTGCCCTGGATTTACCAGGGTTGTGCTTTTGTTCTCTGGTCATTTTTTCCCACATCTTGTGGTTGTTGAATCCAATTGTGTCTTTATCACTTCTTGCTACCATGCAGGTCCTAGCTTCCTCTCCTGTGATAGTAAATATCCTATTTAGATACTTCCTATCACAAAATAATCTTTGCCTCCTATGTAGACTTGTAACTTGAGCTCCCCCTGCCTCTTCTCTTTCTTTGTCTTCGACATGTATCTTTATTAGAGAAGTCATGAACTCGTTCGTGAGGTCCATATTATAATGTTGGGCCACCATGCATAGAACATACAAGTTCACCCCCTTAGGAATTCCATGACTCATTCATAGATCCCCAACTTCTTGAAGTCTGGTCTATCCATGTATCTTGTTGGTTTGAATGTCTTTGTTCTTAGAAACATGTTATACTTGTCCTGGTATTCCTAGTCCCTAGGTTTGAACACCAGTGCATGCTCCCCAGTTGTCGACTCTTAATTCTTTCTTGCTTCAGTAGATTCCAGCATCTTGCTTGTTGCTGAGTTGGTTGGTATGTTCACCTTTCCAGCTCCCATGGTTTGTGGCCTTGCTTTCACTGCCATCTTCTTCTTCTTGGTTTTTGGTGTAACTAGACCCAATCATGATCCCTTCTGCTTTCTCTTGATCCTTGTTTCTTCCTCAGATGGTAGGTACTCAACTGTGTTCGTGGCTTCAGTACCATGTGATTCATCTTCATCCTCAGGGGACTCATGCCCAAGTAAAATTTCATATTGTTCCTTTCTCAAAAGAATTTGTATCCTTTACTTCTCAGGCATGTTTGGATGCTCTTTTAGGAACTTGTCAATTTGTTAGATTGCTTCTTCCTTTCCCTTCAGTGAGGTAGATTCTTTATCCAGGGAATTGGCTGCAGTTGTCAACATTCTGCAATCTAAAATTAAATTTGGATTATTAGTAAAAGGGAATAAATGTTAAAAGATATAAGAAGAAATTTTTTTAGTTATAGTGGTCTATGAGGTCTTGATCATTTTAGTGACCGGTAAGAACTCTGGTACTTGTTATATCATGGTGGTCACTGAGAAACCATAATCCTAGCAATCAATGAAGCTAGTTGTCAAAGAAACTCATCAATCGAAGGAAAATTAGTGATTGAAGGAAATTGCTAAAATATGTGAGAATGATTGCTAAAATACATACATACATAGGTCATCAAGGAGTTTCAGTGGTCCCATTGAAAATTTCTATGCGGTCACTGAAAAATCATAACTACCGTTTAGAGACTTCAAGGTTTTCCAAATGTGAAAATTATTCCTACAACAAACTTTGAACTGCTTGTGAGGTTAGAAATCACCGGTAATCATCTGATAAGAAAATGTTCTCCTTCTCATCAGAAAACTAAGTCTAAAACCCAAAGTCTCATGTGTGAGAGGTAAAATAGGGGGGGGGGGGGCGATGGAACGTTTTAATGGCAAGAAGGAGCATTTAAATGCATTAAACGGAGGAGGAAGACATCATGGTGGATGACTAGGGTTAAGATTTTACCATATGTTGGTAGGAAAGAGGGGCCAGAAAGTGATGTAGGTTTGGTGGTAGTTGTTGGCGTTGCAGTTGGTTCGAATAGTGTCGGAGGGAATTGTAGGTTCTCACTTAGCTAAGGTTATGTATTCTCATTAGCATTGGAGTTGTAGTTCTGTCCTCTCTTGATTTTGCCAGGGCTTTGTTGCTTGAAGTCACAGGTTAAGGGGAGAAGCCAAGGCAAGGGGTTTTAATACTTTTGGGGTTGAAACTCAGTAGTTGCTAAGAATTCTAACCTTCCATGATCGATGAGGTAAAAACCTTTGTAGTCGCTAAGATTCTATGATCTTTGGATGGGGCTATAGAGTTCCAATCCTCAACGATAACTAATATTGAACCTTCAATGGTCAATGAGAGAGAGGTTGACACCTTTTTGGTTGCTAAGGGTCAGGAGTTCTATGGTTATAGAGGTTTTAATCTTCAACGACCGACGACTCCTAATCCTCAATGACCGATGAGAACTTTATTTTCTTGCGGTTATTATATATACATACCTAGAGACTAAACACTTAAAGGCAGATGTACAAAACTTGATACTAAGTATTTAAGAATGAATAATTCAAGGAACATGTAAAGAAAACTTTAATTATATTCCATACACTATAAATTACTAAACAAAGTAGGTATTTATAGGTATCTAAGATAAGAATTGCAAGAAGATTAGCATTACTGGAAATCTGAGTAAAATAAATCTATGGATAGAAATTAGCTTGTCTAATTTCTATTGATGGAAGGAAAAAGAACTTGGATGTGTAAAGAATGTTGGGAAATCCTTGGGTTTCTGCCCAAGTAGTGCTAATTTATGGTCTTTATCCTGACTTTCTTGCATGTCTCTTCAAATTTCCTCTGGTGGTGTAGGTCGGGGTTCTGCCAATTCCAATTCTGGTCTCCTTACAAAAGTTTCATCCTCATAGTATCTTTTCACCCTATGACCGTTCACCTTGAATGTTTTAGTCTTTTCACTACTAATCTCCATCATCCCAGAAGGATATATCTTGGCTACTGTAAAGGGACCAGACCACCTCAATGTGATCTGGCCGAGAAATAGTCTAATTCTAAAAGTAAATAGAAGCATCGTATCTCCCTCCAACACATCCTTGCTTTTTAGGTGGGCATTGTGCCACACCTTGGTCCTTCTTGTAGATTCAGGTGTGTTCATATATGTGCAGTCTAAGTTCTTCTATTTCATGTAGTTGTAGAAACCTCATCTTTCCTTCTTGGTCTGGGTCCGTATTTAGAAACTTGTTGGCCCAGAAGGCCTATGCTCTAGTTTCACTAGAAGATGACATGGCTTCCCATAGATAAGTCGATAGGGAGTAGTCTCTATCAGATTCTAATAAGAAGTTTGGTAAGCCCATAGAGCATTATCAAGCATCATAGACCAATCCTTCTGAGTTCAGCTGACTATTTTCAAAAGAATTTTCTTAATCTGGCAGTTTGACACTTCCACCTGCTCAAATCTCTATGGGTTATAAGGTGTAACCTCTTTATGCTAGACCCCATAATTCTTCAATAATGCTTCAAACTATCTTTCTCCAAAGTGGGATCCCCCATTGCTAATCATTGTGTGTGGGACTCTGAATCTAGGATATATAGTCTTCTCAAACAATCTGATCATTTCTTTGGAGTCATAGGTAGGGATTGCAACAATTGCTACCAATTTGGAGAGGTAATCAATGGAAACAAGGATGTATCAGTTTCCCTCAGAAGATAGGAAAGGTCCCACATATTTGATTCCCCATACATCAAATATTTTCACCTCTATTAAAATAGACAAGGGAATTTCATTCCTTTTGGAAATGTTTCCCTTTCCACTACTACAGAAGTGCCTTTTAGTGTCGGTTGTTTAACCCCCTTTGGCGTCGGTTTCTGAACGACGCCTATGTGGGCGCCGCTAAAAGGTTGGACACTTCAGCGTCGGTTAAAAAATCGACGCCTATTTAACATAAAGGCATCGGTTTATTATAAAACACCGACGCCAAAAGGGTTCGCGCCACAGAAAACGGCGTCATCTAGGACGCTTTCTGCGTCGGTTATATACTAAAACACCGACGCCAAAAAGTGTCCTAGATGACTCCCATTTCCTGTAGCGCGAACACTTTTGGCATCGGTGTTCAACAAAAAACCGACGCTGTAAGTCTGTGCTGACGGTTATCGGTAAATAACCGACGCCTATTTCTATTTTTTTTTTTATAAATCTGTTTGCAGGCCTGCTGTGGCTGGTCAGCAGGATGAGAACCTGCAGTTCAGTTTTCTGAACTGCAGGTTTACGACATCCATTGATATCAGCCTACAAACAGGCTACAAACCTGCAAAATTAACATAAAAAGATTCACACAAGTAGATACATTCAGACATCAATTCAATTGTCACGTTCACACATATAGAATCATTCAAATACATGTTTTAACATTCAGAAACATTCATTTACAAAGTATCATTCATCATCACTATCAACATCCCAATTATATCTTACAGTTGCCACTGTTTGTACAGCTATTGCCCATTCTTCTCTTACTTCATTTAATGATTCCCTCGTATATGGAGCATGTACATTTTTTAAGCATTTGCCTATAGTGTGGTCAGTTTTAAACACCTGCAAAGAGAATGATGTATATATATAAGTAATAATATAAAAATAAGATTGATATATTTCATACTAACTAATGAGACTATATATAATACCTCATGTATGGTATCGATGTCCAATGCGGCATGTTTGATAATCATCTGCATAAATCGCATCACATAGTATGTGCATGCCCAGCCATTGTCTTGTGTAGCGCACTATAAATTGAAACATACAAATTAATACAACTAAGCACAATTCACATCAATAATATATACATTGGAGTCGGGGAGTCGGGAACTTACTTTTACGTTCTCCCAAGACAATGGCTGGTTCTTTTTCCTTGGGACCTTTCCTCCAGCATTTTTGAATGCATCTAAACCCCTACATGTTAATATAACACACTAAGTTGCATAAGTAAATAGTAATGTAATAAAAGATGTTAACGGATATAAAAAATGAAATATTTCTCACCAGAATAATGCCATTCTGGTTACGTGTCCAATTTTAGTGTTTAATGTACTTCCTGCGGGATCTAGATAATAAACAGTGAACGTCCCGGGGACAATAACTAGTAACTCCCAATGTCTACCACTAGAGGTAAAAAGTTAACAATTAATAACTCAAAATGCAAAATAATAATGGAATTTTCTTAAGTCCAAATTATAAATAAAGCAAACTTACTTGACATTGAATGGAGCTATTATTATCGTCTTCATTTGATGACCAAAAATTGTAAAAGCATCTATACAGTATTGTTGAACACTATCAGGGTCTTTAGCTACCATACTAATCAATGATGGAATCAAAAATCCCACATGATCATATGCAAATTGTTTGCAATGATCTTCGATTAAGTAGCTGCAAAACATATAGACGTATGCATTAATATATAAGAAACTAGATCACCGGATCTTACACAAGGTATATGGATGTATAAACAAGATCTCACCTTATCCATGTCTCTATCATTGATGTATTCAACCAATCATACATAAACAGCTCAATAATATCTTGTATAAATAAAGAGTTGTCGTATGATTGACCTGCATAATCTGCATCTAAAGAAACAATTATAGGGCAAAGTATATTATGTGCCCGTAGCCAACATGCCATTCCCCTACAAGCAGGACCTAACGGGTATTGTAGGTCAGTTGGAACCCAAGTTGGTAATGCGGGAATTGGAGGTGGAGGCCTAGGTGCTCCTGGTGTCTTCTTTTTAACCTGTATATATAATTTCAGATCAGTTGACATCATATATACACATTAACAGTCTAAATCAATGTAAATTTATCTTACAATTTCAGTCGTGTAGAGGACATCTGCTTTGGGCCACAATATGACCCCGCTTTCTGCCTCACCAAGTGTATCAATATCTGGGTGGGCATATGGCAACGCAACTTCCCTCCAATCGGGTAATACATGTATCGGGCTCACACGAATGTAGCCCTGCGGCATTGGAGTCCCATGAAATGTTGCCCTAGGAAGGGACTGGTAAGCTTGCGCCTCTGCAACAACATAGTTTTCCATTCTTAAGCGGCATGGCTTCAATGCCTACAAATTTACGTAAAGAATGTTATACATATATACATATCATCTTGAAAACATATCATCTTGAAAAGACTAGCTACAATGTCATAAACAATACTTACAGCAGACGTGTTAGGCGATGGGTCTCCAGGATTACTTGCAGTCTGTGCACCAGGAGAAGAGTGGGTCGGCATAGGCTGATTGGAAGCCTGAGATGTCTGCCACCGCAGCAATTCTTCCTTGACCTTCTCAGCAACCACATCGTTGAGCTTCTTAGCAACTATATCCTCGACTCTCTTATTCTCCTATACATGGATAAAACAAATATTAGCTTTTTATTAATGAATTTCCTTTTGCAGTAACATTATAAAAATAGAATATATATGTTACCTCTTCTTGAGAAAGTCCCGCTCTGGGTTTGCGCTGGGATGGCCCAAAGAATGCTTTGATGCCCACACCAGCGCCGGCACCTCTAACACGTCCAGGATGCTCTGGGTTACCCAGAGCAACTGTCAATTCATCCCTTGTGCCCTGAGGGATGAACGTGCCTTGTTTTCTCTGCTCGTGCAGCTCCCGCTAATCACCATAAACAAAAATTGGTAAGTTAACACCACAAATAATCAATATTCAAATGATTGCTCTAAGAGTTGTATTTTACCATTTTTGCAGCCGCCTCAGCAGTTTCGGGCTTCTTTATTTCACCCTTCTTGTTTTTCCTGCCAGCTATCCAGATATCATGGCGAGGGAAGGGTGTGGCCGCAGACTCCTGAGTAGTCGCAGACTCCTGAGTAGCCGCAGACTCCTCCTGTAGTCTTTGGCGAATGCTTGCATAGCCTTTTTGACCCATAGTATGGTCATGTACATTCAGTGCACGCCTTGCTTTTTGTGTGTCACTGAGGGCCTAGTTAGTATGCACATTTATAATTAGGTTAGTAGCACTAAATGTTAATCTTGAATAGGTGAATACAATGTATATTAATTAAAATGGGAGTGACGCCTAATACCTTGAATTCTTCAGATTTTCTTGAAGCAACAAAATTGTCCCAATCTTCTTTGTCCAAGAAGTTCCATTGTTCAAGGGCTGACTTCTTCTTCTTATCACCCTGTCTTATGTATTCTCTGTTCAGATTTGTCCTGTAATTCCTAAGCATCTTTCCAGCGCGTTGCATCACACTTTTACGATGCAACATCTCATCCAATGCAAACAGATTCTGTAAAATAGAAATGTTATTAACTAGTACCAAAAATATAATTGCAAATAATAGAATTTGTAATCTACAAAATAGAATTGCAAATAATAATAACTCACGCATAAATCTTTCCATATCAAGTCTTTCTTCGCCTGAGGAACTTTATGCCAATTATCATATTTAACACCACAATGGCTTCGAGTGACAACCCCAAGATAGTTTATAAAATTATTGCGGTTCACTCCAATTGCATTCCCTCCATTATCAAACTCCACAACCAATTTGGATCCACTGCCACTCAGCGCAAGTAACTTTTTCAACAGAGTGATACCCCTTTTCTTGTTAAGTTTTTGTTGCTGCGCATCAAGTTGCTCAATTGCTTCAGTGGGTAGCTGTGCATCATCAACCTAAAATTTGACAAAAATAAACACACCGAATTAAGCCAATATAGAAATACAGGATATATGACATAACTAGAAGATAATGAATTTTATAGAAATACGGGATATGTTTTTAGAACTTACGTTGGTATCCTCGTCATGCTCGTCATGGACAACATGCTCATCATGGACTTCATGCTCATCATGGACATCATTCTCATCATGGTGAGCCATCTGAAAATTTCATTAAAAAGGAAAACATTTAGCATTCGTATCAACTAGAATAAGGAAAACATTTAGCATTTGTATAAACATACATGTCTCTAAAATTGTGATCTTTTATCAATTAGCAATCCTTCAATGTACAAGTAATATAAAAAACAATGATTGTTCACATTCTAGGCCAACAAACACATGTGATGTCATTCTTATATATAATAAATGTGTACCACCTATCCCATCCTTGAACACCTAATCTCACTAGTAAGTGTATAATGTGTATTGGGTTTTCGAGAAAATTTCGGCAGCATTTCCCCGCTGTTCTCTAAGTACATATGTACTTAGAGAACAAACGGGGAAATGCTACCGAAATTTTCTCAAAAACCCAATACACATTATACACTTACATCCTAAGTGAGATTAGGTGTTCAAGAACAGTCCCAAACCGGGGACTATCTAAGATTTACTCCTAATGAGTAAATCTTGGACGGGTTTCTAGGCCAACAAACACATTTGATGTCATTCTTATATATAATAAATGTGTACCACCTATCCCATCCTTGAACACCTAATCTCACTAGTAAGTGTATAATGTGTATTGGGTTTTCAAGAAAATTTCGGCAGCATTTCCCCGTTGTTCTCTAAGTACATATGTACTTAGAGAACAAACGGGGAAATGCTACTGAAATTTTCTCGAAAACCCAATACACATTATACACTTACATCCTAAGTGAGATTAGGTGTTCAAGAACAGTCCCAAACCGGGGACTATCCAAGATTTACTCCTAATGAGCCAATCTTGGACGGGTTTCTAGGCCAACAAATACATGTGTTGTCATTCTTATATATAATAAATGTCTATAAAGTACAGGCAACATGGTTAATCCTAATCAATAGAGAATTATTAAATAATAAATCAAGAAATCAATAGTTTCAAACAAAAGGTCTAGGAATCTTTACTAGACATTATATGTATCCCTAATCATCATATTTAACATACTACATTATTATGAACATCCAGATCAGATTAAGATCATACTATGTTATAACCATTGGTTTAATAACCCTATTTCTGCATGTACATGTTTATCAACTTTAAAACCCTATAATTCATGAAATCATTCTAATTCAATTTAATATGTTGGGATCACATAATTATATAATGACATCAGAATATATAGAAGAATCATAATTAACATGATTAACAACATGCTCATCAAACTAGGGTTTTCTTGAATATCATCTAATATTTGTGTACTAGACATTATATTTATCCCTAATCATCATATTTAACATACCATTATTATGATAAGGGCGCCGGAGAAGAGGGCGCCGGAGAAGAAATAGCCGGAGAAATGGCACTGGAGAAGAAATCGCCGGAGAGAAATCGCCGGCAGCAGAGAAATAGGGTAATTGCTCGCAATGAAACAGAAGAAAGGGGAAGAGTCGGGCGATCGCGGAGTATAAGTTCCCAAATAGCGTCGGTTGTTTTAACAACCGACGCCTAAAATCTTTAGCGTCGGTTGTTTGCAACAACCGACGTCCAATTGGACGATATTTTCATGAAATTGTTTGGCGGGAACCACCTTCAGCGTCGGTTATAAAAGGATAACCGACGCTGAAAGTGACACTTTTTGCGCAAATTTTCATCGCACATAGGCGTCGGTTTATACCTACATGACCGACGCTGAAAATGACACTATTTTTTTTTAATCAAAATTTGGATTTCGCGGCCGACTTTCAGCGTCAGTTTGTTATAAACAACCGACGCTGAATACAAAGCGGTACCCGTGTCTGGCTGGTCTTTGAATATAGACGTCGGTTTGCTTAAACAACCGATGCCTAACATATAAGGCATCGGTTTTCCTTAATAACCGACGCCCAGAAAAGTGACATTGAATGCTATTTCTGTAGTAGTGTTCGTTGGCATTCATCACATGGTTTAACATATGTGTGAGCATCCTTGAATAGGGTGGACCAGTAAAATCATGATTTTAAGACTTTTCTGCCATCCTTTCTCCTCCCAAATGTCCTCCATATGACAAATAATGACATTCCCATATAATCTAGGGAACTTATTCTGATATGCACCTCCAGTATAGATTATCAACACATCTTTTGAACAAGAGTGAGTTGTCCCATTAGTAATTCTTCAAATCCAAAAATAGAATTTTCTTCTGGTTAAGGTGATATTAGGTGGGAACTTTTGACATGGTAAATAGTTATAGATATTAGAAAACTAGGGTAGGTTGGTTGTGAAGGACCTTGCCATCATCAGGGCCTTGTCAACATAGTTGTAATTGACATGTAGGTCATCTTCTTTGTCTACAACAATTGTTGATAGATGGTTTGCTACTACATTTTCAGATCCTTTCTTGTCTATTATTTCATGATCAAACACTTGAAGCAGCAAAGACCACCGCAAAAGTTTGGGTTTCATGTCTTTATTTTGCATTAGATACTTTATTGTGGGCTCCGATCTCCAAACTACGAATTAATCCCGATTTAATCATGTGCGGAAGCAATCAGTAAACAGCGGAAGACAAAAATCACGGGAAATTAAAACTTTTCGAGATAAGAGCTTGAAACCACAAACCTTTTCCATAGAAAAAGGATTTAACTGTTTACAACACTTGACAAAAATTACTTCTTGAGTAATTATATACAACACAAAATTCTCAAGAGTTCATACTCCAAAACACTTCAGGACCTGAGAGTACAGAGGACACATAGGACAGACTCTATACTACATCATGAAGCAGGCTGGATCTCCACCTGAGATAACTACTGCTCCTGATGCTGTTGGAATTGGTCACCTGAGTTCTTGTCCCTCCGTCTTCGACGACCACCTAAAAAGTAGAAGTCTACGGGGTGAGACAATTATACATAATTGCCCCAGCGAGAGTTATAACTCTCCACTAGAAGCTTTATAAGCAAAGCAGGGAATAACTAAAGCAATAAAAACCTTCAAGGTATTCACTAGCAGTTTGATGATAAGCAAGAGTTCAACCAATAATAAAATGTGAGAACATCTATACTATTCATGGTAACATCAATCAAATAACTCGTAGATAACTCTAACAGATATACTACGCTGTTGATTATGTTTTTAAGGGAGTGTAGGGATGCATCTCACCTTTTGGACTGTGTGGTGGAGAATGATGGACTACATGAATCTACATCAAATCCTCTCACCTTTTCTCTTTTAGTGAAGGTATGACGGACTACAGGAATCTACATCAAATACCTACACTAGGATGTAAGGTTCTACACATCCATGTACCCCATATACTCAAAAGTATATGATCCAGGAGTTCCCTGGGGAAAACCTGCTTCACCATCATTTAGACTCTGACAATGATGGATCTATGATCAGGGCTCTACATTTCACTTGATTAGTTAGGTACATTCAGTATTCATAACATCATACAAAACATTAGCATCACAGCTATATATGAGAATATTAAAATGTAGCAGGCCTAACTCATTCCAATCATCAGTTCTCAGCCATCTCATCACAAGTCATCTATTAAGCATGACCTTGATGGTGTTTATGGCTCTTACAGCCCATAAACCACAAAAGATGTCACTCACAGTGCATCACTAAGGATTACTATTCATAAAGCTTAAGACATGTTTTTAATGAATATAACATGGTATTCCATTCCTGGATATAACCATCATCTCATAACAACCTGCATGGTTCATTAATATAACATGGCATTCCATACCTGGATATGCCCATCATCTCATAACAACCTGCATGGTTCATTCAACAGATAACAGTAAACAATTCAACAATTAAGGATGCATTCTCAAATTAGGGTTTCACTTGGAATCCCCCTCAACTAGGGATTCACATGGAATCACCCTCAACTAGGGATTCACATGGAATCACCCTTAACTAGGGATTCACATGGAATCACCCTCAACTAGGGATTCACATGGAATCACCCTTAACTAGGGTTTTACATGGAATCACCCTCAACTAGGGTTTCACATGGAATCACCCTCAACTAGGGTTTCACATTGAATCACCCTCAACTAGGGTTTCACATGGAATCACCCTCAACTAGGGTTTCACATGGAATCACCCTCAACTAGGGTTGAATTCAATAACCCTGTCAATTAGGGTTTATGTTCATGTTTAGGGTTTCATGATCTCTTTGATTAAGGATCATAACCCTTATACACCACATGATTCATATTCATGTATGAATTCATGCTATCAGCTTCTTAACTTGATTAGGTCATATCAACCCTTCAATCAAGTACATACAACTATGATTTACATAGTGTACCAAGTCATTGATCTTATCAGCAATTAGGGTTCATCCCTTAATTGACACTAATCACTTAGGTACTATTAGGGTTTTAACCTTTGTTCCTTCATTAGTTAACATTACTAACCATCATTGGATCAATAGTACATTCATCATCACATTGGGCCTCCATTACATAAGGTATCCAAAGGAATTAGGGTTTACTATTCATCCTAATTAGTGATTTCACATGTAGGCAACCTCTTAATAGGGTTATACATGAAATCGGCCTCAATTAGGGTTTACATCATGTATTGGATCCATGCATTTGTTATGCATTAATGACTAGTACCATTAAAGGTATCTCCCACCTAATCACATTAGGTTTTCAAAAAGGTTTGATCCATTGGACCTTTAATGACGTAAGGTATCCAATTGAATTAGGGTTTCCAATGTTGATTCCTTCAATCATTGGATTCATGGAACCAATCATCAATTGGACCTATACCCATACTTCAATTGAGTTTAAATAGATCAAACTTCAACTTATTTTACCCTTAATTAACCCTCAATCGGTCATCAATTTGGGTTTACTATTCACTCCATGGTGAATTGTACTTATTACATCATCATGTAAGAGAAACATCATCATTAAGGCTCTCAATTAGGATTAAGATCCATTAGACATTATAATTAGGGTTTCCATGACCTCACATAGGTGGGTCATGCACATTCATGTGTAAAAGAAGTATCCCACTTGAGTTTCCACCTTAAAAAGCTTACTTTCTCTCTCTAGGATACTTTCTCTCTCTAGAAATACTTTCTCTCTCCTCTCACTAGTAGATGGTGGCAACACCACTCTAGATCAGGTTGAGATAAGTCTCCATTGACTAACATAAGCCAAAACATCAACATCATGTGATTAGGGATTGATTAGAACAAGGTTTTAACCCTTTAGACCCCTCAAGGGTATTTTGGTAATTTGCCACATGATCACCATCATGGGCTAACTCACTAATCACATAGTCCCTTAATGACCTAGGTTACCATTAGGGTTAGATTGGATCACCATTGAACTAATTTACACCATCAAATGGTTAAGTACAAACCATCACCAATCTCCAAACGGTTTCAACCTTCAAACGGTTTCAACCACCCAAACGGTCTTGAGACCGTTTGACCCCAAACGGTCTTGAGACCGTTTGGATCCAAACGGTCTTGAGACCGTTTGGAGGTGAAGACCGTTTGGAAGGGTTGACTTCCAAACCGTTTGGAGCTTCAATCGGTTTGAGACCGTTTGATCAAACTTGCTTGAGATCGATTGGACCAAACGATCCTGAGGTCGTTTGAGCCCAAACGGTCTTGAGACCGTTTGGTCCAAATGGGCTCAAACCGTTTGGACCTCCAAAGGGGTTCAAAGGTCACCAAAGTTCATGGATATGTGTGTTGAAGCCCTCAATTGGCTAAAGCTATGCTAACCACTTATAAATTGAGTCAATAGGGTTAGCCTTAACCACTTAGACATCCAAATGACCCTCAATTGCAAACAAATTAGGGTTCAATCCTCATCAATTAGGGTTTCAAATCGATTGGTCATCAATGTTCAACAGTGTGAACCAATTCAAGGTTGAACTTATCAATTGACCTCCAACTGGGCTCAAACTTGGCCCAAACGGTCTTGAGGTCGTTTGTACATCATCCAAACGGTCTTGAGACCGTTTGCCCAAAGTTTGACCAAAATGCAAGTCGTTTTGACTAAGGTTGAAGTCCAATTAGGTCAAATTCAGCAATTTTCATCAATTCATCAATTTCCTACAATTGGACCTTCAAACCATTAGATTAACTCAACCCTAGACCTTCAAACGGTCTTGGGTTGTGCCCAAACGGTCTTAGGACCGTTTGGAGGAATCCCCAGACGGTCTTGAGACCGTTTGGGTCCTTCAACCCAAAACTCAACAAGATCTATATGTTAATTCAGCACTTTTTCACCCGATTAGGGTTCCATGTTGAAGTGCCTTCAACTCCCAATTGGTTAAGAATTAGACTTTGATTCTTTGCAAAGATGAAATTCAATATATTAGGAACAGACCCTCAAACGGTCGTCCCTTGGTCAACTCTTTCAAACGGTCTTGAGACCGTTTCAATCCAAACGGTCTTGCAAGACCGTTTGAGAGCAAACGGTTTGAAACCGTTTGAACCCAAACGGTTTGCAACCGTTTAGACCAAAAAGGTCCAAGGTCGTTTGGAAAGGTAACATAGGGAATCACGCCCCTCATCTTCAACCTCTAGCAAGGTCGGTTCCTCCACTGATTTGCTTGCAAACGTGCAAGGAAGAAGGGAGGTAGAAGGAGATTTTACCAAGTAAATTGCAAGAATTAAGCATACATATAAAGCTAGAGTTTAGAGTTATAAAACCCGCCTCAAAGTTGATCCTAAAGCTCCAAGCCTTCAAGCTCCAAGCTTTAATGGCGTCCTTGAGCTTCCACAACTTGGTCAGGGGTGAATTCTCCAAGGAAACGTTGCTTTGGTCGGCTAGAACAAGAAGACTAAGTAAGCTAACCACAAAACCAACCTTAGAAAGTGAATTCCTCCATGAATTCGAGCTAGAAGGTGGGGTTCTCTTACCTAGAACAGGTTGGTCGTCCCCCTGAGCTCCAGAGCTACCCTTGGCCGTTTGAGCAAGAAAAGATGAGAATGAAGTAAAGGAAAGATCGTTCACTTATCTTGTAAAGAGGTGGCTTATATACTTTAGCCCCTTTTACATCCTAAGGACCTTACAAGATTGGAAATCACATCTAGGTCCCTCCTTGCTCAAAGGCACGTCCAAACTCATCTATCCTTATGCAAATCTCATGGAAATCTCAATATCTAAGGGTAAAGAAAGCCAACCTACAACTAGGGTACATCCATGAAAGATTTCTATACCCAAATTAGGTGTTTTTCACCACAGAGATCATCTTTTCTTATCTGATCAATCTTTGATGTGCCCCTTTTCATCATTTCTACTCTAAATGATGACAAGAGTCATAAAAGATGTTCTAGATATTAAGAATTACAACTTGGACCCCTAAATTTGGGTAAATTGCATTTTACCCCAAATTAGGGTTTCAAGCATGGGGATTGCTTCCTCAGCTGCACCTTGATGCTCAAGCTTGGGAAATCCCTCAAACTTCATCATAACCATCCTCATGATGTTTCAAAACATCAGAGATACATCTTATCTTGTGAATTTTGCAAGTTCAACCCTTAAACTGGGTAATTTGCACATAGGTCCCTGCATACAACACAATGCTACAACTTTATACAAAAAGGAGCAATATTGAAAATAAATGTTCCTGAGGAACTTAATTACATGCCAGGGAGTGTTCACAAGTATATTAATTACATATTTAGGCAAAACTTCCAGGGTTAGTTCATAACCCAGGTCAGGGGTGTTACATTTATTGCTCCATTATCCGTGTATATGTTAACTTTTGACCATACTAGATAGGATCTAAATTTTTCAAAGGAGAATACAATTGCTAGTATCTCCTTTTCAATTTTTGTGTAGTTTAATTGTTCTTTATCTAGAGTTTTTTTGGAATAGTAAATTACATGATGTTTCTTATCCTTCTTTTATTGCAGGACAACCCCAATGGAGAAATTGCTAGCATCAAACATTATTTAGAACCATAATCCCCATTTTGTATCTTGGAGTATAGGTTTTGTTGTGATGTATTTTCTCAAGGTTTTAAAAGTTTTGTGACAATCGTCTGAAAATAAAAAAACTGTATCCTTCATGAGTAACCTAATATAAAAAACTGTATATTTGAAAAATCTTTTATGAACCTCCTATAGTATCCTACATGAACAAGGAATCTTCTATCTCCTATCACAGACAAGATGTGTGAGCATGGATAAGACCTCCACTTTGCTAATGTCTACTTCAATCCCCTTTTTAGAAACCTTATGTCCCAACATATCCCCTCTTGGACCATAAAATGGCATTTCTACCAGGTCAGGACTAGTTTCTTTCTTCACAACACTCTAGTACTCTAGATAAGTTCTTCAGGAATATTTCAGAATTGTCTACATAGGTAGAGAAATCATCCATGAAAACATCCATGATATTCTCTAGGAAGTCTGCAAAAATGGATATCAAGCACCTCTGGAATGTTGTTGGTTCATTGCAGCAACCAAAAGGCATTCTTATGAAGCCATAAGTACAGCACACACAAGTTAAAGTTGTCTTTTCCTGATCATCTAGGTGAATTGGTACATGATAGAATCTCGAGTATCCTACTCCAGGAAATAGAAGTAAGAACGGTGAGGTAAACATTCCAATAATTGATCTATGAATGACTAAGGAAAATGGTCCTTCTTAGTGGCAGCATTTAGTTTTCTATAATCAATGCATATGCACCATTCTGTCATATTTTAGGTTGCAACCTCAACTCCATTTTATCCTTTGATGACTATCATACCCCCTTTTTTAGGCACATCATGTATACATCTAACCTAGTTTCTATCACTTATGGAGTATATGATTCCTACATCACGCAACTTTATTACTTCTTTCTTGACTACTTATTTGAGCACTTGATTCAACTTCTATTGTGGTTGGGCTAAGGGTTTGGTTGTTTCTTCTAAGTTTATCTAGTGCATGCATAGTGTTGGGCTCAAGCCTTTGATTTCATCCACCAAGTACCCATTGCCTTTTTGTGTTGCATAGGGCTAGGTTCAAACTTCTATTTTTAAGATCACATGATTTCTTTCCTCATCATCTAACAGTTCATACTTTGGACGTTCTTGAATTTCTTAAACTCTAGATTGGGCTTGGGTGCCTCCTTATTTTCTTATTCTTGTTCTAGCAAAGCATACTCCACAGTTTCAATGGTTTCCCTCTCATAATTGTTGTATTCTTCCTCTAGTTTGTTTAGATAATCCAGAAATCTCCATGACCTCATGATCTTCAACACTTTGATCAGGGTTGTTGAGGGATCACATGAGCAGAGTGATCATTTCTTTGTCCTCCTGTACTACCTCACAAAATTGGTTGTAGTTATCCATGAAGTTCACTAACTCGAACATAGCATCCTAAACGTAAAAGTCATTGTGATCACTTCCCACTCACCGAGTGACCATTCATGCTTCTATGTCAATAAATGCACTCCCAGTGGATAAGAAAGTTCTCCCACATATCATGGGGAACTTTGGGTCTACTCCAGTGTCTATCACCACAATATCACATGGAATGAAGAATTGTCCCACTCGAACTGGGACATCTTCCATGACTCCCACTGGTTTGGTGAAAGTATGATCAGACAACTGGAACCTAAATCCATTTTCACCATGTATGTGAGTCCAAGCCTCTGATATAGAGTAATAGGCATGATATTGATGCTTGCACTGAGATCATCAAGTGTTTCTCTTACTTCATTGTCACGAACATTGAAAGTGATAGTGAATGCCCCAAGATTCTTCTTCTTTGTGGGCATTTTGGCTTGTACAAAAGCACTAGACATATTAGCTAATTGCACTATCTCCACATTATCTCTTGTTCTTCTTAACATAATTAGATCCTTGAAGAACTTGGTATATGTGGGCATTTCTTTGATAGCATACAAAAATGGAATGTCCAGTTCCAACTTTTCACAGTCTCCATGAACTTCTCATATATGTTCTTTAGATGTGCCTTGATCATCCTATAAGGGAAAGGAACCATTGGGGAGTATGGATCCATTTTTGTGAATGCTTCCTTAGCTGGGTCAGGCTTCCTTGCCTTTGTAGTTTTCTTTCATTTCTCCTTTTCTTTTTCCCTCATCCTTCTTAGAACATCCTTCTTCACTAGGCACTTCCTCCATCATGATTGTTTTAGGCTATGACTTAATAACTGTGTTACTTTCTTGATTAACCTCATCATTTTGGTTTTCTAAAACCTTCTCAGAATAAAGAGTAGCCATCTTTATAGTCCTAGTATTCAAAAATATCTTTCCTTAATGATTCTTGATTAGTTCAGACAGTTATGCTAGCTATTGATGAATTTGCCTTTGGTGTGTCTGCATTGTGCTTAAAAAACTTGTTTTAGTGATAGCACTCTATGTCAACTTCTCATTAACCATTTCCTTTCTATTCACAAACTCAAAAATCTCTGACATTGTGTTAGGTTGGTTGTTGCTCTTATTCTAACTTTGATCTTGGCTTTGTTTGTTTGAATTCATGTTTTGAATTTGACCTTATCATTGGCCTTGATAGTTGTTTGTATTCTACTCATATTTCATGGTGTGCGTGAACATGTATGTCCTCCTCCTCTTCCATATCCTAGTTGTGGTTTAGATGAACCACTTAGTTGATGGGAATTGTTGGCAGCATCTTTGTTTCCAAAATTGAAACCAGGATGATCTAGCCTTTTAAAATTAATAAGAAACATTCTCAGTCTTTTCCTCACTGCTTTCTTCCTCCAGATGAGTATATATGTTGTTGTCTACCCATGGCCTCCTCTACCACGTGTAACACATTTCATGGCTCTCTCTATGGGCTTCTTACCTTTGCCCTTGCATTCCTTTAGTTGCTTGACATCAGTGGCTATCTTTTGGATATGGGCAGTTATGGCTTCCAAAGCTTGTGACACAACAGATGCACCTTCAGGTGTTTCCTTCTAGTCATGTTCTCTTTCAAATTACAATCCTACTTGAAGTGAACCCATGTTGTCTATTATGACCATCGTCTTCTTTGGATTCTTTCCCAAGAAATCACTTCCTGCTGCCGCATTTAGTGAAGTTCTCTCGACATGGGTGAGACCATTGTAGAACGTTGTGACTTGAAATCTCTTGTCATAATTTTGATGAGGACATACCTTAGATATTCTTGAAAATATTACCAATCCTCGTATATATTCTCCCCAAGTTTTTGCATGAATCCAGTTATTTTGTATGTTCCTGAGTGTCTTCTTCACCGCGTAGAATTTGGTGACAAAACTGTCAGCCAAGGGTACTCATCCATTGATCTTCATCATGGGAATTTTCCCCAAAATATTTGTTTTGGATCATAGATGTCACAACCTACTTCAATTCAAGATTTCAATCATTGTATCTTGGAATCATGATTGGGCACCTTGATTTTTTGGCTCATGTGGCTGCCAAAGCGAGAAGGGAAGGACCCCCATTTTCATCGTCATCTTCATTTTTGTGGTTGTCTCTATTGTTGTCATCCTCATTGTTCCTCCCATTCATTCTTTCTCTAGGGAGGCTCTCACCATCATGGTGTTGTTCTTTACTCTCCTCTTTCTGATGTAGTTGTGGAATACCTTCAGACGGTGGATTTTTGGTTTCGCTTGTTTAGAGTGTACTCCTCATTCTTAGACTCAGTCTCTAGTGGATGTTGAGGTTGTTCAACCACTCTTGGGTTTCAACCTCCCCTTGGTATCCTCCTCTATGAGGTGGCATGATGGTGGCAGATGAATGGTTATAATCACTTATGCTTCTCCTCAGATCACCTATAACAGTTCGCACCACAAGTTAGAAACTGGACATGTTAAATGAAGTATTCAACATGATTAGAGATAGTAGATTATTGTTTTTGTACGGTGAAGTCTATTTCTAGACTTGAGCCATATGTGCATGGTGAGTTGATTTGGGTTCTTAATAGTTCCAATTTCCTACTCACCTGTAATGCTACCAAAAAGGTGACCGGCCTAAATCACACGTTGAAAAAGGAGTGGATCTAGACAAGTCAGGCTCTTAAAATTAAAACATGACACTTAGGCCCATGCAACTATTATACGGGGTACGATGCAGTAAATCAAGGTCAATCCACAGGGACGTGGATTGTAAGTGCTAAGGATGTAAAACCTTCACTCAGTCACACAAATTAAAAGGGTAGATTAAGTTTGTCATTCCTTACGAAATTATGTTACTCCAATCAATGAGTAAAACAAAAGAAGTAAAACAAGCCAGAAAACAAAACAAGAGAACGAGAAGATACAAAGAGTAATATAACAAAAATTTATGCAAAGTTGTGGATTGGGTTTCTCCATCCAAAATCTCTCACCTACATGAAATACTCATTCACATAGTATACTCTTAGCAAGATTACAAGTAATCATCATATATGTCTATTCTCTCCTATCTTAAGCTTAGGATATATCTAGATTATAAGATTCTCTCTCTTTCTCAAGATGACAAACAACGACAAAGGTAACCATATGATCATTAGCTTAAGAATTCCACATTCTCATGAATTTATGCATGTCCATAACACCCAGATAAGATGATTACTATTCTTTCGAGGCACTAACAATCAAACATCATAAGATGCTAATTAATCATACAAGTGAAGCATCAATAACAATAATATCGAGATAATCTTTACTAAGAGCATATATATATATATATATATATTCAAATGGATGCAAGTCATATACATGTTGGGAGAGATTTAGCAGATACTCCCAATCCAAGCAAGATGTTTAGCCACTCATGGTAATGTGTAGCATTATAGATTTACATGTATAGCCAGACATGAGAGAGAACGATGAAGAAGGATGAAATAGATGAGGGGAAAGAAAAGATCTATAGGGGAAGAAGGAGGATACACCGATATGACCACAATGATCACAACTGATGCACGTCTTCCTAAAATCTGAATTTGGAGCTAGCACAGGGGGTGGAAAGTCCTTTGTTCAGAGGATAAGGTGATGGCATTGGTGAATGTGCAAAACTTCTCTCTCCTATGACTCTTGTCTTTAGATATCAAAGACCAATTGAATGATGGATGGATGGCTCTTGACTGCATCAATACTTTGTCATCTCCTCAATGTCATGACTCTCCTTCATGGATGAAGTGAGGGTCTATTTATAGGTTCTGGTAACCAACTTAGGAGCTTCATCGATCATAGAGGTTAAGGGTCTTCATCGGTTGTCAAGATCATGATGATCGTCAAGGATTGTTGATCAATATGGTCATTGAAGGTGACCGTAGAAGAAGTGATCCTTATCGGTCACAAATAATAACCAACCTTCGGTTGTTGGTCGTGGTGGATCTTCAACGATCGTAGAGGACAACCGATGAGGACAACCATAGAAAAGGTGAGAATCATCAATCGTTCAATTGGGTTGCCCTTCGGTCATTTGAGACGTTTGAATTCATAGTGACCACATAGATGACTTAGAGTCTATCGGTTCAGAGAGGATGTAGAAGTCTAGTAGTCGCTAACACTTGATTCATTAGTGACTGTTGGACTTGTGGTAATCTTCATCGGTCACCAAAGTGTCAGAAGTTTAGCAACCTCTTTAATTTAGGTTCTATCGACCACCAATAGGTGTCACTTGATTCATTAGTTACCGTTAGACTTGTGGTAATCTTCATCGGTCGCCAAAGTGTCATTAGTTCAGTGACCTCTTGACTTTAGGTTCTATCGACCACCAAGAGATGTACTCTGTGTAAAATGGAAAGAGTGGTGAAATTGGATAACTATATTAGAATTTTTCAAAAAGATTAAAACTATCTAGGTAAAACATAGTACATGATAAAATAAGGGTAAAATAGGCACCCAAATATCCACAAAATTGGATCTTATTACCTAGTTCAGTTCATACCAGGGTTTTGGTATAAATGTTTTGTTGTATGTGAACTACTGAAAGAAATCTTTTATTAGTGAAAGTTTATGATGCATTAAATCCTTGTAAGAGCCATATAACATGTGAATGAGGCGAATGAAACCCTAAGGAAATGGTATTTAGGAAATCAAGCATTTTTAATTTAGTGTTCTTTAGTATGTTAAGTGGTGTTTCTTAGTTGTTTAGTTTAAAATATAGATTGTTGATAATTTATGAGAAGAATCATTTATGAGGTTAAACTAAGAAATGTTGATTTGATGTTTGAAATATGGATTTAAAGTGATTTAGACATTTAGATACCCTAATCACTAAATAACCCTTCACATGAGGTATGCATTCTAGGGGAGGAAATACACTTCTCGAATGGATGTGTTTTGTCCAGATCGAGGGAAGTCAGAGCACACCGGTAGAGTGATGGGGTCTAGGACAACAAGGTCAGACTTCAGATTCTAGTATGGTACCCAACACCATCTGGGAATGGTAGTGGTACCACTGTTCTTGGTTAGTAGGTAGGCCTTCGTGGAACCACTGATGTTGAGTTGTCTTGATCAGTGGACATCATTGGTAGATCCCAAGATCCAAAACAAGACATAGTGTTTTAACTCACCACTTAAGTTCCTAGGTTTAGAGGAGGAGTTTATATATTTGGCCTCTCCCATTAGCCTCCAAGAGCCAGACATGGTGAGGCCCGATGTAGATGGGGTATCACTCAAGATTATAGACTTACAATCACGGGCATGCTTATCACTCTTATACAATGAGACTTTAGAAAGCTATGATTCTTTCATATGTCATGGTACACTTCATGTTGATTAAAGCCATAATAAGATGAATGAAAGATTAGTCACGTGTATGTAGTAACTAATTTATTCCATGGAGTTTTCTAGAGTAACGTGTTTTTTGTATGTTTCAGAATTACTAGTTTCCTTTCTGACTAAGCAAGAATGTTCACTGATTCATTTACTCTTTGTAATCATATAGACTATTGCCATACATATGTTTACAAATGACTAGTTCCTTGATAGATCAATAATGTTCTACTTTATATTCAGTTGCTCAAAATATGTCTATTATTTAAGTATTTCCAATTGTTGCTTTAAAGTACTCATCCCTCTACTCACAATTTTTAGGGAAACGATGTGATTTGAAGAATTTCAATGCAAGAGTAGATCTACCACAAGATCTAAGTATCAGATTAGTCAAGTTAAGTTGGTATCTATTACTTCAGGTCCATGTAATGATATAAGAGAGTGTTGTAAATGATGTTGTGTTACTTTGTTTGTTAAGTAACAGAATATGTATCCAATTGCTAAGTCATATGTACATGGAAATGTGAGTAATAGAATATATGTTTAGATATGTATCTTCATTGTTGAAATCGGGTTAGAAGAATCTATGTTTAAATTCTCTTGTAACATTAGTTTATATGATTGAATATGAGAAAGCAAAGAGTTTGAAATAAAAAAAATTAGATTGATCTTTGTATTGTGATAAATCCTCATGTTATGACCCAATTTCTTGATTAGTGGTTATCTTGGGATGTGGATGTAACATCCCTGATGTCATGGTGTAAAGACCCAATCTTTACGATCAAATATTTACAAAATGTATCAAACACATAAACAATCTTTGTTACATTCATGCTTGTACATCAAAGTCACGGAAGCTTACAAATATGATTACAAGTTTAAGAAATAGAATTCATTCTATCTAGTCTTCAACGGAGGACTACCCAGTGCATGCCTCTTCAAGCTCTTCCATGTATTACCTGCCCATGAGTTCCCAGAGGGAACGAAACCACACATGGACCCCATTTAAGGGAAAATAAAGGGTCAGCAAAGCTGGTACTAAATCCAATCATTGAACTATGTACAAAATAGGTTTAGATGTATAATAAAATTTCGGAAAGGACTATTTGGTGGACTAAAGGCTAACAAAAAGAAATTCCATTATCAACTTCAAGATAGCAAATCTTTCACAAGAATATCATTAAGTAAGATTCAATAATTCAAGTATGCAAAATTTATCCAAGCTATCCACAAGGTATATCAATTTCAAGATATTCTATTTGGCAAGTTTTAGAACCTTCCTATCATATCTTTTCTAGGGCTAAGTGCCTTGTGTTCTCACACTCTAGGAGAGAACGACACTAGTGCCTTATTAGCTATTCCAATTAACTGGGGGACAACTAATCCCTATCCTCTACGTAGGGTTGTGGGGTACTTGGCCCACTCAAGTGAGCCAAAGCACTATAGGGCCAAAGCCCAAGGGTCCAAAGTCCATAGGGAGTCAAAACTCCAAATAGATCAAGTCTACTGACAAAATTATTATCAATAAGATTTCATCAATTGCAAAATGAGAGTGGTGAACTTTCAAGAATAAATAAAGGCTTCAAAACTATATGGAATTCACCACGAATCAAGATATATGTATGTCCATCAAGAGGGGAAATAGTTCAACAATGAAATAGAAGATTTAGTACCTCAATTATTCAAAGCTCCAAGGATTGTATAAAGACGAGTTGACTCCAAGAGAGAACATCTACAAAGTATGATACAATTTGGTTATCATTTGGCTTGGAATCAATTACTTGTTCAATCTGAGTTATTTTGTGATCATATTTCCATCTAAGATTTCTATTCCATATTCTACCCATTGTTATGATTTCTATATTTCAATCTAGGCTTCATACTCCAACATATAGTTGTTTCCTTTATTGTAGGTCCTAAAATGTTATCCTCTCGTATACAAATATCTTCAAAATAGATTAACTAGGGTGCGTATAATCCCCATATCCATACTCTATTCATAATAAGAAATATAGTTGTATATCCATACATATGCATTTCGAGTCATGATTACTATGCGAAATATGTTAATATGTTAGATCATCAATGACAAGTTAATTCAAAATATTACTAGCTTATGTGTATAAATAGAGTTATTACATAATAGTGCTAAACTATCATTAAGACTATAGTCTTCAATGATCATAAGATTATATGTTTTCTATTTATTGATCTGAATACAACAATTCGTACTATTGATTTCGTGTTTCATATCATTAGATAGTATAAGAATATAGTATGTCAAAATATGTTATATAATAGATTACTTCTTTTCATAGGACTTTTCATCTATTGGTATGCTAACACATACATGCGCATATTAGGATGATATGATCATATGACATAACAAATAATTAATAAGCTTGATGTACTAGGCACACAGGTTATTATGGAATCTCTCACATAATATATAAACATGATTACAAGAGACGAGTTTACTAAAAATTCCAGTTCATTATCTGACTACTGAAAATTATTCAGAATTTCAGTATTACAAGATGTATACTAATATGACTAACCTCTTCTCAGATTATTATAACAAATATGTTGTATATATATAAGAGGTTTTAATTAGCATTTGCATCTTATACGTATACATCCATTAACATTTTAGCACTAGATAGTAGATACTAACTCATAGACTCATTATTAGTTGTTATATGTATGCTAATCCGTACCCCTCAATATAATGAGATAGGGTTGGATGACTACATGATATAAATAACTATGGGTGATCTTTCATATTCATATTATCATATTGGTTATCTGAATAAGTGTTATCTGTACTATTAAGACCGATTTCTACTTTCTAGTTTTTGTATATTACTATACATGCATATATCTAGGTATGTGTATACACCACAATTTATATGTAAGTATATTTATATGAGCCTACACATCAGAGACAGGACTAAGTTGTACATTTTCACGTTAAGATTTGTACCCAATCCCTTAATCAATATAGCATCTTCTTAAATAAAATTAACAAATACCCTAGACACAGAAGCATAACCAAAAATTGACTTACCACTGTAGGAAGCAAGATCAATTTCAGATCTATTGTGATGAATTCATGTGGTCGGTGGTAGTGTCACATTAGGTTGTAGATCTGCATTAGGATCCTTTTTCCTGGCCTAGAGTTGGTGGCGCGATGGTCTGAAGAGGGTTGGTCAGGCATCTTGAAGCAAGATGTTGCGAGGCGACAAGGTTCATGGCGGCTAGCTGCGAAGTCCAGTGATCTGCTAGGGGTTGAGGGTCCCTATAGTGGCAAGGTTTGTAACTGTAGGTCCCAATATCCAGCCTGTGCAACTGAGATGTGAGCCATCGTCAAGTGATTGTAGGATGATAGCGAGATGGTTGCAGGTCTGGTCGAGGTCGGCGCCACGGTGGGGAGGTCAGGAGCAATAGTCACCATGGTTTTGGCAGACTGTCATCTGCTTTGTCGAGACCAAGTAATGGTGGCAGATTAGGTTGTTGTGATGGCAGACGGGCGACGGCGGCGATTTTGCTGTAGTTGGCGAGATGGATTCTAGTTGCGTTGGTTGCTCCTAATGTTGCTATTCTGTAGTGATGGAGGCACAGAGGTGTGGTGTTGTTGTTGGGTCGGCGTACGTCGACGATGTTGTGGATCTGAGGAGATGGGAATCGAGGTAGGAAATTGCTTGGGCCTAACCACGCTATCTGAAGGAGGGAGAAGAGTGGTAGGACTTCAGTGGAGCAGAAGAGAGGTTGTTGGGGAGAGTCTACAGGTTCAGTTACAAATGGATGTCGTGATCATGGTCAGGATCGGTGGCAGTTTCTGGCGAGCTAGCTGCTATATATTATTTCTAGGTTGAAGATGACTAATGAATGGCTGTGCTGTGATTTGGTTGTGAGAGGTTTATAGGGTAGGTTTGTAGTGATTAAGGGTGCCTGAGGTTGAGGGTTGCATGAGGAGGATGGCGACCTGTAACGGATCGTTGTCGTTTCCTGGCGAGGTATTATGGTGGCGGGTGGTTGGTTGATTTGGGGTGGCGTTTATTGTGGCAATGAGTAACGAAGGTTTAGCATTTCATTCAAAATTGAGATTATATAAATGTGAACCGGTTTCTCATTAGTTCCTCATCAGTGATTAATTAACTAGTCAAAAGCAGTTGAGAAGACGGAGAGAAACTGGAAGGGGGCAGGACTAAATAACAAGCCATAGATATAATAAGTTACTTCTGGAATGGTTATGGAAGCGATTGATTTGGCATTGTTTGTTTCTTTAATGCAATATATATATATATATATATATATATATATATATATATATATATATATATATATATATATATATATATTCAAGAGGCAGCACAAAACACATCGTCTCTTATTAGGATAAGAGGTGAAAATTAATTGGTTTCCTCAAATTTGTATGCATTTCCATTATAAATAAATATATTCTTCTTTTGTTTTAATCTAGTAGTTCAACCAACCAATCTTAATACTAAATTGTAACTAGTGGACAATATTATGAAATATTGACCTATAAAGTTTATTGACTCTCTACGACACTATCGTAGAATTTTATCTCAGAAGGAATACAAGTGGCTTTATATGTCTGCTCACCTTTTACTATATCCACTAAAATGTATTTAAATTCATTCCAAATCTAATAGTAGTCCAATTAAGAGTATTGTATGAGTTTGAAACAAAATCAAGGTACGAAAGGGAAACAACATCAAATTAGATTAAATGATCTCAATTTTTTTTTGTAAAAGATATTTAGCTGAGTACTTGATGGTATTAATTTTCAAATGAGGAGGAGATACTTGTTCAGACTCAAGAAATTCAAAAATAAACGACGTACTTAATATTGAGGTTGTAAAAAAAAGCTATTTACGTGTTATGGAACAAAAAATAAATTTTGGTATCAAAATTTTAGTATGTTACACATGGGGTCGGAAAGCATCATGACTGTAAAATGGGAAAGAGGAGATGAATCCACCTATAGGCACCCCTCGCAGTGATAGTGTTGTGCAACATACAAAACAAATAAGAAGATAGGGGGTTTTGTCTATAGAAAACATATTTTTTGGTCTAGGGAGTTGACGATAAATCAATCGAGGGTTTAAAAAGTGGCAAATACCATGTAATATATGGTTTAAGTTATGTTTCTTGATATAAAAATAGAGATAGAATATAGGATATCTCATCTCCTTGGATAGGATCGAAACATTGAAGATCACCCTTGGAAAAGGTCATTTCGTTGAGAGGAAATGAATGGGAGAGGAAAAAAAGAGAAACTAAGAGAGTTGAGGTTTTGGGAGGGGCGAGAAATTTGGAGTTGTAGTTTTTGAATTATCTAAAATAGGCCCAAGGTCAATGCTAACCTCACGATCATTGAATCTTCATTCTAGGGTATTGGTTTTCTACCTTCATTAAGGGTTCACATCATTTTTTCTACTTAGAAAGTCACATAAATTATCACATTAATGATTACACCCTCAATTAATGAATGTCTAAAAGGCAATATTATCCAAATAAATTTTCTTTTATAAAATTGTATATCTCCTAAAGTACAATTCAAATGGAAAGAAATTTTAGACATAGATTCCTAATTTCATAAAGAGGAAATGAATAAGAGAGGAATACAAGAGGAATTAAGAGAGTTGAGTTTTCAGGAGGGGCGAGAAAATTGAAGTTGTAGTTTCTGACTTGTCAAAAATAGACCCAAGGTTGATTCTAACCTCACGTCCATGAAATCTTCATTCTATGACAATGGTACTCTACCATCATTTAGGGTATGTACCATTTTTTCAACTTAGGTACCACGTTAAATATCACATTGATTAATACTCTATCAACCAAGAAATTTCCAAAAGGCAATATTATCCAAATAAATTTTCTATCCTAAAATTTTATATCTCCTAAATTACAATTTTAAAAGAAATAAAATTTCGACATAGCTTCCTCATTAGGTAACTTACCTTATAGAAACATTTCAGACCAAAAGGAAAAATTTTGACTACTCAACTTGTAAGGACCCCCAATTTTGAGCATTCCCCAATGAAAGGATACTTAGTAGATAAGGATAAATTGGAAAATTTATTGATCCATATTTGACAAATAATAATCAACAATTTTCTTTATTTGAAACTTTAATGGAATACAATTATTTGAACTATACTCCATCAGGAGTTATGAATGTTAAAGAAAACTAACATATACTTGAGAAGCATCACTGGCGTATCTAAATAATCCTCCTGGTAACATTAGATTTATAATGTTCAATTTTTCTAGAATCTTCATTTCTTCATATCCTTAATAAAATCATCTACCTAAAATTCTAACAAACAAAAGATTTGATATGTATAATGCAATATAGTGTATGTGGATGCATACAAAAGTGTACATATACATATATATTCAACAAGCAATTATTTTTTCATATAAACATATATTTTATTATAGATATTATAAACCATACTTGTCATAACACCTTGAGTGTAATCACCTTTATGTATCCATTATTGGACGTTGTTGAACTACCCCTTTGTGAGTCTAAAGTTTGATTCATAATATAATTGTTACTTTATATTATACACATATTGGCATTGTGATTAATTGGATCTAAATAAACAACATGACATTTAATTTCATCAAATATTGAGAAATCCTCAACAATCTTCAGGATTCAATATATGTGGGTATTCATAATTAACCAAATACCTTATTCATGCAAATCACATGTAGGCATACTTCAAGTAATTCAAACATATATAATCCAATAAATCATTGAATCATTCAATCTAAATGCATGTATAACTCTAAAGTGTCATTGTATATTCATAACATAGTCATTAGGACTACTTAGGTCCTAAACTTGGGTTTAGGGTCATCTAATATGTGGATTAGGAATAAGGACATCATATCCAAATTCCATAACACATTATTTCCATGGGTGAGAAACCCTCATTAACCATGTAGTGTACACCTAATTATAAGATTAAACCTATCCTGGCATTATGAACACATATATTAGTTCATGTGGGTTAGGATCATAAAAAGCTATAATCATTGATTTCACAACCCTAATTCCACATGTATATGAATATTATCTTTGGAAACCCCAATATAGATTATCATCAACATCACAACTTGGGATCTCATTATGTTTCATCAAAATCAATTTATACATGAAGGCACATATTATTGTAATCATCATATTAAATATCAAATCTAGGGCTTGCATGTATTGGTCACCATGTATTAATATAAAGTATACTTCTAAACTGTGATCATAACTAGGCAATGATTACATTTTTTTGAGATCTTCACATATTCATTATATTAGTGATGTATACAACCATTACCTTCTAAGTTGTAGTCTATTTACTACATTTCACACAAGTTAACTACATTTGGGATAAATAGAAGTTTCCATGTCGACATTTATTAGGATATAAAAACCTATTGCAAGGCTAGGCCTGAGCAAATCAGCTTGTGCCATCATGGAATCTAACACCCTTGTGGCTAAGGTAAAATAAAGGAAGAAAAGGGGCATGATCTCCATTTCCCTCTACACATCAATCTATGGGTAAGTGAGATCTTTTCCCCATCTTCATGTTCTTCTTCCTTCCCACAAGCCAACCTCTAATGCACCGTGGATGTAGACCCAATAGTTGACTCTTTTCTCAAGTCGTCGATGAAAGAATTGAAGAGGCAAAACTCTTTTCCACTGCCTCCTGAACCTATTCAAATATTTTCTATTGGCATGAGGCAATCAAGTGGTTTGGACTAGAGTCATTCGAAGGAGTAGGTGGTTAAAGGTTGAAGATCTTCAAGAAATATGTGTGTGATGAAATTGGAAACAATCTAAGACTCTTCATGCCGAGAAGGAACTATAGCGGGGTCGAGTACCCACAGTCATAATTCTAAGGAACAACCCACCCACATTTTGGGAATTATTTTATCTTTCCAAGATATTAGTGTTTCTATATATTGTTGAGATCATCTCTACCTCTTAGAGCTATCACAACAAATAGTTGGTCCAATGGTGGCTAATAGATAATGATGGAAATATTGGATCGGACTTAGGGTCCAACCTTATAGGTCTCATGTCATGAGGTTAATGATAAGTCAGTGGCCCTCTGATCTTAGATGTAAGGCTATGGTTACTGAGTATATCCCTTTACATATCTTCACTCCAGCCCAGATGCACTTAGATGTGTCACATATATGTTCGTTGATTGTAACTGGTTCATCCAATATTTGCAAACATTATCTAATTCCTAGTAAATTTGTGTATCACTAGGAGTGCTCAATTTCTACCAAACTTTGGGAATATCTCCCTAATAGGTTTATCTCAGATTAGACGAACTTCAAGGTCAAGAGGAGTACCATAAATACCCATTCCTTTCTCTTAAAGTATTTAATTAATTTATTCACATAGGTTAGAGATAATCATGTAATTATCCCAAAACATGAATTTATATTCATTTAGTCATAACTCTTGTTGGATCACTTACTAGGTCATATGAGGTTTATTTAATACCCAAATACTTGAAACCAAAACAATGACTAGAAAATTGTTAATTTAATTATCTAGGGTAATTATTACTATAGAATCTTCTAGTCTTGATCATTATCTCAATGAGTTTACTAATCAATTCTCAAGACTATTGTCATCATATTTATGTATGAATTTCAATATCTTTAAGATATGTCCCATGTAAATATTTGTCATTCTAATAGATGAATTGGACTCAAATTAGATTATGACGTCCATGAATTATACTTAGGCCCTCCCAAGGGTCCACAAGATTTATTACTTTGTTAATTACAAAATTAAGGTGTTGCTCGTCATATTGTTTTAGTTGGAGCCTCATTGAATATATTTGTCCAACTTTCTAGCAAGTTTGTAGTTATGGTGGAAGTGTGTAATCTCCCCAATGAAGTGACTCGAGATTGTGCATCTTGGAAATGAACTATCCCATCATGAAAGCTAGCCCACTGTGTGATCATTGAGGAAGGGATTTTGTATTGTCTGGGTGTGGTCATTGAAGTGGGTCTTCCTCAAGGGTGGTTTCCACATCATTCAAGAAAATGTTATCCTACATTACTTCATTCACTTAAATTGAAGACTCAAACAAGGAATGTGATATATATTCATTAACGACGTCATCATATTCCTTTATTATCTTCTTGGATCATCACATCATATAATTGGATCAGATATGAAATCCTAAATTTTTGAGGATGTTAATTCACCTCATCTTGCAAGTTGTCCCCAAAATTTGAACCCATTATGATTAAGGTAAAAAACAACTCACTAATCATGTTGCATTAAGGGCTTTTTTAGCCTCATACATTTGGGCTAGAAATCTTTTTGGATAGTTTTTAGATGGGTTATCATTACTGGATTTCATTGATATGAAAATTCCCCATTATATTAAGGTTGGAATACAATCTAATTCAAGGACATTGCACGATATTATCACTTTGTGGTTACATATTCACCTAGGTTTCAAACTAATTATTCATCTATTTTTATAAGTGTGAGGTAACATCTCCACACCATATAACATTTCATTAATATCAACTTTGAGTAGTCATTCTCATATATCCATTATGTGGCTACCCAATCTCTTACATCCAAATGACGGTGAAGTCACTATTTGTCTACAATCCAAATACAAATATCATTTTATCTCATCTGCAGATATGGTGAATTCACACATTATCTCACAATTCAATATTAATGGTTTAGGCATTATCAACAATGACTCCAAACCATATTTACATTTTATCAGCACACATTTCAAATTTCATGAACCCAAGGGGAAGTTATCTTCTCAAATTTTTACATTGTAAAAACAACTCCCTTTAAGATTCTACATAAGTTCTAGTATTTCATAAGTGTACATCTCATGTATCTATAACCTAAGTCATTCCCTTAAGTTCTATAGTGGTATAGATACCTTTATAGTTGTCTTCTCCTAGCCCTAAGGGTCTTATGTATGTGTTGAGTGTCTTTCCAATTGACCTCGGGTCCTCCTACACTAATGGAGGTGGTCTTCACCTAACAAAATGGTCCTTGTGCATATACATATGACTTTATCCTAACCTCATGGGACTTTTGTACTTAGGGAATGAATACCTCCTAACCCCTTGGATCTTGTGTACCTTTAAGCATCCCTAGTTTAACCTAGGGTTGACTAAGGGATCTACCCTACCTCATGGTTATTGAGATTTTATTACCCTATTTATGTATCTTCATTACTTACTCCTTTTTACGTCATAGTTCTTCGATAATATTATATTTCTATGTACCATGACTTATCCTATCCAAGAAGAGTCTATAAATTATATATCTTTCATAAAATTTCTTTGAATGTGTTAACTTTTATCGCAAATTGTACTTCATATTTCTTCAAGTGAATTCATACTCATATATCTTATTTATATAGGACACACACCTTTCTTATTCATACTTGGTTGAAGTAGGGCTTACATACCTTATATGCATCATTATTATATTCCTTTCAATCTACTTTCTACCATTAAGTATTTACCCTACATCTTCTCTCACTTGGGTTTTACCATTTCATATATACTAAAATCTCATTTGAATTATTAATGACAACTTATTATGATTGGTAATGGTAAATTATTTCCATGCCTTAAACACATACCATCTCATCATATCCCATATAATTATTAGGTCCCTTTATGTCATACAAGATTACTCCAAATCGTAGAATGAGTTTGGTCTACTCACCCCACTAGGGAATTTCGTGACTTAGGGTTCCTTCATGGCTTCCAAGTGGAAGTTAGGTTGTCTAGCCACAACTTGATACCACATGTTTGGGGCTATGCCTCTCCCATAGGTCTTTTCCCATTCATGGGATGACCCACCCTAGATCTGTACATCCATCTTAAATGGTGAATTGAGAGCATTTTATTTTTCTTTATGCAACCACTAATATTATATGTTTCATGTATATATACCAAAACCATTCATGATTATCCTACATGCATGCAAGGCTATTGGTACTCTATGTACTTGCATGCACGGGAACCTACCTATAGATAACTAGGGATTACCAAAACTATGTTACCCAAACCCATTTGGATTTTGTTTTTTGTCTACCTTAACTTAGTATTTATTTGGGTAGGTTTATTATTTTTCTTCATTCTTTATGTAAGTACTCAAAATTGGGATTTTTTATTAGGGTTCAAGACTAACCACTTCATATTAGGTTCTTATTCAATGTTTAACCCACCAAGGTTTACATAAACCACTAGGTTATACAAAATCAAGTCCTTCATCGGCTATTGGGGTATCCCAATCCTAACCTAGGCATATCTAGGGTTTACCTTCACTAAGGGACAAAAATTATATGTCACATATTCCATATCTTTATCTTTAAGTAACATTAAATGTACCTTAATTAGCAAAGGATGCCTTAATCATACTGCTTTCTGAAACCCTGATTCATGTTGAATACAAAAATGAATTTTAGGGTTTGTAAAGCAAGGAGATGAGAAGTGGACAAAATTATAGATGAGAAGAACATAGGGAGATATTATATTTAACGAAACCTAGGATCTGGCGAGGCCAATGTCTCATAGTTTTAGGGAAACCATGTATATGAATCTAATAGTTTGGAAGGAAATTTTGCCAACACCCAAAGTCATGATCTTTTATGGACACCATTACCCTTAGAGCACGCCCTGATAACTTCTCTTATTATTATATGGATTATTTGAAATTGTGAACAATTAAATATTATTTCATAAATTTAGGCTCTAATACCAAATTTAATGAACCCCAAATTCTGAGCATCACAAAAATTCTGAGAAACCTAAATTATAAGGACTAATATTTCCAGGATCCAAATTTGACAAATATAAAAAAAACCAACAATCTCCATTATTTAAAACTTGAATAGAATATAATTGCTTAAACAATATTCCTTCAAGAAGTTACATGAATTTTTGAAATGAAAATATCATACGCACGAGAAGAAGTGCAAAGTTTTCTAATTAATCCTCCTTGTAAAATTATCTTTATAATTTTCAATATTATTCGAATCTCCATGTCTTCAGATCTTTAATAAAACCATCTACCTAAATTGTAAACAAACAAAATTGCAAATGATTATATTTCTATAATGTGTATGTGGATGCGTACAAAAGTGTGCACATACATATATATTCAACAACCAATTGTTTGAATATATAAACTTATATTTTCTTGTAGATAATGCAAGCCATTCTTGTCAGACCCCATTGGGTGTAATCACCTTTCTCAA
Organism: Alisma plantago-aquatica; assembly: GCA_963693085.1. NCBI lineage: Eukaryota > Viridiplantae > Streptophyta > Magnoliopsida > Alismatales > Alismataceae > Alisma > Alisma plantago-aquatica. The sequence continues at coordinate 657,237,595 of OY856411.1, forward strand.
TCCATCACAGACTTAGGTAAAAGACCCATTGGTAGGTCTGATGTTGGGTTTAGAATATCATAGTTTACTTTATATGAATTGGAACTAAATAAACAACCTAGAAATTTATTTCGTCAAACATCCAAAAATCCTTGACCATCATAGGATTTTATAATTGAGGGTACTCATAATTAACTACATACCTTGTTCATACAGCTCTCATGAATGCATACTACATGTACTTCAACCATATATAATCCAATCAATCTAGAATAGATCCAAACAATAATTCAATTAGCATGTATGTATAACCCTAAAGAATCACCATATATTCATAACATACTCATTAGGACTAACTTTGGTCCTAAACTAAGGTTTAGGGTTATCTCGGGTTTTGATTATGAATAACGGAATCAAACCCTAATTCCATCACATCATGATTTCCAAGGGTGAGAAACTCAAATTAAGCATGATTTGTAAACCTAATTATCATATTGAACCTATCCTAGCATTGTGAACACATAGATCAATTCATTTGAGTTAACATCAATTCATTTGATTTAAGATCATATCAAGTTATAAACATTGATTTCAAAATAGTTATTCCACATGTATATTATTATTGACTTTAGAAACCCTAATATACATGATTGTCATCATCATAATCTAGGGATCTCATTATGATTCATCAACATCAATTTACACATCAAGGTACATGTATTTAATGTACTAAACATATTAATAATCAAATCTAGGGTTTCCATGTCCTCGTCACCCTATATTCATATATTAGATATACTTTTGACCTAGGACCAGAAATAGGAGATGATTATATTTTATTTTGTGATCTACACAATTTCTTGATAAAGAGATAAATAGTGTCATTATATTATGAGCTATGTCCTACATTGGTACATTTTTTCCTATGGCGTCAACAATTGTAACATCAGATTCCTACCAAACTGACACAATAGGACTACAACTTCTATTTTTGAAATGTATGCGTCACAATAAACAGGTATTGGACATTGAAGGTAAATTTTGGGTACAGATTATCATATTGCATCAATCTAGGAAGGGGAAATTGACAACATATAGCCCGCAAAATGTACTTTTTTGAAGAAAAAAAATGGGACAAGAACATATCACACCAGATCTAAACCTATGGTGATCCCGAAAAAATATGTGTTCCCTCCGTATTAGACTATGAAACTAATTTTGTAGACTAAACTAATGATTAAGATTTTTACAAATGTAATTGATTTCTACAATACAATTTCTCTTTCCAATTGCCTTCTATGTCAGTTTTAGAAATAGAACTGACACATACTATATGTGTTAATTAATTATAATAATTCATTGAAATAACCTCTTATGTTGGTTTACATGGGTAAACCTCTATGAAAAGTATGTGATTTTATAGAATAAGGATTCACTTGTGTTAGTTTTAGGACCAAAACTGATGTCATAATTCTTCACTATTACGTTGATTACCAAAAGAAACTGATATCAAATCAAAAAATGAGGTGTCATTTTGTCTATGTTGTTGGTTTCTTCCGTTGAACTAACACTATAGGTAACTCCCATAAAATCATACTTTTTTCCCATTTCTCTCTTCTTGTTCCCTTAGTCCTATAAAACCCTTGACTCTCACCGTTGTTGGAAGTCACCATCATTGCCCTACTTTTGTTTCTGCAACTCGTAGCCTCTCGTGCTACCGTTTGTGCAAATTGTTATCATGTCATTAGGCATTGTTGCTTCCCCTACTCAACTCACCACCAATGTTGCTCCCTTGATTCCCCTTCTACCACCACTTGAATATTCTTCTACTGTTGCTTTCTACTTCTATCACTAACCCTACTACTACTATCACTAATGCTATTGCCACCACGACTACCTACTAACATCATTAATTCTCTATTGTGAGGTCATTTTCTACTTGCACCTTTTTATGCCTTTTTTAGGGTTCAGGGTTTGGAATTATGCACTATTTCTGATATAATTTGTTTTATAATTGGAACTCATGTAAAATATTGTATACTTAGAATTCATGTAAAATTGCTTATCTAATTAGGTGCAATGTTCAATTCGAATATCATACTAATAAACAATCATATTCAAGAATTCATACACTAATATGATATGGGTTTACCTAAATTAATTTGATTTAGACTGAAAATAAACCCTAATTTAGACATATATTTTGTTTTCCTAAAAACCCATCCAAGATTTACTCATTAGGATAAATCTTGAATAGTCCTTTGTTGATGGATGTTCTTGAACACTTAGTATGATTTGATGTGTGTGTATAATGTGTGTTTGGTTTTCAATATTATTTTGACATTTGTTCCCCCTTTTGTTCTTTGGGTAGATACGTAGGTGGGTATTTGCTGATCTACATTGGCATAGATGAAAAACTCTAGGGAACTATTTCAAAAATATTTTTGAATGGAAAACACACATTTTGAAATTAACAGTGAGATTAAGTGGTAAAAAATGGGAAAGGTGGTAAGCATTCATAATCATGAATTCTAAACACATATACCATGTGGCCTAGAGTCTCGTCTAAGATTTACTCATTAGGAGTAAATTTTAAATACTCCCTAATTTGGGACTATCTACAACATTAATTCTCACTTGGAATGTGATTGTGTATTGAGTGTTTGGTTTTAAAGAATATTTCGACGGTCATTTCCTCATTTGTTCTATGGGTACATATGTACGAGGGTGTTTTCCCATATGCATCAGTCTACTTTGAGAATTGTGGGAAAATGTTGTCTAAATATTGTTGATTGTCAATCACACATTACACATTTACTAGTAACATTCAGTGTTAAAGAAATGGATAGGTGGTACACATTCATAAACAAGTATGCTAAGGAAATATATGATGTTACCCTATGAAAGAATCAAGGATTTATTCACTAGGATAAAATCTTAGAATATCCCTAGTTTGGAATTGTTCTTGAACACTTATTCTCTCATAGGATGTAAGTATATAATGCCAATATGATTTTCAAGAATGTTTTGACAGACATTTTCCTATTTGTTCTTTGGGCACATATGTGGGTGGGAATTCCCCTATCTACATCAATGTACTTGGAAAAATGTAGGGAAATATTTTCGTACATTATACATTTACTTAATTGTTCGTGATTGAGATAGGTCACGCACATTAATCAATATGAATGATAAATATAGTTGAAAATACTCACAACTTTGGTTTAGGGTCAGAGTGGATATGGATGTCTGTTAAAAAATTCCACAATTAAGCAAAAGTGATTTTAATTAATTAATCAGATTTACATTGGAACATAGGTAAGAACCTGGAGATTGGTTCTATTGTTCTTGTAGGAATTGTAATAACAACTTATAGGTTGACACTATTGATGAAATAAAAAGGCATGTCATATGAAATGAGACTCTACATCACTATACAGAGTGGTACTGTCATGAAGAGATTCCTCCTATGATATTGGTATATCTTAATGGTGGAATTTGTGTGAAAGAAGAAATGGCCAATGATGTTTATGTTATTGAGCCAATTCTGAATGACATGGTTGATGCAATTCTAAATAGTTGAGGGGTATTACTGATCCATATTTTGAAACACTATGTGTGATGTTGATAAACCATTATACATAGATTGTATTATATTTAAGAGAATGAGTCATGTTTTGAGATTCTATACCTGAAAGGCTAAATATAAGTGGAGTGAAAAAAGTTTCACTTATCTTTTGTCTTTGTAAAAAGAAATTCTTCCTGAAGGGAACAAGCTTTCATTTCAACATACTAAACAAATATTATTTTTTCCCACGAATGACTGTGTTTTATTTCAAAAGGATTTTATAAATTTAAAGATTCTAAAATGTGAGACATAAAGGTAGAAAATGAGAACTTTGTGTAAGACAAAGAATGGCTCTCTTGTAAACGTTTAGTATCCACTTATAATACCATGTCTATAATGCCTATTTTATAATATAATATATATACACAAAAATTATCCTTGTATCCAAAGGTAAAGACAAACAACAAAGGGCTCCTATGACATGCGTATGATTCCACACAATCGAGAAAAACTTATTTATTGTACCTTAAATTTGGTGAAGAAGTCATGAATTTTAGACTTGCACCTAGTAATATGGTACATTAAGAAGAAAACATATAACTTAGCCTATTATGATTCTTATATGCAATGTCCTCCATGGTTATGTATTAAAAATAAGTATGTTATGTTGTCAATGTTGATATCAGGGCCAAAACAACTTGGAATTGATATTGATATTTACCTTGAACCTCTAGTTGATAAATTAAAGAAACGCTTGGATGAAGACATTACAACTTATGATGCTTCATGTGGAGAGACCTTTAATGTGCACGTTGTTGTTTTTCATGATAAATAACTTTCCATCATGTGGAAAGTTGTCCAGATACAACATAAAAGGAACTCAAATATGCCTATATGTGAGGAGATACTAATTCAAGATGATTTAAATATGGAAACAATATTCTATATCTTGGTCATCGAAGGTCTCTTCCAAAAGTGCATCCTTACCAAAGGTTATACAAATCTTTTAATGGTTTTACTGAGGAACAGAGTGCCCCTAAATCTATGTCATGGTAGGAAGTTTATGAAAAAGTTAAGAGGAATTGTCTAAGAATTTGGTATGAGAGCACATACTAATCCCACATGTGATAAATCTTTATTCAATAATAGGTCAATATTGGGGGATCATCCTTATCAGAATTTTTTGACAATTAGGCATTGTATCAATGTCATGCATGTTGAAAGATATGTATGAGAAAATGTCATTGGTACTCTATTGAATACACCAGGAAAGACTAAAGATGACATCAAATATAGAATAAACTTGGGTAAATTGGTATAAAAAATGAATTAACAGTAGAGGTTATGAGCGGTCATTGCACATATTTTCTTCTTGCTTGTTATAGTTTGTCTGGACAGGAGAAAAGATAGGGATACTCTTCCAATATTAGTAGATTGGTGTAATTGAAGGACTTAAAGCCGATATGTCTTAATTCTAATGATTGTCACGTTCTAACGAAGCAAATATTTCATGTGAAAATTGGATATATACTATTAAAGCATGCAAGGTTTGCAATCACCAGGCTTTCTTTCTTCTACAACACTCATTGCCACAAAGTTATAGATCCTGAGAATCTTGATACTTCGTGAAGAGAAGTGATAGTTAACTTGTTCCATCTTAAGGTTTACTTTCCACCTTTATAATGTGTTATCATAAAGGTACATCTTGTTGTCCATTTGACTAGGAAAGTGTAGATGATATGTTGGGTTTTCTTGCATAGGATGTATCCTTTTGAATTGTACGTGAGTGTGTTTAAGGTGATGTTCGCAGTTGTTATTGGCCCGAAGGTAGTATCTTTTAGGACTATTTGTCTAGGGAGGTGATGGATTTTTTCAAAAAAAATTGACTTGGAATGGAACTTATGTTGATGCAAAGTCCTTCAAATTGATGCTTATTCTAGCAAAGGGACTTTAGCATCATGGGTGAAAGGAATTAGTTGTGAGTTGTCAGAACAAGAACACTTGTATGATATACAAAACATAAACAAAGTGGTATTTATTTCACACAACACACTGAATTTATCAAGAGAACATATCATCAAGCCAGTTCAATTTGGACTTCTAGAGATCATAATCAAACACTTATTAGTTGGCTTGAAAATAAAGTTTTCTTTCAACTATTTCAAACACCAATTGATGTTCTTGGTAGTGTCAAATGGCTCACCTTTAAAACGAACATAGATTTTATATATTACAAAGGGTTTCACATAAATGGATTTTCATATTCCACGAAGTGTCAAGATTATAAGAGTGTCATCCAAAATAGTGGGGTTACCCTATAGGAGAAGACTCTATAAGAAGGTAAGATGTCTTATTATAGTGTCAACAAAGACATGGGAATTTGACTATACAAAGTTTAGAGTTCCCATCTTTAGGTGAAATTGGGTTGATAACAACAGATGAGTTCAAGCAGATGAGTTGTTCACATTAGTGTATTCTAAAAAGATTTGTGGGAAGGATGATATTTCATCATTGGTAAACCAAGTATTCTAGATTGATGACCTTGTAAATGAAAAATGGTTTTTCGTTCTTCATGGGAAATGTCACTTCGTTGCAAATCCTAAAAATGAAGAAGAGTACTATGACAAGTATGATGACTCCAATGCATTGTCATTGGGCTTTCCATGTATAAATATTAAACTATCACTGATGAATGTTATATGCATCAAGATCATACAAATTTGAAATAAACAGAAAATGTATACTAGAGGCCTACCTTTGATAATACAAACAATACATTCTTTTAGATGTTAATTAATATTTTGCATGTTTCTGTATCACTTATATATGTTTTATATGCTAGATGTGAATGTTTCTATTACATAGTATTAATTTGATGTTTGTTAGATTATTATAGCATGCCTTCTGACTCTAGGATGTGGAACTCTATGAGGATGTTGAGAATGGTAAGGATGTTGTGCACAATGAGGAGGAGGTTTTTGAGGAGGATGTTGTTGAGTCTACAACCTCACACAATACAGGCATCATTCTTGTATGTAGGTTAATGATGCTTAGAGCCAAAGATGAGAAGTTTTCCACTTCTTTTGATGATGTTGGAAATCTTATGGGGGACAATTATAGTGCTTTTAGGCACTATTGTAGGAATATTGCTTGTAGTAAAGTGTTAATAGTCATAGAATTTTGGCATAATGTTCATCAAGCCATTAAATGAAAACTACTAGAGGGGGGGTGAATAGAGTTTTCTAGATAATTTAACAATTATTGATCTCAAACAACCACAATGAAAATATTGGACAAGGAGACACAAGGTTTAGAGTGGTTCCAACTATAGCATATACTATAGCCATCAGTCCACTACCCGGTTGCTTACCCAACCGGGATTTGAAAAGAAATTTATTTTATTACCTTGCAAGGACTTTACATAAAATACAATTTCTTTTCCCAAACCCTTCAAGCAGCCTTCACCTAGAAGTAATCGCCCAACCTCGAAGCAGCCTTCCCTTGAAGTAGATGCACCAACTCCCGTTGCACCAGCCTTCTGAAGTAGCTTCCCGTGCGATAGCCTTCTTGAAGTAGCTTGAAGTCCCCTTCTCCACCTGAGAAGTCAACCCTCTCCAATCCGCAGCCTCCAACCCTAGGAGTAGCAAGGAGAGTACAAAAGATAAAAAGGAACAAGAAGGAAAATAGAAATTACAATACCGTTGTAAGCACAAGGCTTGATTTTCCTATATCAAGCGTTTAGATCTCCTAACCAATGTGTATGACAATGTGATTGTAGTGGATAGGAGATACTAGCCTATAGGACACGAAATGGGAGCAATAGGAATGAATGGCAAGTGTAGGAATTGCTCTATTGCTCTAAAACAGATTGCAAGTGAGTATTCAAGCTCAAGTATAGCACAAGTATAGCTTAGGTGTCATTTGGTGTCCTAAGGCATGTCCTATTTATAGGAGTGGCCTATGAATACTTAAGGTCGTTCTAGACAACTTCTAGGGGCTTCTAAGTGCTTAACTAGCCGTTAGATATAAGTTAAGTGCATTAGTAACGGCTAGTTACTTTATTCTGCAGTTGCTGTCAGAGACCATCTCGATCGACAATTTGTCGACCGAGATACCTACTCGGTCGAAGTTTTGTCGACCGACAGGCTCTCTGGATCAACGTTCATTTGCAGCTGCCAACTACTTTATCAGCTGTGTCTAACGGCTACTTGGGTCAATCTCGGTCGAGAAGTTTGTCGACCGAGAGTGTCTCGGTCGAGGAGTGTGGTCGACCGAGATTGACTCTGTTTTCAATCCTTTAATTAACCACTAAGCATGTGTATGAGTGTGCATATGTGATCCTATTTGAAGGGGATGACCTATCTAAGTGTGGTGTTTAGCTAGGAAGATCCAACGCTTGATTTACATGCAATCTAAGTACTTGTACATTATATATTTGTACAAGTTTTTTACAACAGTGATTACATTGCATGGAAATATAAATATGTAAGCTCTTTGGATTTTCCCTAGTTGCTTTGTCATCCACCTTAATCCTGCATACTCAAGTAGCTCGTTAGATCAACAAGAATGAAATGTTTGTCATCATCGAAACAAAGGGATTTATCATAATGTCCAATTTTTCCAACAATGTCCCCCTTTTTGAAGATGACAAACATTTCCTAAAATATGAAATAAGGAAATATAAAGCATGTGAGTTTCATACCTTAAGATTACCTTTTGTAGCCATTCTTGTTTGACTAGTGAGTGCTGGCCATCAAGATGAAACTCATTTATATTTATATTTTTGATTTTATATTCTTTCTCCCCCTTTGTCATTTCAAAAAGATATCCAGGTTAAACATTTTATTTCTTCTCCCCCTTAATTTTATATTAAGCTCCCCCTTAAATAGATATCCTATTAGGAACATGGTTTTATGTCTAATTTATCCACAATTTGTTTCTCAATCATTTGCAACGGATGTTAAGCCTTGAAATGATATGAGATTCCCTTAAGCTTATGAATGTATATTTATTTCTCATCTATCAAGGGATGTTAAGCCCTAAATTAAATGAGAGTCCTTTTAATCTTAGAGTACTTAAAAAATAATGTCTCCAACCAAAACAAGGGATGTTAAGCCCTGATTTGTTTAGAGAGTTCCTTTAAGAGCAAGATATATCATTTTGATGAAATTCTTTTTCATACAAATTACTTTTAAGAATCCGAAGGTCATGAAAAACTCCAAATGATGTTAACAATGTAAGCTTCATAATCAAATAATCAAATTTGTTTTTATAATATCCCCCTTAATCTAAGCAATTTAAGGCTTTTAAGGTCACAAATGATAAATTTTTGATTTTGACCTTTATCAAAAGCATACTAAGATTAAGTTCAATAAATTGATGTCCAAATAAGCATTTTGTCAAAGCTTATTTTAGGTCGCCCTTGACTACGACCAAAGTGCCCCTTGGCTAAATTTTGTTTTAACCAAGAGGCAAAAATTGCAAATTTCCAATTAAGCATTCATATCAATTTTGATGCAAGTTTAAGTGATACTAAACATGAAAGCATAATGAATATTTCAAATCTTTTAAAGATTTCAATTGAAAACATTGTACTCTTTGCAAGCATTTCTAAGATATGAATCACCAATAAGTCCTTTTGCTTGCTGATAGAACAATAAAAGCATGTAGAAATTTTCTTTAAACTAATCATAATTTTAGTTTAATTTCACTTAATCTTTCAAAGATGATTTCCATGCTTTATTGTACAGTCATTAACCACAAATAGACAATAATTTTGATCAATTTCATAAGAATTCAGCAATTTTACAACATTCTGAAAAACAGTGACATGCTCGGTCGACAATTGCTCGACCGAATGATCACTCGGTCGACAAATTCTCGACCGACTAAGTTTCTGGAGTATGTTCAGAACTGTTAATTTGTTTTCAAACAAAAAGAGATAATGCAGCTTAGAGCTCAATTGTGTTGAGATAAGACATTATGATATCAATAATCAGTTTAGGTCAAATCTCAACTAGTCAATGTTAAGCTACTAGGTTTTAGGGATCCAAGCTAACTCATCATTCTTTTTCTTATATGGGCATGAAAATGAATAATGTCCAAGACGCATGCAATAATGACAACTAATAGCATCAACTTCATTTCTCTTTCTAGGAGTTGTGTTCCTAGGTACAAATATAATCTTGGATGCTTTAACTCTTTTAGGTTTATTTCTCCTTGGATCGTATCCTAATCCTCTTCTTCCATTATAACTAGAGGAGTTTTTCAGAATATTTTCAAGTATGTCATTTCCTCTTAACTCATTTACATTTCTTTGTAACTTAGCAACATCTTTCTTTGCCTGATCTAGATTGGATGCTAGAGAGTTTATTTCTTTGACAACCTCATCATAATCTAAATGTGAACATAGAATAGGTTGTTTCTGAAGATCATTTACCTGAGTTTGCAAATTTGACTTTTCTAAGGAAAGAAGATTGCAATTAGCTTCTACCGATTTTAACTTAAGAGCATAGTCTTCATTTTCCTTTTTGAGATTTTCATTTTCGGATACAAGAGCAAGAAGTTTAGCATTTAAATCTTTATTTGCTTTCTTAAGTTTCTTCTTGCACTCAATATATTTCTCATGAGTATCTTGAAGACTGGCAATTATATCTTCTTTTGGTAGATCATAAAGACTTACCTCTTCTTCGTCTTCATTTGTTGTAGCAATGAGGCATTCTACTTCTTCATCATCACTATCATCACTTGAATCATCCCATGCAGCTCGATATGCTTTTTCTTTCTTTTTGTGAGATGATTTCTTCCCTTTCTTGAGTGTTGGACAAACACTTTTCATATGTCCTTTCTTGCCACATTTGAAGCACCTGGAAGAAGAAACACTAGAAGTTTTATTAGTTTTAAAACTTTTATATTGCTTACCATTTACAACTAGAGTTTCTTCTTCACTATCATCTTCACTTGTGTCATGATTGTCTTTAGTTGAAGCTTTGAATGCAAGGTCCTTCTTTTTCACATGTTGACGTTCATGTTCTCTTCTTTCTTCCTCTTCTAGATCAGCCTCATGAGCTTCTAAATTGCCAATGAGTTGCTCCATTTTGAGTTGAGTGAGGTCATTTGCTTCGGCAATGGCTGTCACCTTTGGCTTGTATTTAGGAGGAAGTGATCGAAGAATTTTTGATACCTGATCTTCCTCAAGAACAGGTTTTCCTAGAGCACTTAAACCATTAACAATAGTAGAGAATTTTGAAAACATTTCACTAATAGACTCATTAGGATCCATACGAAAATGTTCAAACTTCGTTTTAAGCATGCTAACTTTGGAATTTCTAACTTGGGCTGTACCCTCATAGGTTATAGATAGTTTATGCCAAATGTCATAAGCTGTATCACAATTTGATATTCTATTAAATTCCCCTACTGAAATAGAACAGTATAAAATACTTACAGCTTTTGCATTCATTTGGGCTAGTTTTACCGTATTTGCATCCCATTGCGCAAATTCGTTTTGAGGAAGCACATATGGAGTAGACACCATTCTCCATAACTCCCAGTTGATTCCTTGAAAGTAGAATTGCATCCTCCTCTTCCAATATTGGTAGTTTGTTCCATCGAACTGTGGAGGCCTAGCAACAAGTGTCCCTTCAATGTTGAGGTTGTTGAGCACTCCATCACCCATTTCTTCAAGACCTTGTTAAGGTTCCTTGAAGCCTGCTCTGATACCAATTGAAAACTACTAGAGGGGGGGTGAATAGAGTTTTCTAGATAATTTAACAATTATTGATCTCAAACAACCACAATGAAAATATTGGACAAGGAGACACAAGGTTTAGAGTGGTTCCAACTATAGCAAATACTATAGCCGTCAGTCCACTACCCGGTTGCTTACCCAACCGGGATTTGAAAAGAAATTTATTTTATTACCTCGCAAGGACTTTACATAAAATACAATTTCTTTTCCCAAACCCTTCAAGCAGCCTTCACCTAGAAGTAATCGCCCAACCTCGAAGCAGCCTTCCCTTGAAGTAGATGCACCAACTCCCGTTGCACCAGCCTTCTGAAGTAGCTTCCCGTGCGATAGCATTCTTGAAGTAGCTTGAAGTCCCCTTCTCCACCTGAGAAGTCAACCCTCTCCAATCCGCAGCCTCCAACCCTAGGAGTAGCAAGGAGAGTACAAAAGATAAAAAGGAACAAGAAGGAAAACAGAAATTACAATACCGTTGTAAGCACAAGGCTTGATTTTCCTATATCAAGCGTTTAGATCTCCTAACCAATGTGTATGACAATGTGATTGTAGTGGATAGGAGATACTAGCCTATAGGACACGAAATGGGAGCAATAGGAATGAATGGCAAGTGTAGGAATTGCTCTATTGCTCTAAAACAGATTGCAAGTGAGTATTCAAGCTCAAGTATAGCACAAGTATAGCTTAGGTGTCATTTGGTGTCCTAAGGCATGTCCTATTTATAGGAGTGGCCTATGAATACTTAAGGTCGTTCTAGACAACTTCTAGGGGCTTCTAAGTGCTTAACTAGCCGTTAGATATAAGTTAAGTGCATTAGTAACGGCTAGTTACTTTATTCTGCAGTTGCTGTCAGAGACCATCTCGGTCGACAATTTGTCGACCGAGATACCTACTCGGTTGAAGTTTTGTCGACCGACAGGCTCTCTGGATCAACGTTCATTTGCAGTTGCCAACTACTTTATCAGCTGTGTCTAACGGCTACTTGGGTCAATCTCGGTCGAGAAGTTTGTCGACCGAGAGTGTCTCGGTCGAGGAGTGTGGTCGACCGAGATTGACTCTGTTTTCAATCCTTTAATTAACCACTAAGCATGTGTATGAGTGTGCATATGTGATCCTATTTGAAGGGGATGACCTATCTAAGTGTGGTGTTTAGCTAGGAAGATCCAACGCTTGATTTACATGCAATCTAAGTACTTGTACATTATATATTTGTACAAGTTTTTTACAACAGTGATTACATTGCATGGAAATATAAATATGTAAGCTCTTTGGATTTTCCCTAGTTGCTTTGTCATCCACCTTAATCTTGCATACTCAAGTAGCTCGTTAGATCAACAAGAATGAAATGTTTGTCATCATCGAAACAAAGGGATTTATCATAATGTCCAATTTTTCCAACATTAAAGACCTCATTAGGAAAGGAAATATTTTTTAATTATAGGTATCTATTTTGAGTTTCTCAATTTCTTATAAAACTTTTGTTTAAAAATAATATAACTACTTTTGTAGGGCGTTGTTCAACTTGATGAAAAATTGCATTGTATCTAGATTAGTGGCATCTCTAAGAAGCAAAGAATTCTATTTTTACAATCAATTCTATCATCAATGCTCATGTTTATTTTCATTCTAATAGTATGTTTTACTAACTTATTCCATTGATGATGATTAGTGGGAGCTCAATGAGATAAGAAAAGAAGGCAAGTTTGTCCATGAGGGCCAAAATTATGTGTTGACTAATCCTCTTTGCACTCAAGAGCATTCTAGATATGTTATGGGTGTAGGATATGGTGTTGGGATAAAAGGGTAGTTTGTCATATCAGAATGGCCATGTAAATGATCAAAGAGCAGTGGTATGTGACATGAGGAGATAGATGAGATGGTACAACAAAGAATTAAAGTAGTGAGGGCTTTTATTCCATATCAATATCAATTACATCATTATAATGTACTTCACTTTTCTGACGAGGTACATGCATGTATTGGGAGTACTCCCAAGGACCCTCTAGGCCCATCCGATGATGTAAGTTTCTTTATGATCTAATTCCAACAAATACTTATTGATTGTGTTACTTGTATACATAATACTAACAAAGTTTTAGGTGTCTAGAAAGTTTCTGCTTGTAGTTATTTAGACTACATGCATGGTCGTGGATGACAACAAGGTTTTGAAACATAGCGATGGAATGCTACATTGTACTCCAATGGCAAATGATGAGGTATGTACTCCCTAACTTTTTTATATGAATGACACAACACTACCAATACATCATGAAGAATACATTGTGCTAGGAGAGTAGAAGTTGACTTTGTTGGGTAAGTTGTCTATGGGAAATATTTATAAATATATTTTATTTGTATATATTATATGTTTCCAGTTGATACAAGAATATTAACATATTGATGTAGCTAAGAAGCCCCCTATGAACCTCCTTCAACGTTTCCTGAAGCTAATCTGATTCTATAGGAACTTTTTGACTTGCTAATCCCTCAGTGTCAGGTCTTATGACGATAGTTAGAGAGTATTCAACAAAAGTTGAATATGATGACCCGTTTGTCAGATGACACCATAGGAAAAGATCATGTCAGTGATGTATGCATCATGATATTAAGGAGCTACTGAGTATGAATGCCTAAACACCTTCACAACATAATCTTTGATATGGTAAGATATTATGTTAGAATACCTCATTCGATGTGAATACATATATCTTGAATCAATTTCTATATACTAAACAATTATGTATGTTCTTACAACTACTTAAATGTCGAGACTACAACATTTGAATGAGTCAATGTGGCATTCCATATTTCATCATTGATTATAAGTGTAGGTAGAGAACTAACATCTACTTTTGATTATTTCTCTACTCATTCAAATATATTTGGCTACTATGGGAAAGAGTGTGGTTTTGGCTCCTTTCAATGTTAGATAAGTTTTCGTTACTTTGCTTGTAATTTTAAACCCATTTATTCCCCTTATTCAGTTGGGATTTGATTTTTTCTATTTGTCTAGTTCTTTATTCAACTAAAGACATTAGGAACTATTGTTGACCATCCCAAGAACATTGAATGTGTGATAACCTAACTTTCTCTCTCTCCTCTTTTATTGTATTCCTTTCTTCTCAAGTATCCTTATTATTCATCTTGATATCAACTTCATGGTTGTATCCCAATTTCAACACATAAATGATCCATTTCACAATACATGAATCTTGATTTGAGTATTGAACTATATGTCATGATTTAATGGATCACCACCTAGCAATTTAATTTGATCCTAATAAATGTAATGAATTTTATCTATAATATATTTTATATTATAGAGAATCCAATTATAAATCCAACAACAAAAAAATCAACCGGATCTACATAGCCTAGGTTATGAAATTTTGAAGATAGTCTAATTTAAATTTATTTAATAGGCTTTCCTCTAAGTCTAATGGACTTGAGCTTTGACGGAATCCCATAAGGAGTTGGCACCCCTTCTCCTAGGTAGGTCAGCTATCTTCATAACCCACATCTATCCAATCAGTGTGAGCCTTATTGGACAGATGATGACCCTTGGATCCAAACCCATCGATCCAACCTTTGATCCAACAACTGGATTTTCGTCCCCTTTCTCTATATAACACACTGGTGCAATGGGCACTGTGTCCACCTACCCACCAACATAGTGCCACCTTATCCCCCATTCCCCCCTTCCTTTTGATGATTAACCCTTGTACTCACTCTATTTCTTGATCCTAGTTCTTTCCCCTCTATTTCCATTCATTTTCATGCCCTAAGGTTTGCCCTTTCGCTACTCTCATTAGTAGTAACCCTAGAAGTGTTGTCGTAGGGTGCCCTACCAGGGTGTCGGCCCCTAGGGTTCTTCACCCATCAGACATTGAAGTTGACCTTACAACATCGAGGCAAGGTGGGCTGACCTCCTTGCATTCCCCTATAAGTAATGGTGTCAGTTTGCTGCTGGATGCCAGCGACCTATTGGGCTGTAGCTCACACCCATGTCACATTGTTGGTGGGTGGCTATGCTGGCATACAACCATGCAATTGTAACTGGAATAGTGGGGGAGCATTGGTGAGCCACACATCAGGAGATCTGGGGCAATTGGCAGATGACACGTAGGAAAGGAAACTAGCCACGAGGTGCATGGGAGAGAAATCACATGAATTGAACTAATCACCATAAAATAATGCAGGTAACACCTTGTGTCCTTTTCCTATAGTTCTTGATCAAAGTGTCAAAATTATATAACAAATCGATTATCTCAACGAGATCTACCCAATGAGTATATTTCCAATCTCTAAAAATCCTCTTAGTTCTATGCTTTGAGAAAAATATGATCTTTATATATACTTTAACACATATAATGCATGCTTATGATAAAGCTTGAGCCTTTGATGACCATATATCCCCATAATCATGAAAATCAATACAAAAAAAAGCACTAAACAGGTTGAAATCGGGGTATTGTTATTCCAAATTCTTCAACTCTTATGTAAAGGCTCAACGCCAGGGGAATAAAATCACTTGGCTCAAAAATGACATAGTGATCGGAAAACTTCATGAGAAGAAATTAATTTGATGTTGAGGGAATTCTTCTCTAATCTTCTCTCACCATAGATAGTCAATGACCCCTAGCATATCTAAGAGTATTTCATACACTTGAGGTGTCACAACTGCAAAGTATGGATTCCATTCCCACCATTGAGGAGATCAAGGGAGTAGTTTTCTCCATGGCCCCAACCATGCTCTAGGATCACATGAAATCCACAGAAAATTCCTTAAAATTAACTAGAAAGGTATAGAACCATCAACAACATCTATGATCATTGATATCTTCAATTTAGGTCTGATTAATAATGGGAAAGCAAATTCTCACATGGTACTGGTTCCAAAAATTGAAGTCCCATAACATTATAGTGATTCAGACTGATCTCACTAAATAACTCCTACTTCAATCTTATTTTTAAGATAAGATTGAGCGTATAAAACATCTTCTCAATGATTGGTTTGCTTCTACACAATCAAAATTTTATTCTTGGTAGAAATATTGGTGATAACACCCTTCTTGTTCAAGAAGTTTTCCATTCAATGAGACAAAAAGGGAATACTAAATGGATGGAAGTAAAATTTTTGACCTATCAAAGAGCTTTGATCAAATGGGATGGGAATCATATTGGACACTCTAATGAAAATGGGGTTACCCTCCAAAGTTACTCAACTTATTATGCAAATAATTATATTGGGAGAGACCTCCATCCTTTGGGAGGGGAAACCTCCACCACCATTCAAAATCTCACAAGGAGTGAGACAAGGAGATCCTATTAATCCTTGTGACTTTGTTCTCTATATTGATAGGCTTAGTCAAACAATCCAAATTGAAGCAAACCAAGGTAACTAGAAACCTTTTATTCTCAAAAGATGAAGCTTACAACTCACACACGTATGCATCACCAATGGATTGATTCAAGTAGAGGAAGATTCCATATCACATGTTGTTATTGTTGGTATGTATGACCAGAGAGCCAATCATATGATGATTGTGATGTCATATTAAAAAATGTATTTGATTAATAATAATAAAGGAAATCACCCAATTCATTCTATTTTACTCAGTTATGAAATAATGATGAAAAATAATGAATGTCTAAAGAATAATATTACTCAATGTATGTCTTCAAAATATTGAATTATTTTGGATCTCAGTTCATTAGAAGATTGTTTACTGCAATCATATAAATTGATAATTGAGGGTTATCAATTTGAACAAAGTAGTGAGAGTGATAGTTCATTAAAGATCCAACAAAACACTGTCAATTTTTAAATCAAATCAAATCAGAATGAGTTTTGACAAAAATGCAAAATTTTTTTGTAGAATCAAATGACAAAACATAACAAAAACTTTTCTCTGTGATCAGTGCTTGAAAAGGGCAAGATAAATGGAATAATTTCCATGACTGGTTCAAGATGCTGAGAATCATTCTCACATAGGAGCACAAGCTCTACGTCCTAGAAACATCAAAGCTAGATGAACCCCTTCACCCAAGACTGATAGGAATGCTTACAAGAAGCATACAAAAGACACCGTTTATGTCAAGTGTCTAATGCTATGCTCCATGAACTATGATTTGGAAAGGTAGCATGAGAACATGGATGTTATTGAGATGGTCACACATCCCAAAAACATGTTCCAAGACCAGGCAAGATAAGAGAGATATGTTGCCTCAAAGGCGCAATTCGAATGTAACATGGAAGAAGGAGATCTAGTAGGTCCTCATGTGCTCAATCTCATTTGGTATGTGGAGAACCTTGCGAGACTGGGATTCCCCTTGGGTCAAGAGTTGGCCACTTATGTGATTCTGTAGTCTCTCCTTGAGTCATATAGTCAGTTTGTCATTAACTACAACATGAATGACTTTGACAAGCCATTGACCAAATTATTAGGCATGTTGAGGACAGATGAGGAACAAATGAAGAAGGACATGCCCATTTCTGTGATAATCATCAACAAGACAAAGGGAAAGTCTAAAGGCAAAGGGAAATCTAAGAAGAGTTCTAAAGCGAGCTAGAAGCCCAAGTCATCAGATCTCAAGGCAAAGGGAGGAGTAAAAAAAGGAGGAAATTGTCACCAATGTCACCAACGTGGACATTGGAAAAGGAATTCCCCTCTCTTTCTGGAGGAACTAAAGAAGAATAAGGAAAGGGAGAGACCCCTACTTTAGGTATAAACATTATAAGATAAATTTAATAGCTTCTTGATCCTGGTATGTGATACTGGATGTATATCTGACATATGTTGATGTGCAAGATCTTATAAGAAGTAAAGCCTTTATGGAAGGGCAAGGATGGACTGTGATGAAGCAAGAGTCCATGCGACTGTAGTCTTCATTTAAATTTATCCTAGCCCATTGGGCATGTAATAGAGTTAGTTGAGTTGTTATTTATTATTCCATAATAGAAACATTTTACTTTATGCATCTAGTATGACAAGGATGATAAATCAATAAAGAGTGGCTAATGCTTCTATTTCAAAGATGTGATCTTGTATGGAAATGCCCCAAACATCTAGTTATCTTTATATGAAAGGATCTAAAGATGAATCTTTATAACATAAATACCAAAGGATTATAATTTGATAACTCAAACAATATTTTGCATTGTCATCTAGAACACATATATGATAAATGCTTATTTTGAATCCATTTTGATGTTTATCTAGACTCTTTTGGTAATTGAACAAATAAGAGACATTCCAGTCTTAATTATGAGCAATATGACACAACACCCTTCACTATATGTAGTGGGAGGATAAGTATTATGTTAGATCTTATACATGTTGTTGTATGAAGATCTTATAAAATAAATGCTACAGATAGTTTTTATACATCATTATATTTACTGATGATCTCAGTAGAAATTGGGTTTGTATTTGGCAAAATACAAACATGAATCTCTTGAAGAATTCAAGGAGATTAAAATGAAGTATAAATTTGATAAAAAGTATTAAGAACTTTGATATGATCAAATGTTGAAAGACCTTACATCAATAGTTTTAGGACCTTATGGAAAGATTGTGACAGTGTATCATTAGTCAAGTCCACCTAAAACATGATAACATATTACAAAGAAGGAATCACATCCTGATTATAAGGCCCCTGACCTATGTTTTGTGCTAACCCTATTTGTTTGGTTTGATTAAGGGCTTATAATCTCTCTATAAACCTTTGATATGTTTTTAGATCTTGTGGAGAGCTTAAGTCTCTAGTTTGAGCTTGTTTGGATGATGTTTGTTGTTTGTATGCTTATTTTTGGTCAAATTGCAATTTACCCATTTGTGAGGGTTATCTTGCAATTTTCCACATCTAGAGTGTTATTTATCTCTCTTAGCTTCATGAGAGATAGTATGATTCTTTGGGTCTCCTTAGTCAGGCATTAGTTGGGTGGTGGCATCACTAGAGGTGATTAACATTTCTAGGGTTTTCTTGGTTTCGACCCATGTGTGCTTTGTTGGCTTGTCTCGACCCTTGTCTCAACCATGTGGGTTCTAGGGGTGTGTCTGAGTTGAGACACCTTGCTTGGGTGAGTTTTGTCTTGACCATGTTTGTCTTGGGTTGAGACAGTGGTCCTTGTATGTTTTGTTTCGTTCCTGAGTGGTGGTGATACTTTTTGTCTCGACCTAGACATGTGCTTTGCTCTTGTTTCGACCTCCTTGTGGTGTTGCAACTAAAACCATGTTGGAGGCCCAAGTGGTCAAGATCCAACATAGGTTTTATCACCATTTTGTGCATTCAAGTTTTAAGTGGTTGCATGTTGGTTTCATGGGTAGACAAGTATCCCTTTGGTGCCTTTAGGTGTTGACGCATCACCCTTACCCTACCTCCCTCCTCCTTTTCTATATAACCCCTTTTCTCCCCATTCAAGTGAACCTTTCAGCCCCTTCCCTTCCTCACCCTCTTTTGTTCGTCCTTGGAGATTGGTGGATCAAGAAGAGCTAATCTTGGAGCTCTTAGTGGTTTAGATCCTTTACATGGGCTGATTCTTGCTCATCTTCAACCTTGGTAAGTTTATGCCTTTCTTTTATGTCATTTCCTTGGATATTCTATCCCATCTTCTTCACTTTTCTTGGCCTTAGACTATGGCCTATCCATGGTTTTCTATATTGAGAGTATGATCCTCATCACAAGGGTCATAGGTTATGTTTTGACAAGGAGGAACCTAAGTGCGAGGGAGTTTCTTCTCTCTTTTCCCCCTTCTTGCTTTGGTTTGGCCTGGAGATCTTTTAGCTCTGTTTCCATGATCAATATTTGGCCTTCGTGTCTTATCCTTCTTGAGGTTTTCTTGTGGCCAAAAGTGGAGCCTTTAGTGGAGCTTCATTATCTTTGGTGATCGTGTTCTTGGATCTTGTGAACCTTAGAGTGATCCTCTTTAAGGCGGGTATTATAACCCTCTACCCTCTCTATTATTGCACTTTCCTTTACATGCATGTTGCTCTTTCTTTGTCTAAAATGTACAGTTAATATTCTAGTAGATGTTAGCATGTTGTAGACTTGAATGGTAGTGGTTTCATTGCTTGGTTTGCTCAGAATCCAAAACCCTAATTTGTGGTAACCGATTTTGAGATGATAATGAGATAGATGGTTCCCTCTTATCTTTTAATCTTGGTTTTGATCACATGCATTATGCTTGTTTTTATGGATGTATCATGGAGTGTAGGTAATGTTTTGGGTGTATTAAACGTGTTTTATCTCTCTTGCATGAGGTTCTTTGTTGGTGGTTCCATAACACATGTTTTTAGGGCCTTTGGTGACCATTTTTGTGAGAAGTTTCCATACTCGAGGATGGTGATTTTGTGTGAGGTTACCTTTTGTTTTAAATGAAGTTTACCCCTATTTTGGTGTTGGTTCAGTTCTATTTGTGGTGGCATGATATTGGTGGTCAAAACACCTTTGGTTTGGTCTTGGTCAAAACACCTTAGTTTTGAGTTTTGGGTCGAGACACTTTGATAGATGGTGGTTGGTTGAAATGTTGTCCATTATCTGGTCATGACTCTTATTTGAGTTTCGGTCGATACATGGTCTTGTTTTGAGGGGGTTGAGACATGCTTTTATGTTGCGGTCGAGACATGCTTTTATGTTAGAGTTGAGACAACCAGTGCTTCTGGCTGAGATGCCATGTTGGAAGATGGTCGAGACACATGATATGTCACAGTTATGTTGGAGTTGAGAGAACCAGTGGTTCTGGCCAAGATGCCATGTTGGAAGGTGGTGGAGACACATGATGTGTCATAGTCGAGGCACCCAGTGTGTTGCGATCGATACACCTCCATGTGTGGTTGGTCGCAACACTTGGATGGTGTGTGGTCAAAACATATGTATGGCATATTGAAATGACACACATACACATTTATAAGATAGTGATACCTAGTTTTGTTGACATGATGCTCTAATATTGGTTTGATAATGATATTTTACTTATGGTATGCTCTAAGAATGTGGGAGGTGACATAATTATGGTTTGGTGATTGACTTGTGATAAGAAACCCTAATCGGCTAAACATGTAACCCAAACCCTAATGGTAGAGAATCTGATATGTTTACTTCTCTCTCTTAGAGTAGTTATCATATTAGGTTGTTTTCTCTCTCTTAAAATCCTAACCTTACAGGTGATGTGAAATTGAGTATAATAGCTTGCGTATGCTATGGTGGTGATCATATGACACAAGGTAATGGTTATGAGCCTGTTTGAGGTATTATTAGATCGTATGATACAATGGGTCCTATGACCAAGTGATAGCTTGATCCTGTTGTGAGGTGGTATCCTCTAGATATGTGATTGAGGGAATGATATCCCATTGTGATGTGACATTGGTGATGGCCTGATGATTGGCAGTATTGAAAAACCACTAGAGGGGGGATGAATAGGGTTTTATGATTATTTTAAAGTAATTTAACTCAAACAACCACAATTGAAATAATAAGAAGGAGACAAGGTGTTTAGAGTGGTTCCAACCTTAGCAAATACTAAGGCAGTCAATCCACTACCCGGTTGCTTACCCAACAGGGATTTTGAAAGTATTAAATTTTATTACCTCTCAAGGAATTTACATAAAATTACAATACTTTCTACACCCTTTGGGCAACCTTCACCTTGAAGTAGTTGCACCAACCTTGAAGCAGTTTTCTTGAAGTAACTTCAAGCTCCCCCTTGAAGTAGCCTTCCTCTTGAAGTAGCTTCCCGTTACAACAGCCTTCTAGAAGTAGTCCAAAGACCTCCTTCTTCACTAAGAAGATCAAACCCTCTCCAATCCGCAGCCTCCAACCCCAGGAGTATCAAGGAGAGTACAAGCAATAAGAAAGAACAAGAAAGGAAATGGAAATTACAATTACCACTTTGAAGCACAAGGCTTGATTTGCCTATATCAAGCGCATAGATCTCCTAACGAATGAGTATTGAAGTGTAGGTTTAGTGGATAGGAGATGATAGCCTATAGGACACGAATTTAGAGCAAGGGAAGTGAGTAGCCAATGCTAGTATTCCTCAATAGCTCAAAACAGATTGCCAATTGCAAGTATGTAAGCTCAAGTATTGCACAAGTGTGTTTTGGGTGTCCTATGGCTTTTCCTATATATAGGAATGACCTATGGATGCTTAAGGACGTTCTAGACACTTTCTAGGGGGTTCTAAGTGCTCAACTAGCCGTTAGGTATCCATTAGTTGCACTAACAACGGCTAGTTGATTAATTCTGAAAAGTGCAGACAGAGACATTCTCGGTCGAGGAATTGTCGATCGAGATCCCAGTCGGTCGAAGTTTTTTCGACCAAGGGACTGTCTGGAGTTGAGTGTATATAACGTTCTGATTCAACTCCCAACTACTTTGTCTACTGTGTGTAATGGCTACCTGGGTCATTCTCGGTCAAATAGTTTGTCGATTGAGAGTGTCTCGGTCGAGAAGTTTGTCGACCGAGAATGACCATGTTTCAACATTTTAAACTAAGTACTAAGTGTGTGTTTGAGTGTGCATATGTGACACTATTTTATCGGATGACCTATCTAAGTGTTGTGATTGGCTAAGGAAGATCTAATGCTTGATTTACATGATGTCTAAGTACTTATACATTATATAGTTGTACAAGATTTACAATTGATTACATTCATGAAATTAAAGCAGTTTAGCATATAGATCTTCCAAATATTTGTCATCCACTTTATTCCTGCAACACTCAAGTAGCATGTTAGATCGACAAGAATGAAATGTTTGTCATTATCAAAATAAAGGGATTTAAATGATGTCCATTTAGCCAAAAAGAATTACAAGTATCATATGGTGATGATGTTACTAGTTCACACCCTATACATTTTATATCTTCTGGAGTTGTAGTATGCCCTTATATGTGTAGAGCTTGTTTCTTCTTTGTATGTTGTATCTTGATTTATGCTAAAAGATACCCAATTGGCTTAATTAATCAAATGAAACTCTAATCATGTAGGTGCCCTATGACATAGATCATTTCCAGTGCCAGCTTTAATTGTTGGATTGGTGAAATGAGTATAACTTAGAGCACATATTTTTGAATATGCGGGGGTGCAAGTTGAGTATCTTCTTGCGTACACAATTATAGGTTATGTGAGACAACCATGCTTGAGTCGATCTCCTTGTGGTATGGATGTCCATGCATGAGCCACTCCTTTTTAGAACAGACATGCATGAGCATGTTCTTCTAGCATCGTACACTACGAAAAAAATATGATTTAGCTACAATTTATTTGACTATAAATATTTATATGTAGTTAAAAATTGTTTTCTTTATAAAATATAAAAATGTAACAAAAAAATGTAGCTAATTGAAGTAACTACAAAATTGACTACATATACCAACTGAATACAAAATAGTAGTCTTTCCTACTCATCTCTCTTGGTCTCCTTCCCCCTCTCCCGAATAACCAAATTCCGAAAATTTCAAGTTTTTCCACACGTTATTCCCTCCCCTATTGGCACGACACAACATTGTGCTTGTACTCCCTCCCCCACCCGTCCATTCCGATAGCACCCCCATCTCTCTCTCAGTCTCATTCTCTTCTCCTCCGCCAACAACCCTTGATCGGACTGTGTTCTCTCCTGTCACCCTCTTTTTCTCTCTCACACCCTCCATCTCCTCTCATACACCTAGAGACTTGGAAAACATGGACGTGTAAGAGGAGTGAGTGGAATCAGACCTAGAGAGCACTAGTTGCATGACAGTTCAAAATCAGAGTTGGGAAAAAACTTTGAACAGGTATCTCGACATCTTGTAAAAAACAACATTTTGTATGGATTTTTGTATTTCAATAGGAATTTCTCGACCTATCAGTACAAATGTGTGAGCAATGACTATGATTTGTAGTTTCTACATAGGCAATACTACATTATAGTAAGTAGCCACTGGGCTTAAACACTGTACACTTATATTTGGAAAGGGGTGTGAAACTAATTTTGTTCTAACTCAACCATATAGTTTATAAACCCCTACTTATTCATTCTTTCCTATGATCCCCCTTTGACCCCAATGCAGAACCCTTAGTGGGTAACCAAAATAAGGAACCGATGATGAAGCTAAGCTAAAAGCTATGTATAAGACCATTAGCAATAAGCACATATCAAGACATCTTTAATTTTGGCAGTGTAGGAATATAAAGATGATCTCAGGGGACCATGCATGTCTCAACCTTAACTATAGAAGAATGAGGTATTCTATCCTATTTATGGACTCATGGGTTAAAGAAATAGAGTGCTAGTTTTGTTTATATGTCAAAGTTTTAGTGTCTTAAATCACTATAGTAGTTGTTCCTTGAATACTTTATTTTAGACAATTCTGTAGAAACAAATACGAACGAATTTACATATGGTTTTGTAATTTGTTTGGTCTTACATGTTGTCATCTATACTGATTTTGGGGAATTAACATCCTCTTCTTCATATTCCATTTCCATGTAATGGTGTAAAATGATGGATGCTATAGTGTTATTATCTTTGTGCAGTTCTTCAGAGATATGGTCATATCTATCTGCTAGTGCTCTATATGATTTGTAGGTATTCTAAACAAAATCAATCAGATTTGTCTGTTCTCCAGACATATGGCCATTTCCTTCTACTATTGATCTACATGACTTGTAGGATTCCTGAACAAAATCAATTAGCTCTGGAATTTTCTTGTATTCCTAGTTTTTGGGGATCATGAATGGTTGGTAATAGTGATATAACAGACTAGTGGAAGTCAAAATTCAAATTATTTATGGATGACATCACTATCATTAGTAACATCCTATGTTGTGTCGTTACCTGTCCTAAAGTTTAATGAATTGCCATTTTATTAGAAAGCTAAATAAAATTCATTTATCCTCCAATCACAATTGGTTTTCCTCTCAATTTTATCACAGAGCCAATCTAGGGATGTAAGAAGACTTTTTTCTTTGTTCCATTTTTCTCTCTCAATTCTTGTGAGGAATCCCAACAGAAACATGACATGGTCATGATCATACAGGTAATTCTTGATCCATAGTTTTTCTCATATAGTTTGTATATTCATATTGAAGCAGCTTATGTGCATCCTCAGGTGTCAACATACTTTGCTACGCATGATCTAATGGATGTTAAAGTCACTTTAGAATCTATCCTACTAAGCAACTCAAGAACTTATCTTCCACAATGTTTGTTCCATCTTGATCAACTGTGAGACCATGTTGTAGGCCTATCAAGGTTGAATACTCGACTTCTAGGTAGGTGCTCTGATAGGAACCGAGCAACTGTTGGAATTTTTAGGTAAGATATTTGTTGCCTTAAATAATACAGATTCTATTATCTTAAACGTGTATGAATTTTGATTACTAGGATGGGCCTACATTTCTATGGATGTGGTAACCTTTTCAGCTAAATACATTTCTGCTTGGTTTAAAATTAGTTGTTATAGTGAGGGGGTTCGCTTCTTATTCTTCACCCTGGAGTCAGTCACATGAATTTCCTACCATGTTAGAGGTTTCTTAAGGCATGTCATCCAGTAAATATGTAAATTTCTCTGTGATCCAAGATGCTATCACTAGTCTGGCACTCGCTTCGTAGGCATTGATGACTTGGACTAGGGAACTAAAAAATTGTCCATGTCCATTACTTATAGCATATGCTTCCACCATCTTATCTTTTTCTGTTCTGGCTGCATAGCATAGAGAAGCATTTGAACTTTTTATTTAACCATAACTGTATTTAGTAGCTGACTTCTTAAATGTTAACTATGGCATTCCTGAACATTTTAACGCATGCACCATTTGGCATTGATTGGACCAATTCAGGACTATCCGTTTTCATGTTCTTCATATATTATCTAGTTTCTAAAGCATTATCAGGCCCTATCTTGTGTATATTTGTTTCTACAACATTAAAGGGTACATTCTAATGACCAAATGAGTGATCAAGCCTGAAGCATCTCTGAAGACAGTAGTTAAGGGGGTTTAGATATGGAGAAAGCATCGGTTCCTAGCATTTTTACCTAGCATAAGCCTTGTATCATATATGTTTACTCATTCCTAGATCAAATTTTAAATGAGTTGAGATATTTGAATTCACCAATGCAGGGTTGACTGTTTTCATTTTTTTACAGTAGGTTTGATTGTTGTATTTTATATTCTAAGTATTATGTTATTAGAGGACGTCATCTTAGTCTTTTATGTTATTTTGAGTTTGAAGCTCAAATACGTTAATAGTAGTTTCTTTCTTTAAGATATTAGAAATCGACATATAATAGATATTAATTTGACTGCTCATGCCTAAGAAACACTTACACCAAGATAGCTCCCATATAACTAGAATATATAGAGAAATGATATATATGCATTCCCTCATGTTGTACGTAAAAGATTATTTATGATGGTTTGTTCATTACCTGAAATATAAATGGGGGTTTAGAATCCCAAAAGGTGTCAAGTTTATATATAGAATGTGGTACACAATAATCTCTTGACAATTATTTTCATCAAATCACACCCCTTTTGTTTCTTATATAAATCTAACCACGAGTAGTAAGTTATGTTCATACGTGGAACTTATGGTATGAAGACTGGGATATGCTTAGATTGTTTCTTAACTTTTTTGTTTCCCCATGTTATACCAGAATCTATAGTGATTATGAAGGGGAAGAAATTCCAAGTTTTAATGAAGAAGTTTCATGTACTTATCATTTTTTTCTCTACTTTCTTTCTAATGTCTAACATTTCCATTTTTGACAAGTTCCTAGGTAGAGGATCATGCATCTTGGAAGTCTAACGAAGACCATTTTAAGGTCTGGGGAAGGTGCTGAGAAAACCATGGAGGGAGAGCTGGTATAGTTTCATTAAACTTGTTTTAATCTTACTATAGGTAAGATTTTGTAATAGCCTTCACAATGTTGGAGTTCTTACTGACTCTAATAAAAACAATTATAGTAACATTCACACAATAGAAGCAACATTCAACACTTAGTTCAATGTGAGTCAGTACCATCATTACATCTTAGAGTTTTCAAACCATACATTAATAATGATTTAATAAAGTTTCATTAATGATGCATACTTACATTAAATAGTGTCATAGTAACACATAATCTCTTGGATTTTCCAGCTACATTCTCTGGAAAAATTAGTGAATCACTTGAATAGAGGAGATCCTGTCATCAATTACATGATTCCTTTGAAGAAATCACAACTTCTTCTCCCCACTCGTAGTGAGGTTATTTCATACCCCTTTTTTAATGTATATTTCTTACCTACTTACACCTCTATTGCACATTTTGATATCTTATGTTGATGGTTGACATTTATCTATAGACTAAAGTACCATTAGGCCCAGCTATTTATACCTTATATATAACATGCCAGAATAACTAGAATCGGAAATATGAAAAAAACATGTTGATATGATCTAAAAACACTTAATGGAATGCAATTGCATTGACAAAAAATATAATTCTATATGAATTGTTACAATTGTAACCTCTATCTCTTCTATATGATAAAATAAAGAGTAAGATCTTCCCAAATGCATCGGTGTTGACTCTTGTGTACTGGGACCAAGATTAAGATGTAGTTTTCTCAACATCTGCTCATAAACTAAGTCAGTAGTGGACATAGGAATCTTGCCTAGGATTGATTCTCTAGTTGACATTAAAGGCATGGTTTTAGTTTCAAAATTATAGCTTAGATACTTATTTGTTCATAGGTATGCCTCTGTCATGAGTTTGTAGTTAAATTTATACAACACAAGTTGTTGTAAAATGGCCCAACCTAAAAAATGAAACTCCCCGAATGTTCAGTCTTGGAGATGTTGATGGAGTATAGAAATATTAATAGAAAATGCACCAGTAGCTCTACCATATTTATACTCTTCCTCATGAGGCTCCAGTATCATACCCAGGTCCTCTGTCGAAGGAAGTTCCATAAGCCCAGTCTCTCTATGTGATTGCAATAATGTGTTTTAGATTACCAAACTTCTCGGCACCCATGATTTCTACTCATGTAAGACGATGGTTGGGTCACAGGTAATAATCCAGAACACAACAAACAAGTTACATTATCATTAGCAATACATTCTTACTATAGTTAGGAGTAGTATTATATCAAGTTTTACATTTCTAAGTATTTGTTCCATATGAATATGTTTACATAAATCCAAATCCATACAATGACTTCAACCAGCTATGGTTGAAGAGACATTCATCAGTTGCTTGTATGTGGTCTCATCATGGAATAAATTGTTTTATCTCTTGCAGTTTTTGAAGTAAGTGTATTGGTATATAACTTATTCAAATTTCTATGAAGGTTTCTATACAACATTAGTGAAAATAAGGGATTGTTTTCAATAGTTAATGGATTACTCAAGCTGAAAAATTCATTGCCACTACCAAGAAAATCGGACTTAGGAATTGTGGCTCATTTTTATGTGTTGATATATCTAGATTAACTTAGATGTCAGAAAGCCCTTTAGGTATCAGCTATAATATCTTTTGATATAGCTATATTAACTTAGATGTCAGAATGCTTTTTTTAAGTAGCTGCATCTGTAAATGATTGAAGAATTGGGATGATTCTATGTAATTGTGGTAGCAAGTATAAGCATATGGAACACAAGATATCATATAGGAATGCCCTATTAATGAAATGATCACTACTTCTAATTGGTTTGGGATAATACATGTCCCATGTTCAATATTTTTTCACGGACATTTGTCTATATGCATAGGAAGATGGTAGAATGGTTATACATGCATATTATTATAATTTAAAGATCAACTTGTGTTACTTCAATTTAGAATTCCCACTTTTCTATTGGTGGTCTCTCCCAAGAGCAAGGTGTCACTGCAACATTACTACTATTAGGAATGAACCCCTTAAAGGCAAATAAATTTACTCAAAACTAACGAATGATGCATCATGTAGTCTGTTCAGTCTGAGATTCTTCTAATATGATTGTTTCTGACGAATGATGCATCATGTAGTCTGTTCAGTCTAAATTCTTCTAAGGCATGTGTAATAGATTCATCTTCTACTCCTGACCCCAAGAAAATGGTTGTACTAGAAAAGCCTCTTCCGACCCTAATACAG
The DNA here is from genome assembly GCA_963693085.1 of Alisma plantago-aquatica. NCBI lineage: Eukaryota > Viridiplantae > Streptophyta > Magnoliopsida > Alismatales > Alismataceae > Alisma > Alisma plantago-aquatica. Next base: position 657,266,993 of record OY856411.1, read on the forward strand.
TTAATCATCAAGCTCTCATGGAGTGCAAGCCACATGATAGTTTTGATTATCTATCGTCTTTTATCTTTCAAATCCTCATCCAATAAGAATGAGTAGAGAACCTGTAATCTTTAAATACGCTCGCATAGGCCCTTTTTGATGTCATTTGTGAAGACCCCTTGATTGTTATCTAAGGAAAATAGTTCATGTTTACAAAATTAGGCTCAGGTCATACATCCTATCAAGTATGGGCTCATAACATGTTCTTCATTCTATTGCTAAAATTTCTCACGTTCTTATTCAGCTGAGTTGCTTGCTATTGGCAGAATATTATTTTTTATTTCAATGTTTTATATGGCCTGTTAGGGCAAGGGTTCAAGTTGGAATGATGGGATGAATAAGTCACTTAGTTTCATAATGCATTGATGTCCCAAAAGAAAATTTTGTTTGTTTTTAGATAACTTCCATGTTCCTTACTGTAAACTAACTTATTCTACCTCTTATCTACTGTATGGTTGGCTGAGAATATTTTACTATTTGTAGAAAAATAGAACAAGTATTGTAGTTACTAAATAAGGATGGAATAACTTAGCGAATACAATGAGCTAAAGTTTACTCTTCTATATGTTAAAGGATGCTCCTTACTAACTACATTTAATAAAGCTATATTTTCATAATATGTAGTTAAAGGAAGTTCCTTGATTTCTTCCATGGAAGAAATAGTTGATTAAATCCTGATTTCTTTTGTTGGAGAAGGGACAAGGTGGGCACTTTATTATATTCCAAAGCAGTTATAGGGCTGATTAACCAGTGGTCCTGGTAGGGTATCTTACCACTAACTAGTAAATGATGTCTTGAACTGTTCATGAATTCCTTATCCTTTAACAAAACATTTCCATCTTTTACTTATTCTTTTCTTACTACGATATCCCATGGATACTTAATGCATTGCAGTGTTATGGATTTTGTGGCCATGATATCTCTATTTTAATAATTTCTCTTCATGTATTCTATTAATTTCATATTTTTCCACGGACAACATGCATATGACTATAAAAATAGAGCCCACCATGACCAATTGTCGATTCAAAATTCTAGTAACCACTATTTGAGGATAAAATGTTGTCGGTTGTCTTTTATAGATCCACATGCATTTATGATGTGGGTTCTGGTTTGAATTCACTATCCAATTAAAATTTCTTTAAACATCCAATGTGTTAATATTTCTTGTTGTAGCATGAAATTTATTTGGATGTTGTACATATTTTTGTTAGGAAGATTTTTACGGATTATAAGTCACTCTAAAATTATACGAAGTGTTGATGTTTTTCAGCATACGCAGATCACTGGAGATGGGGTTAATGGATTGTAATAATGATCAGATAACAAGTTAGAAAGGATTGTTTTACCTATGGAATAAGTGGTTCAATGAAATTATAAGAGTAAAGTTGTGGATATGAAGGCAGCAAAGCAAGGGCGTCAGATTCTAATAGACAATATTTCTTGCTTCACGAACATCCATAAAACCGCAATGCCTAGCGGTATGGTGGATAAGTATGTAGAGATCTCACATGTTTTTAATCTTCTAGTCCTTACTCTCTTCATATATATTAACCCATGTACTCGGTTTAGTTGCATAATGATAGTTTTGCTTTAGGTATTTTCTTTTGCAAGGAACCAAAAAGTTCGCTCCTGTCATAAGTTGGGTTTTTAATGCAGAATGTGATTCAACAGTCATTTTCAATAGTAGTTTCTTTCTCACATGAAGCAGTTTTGCAATCTTCAAGAGAGGTCGGCCAAGATTTAGTACCCCATTCAAAGAAAAGGAAAATATGTAAATTATTGTATGGTAGCCAACACAAGCTTTTTCTGATGACGCCTTGGATTGTTCTCTGTTTTCAATTTCTATGAGCAGGTTTTTCCATTCTGAAGGTACGAGTTTAGTACTGCATAATGTTTTCAATATTTATTTTGGATCTTTTGTAATACTTCTAGTTGTCTCATTGAGTCTGTAATTTGGGACTTCAATAAACAACTTTTGACTTTAATATCTATTAGCAGTTGGATGTCTTGAAAAGACTCGTTTTGCTACCTCAGTTGATACAAAAAGTCTTGCCAGCGAGGATTTCAACCATGTTGCCAACATTCATGGCTCTATTGATCTTAGTTTTTCTTGAAAAAACTTGAGAGTTTTTTGGCCCAGATGTTGACCAAGTAAGTGATATATCTGCCTAGATGTGATGCTAGTGTTTGGTATCTATGATATATTGTATTGACACATAGGGTATGAAGAAGGATGGATTTCACTTTTTTGCAATCATAGTATCTAAATTTCTCTTGTTTTACTTGCCAGCCTCATCAATTGATTTGATGGATTATAATCATAGTCTCTTTTATCTACAAGATATGGTGTAGTAGTTTGTGACATCTTTCAATGGAATGTTGCCTAGCATTGCTATCAGACCGTAACAATCTTTAATTGTATGCTACTGAGTTCGGGCCGCAGGTTCTTACGAGGTATGATTAATCCATCTTTGCAGGAGTTGAAGTATCTGGAACACTTGAACCTCACTGGTAATTACTTTCAAGGTCGACCAATTCCTAACTGCATTGGATCAATTAAGAGGTTGAGATATCTAGATTTGTCACACTTGAATATCACTAGACTAATTTCTCAGCATCTTAGCAACTTATCTGACCTTCAGTATCTCGATTTTTCCCATTTATCTTTTGAGGTATCAGTCGAAAGTGTTGAGTGGATTTCTCACCTTACATCTTTGTGATATATAGATTTGACTTCAGTAAATTTTTGAAATAGCACAGGAAACTTGGTAGAGGAGCTGAACATGCTCCCTTTCATTTCCAAAATTCTTTTGCCACTCTGTAGTCTTAATTCATTTACTTTTTCACCAGTTAATCTGAACTTCACATCTCTTTCGTTTTTGGATGTCTCCTACAATTATTTGAATTCCACAATACCCCGCTGGCTCTACAACATAACAAGTCTTCAATACCTTGATTTGGGGTCCAATCATTTACATGGTGACCTATCTCCTATGCTAAAAACTTACGCTACTGGAATTCTTTCTATGTCCCTTACTTGGTATGTATCTTACAGTGATCATTATCTTTACATTTTTTTGATTGAGTGTGACTATTTGTGTTATTGTTTGATATACAGAGGAGGTGAAATTGTAGAAGACGTTTTAACTTCCGGATTGTCAGCAAAGCTTATGCATTTTTTGCGTCTACGTATGCTCGGTGATCCAACTACAAGCCAAAAGGATGCCAATGCTAATGTGCACACTGAAAATAAACACATCTCAGGTTCTGCACTGAAAAAAAAGAGATGATACTAAGAGCATGTCACATCATGTTTTGGAAGCAATCTGTTTGGATAATGTAAAGATCGGAGAAGAAGGTTCACTTTGTGATCTGAACTCCAAGAAGGCACCGAGTAGGACTATTTACAATACTTCTATGATCAGAACAGACCCTTGGGAGGAAGATGTGTTTTCTGTAAAATCTGACCTCCTAGATTCTTCTGAGGTGGTTAATGTTTATGGTCAAGATGACGAGGATGCTATGCTAATTGTTGAGCAACGATAAAGCAGGGATACACATTCTGCAAGACCAAAATATGGAGAGTGACAGGTTAGAAATAGGACTTTGCATGGTGAGGATACTGATGAGAATGCAAGAGATGAGTTTTCAAGGCGTAGATTAAATAGGGGATTATCAAGGAATAGGGGTAAAGAAAGGCATGACGGGTCTTTGGAGAGTGACAAAATTTTGGCCTCTCCATGGAGTGAACTCAAGATATGTGAGCCAGGACAGAGTATCGGTGTTAATGAAAGGTTTGAAATAAAAGGTGAAGATATTAGTAGAATAACTGACATGAAGATCTAATAGTGGCAGTAGTGGCTCTTCAGTTGAAGATGAGGATCGTTTCAGGTGCACTGTGGGATCAAGAAGTATCTCTGACTTGGTAAAGAAAGTGGTAGAGGCCGCTGAGGCTGAAGCATGTACTACTAATATACCTGCTGAGGCAGTGAGAGCTGCAAGTGATGCAGCAATAGAACTAGTTAAAACTTCCACAATGGAGGCAAGCACAATTGATTTTTACCTTTTCACCTGATGTACTATTGGTTTGCTTATATATCTAACTTATTTTAACACAGACAAGTAAGGGCTACTTATAAATATCTAAAGAACCGAGCCATGTGATAAAACAAGAAATTTTTCATGCCATTTGAAGAATGTTTATTTCTCTCACTAGAGCATTAGAAGCAAAAAATACACCACAGAAATGTTGTATAGAAGTCATGCATGTAGGAAATCATATAATAAAATACCTCCAGAGTGCACCAAATGGGATATACATGATTCCTTAAACTGTGCTTTGTAGGATTTTTCCCCTTCATAAATGTTTACACACTTATGTGTATACTTCCCTCTCCAGGTTTGGAAGACTACAAATGATGAGGAAGCTGCCTTTTTAGCTACTTCCGAAGCTTCTTCAACAGTTGTAGATGCATCTGCAACATCTAACAATTCTCGATAAGTGATTGCTCCACTATTTTATAACAGAAACTACAACAATTTTTCGTCCCTCCCCCTATCTCTGTAATAGAAGATGCTGACAGATATTGTTTTTTTTAATCTTTAGCATTGCTGCTTCAAAAGAAGACCAACGAGATGAAATTGAACCTGAAGTTGATGAAGAAGAACCAGATGATTTTTTCATTCTGGATAGTGAATCTTTCTCTCTCTTGAGAGAGAAGTACTGTATTCAATGCCTTGAAACTCTAGGAGAATGTCTTGAAGCTCTAGGCACGCTTTTACATGAAAAGGGTGTAGATGTATTCCTTTCATTATTGCAGTGGAGTATGAAGCAGAAAGAGGATTCTGATGATATAGGATTCCTTTCATAAGTGTTCAAGTTGATTTGTGCATTGGCTGCACGTAAAAAATGTGCAGCTCTTTTTGTTGATCAAGGTGGAATGCAAAAACTGCTTGCAATCCAAAGGGTTCATGAGATGTATTTTGGTCTTTCATCTTGTTTATTCATGATTGGGTCTCTCCAGGTAGTTTTGAGTCTAATGCTTTATTAACTTAGTCATGTTTTTATTTTTACTACATACTGAACATCATCTGTATGAATAACTCAGAAGCTTAACATTCTCACATCCTCGCACCCACTTATCTTTCCAAACATTGGTTGGATATCCAGCCAAGACCCCTTCTCCTGAATACGATTCAAATTCAAGACCATACATCTTCACAATGAAAAACCAACAAGTGGTGACATTCATTGCTTCAGGTGAACTATGCCTAGTCAGTAGAATAGGATTTGGTTGACTTGTCTAGAAGAAGATGCAACTTTAGTGATGGTCATCTATTTTGACGTAAAGTGGTTTACTATTAGCCAATTTCTTTTGAAGATGACACTCTAGTTCAGACAATTCAAATTATCAACTTTGTGTTCTGATGCACATTTCTCATATACTCGCAAGAAAATATGGGTTGTTAGGTAACAATCATGATTTGTGGATATCTAGCACAATCAGTATGATACAGCTGTTAAGCTATCAAGCAGGGAGTGAGTTTAACTATTTCTAGCACAAGATCAAGGCTCTGAAGCCTATACAACCACATTCACTAAACAAAGGCTAATACATTAGTGCCATTCAGAATGATCTATATACTGCATAGAATGAGTAGACAATTGATAGACCTAGCATTATGTCCAAAAAAATGCTGCAATTATAGATTTTTAAAACTAGAGAGAGTTGAACCATTTTTGGCATAAGATCAAGGCTCTGAGGCCTCTATTAGAGCAACCATATTCACCGAACAAAGGCTAATACACTAGAATCATTCATAATGATCTAAATATTGCATGGAATGAGTAGACAATTTATAGATCTAGAATTATTACTAAAAAATGTTGCATTACATATTTTTAACACTGCAATTATATTTTCATAGTGCCATCTACACTAGATACAGGTTTGTGTATAAGTCTCCGCAAAGCATAATAGTTATTATCTAGATATTAGTTGGGCATCTTATTAGCCGGTAGGTTTTAATGCATTTTAAATTAGTTAGTTAGTCAAATAGGACAATATGAATTTTAAAATGCATTTTAATGTCAGAGTGTTTTTATTTCATATTATATTTATGTGCAAACAGTGATTATGGATTATAGTAGGCTGATCCTTGAATGATTAATTTGAATAGTACAAGAATCTGAAAATAGTTGACCGTTAAAATGATTAGGCTCTATATTTATAGCATGTATGGGCAACTGAATCATATGTATATGATGTTGAACTACATTATTGAGTCAAATATGGAGGGAGTAAAGAACATGAGCCATCTGAAGTTACAGTTAGTTATTTGTTTATATTATGTTAATTATTGTTCTTTAGTATGATTATGATTTCTTCAAAGCACTACAAATATCGTCCTCCATCTGTATAGAAGCAATTTGAAGACGCTTATCTTTTAATTTGAAGGATTTTCTTGATTCAATTTATATCTTCTTTTACTGACCAGCTAGTATCCATTTAAATTCTTGCAGTTCACAAATCGTCGTCAGGGCAACTAGACTATATATTGAATTGTAGAAAACTGAAGGCATGAAGCCCATTGATACTTCTCATTCACTTCATACTTCTCATTCATTAGGAGAAGACAACTTATGGGATAGGTAAGTTATGAGTAGGAGAAACTATGCTTGCTTGTTTCTTTCGTGAGCTATATCTCAAAACTTGTATGTTTCTTTGTAGGTATCCATGGTGGTTCGCACAAAGTGGATGCTACCATCAGCTTGATGGTGCTTGAGATCCACAACATACAAAAGTACATAACATATGGATTATGAGAAGAAATGCCAATATGTTCTGATCCAGGGGATTCGCCAACCAAAACTAACCATACATGAACCTCTACATGACGTTGCCAATAGTAAAGGCTGCAACTCTTGTGCTCAGTCCTATGTGTTGAGAGCTCTAGGAGTTGATGAGGACATGTCACATACCTCTATCATGTTTGGGATTTGAAGATTCACCACTAAAGTTGAGATTCATAGGGCTGTTGAACTCATTGTGAATTAGGTGGAGGAACTAAGGGAGATGAGCCCTCTTTATATTGTTCTTTGTAGTCTATAGTGGATAGATGTAGTCAGAAGAAGATATTGTATACATGTGTCTTTTTTCCATGCATATTGTAAAATAGGGGCCAGGTTAATGTCCTCCCCATGTGTACTCATTGTTCAAATATAAATAAAAGTATCATTGTTGACATTATAAGCACAATTCAATCTTGATTAACATTCATCTGTTGTCTTATTGAAAACCCCTCTATATTGGCAAGCAACTGACTGACTACATAATGTTTCTCACTACATATGTATGTGTAGTACATGGTGTCTTTCACTACACACTAGATATAATTACATGTGTAGAAAGTGCTAATTTTTTGTTATACATGAACTACAAATACAAATTGTAACAAATGTCATCTCTCCCTACATATCATAGGTACAAATTGAATTGTAGTCATACATTTGGCTACAATGGAAACTACATGTTTAATTGTAAGGACATTTTTACCTACAATTAGGGTTGCATATGAATTTGTAGCCAGAGGAATAACTAACTACAACTTTGAAAAATGTAGCCTAAACAATTTGCTACATGGGTATTAGCTATATATTATAAATGTAAGGATAAATGTAGCCAAAGCTTTTGGCTACAAATTTTGGGGTTTTCGCTACAATTTTTTTTGTAGTTAAAGACCATATTTTTCGTAGTGGTACCTATACCAATGTGGGCTAGATATTATATATATGTGGATGGCCATGTGTGAGCCAATCCCAGATCTTGACTTTATGTCTTTGTTGTAGTTGACTTATATGTCTCGGCGGTGTTTTCTCTTGTGATGACCAAGAGGTGTTGGAGAAGACATAGATTTTGGCTATTCCATTGACCTTGTATGGAACCAATTTCAACTTAGCAGTGGACATTTAGATTTGGGTAGTACGACTCAAATCCTTGGGGCAATAATAAAAGACGTAACACAACTAGGTAGTGTATCATGCTTAGGGTCAAATGCGAATAACATTGGTTGAGCCTTTGCCTTATTCTTGTACTGATTTCTTAAATTATAAAGAGGTAAGAGAAGTCAAATATTATACATGTTATTCATATTCCATCTTGGAATATTAATTGTCCTACTGCTCAGTGGTAACTACCTGGTTTTGCTTAATCTTCTTTATATGTTGATTACATATTATTTATTTGAATCTTCTCATTCTACTAAGTACTTTTATCTACTTGCTTGGTTATCTATGCTTTAGTAGCTTTGACAGAGAGTATATCTCCCACTGGGATTTTTGGTCTTACCCCTTGGGTTTTTAAAATATTTTAGGTGGTCGTGCACACAGCGGTAGAGATCGTGCAGCTGAAGTTGAGCAGCGGCAAGAGAAGTAGCTGATAAGGTTGGATGTGTTGCTAGTATTTTAGTGTTAGAGTCCTAGAGTCTTCCCTATTCACTCAGGTCCTTGGGGATTTTCTCGATGTGTTTTTTGGATACTTTAACATACCAGTATTAGAACCCTACCCTAGTAGTTTTACTCTTTTGACTTAGCCAAACAAGGATAAGCAAATACATGTAATTAAGCCAATAATGGAACGTATAATATGAAACCTCAAGTATATAAGGGAATACATAATACTTTGTGCTTAATAATGACTCATTTCGATGATAATAAGAAATTAAAGAACTCAATTGGATAAATATTTTCCATATATTCTTAATATAGGGTTATATGCACAAATACACCTGTTGGGTTTTAATTAATGGGTCTGAAGGATAAATTGTCACTAAGTAATAAAAATAATGAGATAATTCGTCCTAGAACTTTCTAGTACTTCGTAGAATAGGAAAAAGAAGAGAAAATCCAAATTATATATAAAGGAGATGATAAATGCAATAATTAGAGATAATATGGGATTTAATGGATAAAAGAAGATAATGAGGAACAAATTGTTCTAAAAATCATAACTAGAAACCCACAAGGATAATTTGACACTCAATTTCATTTTCTTGACTTAGAAGAAACTTAAGGGCCAAGTATAATTTAATTTCGAAGATAAATGTATATATTAATGTCCTTATCAAAAGAAAATATGAAATAGGCCAATAAAGTGAAATAAAACACTTAATGCCCTCAAAATAGAAAACTAACTCCAAACTCGTATTCTAAACATAAAAATAAGCATTTGGGTAAATTTGCAGCTATTTTGGATAATGTTTGAATAATGATTAGAATAGGAGAGAGAAAGTGTGAAGAATCTTCTATTTATTTAATAAATAGATAAATAATCTCAACTTGTAAAAATAATGACAAAATTGTGTTTTAACCCCTTAGGAAGACTTATGGATGAAGTTACACAAATTTTAAGTAATATTATCACCCCTTTTGAAGGAGGAAAGAGAAAATGACATTTTAATTATGTAACCTATTAAACTTCCCCAAAAGGCAAAAATATCTCCATATTTGGATTCTACGCATCAAAATTAGTCAAAATAAAAATTTTGGGTAATTTTGGATAATGTTTGGGCCTCCAAACGAGGATAGAGAAAAGCATTTAAATTTAATAAGACACTTTGGTCGCATTTTAATACAAACATAGTTCCAATGTAACAAGGACTCTCCCCATCCGCGAGATCAGACATCTTGTGGTCCTCCATGGACCTCGGGCCATTGATCAGTCGTCTTCTTCCTCTAACCGAAAAGGAAACAGGTAGTTGTTTTCTAAAATTTCAAATTCGATTATCACGAGATATACTCAATGAAATTCGATGATTTTGGTTCTACGAATTCCTCGAGAGATTCTGCACAGCTTTATCCCAAGATTTTTGTGTTTTGACAATAATTCTAGAAATACCCAAAATGAGCGGGACTCTTCTCTCACCCCAAGTTCTAAAACCCTCATCTACTTCTCCTCATCTATATATAACGCTACCATGAGCTTCCCCCTCTCGTATACAACTCATCCCAACCTCTAATTGCTCGATTTGTCATTATTTCGACCATAGACCAGCCACCAAAGCTACTGGGATTGTGGCTCCTTACACCCCCTCATCTCTTCGTCTCCGTTCAAATAAAAGGTACCGGCAGATTCATCTCGCTCTCCTCTTTCTTTGGCATACTTGTGCGTTGAATTTGGTTCAATATTCCATGTTTTCCCAAAATCACTTACAAGCAGCAGGACCTGCTTACCGCTCGCTGGTCAGGCACTTTGGGGAAGAAGGTTCCCCGCATTTTAATGAATTTGCCCTCCATCTTCCTCTTCGTATCTCTCTATTTGCGAGAAGGGTGCTTTCGTCTTCTGGCATAAGTTGGACCCGCATTGACCATGAGTGGTCTGGGGTTCCTCGACTGATCAAGAGAGGCAGCGAGGTGTTCGGTCCCCACCGCTAGGCCCCACTCTTCTCTCCCTCTCTTCTTTATTTAGTAATCGAATTTTCAATTTTCTAATTGGTTGATATCAAATAATTCATATAAATTCATCCAGTGGTCAAAAATTAAAAATAAGTAGTGTTTTGAATTCAAGAGAATGAGATCTACCCATTAAAAATATTTTTGAGGTTTGATTCTGATGTTTGTGAAAAAGTGTTTTTAGAATGATTTAACTAAAAATCACCAAAAATAACCCGAAAAATCCATATCTTCAAAATACTTAATATTATATGTCATTTTGATCAGAAAACCCTAATGAAGACAATGGTGATATTTTCGGAGTCTAATTTGAAGGTTTGTGCAAAAAGTTAGTAACTTTAGGGTTTTGACCTTCTAATGAATGAACTTATCCTTAATGCATGTATATGTTTAGGATACAGGGGAAGGTGGACTCTAATCTTAACTAGGGCTCTGAAAGTGAGTTCTAGGGTTTGGTTAATGTGTATGAAATTGACATAAAATTTATATATGTGTTTATTAGGCTGTCTGGTGACCTAGACTTGGATCTAGAAGTGTGTTGGACTTTGTACTCTGATATTGAGGTATGTTGTATCCCTTATTCATCTATGTTGAGCAATTCACCTATATTTTGTCTTTCTCTTGGTCCTATGGACAATAGCCTGTATACATTGCTCTTATCTTTTGTTATCATGGTTCTTGTGAACTGTCTTGCCTATTATAGACTTGGATATTTTCTTGATATCTTATCTTGTGCCTTGGTGCATGTTGGTCTCTTATAATGATATATTCCCACTTTGAAGTGGATGTTTATATGTTTGTGTTGTCCATTGTTTGATGGCAACATTGTATAATTCTGACTATACTTTTCTACTTGCCTCGACATTTTACATGCTATGTGATTTAGTAGCACTAGAGTAGTGGAAATTACATTGGTTTTGGGGCAGTAATGCCCTATTGTTTATCAAGGAGGGTGGCAGTAAACCACTTCTCTATACCCGAGTGTGGCAGTAATCCATACTCAATTTTATATATTTGGGAGACTGGCAGTATTCCTTTCTCTATCAGGTTCAAGTTTGTGCTTGGCCGCCAATTGTGTATATATTGTTCTAGGGCTATGTTTATCTCACATGCATGCAGGTTTGGTGCTAGGGCTATTATTGGCTTAATTACATGTGTGAGCTTATCCTTGTTTGGCCGCCTATTTAATTGCTTTTGTTGCACAATTTTTATTATTTTGTTTATGGAAAGTATCCTCTTTTACCATGTTCTGATGATTCTATTCTTTTATGCCCATGTGGGTAGTCCTTATCTCTTGTATGGGAAGCAATTATTCTTGATGTCCTTTGGTCAATATATTGCTCAAATTTTTCTTTAGTATACACATACCAGCTTTTGCTCATGTATTTCTTCTTCTCTCTTCTTTTGTGGGGTATGCTTCAAACCCCAGATTAGATCAAGGAGAGGTGAACCTCGACATCAAACTTGTAGTTGAGCTTTTGGGAGACTTGAAAATGTAGATAGATGACCCTCAGCTTGATCTTTGGTTTATGTGTTTAGTTTTTCTTTTTTTTGGACACCCATATATGGTGAAGTGTGGTGTTATGCCTTGTTAATTGTTAGATAATATTTCCTTTCCACTGCTACTCCATCCCTTTGGCTAAAATATTTATGTGGTGTTTGATTCAAGGGATGTAGTCTTTTCTTTCTGGTAGAGGAGTGGTTTCACTTCTGTACATCTTGGTATCAGAGCCACTAGCAGTCGATTATCTAACTATTTCAAACTCGTATCCCTTAGGATGTTTACCTTTATCTTAGGTTGCTTATACCTAGTACCTTGCCTTGTGTAGGAAAAACCCTAATGGTGGGAGATAACTCAACGGTTGACAACCAGTACGGTTATGAGACACCTCAAAACACTAGGTTTGGCCAGGGGACCTTAGCTTTTGCTGGTTCAGGAGGAGCTATGTCACCAAAGCAAGAGTTGGCCATGTTTCGACAACTCTTTGCATATTCCTTGGTGGGGAAGATGAAATACCCGTCCATACCTGAGAAGTCTAAGGAGTTCTCAATCATGGAGTTCATGAAGATGCAACCACCTTCCTTCAAGGGTGAAGGTGAGATAGAGATGGTCGACAAAGTAGATGATTGGGTGTTATCCTTAGAGAGGACTTTTGATGGTATGGCATGTCCTCCACATCAGAAGGTTAGGTTTGCTTCCTATGTCTTGGATGGACCAGCAAGAGTTTGGTGGAATGGTATTGGAAGGACTAGAGATATCTCAACCATGACTTGGGTGGAGTTTTTGACTCTCTTATGTGGAAAGTACATTTGTACTGCTGCTTTGAAGAAGAAAGAAGTAGAGTTCTACAGTTTGAAGCAAGGTTCCTTATCCGTTTCCACTTTTGTGCAAAAGTTTCTACTGTTGGAATGTTATGCAGTTGGTTTGGGTGAGGAACGTAGGGATGACATGTTCCTTCAGGGACTCAACTACAATGTGGATCGTGCTCTTATCCCACAACTACCTTTGACCTTCCAGCAGATGGTTGATAAAGCTTTAGCTTTGGAGTCTTACCCAGGGTTTCAACCTAGGGAGTTTGACAAGAAAAGGAAGTCCTCAGGTGATGAACAGAAAAGAGACAGTTGTGTAAAGTGCAATAGGCCTCATCCTCCAGGAAAGTGTCCTCATGCTAGAAATCAAGGCACACTAGTGGTATGTCACTATTGCAATGAACCTAGACACATCCGATCTGATTGCCCTAAGAATCGTAATGGTCATGCTCCAGTGCAACAACAACAAGTGCCTCCTCAGAATATGGGCAACAATAATGGTAACAAGAATAGAGGAAGACATGTGGAAAGAAAAGTTGGGAGAGTTTTTGCTTTGGATGGTGAAGAAGTTAATGATGATGATTAAGAGCAAGTTAACCCATAGTTTCTTAGATTAGTCTTTACAAGTTATCTTTCCTTTTTGCATGATGCTTATGTAGTTGGATGTAAGAAGCATAGTTGAACCTTTTTGTATCTGAAGATTAGTTTGATAGAATAAGATGAACCCTTTTAAGGGGTGGTGGATAATTTTTCTTATGGATGTTTTGATTTTGAGTATGAAATCCCTTTAAGGGGTGGTGTGTTGTAACATACCAGGATTAGAACCTTACCCTAGTAGTTTTATTCTTTTGACTTAGCCAAACAAGGATAAGCTCACACATGTAATTAAGCCAATAATAGAACGTATAATATGACAGCTCAAGTATATAAGGGAATACATAATACTTTGTGCTTAATAATGACTCATTTGGATGATAATAAGAAATTAAAGAACTCAATTAGATAAATATTTTCCATATATTCTTAATATAGGGTTATATGAACAAATACACATGTTGGGTTTTAATTAATGGGTCTGAAGGGTAAATTGTCACTAAGTAATAAAAATAATGAGATAATTCGTCCTAGAACTTTCCAGTACTTTGTAGAATAGGAAAAAGAAGAGAAAATCCAAATTATATATAAAGCAGATGATAAATGCAATAATTAGAGATAATATGGGATTTAATGGATAAAAGAAGATAATGAGGAACAAATTGTTCTAAAAATCATAATTGGAAACCCACAAGGATAATTTGACGCTCAATTTCATTTTCTTAACTTAAAAGAAACTTAAGGGCCAAGTATCATTTAATTTCAAAGATAAATGTATATATTAATGTCCTTATCAAAAGAAAATAGGAAATAGGACAATAAAGTGAAATAAAATACTTAATGCCCTCAAAATAGAAAACTAACTCCAAATTCATATTCTAAACATAAAAATAATCCTTTGGGTAAATTTGCAACTAATTTGGATAATGTTTGAATAATGAGTAGAATAGGAGAGAGAAAGTGTGAAGAATCTTCTATTTATTTATTAAAATCGTGTTCTAACCCTTTAGGAAGACTTATGGATGAAGTTACACAAATTTTAAGTAATATTATCACCCCTTTTGAAGGAGGAAAGAGAAAATGACGTTTTAATTATTTAACCTATTAAACTTCCCTAAAAGGAAAAAATATCTCCATATTTGGATTCTACGCATCAAAATCAGTCGGAATATTATTTTTGGGTAATTTTAGATAATGTTTGGGCCTCCAAACGAGGAGAGAGAAAAGCATTTCAATTTAATAAGACATTTTGGTCGCATTTTAATATAAACATAGTTCTAATGTAACAAGGACTCTCCCCATCTATGAGATCGGACGGCTCATGGTCCTCCGTGGACCCCAGGTCCATTGATCCGATGACAGGTAAGTTGTCTTCTTCCTCTAACCGAAAAGGAAACAGGTAGTTGCTTTTTGAAATTTCAAATTCGATTATCTCGAGATATACTCGATGAAATTCGATGATTTTTGGTTCTATGAATTCCTCGAGAGATTCTGCACAGCTTTATCCCAAGATTTTTGTGTTTTGATGATAATTCAAGAAATACCCAAAATGAGCGGGACTCTTCTCTCACCCCAAGTTCTAAAACCCCAATCTACTTCTCATCATATATATATAATGCTACACTGAGCTTCCCCCTCTCATCTACAACTCATACCAACCTCTAATTGCTTGATTTGTCATTGTTTCGACTACAGACCATCCGCCGAAGCTACTGGGATTGCGGTGCCTCGCATCCCCTCATCTCTTTGTCTCCGTTCAAATAAAAGGTACCGAAAATTTTGTCCCGCTCTCTTCTTTCTTTTGCATACTTGTGCGTTGAATTTGGTTGAGTATTCCATGTTTTCCCAAAATCACTTGTAAGCAGCAGGACCTGCTTGCCGCTCACCAGCTGGGCGCTTTGGGGAAGAAGGTTCCCCACATTTTGTGAATTTGCCCTCCATCTTCCTCTTCGTATCTCTCTATTTGCGAGAAGGGTGCTTTCGTCTTTTGGCATAAGTTGGACCCGCATTGACCACGAGGGGTCTGGGTTTCCTCAACTGATCATGAGAGGCAGCGAGGTGTGTGAGCCCCACCGCTAGGCCCCACTCTGCTCTCCCTCTCTTCTTTATTTAATAATCAAATTTCTGATTTTCTAATTGGCTGATATCAAATAATTCATATAAATTCATCCAGTGGTCAAAAATTAAAAATAAGTAGTGTTTTGAAATCAGGAGAATGAGATCTACTTATTAAAAATATTTTTGCGGTTTGATTCTGATGTTTGCAAAAAAGTGTTTTTAGAATGATTTAATTAACTAAAAATCACTAAAAAAACCAGAATCCATATCTTCAAAATACTTATTATTATATGTCATTTTGATCAAAAAAAACCTAATGAAGACAATGGTGATATTTTCAGAGTGTAATTCGAAGGTTTGTGTAAAAAGTTAGTAACTCTAGGGTTTTGAATTCTAATGAATGAACTTATCCTTAATGCATGTATATGTTTAGGATATAGGGGAAGGTGGGCTCTAATATTGACTAGGGATTTAAAAGTGAGTTCTAGGGTTTGGTTAATGTGTATGAAATTGACATAAAATTTATATATGTGTTTATTAGGCTGTCTGGTGACCTAGACTTGGATCTAGAAGTGATTTGGACTTTGTACTCTGATATTGAGGTATGGTGTATCCCCTATTCATCTATGTTGAGCAATTCACCTATATTTTGTCTTTCTCTTGGTCCTATGGACAATATCCTATACACATTGCTCTTATCTCTTATTATCATGGTTCTTGTGAATTATCTTTCTTATTATAGACTTGGATATTTTCTTGATATCTTATCTTGTGCCTTAGTGCATGTTGGTCTCTTATAATGATATGTGCCCACTTTGAAGTGGATGTTTATATGTTTGTGTTGTACATTGTGTGATGGCAACATTGTATAATTCTAACTATACTTTTCTACTTGCCTCTACATTTTACATGCTATGTGATTCAATAGCACTAGAGTAGTGTAAATTACATTGGTTTTGGGTCAGTAATCCCCTATTGTTTATCAAGGAGGGTGGCAGTAAACCACTTCTCTATACCTGAGTGTGACAGTAATCCATACTCAATTTTATATATTTGGGAGATTGGTAGTATTGCTTTCTCTATCAGGTTCAAGTTTGTGCTTTGCCGCCAACTGTGTTTATATTGTTCTAGGGATATGTTTATCTCACATGCATGCAGGTTTGGTGATGTTTGTGGGGTGTGTGCCCTACTACCTATTTAAGTTATTTTGTTGCAAAATTTTTATTATTTTGTTTATGGCAAGTATCCTCTTTTATCATGTTATGATGATTCTATTCTTTTATGCCTATGTGGGTAGTCCTTATCTCTTGTATGGGAAACAATCATTCTTGATGTCCTTTGGTCAATATATTGCTCAAATTTTTCTTTAGTATACACATACCAGCTTTTGCGGATGTATTTCTTCTTCTCTCTTCTTTTGTGGGGTATGCTTCCAAACCCATGTTAGATCAAGGAGAGGTGAACCTCGACATCAAACTTGTAGCTAAGCTTTTGGGAGACTTGAAAAGGTAGATAGATTACCCTCGGCTTGATCTTTGGCTTATGTGTTTAGTTTTTCTTTTTTTTTTGGACACCCATATGTGGTGAAGTGTGGTGTTATGCCTTGTAAATTATTAGATAATATTTCTTTTCTGTTGCTACTCATTGTGTAATGATACATACATGTTGAATGAATTGATCTCCATCCCTTTGGCTAAAAATTTTATGTGGTGTTTGATTCAAGGGATGCAGTCTTTTCTTTCTGATAGAGGAGTGGTTTCACTTCTTTACAACATGGTATCAGAGCCATTAGCAGTCGATTATCTAACTATTTCAAACTCGTCTCCCTTAGGATGTTTACCTTTATCTTAGCTTGCTTATACCTAGTACCTTGCCTTGTGCAGGTAAAACCCTAATGGCGGGAGATAACTCAACGGTTGACAACCAGTACGGTTATGAGACACCTCAAAACACTAGGTTTGGCCAGGGGACCTCAGCTTCTGCTGGTTCAGGAGGAGCTATGACATCAGAGCAAGAGTTGGCCATGTTTCGACAACTCTTTGCATCTTCCATGGTGGGGAAGATGAAAGACTCATCCGTACCTGAGAAGTCTAAGGAGTTCTCAATCATGGAGTTCATGAAGATGCATCCACCTTCCTTCAAGGGTGAAGGTGAGATAGAGATGGTTGACAAAGCAGATGATTGGGTGTTAGCCTTAGAGAGGACTTTTGATGGTATGGCATGTCCTCCACATCAGTAGGTTAGGTTTGCTTCCTATGTCTTGGATGGACCAAAAAGAGTTTGGTGGAATGGTTTTGCAAGGACTAGAGATATCTCATCCATGACTTGGGTGGAGTTTTTGACTCTCTTCCGTAGAAAGTACATTTTTACTATTGATTTATGTATATGTATATATGTGGAACATGTACCTTACGTAACAAGTTGATAACAAGAATGATGATGCACAATGAAGGTATAAACACCACGATTTATGTTATGTGATACAAGTGTTCTACTGAGGACTTACATGTGAAGATCTTCGGTTTGAGCTGCTTTATGCAATCAATTGTAGTTTCATGTGTTTTCTAGCAATATGCATGTTTGGTGATGTTTTCCGTGTATAGTTTTGAGTAATCTCATTTGTGCCACGTCGGGGTGTCACACTGATGGGTCATGATGTCATCATCATTTAATCTAATCTTCTAATCTCCTCATGGATATATACTTTACTCTAAAACAATGTACTGCTTGAAATGGTTTGAAGACATCATATGAGAGATGATATGGGAATGTCCTGAGATGTCTTATAGATTGAAACTTATATAAATAAAGTAGTTTATTCAAAAGATTTTATCCACAAATCACAATTGTGGAATAATAATTTAACCCTAATCCAACAACAAAGTGTTTGTTTCTAGGATAACTAAGTTCCAAAAGAATTAGTGGGAGTAAAAGTAGAACTTGAAAGGTTCGATGTCAATAAGAAGGTACAATAAGAGCAATTAGGAATCACAAATTGTTGTGGAATCTCAAGTTTCTCATGTAACACAAAACCTCATTGTTCTAGTAGAACACATCTAAGATGGAAAGATCATGAATCCAACAACTCAGATAGGTTGGTTATAAGATGATGAGACAATAAATCTAATAGGAGCTACTGAGAACTAGAATCTGAGCAGTGTCTTAAGGCCATTATGGAATCCATGTACACTAACAAGGTATGACCTTGCTAGTACCATCAAAATGGATAAAACCCAAAGGGTGGAATAGGGTTTTCATTGGAAAGACTTACATGGATAACAAAAAGGGACAATTTGGATGCAAATGTTTTCAAATCAGTTCAAATTGTTGAACATAAAGAAATTCGTTTGCCAATTTTTATGCTTGTTGCGGGTTGTATAGACTATGAGATTTGGAATATGAAGATCAAAATTGGATTTCTTAAAAGGAATAGTTGAGAGAATCTGTACCTGACACAATCTAAAGGTTTTATAACATCATTAATGCAAATAAAGTCTATAAGATACAAAATTAAATCTGAAACGTTGAGACAAACATCTTAGAGATGGGATCTTTTAATTTGACACAATTGCCAAAGAGTTTGACTTGAGCCTAGATAAAGAATGGAATCTGAGATTACAAAAGATTTAATGGGAGCATATATGAATATTCCATATATTGATGAGGAATAATATTTCAATACATTAAGTATTAAGAATTTCCAAGTAAAACACCAGCAACATAAAGGATTAGGTGAAACATCCTATGTGATAGGGTTCAAGATCTATAGAGATAGTTCTTGAATGTTTCATAATCTAAATACGAGAACATACAATAGCAAGATGATGAAAGAGTTCAACATGAAGGATTAAATGAGATAGAATCTAACCATGATTCATGGGATTAGTCTCTTAAGATCCCTATGTTTTGATTCTTAAGAATAATGGAAAAACATGAGTGAGATGCCATATGCACTAGAAATTGGATCTATCATGTAAGCTAATGTACTCATCCCATAATATTGTATGTCTTGGACATGACAAGATGATTAGTTCCAATGAGGATCATTGGAATGTCACTAAAAGACATCAATTAGTACTTGAGAAGAACTAAAGGATAAGTTGTTAGATTATAGAAACAAGTAAGAGTTGAGTGTAAGGAATTACAATGATGCAAGCTTCAAACATGACATAATTGATCGCAATATAAAATTTTTTTAAATTTAAGAAAAGAGTTGTAAGTAGGAAGAGTTAAAACTACAAACCGTTAATTCAATTTTACAAATAGAAACTGAGTATCTTTGTGTTATGAACATCATATTGAGTATTATATGGATCTAAAACGTCATAATGATGAACTTAAAGATGTTACAACCATTGACGACACATTAGAGATACTATGACAACAATGGAGCTACTGGTTAGGCAAGGAATATTAGATACCATATTACGATAGTTCTGTATCATAAGAAATTTTGTGAAGCAAAGAGATGAGGAACATGCAATATACATACTAAAGCAAAGTGTTGCTAACCTAGCTGGATTAGTATTTGTGCAGCAAAAACATGATGGACATGTTTTGATACTAAGAATAAGATTTGTGGGTGATTGGCTCTAAGTGCAAGAGGGAGTCTGTTGGTATGTATGCCCAGAGAGCCAATCATATGATGATTATGATGGAATATTACATAAAGTATTTGATTAATAACAATAAAGGCAAGCTTTCCAGTCATTCTCTTTCACTTATTTATGAGATAATGAGGAAACATAATGAATGTATAAAGAATGATATTACTCAATGATGTATGTCTTCAAGTACATGACTTGAACAATGAGATCATATAGATGTAATGAGTATGTACATTCTTATTATGTCCATAGTCAGATGTTATTGTGAAGGCAGATAGACAAAAATAACACATAAGACTATAATATGTGTTGATTCATGGAAGAATCTCATCAATCATGCTATGTGATATCAAACCAAGCACATAGATACTTGTTGGGAACAATGTATCTGACATACTACACATGGAAACCATATTTGGTGATCATAGTCCTTTTTTATAGTGAAGGTGGTGATTGTGGTTCTTAGACCTAAAATTGCTACACTCATCACATGTCGTTCAGTATACTTTGACATCATCTGACATAATCCTGAATAAGGGCTACCATAACGATGATGATTGGGTAGTTGTTGTAGCATCCAACTCACAAAAACATAATTAACTAATGCGGAAGCATTCACTAAGCAGCGGATTGCAAAAAATCACTAAAAATTTAAAACCTTTTTCAAAGAGACCCAATCATAGGAAAACTCTTTCAACAAGAACCAATGTATTACATTTACATCATGGTTCATAAGTATATATCTTATACCATCTCTTCTCGAGGGTTACAACATCAACTGCCTTGTTAAAAGCTAAACACAGACAGCATAATAACCTTGAGGCATCAAGCCAAAATCTCAAAACGATACATTAAAAGAACTAAGTACTAACTCCGAGGACCTAAGAGTACAGAGACGACACATAGGACTTTTATCTATAAAACACGACAGACAGCACACTCAACCTGAGTTGTCACTACTGTCCCTGTTGTTGTTGATGTTCTTCCTCTGCAAGATATTCTCAGTCTCTTTCGCACTCGTCCACCTAAAAATGTTGGTTCCCATGGGGGTGAGACAATTGAAAATTTCCCCAGTGAGAGATATAACTCTCCGCCAGAAACATCATTATTGTAGTTTAATTAATATAAAACTGAGCAGAGGATAGGCAGTTTAGATCATTCTCATCTTTTAAAGTATTAAACCTATCTATGATTGAATAGTAATTCATCTATTCTCTTTATAAGGAAAAGAAAGAACATGTATAACATTTATCTACCATACATTTTCAACAGCTCAAGCTTTGCTCATATCATTCATTATTCTGATGTGTCACCCATGATTCATTCTTGTTTCTATTTGTTGGCCTTAGCCAATCTGCTAAACAGGTATTCACTTATGCCAGACATGTGATTATATATATCATCATGTCTTATTCAAGCATTAAACTATATCAATCAGGTATAAATGTTTCAGGCATTGGACTATACCAATCCTGATTACAGGAATTAAGCCTCTTCCAGGTATTTCTAATTATAGAGGCATCGATAGCATGTGAAACATAACTATCAACATGAGATATCTAGCATCATGATTATAATCAATAGTAGCAGTAAGATATCAACATAAGCATGACTATTGTATGTACACATTTACAGTCTTATGCATATCCACAACATAAGTATAATTACTATCTCTTAGTTGCACTAAGAATCATCTTTATGTAAAGAGAACAAACAAGGGTTATCATCCAATGTGAAGCGTCATGTATAACCCTAAACGGATATGCTATACGGATGTATTACATCTTTTATTATGCCCTCGGGAATTTGAATCGTACCATTCAAAGTCCAACCGACCCCTGCGAAGGGCTATTCGGTTCCGTACAAGATCTAGGAGTGCCGGTATCCTAATATCTCTTCCCCTCGGTCAGTACGAGTAAACTGCAGTGACATACCAGTCAAACTGCCAACAGTGACATATAGTCAACTGATAACAACTAGTCCGTACTTGGTACAAGTTATGACACTAGAAAATAGGGTATACAAAACCCTCTAATCCTAGGTACAACCGTAGTTGTCCTCAATCACATCAAATATTTGAGGCATGACCATAGCCATCCTCCATAACCTGCAATTGTGGATGACAAGTATATATATCCTCAACCTGCAACCCCCGCTTATTCAACAATATGCGCTCTGAGTTTCCCTTAGGAATACTCATTTCACCATCCAGCAAGTTCTGACACTGAAGATGGTTCTACGGTACAGGGCACTACATGATTAGAGTTGCACTTAATTAGTTATGCCAATTGGGTGAATTAAGGCTGCATCAAATAAGTGGACATACAAACCCTAATTCATTTCTAGCAAGCATATAAATATCAAAACTTGAAAAGATATAAAATGTGTGAAACATAAATTCTCATCTCATCATCACGTGGTAATATTCACTTGCCGTTCATGAGACTACACCAATCATCATATTATCACAGGATATAATTCTTTTTCACAATATCACAGGGTATCAACCCTTATCAACATAAGAGGAATACACCTCATTCAGGGCTCAACCATGCCCAAAGGTCATTAAGACCATCATACTATCACTGGATATAAATCTTTTTCAAAATAACACAGGGAATCAACCCTTATCAACACAAGAGGATTACACCTCATTCAGGGCTCAATCATGCCCATGAAACATCTTATTACCTCTTACTAGGTAACATCTAACCATATGGCTCACAAGGCCATTAAACATCTTGTCACCTCTCACTAGGCAACAGTGACATATTAACTCATGTAATATAATAGTAACACCACTATTTCCTCCATAGGGTTAGGGTTTACTATTCACATCAATTAGGGTTTCATGTTCATTTTATCAATCCAACCCTAATATATTGTTCCATACATCTAGGAGCATCCATCGACATTCCAAGTATTTGATATTCTTATCATTTATCACTAAATGATCATCAACACAAGGTATGAGTTTATGACTCATCCTTATCATGGTATGATTACATCATACTCATTTTAGCTTACTTATCAAGTATGTTAAACTCATTACATTTCATTGTAACAATTTACATAACACTCTCCTTGTGTATCTTATCCAAAAATATTGGATTTGAGATGCATCAAGGTATATCAACCCTGAAATGCTAAATGTGATATCTATCATGTCTCAATGTATCACTTCCCTCATCACTTCTATCTTACATGAGTTTATTAACTTATCTTATAATAAGGAATCTCACATCTTAATACTTTCATCCACCAAACTATCACCTTTACCATGATGTGCATAGATCACACACAAGGATTGTCCAACTATCTTCAACGATATGGACTCATCTCAAGTTAAGGCATTGCTTATTATAAGGTTGCCTATAGTCAACCACTTGAGATATTTCATTGTTATAGGGTATTACCCATTATTTCATCATTAAGGTTTACTCATATCATTACCCAGACATTAGGGTTATGATTTACCATCATATTTCCCATGATTAGAATTCCATGCACTATAGCCCAATTTTAGGGTTTCACATAGATTTACTCTGTGTTAGGTTTAAGGTTTCATATGACATCGCCCTCAATTAGGTTTTCACATAGAATCATCCTCAATTCGGGTTTCTCATGGAATCACCCTCAAGTAGGGTTTCACTAATCATCCCAATTAGGGTTTCATTCAATTACCCATAAATTAAGGATTCATTATTCATCCAATTAGGGTTTGGCATTTCATTACCTTAAATTAGAGTTACCCAAGTTGTTACCTTTAATTAGGGTTACACTATTACCCTTAATTAGGGTTGCACTATTACCCGTAATTAGGGTTACACTATTGCCCTAGATTAGGGTTTCACTCAGAATTTCCCTAAATCAGGGTCAAGGTTCATTAACCTTCTCAATTAGGGTTTCTTGATCTCTATACTAAGGATCATACCCTAAATCACCATATGAATCATACTCATGTATGAATTCATTTCTATCATTCTCTCCACTTGATTTGGTTACATCAACCATCCGATCAAATATAAACAACTATGTTGGACATAGTATATTGAGTTATTGCTTCCATAAACAATTAGGGTTTGCATTTTAGGGATCATTCACAATTGAAACCATTAAGAGAAAACCAATTGAACCCATTGGATCAATATCCAATTACATCAGCATATTTCCTCAAACGGTCAACCATTGCAAATGGTTAACCACTCCAAACAGTTTGAAACTGTTTGGTTTCAATCAATTTGTTGAAATCGTTTAACCAATTTCATTGAAACTGATTGGTCCCAAATTTTGAAATTGTTTGCCTAAGATATTAATTGAGGTGTGTGCTTGTGATGACATCATCATCTTCAAGCTACAAACCCACGAAATTTGTTGTGATTTCCATGGTGGTTTCATCAATCAACCAAAATAAATTTCGGAAATGAAGAAAGCATCAAAATTTGATAATGAATTGAATGCAATAACAATATTAAGGGTTCAATTTATAAAACCCGCCTCCAATTGAGCTTCAAAGCTCCAAGCTCACGTCAACAATGGTGGATGAAGTTTTTGCAACTCCCCCTAGGCTCTTCCCCAAGCTTTTGGATGAAAAAGTTGGCAACAGGTTGGGGTCATCCTCCTGCTCCTCCACAACTCCTTAGTCATTTTCCAAGCAAGGGGAAAGAAAAGAATCTGAAATAGCCTTTGTTTTGGCTTAGTAAAGGTACTTTTATAAGAAATTCCATGAGAGAGAAAATGCCTTATAAAAATGCATTTAATTCCAAAATTGGTGCCGCCTCTTCCCCCTTTCATTCCTTGGATACGAGGCTATCCCATTTGCCTCTTATTCCTCGCAATTATCCTCAATTTAAAGAAAAGAAAATTAAGCACCTTAGATCATATTATAATAATATCCCAATTTGAGTGGATATTACTTTTCTTTATAATAATGATGAGTGGGTTATCCACGTGCTTGAGATATTTTCGTGGCCTATCAAAGGCACAAATGTGTTCACACTTGAGCAAATTCAACCATCTCGTTTTTGGTTGAAGGCCCTTCAATTATTATATTTGTTTTTACACTAAATTGAATTAGGGTTTCAATTAGGATTAAATCTTGATTATTTTAATATCAAGATTCTCTCTCCTCCAACTTAATTCAAATGAGGCGCCCCTCTCATTTTATTTGCTCTACTTGATGCCAAGAAACATTAGGGACCTTATTGAAGTGGTAATTTACATATTATACCCTTGGGTTTTGGGTAAATTACACATTACACCAAAACTAGGTTTTCATGCACATACATTGCTTTATCAGCTCTTTCTTGGTATTTAGGCTTCCATAAGCCATACCTCAGCATCATATTTACTCTCATGATGCTTCAACACATGAGGAACATATTATCATGCACAATTTTCACTTAAACCCCTCAACTTGGGTAATTTGCACTTTAGTCCAAAACAGGCAAAACATTGATTTCAACAATGTTCAAAAAGGACTAGAATTGCAACATAAGTTCCTCTTGAGCCCTAATTACTTTTCACAATATGATATTAAACATTTAATCACCTTTCTTAATCAAAACACCTAGGGTTAAAGTATAACCCAGGTCAGGGATGTTATAGTTGTGACTCATGGGGATTGATTGTGAGTGATGTAGATAGGATTTGTCCCTCCTACTCAAATTTGATATCCATTCCACTCGATAAGAGAGATTGAGAAATGCATGGGCATACACATGTGAATCAATATATGATAGTGAGGTCACATACATCTTAGACAGTCTGCTCTAGGTTCAAGGAACATGGAGTGAACATTAAGAGGATGAAGACTCCATTCCTTGAGTTCATTTGAGATATCAGAGATAGAGGAATCTAACAATAATTATAACACATTACATAGATTGTAGGTTGAAGTTGTTCTCTAACTTTCCATTCACTTGGGTAGCACTGATGTGTGACTAGGCACCATTCTTTAATTGTGATGTCATAAACTAGTTATGAACTTTCTCTGTCAACATGATATGGGACCTATAGGGTCACAGACATAGGAATTCACCTAGAAGATGTATTTAATCATGAATAATGATTGAATTGATTACTAAAGTATTTAGGTATTCAATTCAAGCAAAAAATCAGTTGTCTGAACTCTCAACCGATTGGCTCATGTGTTGAAATGACCAGTTGGTGTGTCAGGTTGATTAGAAATTGAATTGGCTGAGTTCAATCTAAACTGGGGATAGATCTACCGGTTCACTTTGTGAACTGGTCGACTTGAGTCACCAACCGATCAGTTGAGGTCGTGAGACGACCAACTCACAAGGGCGAGACACCCAGTTTATGGAGGAATTCAATTGCATCAAGGATTACTGTTGATGTCATGTTGTGCACTAATTGTATTCAAATTACCAATTCATATGCAATTTGAAAACATGGTAAAACAACCAGCTCACTCATCGAACCGATCAATTCACATGTGAACCGACCGGTTTGCTTAGTGAATCGATCGGTTCTCTACTCATAGGTTGCAAATTTCATGATCTTCTGGTCCTTTTGACTCACACACAGATTGGGAACCCAGACCCTAGCCCCTCCTATAATAGAGGGGCTTCTCATAACACAACTCAATGCCTCGGATAATTTTTGTCCTCTCTGGTTGTGGTAACCAATAAAGAGCCCAAGCAAGTCCTTCCTGCTAAATAGAGGGATAGTAAGGGAGAACAATTGTGGGAGAGAATGTTGGTGACTAGTACACCAATGGGAGGGGAAAATCCTTCCTATCTATTCTAGTAGAATGACAAGAGTTCTAAGTGGTCCGTGTATACTACTATAGAGGCATGGAGGTTTTTGTATGCCATTAGGAGGACAACGTTAGCCTACAGTCCGTGGTTGAGACTAGGAGTTGTTGCAGACACCTTCCAAGTCTATTGTTTGTGATGAAGACCAGGAGTTGTTACATACGAGTCCTTGTGCAACTAGAAGCATTGCACTACTGCAATGAGTTATAGTCGTTGAACTTGCTCCAGGACCAAGTATGAACTCATTAAACCATCCCTGTCATTACATAGTTGTTGACGTGATCTTGTTGTCATGAGGAATACATATAGAATTTGTTTTGTTTCTACTGGCTAATTTTTGCCCATTATATCCTTATAGTTATGGTGAAGAACACTATGAAACCTTCTCTATAGTATTGGATAATATTATTACTTTTAGAAAATCCAAGAATTCCTTCTCTACAAATTTGTTTGCAAGGGAAACAAAAACAATTTCAAGGAATCTTGGAATCCTTCATAGATCTGATCTT
The DNA here is from genome assembly GCA_963693085.1 of Alisma plantago-aquatica. Classification (NCBI taxonomy): domain Eukaryota; kingdom Viridiplantae; phylum Streptophyta; class Magnoliopsida; order Alismatales; family Alismataceae; genus Alisma; species Alisma plantago-aquatica. The sequence goes on from OY856411.1 coordinate 657,294,342, forward strand.
GGGTGCTACCTAAGAGTTCCCACTTCCACCATAGAATTAATAAATTAATACATGTTCACATTCTTGATATAATCAAGGAAAGAATGAACAGTTAGACAGTCTGCCCCAATCTCTTGTAGGAAGAATCACTCTTAACAAAGCTACATTGCAAGCTATTTGGACTTATGGTATTCAAACTGCCATGTTATTCTCTTCCCTATGTGATGATATCAATATGAAAGTCAAAAAATTTATTTGGTCAAGAAATCAACAATAAAGGAAGCTATCCCTACTATCCTGGAAGAAAGCCACTACCAATAATGATAGAGGTGGCCTTGGTATTAAGGATGCAAGAGATTCTGATCAAGTTCTCATGATGAAAAATGTTTGGACCTTTTTCACCAGCCTGATAAGCACTGGGATTGAGTTATGAGGGACAAATGTTATTAGAACAAGTTCACAAGCTCTCCTCCTTCAACTTCATGGGGGTTTATCAAACACAACATTCCTACAATGGTCTATGAATCCTATAAAGTAACCAATGATGGCCAATCAACAAACACTTGGACTAAAAGTTGTTGGGAGGCAAAACAATGAAGGGGCTGAATAGATGAGTAATCACCCAATGAAACTTGATGATCTAGTTGTTGGCTCGATAACATAAAAAAAATTGGGATTGAAAATTTATCTACAACTATCTTTTGTCTGAAGCTTGGCAATGGATTGGAACAATGCCACCTCCAAACACTCAATATAGCAGTGACGATTGGTCTTGGCCATATGAAGAAAATGCATGTTATCAGCTAGATTGGCCTATCGATGGAGTTAATTAGCTAAACAAACTCCAACACCTGGAGACTGTAGAAGCAAGTGGAAGAAGAAGATACATGAATGCATCAAGGTTTCCTATGGCTATTATTACATGGCACTCCACTCACAAACATGGAAAAATGTTGCCGTCACATCGAATTAGATGATTTATGCCAACAATGTAGAAATGCTAAAGAGACTCTACTCCCTATCTACTCAAAGGATGTTTTGTATTCCAAAAAATACACCAAATAATTCTACAAATTGAATGAAAAAGCTTGGAAAAAATTGATATCAATGGGGCAATAGAAACTCAAGATATTAGCTTTGCAGTCACCATCTAGCACTTCTGGAATGCAAGGAACAAGTTTGTTCTTTCCAACAAAGAAGCAACCAGTAGACAGTATTAACTTATTCATCATGTAAAGATCAAATACTATTCTCAACCTCCTTTTTGAAGATAATTCAAAACCTACTGTAACATCCTCAATTTCATAGCTAATCTAAGCATATAATGTGAGGTTTTCTAATAAGTTTATGCCAAGGGACCTAATGAACCTACCATTGCTAGGTAGGTAATTAAGTTCACAAAATTTTTAATACAAGTCATCTGGTCAACTAATACTCACATAATGGCTTAAATGTATATGATTGTAGTCAGATGTAGATGAATATAAATCAAATATTTCTGTGAACAATAATGTGATGAATATATAATATGATGACCATGGTGTGGCATATAGGACTATTTATAGGAATTGGACTTTTATGCAAAAGAAGAAAATTATGTACATATGAAAAGAGGGTGACTCCCAGCCCATCACGGACTGAAGAGTCAACACCCAAGAAATAGAGCATGAGCCCCTTTTGAGGAAGATCTGCACAAAAATCTATGGAAGTCAGGTTATAAAACGCTAAGGATCTTCAGCGCAATGTGTTGTAGATCTAGTATTAGGGTTTGGTGAGAGACTGTGAGAGAAATAGAAGAGAATCAAGGGAGAGGGTGAGATCTGGAAGAAAAGGAGGATGAGGTGGGCAATGATGGAGGTCAGTTGCCAATCTTCCACGCATGTCCCCATCGTCATTGAGACCAAGCTTCTAGTGCCCCTGAGAACAAGGCAAAGCTGACATGATTTCTTCCAGTGAGTTGCAGCGTCGAGGCAGGAGAAGGGTAGAAAAACCACCTGGTGTGCCACTACTCTATTTTTCGGTGGAGACAGGGGAGGTGAGACTCCCACCCACCCATTCAGGTGAGGACACAGTTTGCTGGCACCCAAGGTTCACCTTCATATGTGCACCTGCGTGAAGGGGGAGGCTAGGTATTGCCGTAGGTGTCGGCGTGGACCAATCAAGGTCACTGGACTAGTGAAGAATGGCCAGAGAGGAGGCCAAGACGATGATGTTCTCACAAAAAAATAGGGACATCGTGATCATGTGTCACGACCCTGTGAGAGGAGAGGGCGGGTCACATGCCTCTTAGCTGAGCCGTCAACCGCAAGGCCCAATTGGCCAAAAGGTAAAGGAAATTAGGTACTACAAATGATCAGATCTTGGTTTGTTTAGAAGCTTTATTAGGAATTTATTGAGATAGATTCAATTGTCAGAATAGGGTATATAAGGGCCCGCTGGAAACATTGAGATATGAAGGACATATTGAAGGAAATTCCATACTCTTAAATTATCTAGATAAGGTAATTTAATTTGAGGAAAGGTTAGGTAAGTATATTATGTGCATATAGGCTGATATTTGTTAAATCAATGTGATAGGTGTGAAACTCATCATTTAATTTCAAGGAAGTGTTACACCACAAGTTTTATAGGATTTAGACCCAACTATAAGAATACAAGATGAAGATTTTATACTCTATGACAGAGATAAGTGGTCCACGCCCATGAGTACTCATGTTTTAAGCTGAATATGTTACATGTCACTTAATAAGACTTTGATGATTTATGTGATTCAATATGCTAAGACCTAAATGTTAAGATGTGTAAATAGGATTATTCCCATACTTCTATCTTTATGTAAGTTTATATACTCAAAATCTCAAATAGAGATATGTTGCTCTCTATGGTTGTGACTCATGGACCAGGTCCATGGGAAAAATTAAGGAATCAAGTTCTTGGTGATGATTTAAAGATTGTGAGATAAGATATGAAAGTAATATAATCATACTTTGTTAATGATTTGGGATAACTTTATATTGATATTTAAAGTATAATTATTCTATTAGGATTTCTCATATTTATAGATATAACGTTGTATTTAGATTTCAATAAGAAATATGAGACTAAGATGTATTATATCAATAGAAAACCTAAGAGCTAATAAGTTAATTAGATTTTTTATAATGAGTAATATCTATAAGTTAACTATAATGTGAAAAATATAAGTTTTGAACATATTAAGAAATGGTTGAATTTTTAGAATAGAGGTACTATTGGGATCAGGATAAATTGTAAAATGAGTTTAGAATAATATTATAAGATGATTATGCATTAAGCTATGATTAAGTTGCAAGACAATATTTTATAAGATTTTCTATTTTGATATTTAAGGTTTAATATGTAAGTTCATATGCAAACATTAAGGTTCATGGTAACATCATATTTAATAAGAAGGATTGAACCATCTTGTCAGAATTCATATTTTTTGATATGTTGTACTTAAGATACTTTCATAAACTTGACTTAAGCTACTTGGTATACTTAGTATTTCTATATACATTTCAGATCCTTTCTCCTAAGATATTAGACTCATTTATCACATAATTGGTATAAATGAAGTAAGTTTACCAAATCAGAGTTTTAGAATAAAGTTTACCCAGGTAATGAGAATACCAGATTTAGATTCAAACTTAAATTACTCAGTGCCTGAGTAGTCAGATATTGAACAAAGATACATGCTAAGGGTTATATACCCAAAATCTATTATGTTGTAATTTGAGATACATATTCAAATTTAGTAATAGATTCAGTTCAGAATTTAAGAGCAGAGATTTAAAATCAGAATTTAGTACATGTTCAGTACTCAGTTTCAGATAAGTTTAGATTCAGAGTTTAGTAAGACTAGACTTAAGATAATTAATTCAAAACCTTCACATAATACATTATATAATAAGTCCTCACCAGAGAGTCCCAGGACGATTCAGAGGGTGCACTGCGCTAGACATTGTGGGTGTCACAGAGGGCACGTTATGCCAACAGAGGGTGCACTACACCATAGAGGACACTTCAGTGTCAACAGAGGGCATGTTGTGCCAACAGAGGGTGCACTGCACCATAGAGGACACTTCAGTGTCAACAGAGGAGGACTTATTGTATAATGGTGGCCACAAACAGATAAAAATCATAAGTAAAAGATATTTTAGATTAGAGCATGGCTGTAATCTCATCCATGAGTGTGATGAGAGCAATTTAGATAAGATATTTATGACCCAGACACTTTGGTGCAGTCATGAGACACGGAGTACAGGTCTCCAAAAAAGATAGAGTACAAAGATAAGAGTTTAAGAAATGAGAGATAATATATATATTTATAGATTTAATCGAAGTTTAATGTTCATTTCATATTTATGATGTTCAAGAGTCTTTTGTAATATTCTAGTTCTTTAGAAATTCATATTTTTAAAATAATCATGCCACTTACTCTAACGACTATTTTTCCTAATGCATAGCTGGGGACGTGATGTCTGCAGGATTTTAAGCAGTTGAGGATCAAAAGAACAAGTAAAGCACTAGAAGATTTCAAGCTCAGCCTAGTGGGGCACCATTTACCTAGACGGTCTAGAATTTTGACAACTTTTTATTATGTCTAGTTATTCTATCAATTTGATTAGATTTTATGGTTTAACATGATGTAGTTTTCTATTGACAAAAACTATGTATGGATCAGTTTTACAGTTATGCAAAGTGTTTCATTTACTTTCATTACAATGATAATCATGTTTGTGACACCCCCAGTAAAAAAAATTGCTTCCGCTCATATGGTATGAAAATCTGGGTGTTACAATATGGTATCAGAGCAATTTAGTAAATGGCCACTAGGTAAACATGATTCTCATAGTCACCCTATAGAATGAAGAGGTAAGATTAGTGTTTAGAGATAGATTCTCCAAGAAGGATACAATGACCTAGAATGATAAAGGGTTTTCACCTTAGAAGAAATAGAGATGTCAGAGATATATGTGTACCTATTCTAGGTCTCAAGTTTCAACCTAACCTTATCTAATGAGGTTGCTTCTCCATTTCAGTGGTTATGGCCAGCCAATTGAGAATTGAAAAGGAATGTCATAAGCACTAGACTTTTATGCATCTCTCCTTTCTTACTAGTCCATGTGGTATGTGACACATGTGTTAGTGAGTTAGTGATGGATAGCATGTCAATATCTCACATCTCTAGGTATGTTCCTGATCACCACATATCTAGGAATGTAGGAGTTACCTAAAGAACCTAAGATTAGACAACCATGTGCAACTAATGCTAGGAAGGCATGACAAGCTTGATGTAGATGCCCTAAGTATAGATCCAAGTTTAATTTCATAAAACTTAAGCATGAGTTGAGAAGTAGACCACAGTAATAGTTAATGCTCACATAAGTATTTAATGGAATTTAAATTATATATATTTCTTTTTATGCAAATTATTTTATTGAACATAAGTATACCTTGATATGTCAACTATCAGTGAATGAAGAAGTAAGCAAAATCCTAAGGTGGGTAGTAACCTAGAGAAATTTTGAGGACAAAATTTATTTTAAGGTGGGTAGAATTTTAACATCCTCAATTTCATAGCTAATTGAAGCTTATAATGTGGGGTTTTCTAATAAGTGTATGCCAAGGGACCTAATGAACCTAACCATGGCTAGGTAGGTAATTGAGTTCACAAAATTTTTAATACAAGTCATATGGTCAACTAATACTCACATAATGGCTTAAATGTTCATGATTGTAGTCAGATGTAGATGAATATAAATGAATTATTTCTGTGAACAATAATGTGATGAATATATAATATGATGACTTGAGTTACATGTTTGAACTCTAGACCACATAGGCCTCCTTATTAAAGAAGTAGAGTAATTTTAACCTAATGTATCATAAGAAAGTTTTAATCGATAAATATTATTATTTTAAGAATTAGTTTCATGACCAAGAATATGATTAAGAATATGGACTCTTTAGAAGGTCGAGGAATGGGCCATTGGCCCTATAAATGAACTCAAGCTGATTTGGATCAATTAAGGTTCACTTATGGGTCCTTTATAAATAAAACTGACAACGGAATATATCGTGCTCATAATAAGTGTTCAAAATATTTTTAGTAGATAGATAATTAAAGTATAAGACCATGAGAGAAATATTATATTAATTTTGAATTGTCTAGTAGACTAGGTAACTAAATCAGTAATATCTAATTTTTACTTGAAAGGTAGGCTTGGAGTGTTGATTTGATTGACTTTGATCTAACCTCTAGTCCAAGGAATTATAATGTAAATATAATGGTCTTTCCAAAGTTTAAGACTAAACAGGCTCATGGTGTGGCATATAGGATTATTTATAGGAATTGGACTTTTATGCAAAAGAAGAAGAAAATTATGTACATATGAAAAGAGGGTGACTCCCAGCCCATCACAGACTGAAGAGTCCGCACCCAGGAAATAGAGCTTGAGCCCCTTTGAGGAAGATCCACACAACAATTCGTGGAAGTCAGGTTATAAAACACTAAGGATCTTGAGCGCAATGTGTTGTAAATCTAGTATTAGGGTTTGGTGAGAGACTATGAGAGAAATAGAAGAGACGAAGAATGAGGTGGGAGGTGGTGGAGGCTAGTTGCCAATCTTCCACACATGTCCCCATCGTCATTGAGACCAAGCTTCTAGTGCCCCTGAGAACAAGGCAAAGCTGACAGGATGTCTTCCAGTGAGTTGCAGTGTCGAGGCAGAAGAAGGGTAGCCTAACCACCTGGTGCACCGCTACTCTATTTTTAGGTGGAGACAAGGGAGGTGAGACTCCTGCCCGCCCATTTAGGTGAGGGCGCAGTTGGCTGGAGCCTGAGGTTCACCTTCATGCGTGTACCTGTGTGAAGGGGGAGGCTAGGCGTCGGTGTGGACCTATCAAGGTCGCTGGACTAGTCAAGGACGGTCGGAGAGGAGGCCAAGATGATGTTGTTCTCATGGCAAAAAATAGGGACATCGCAACCCTATTTTGCGCCCCTGTAAGAGTAGAGAGCGGGTCACACGCCTCTTAGTTGTGCCGCTAACTGCAAGGCCCAATTGGCCAAAAGGTAAACGAAATCAGGCACTACAAATGATCAGATCTTAGTTTGTTTAGAAGCTTTAGGAATTTATTGAGATAGATTCAATTTTCAGAATAGGGTATATATGGGCTCATTGGAAACATTGAGATATGAAGAACATATTGAAGGAAATTTCATACTCTTAAATTATCTATATAAGGTAATTTAATTTGAGGAAAGGTTAGATAAGTACATTATGTGCATATATACTGATATTTGTTAAATCAATGTGATAGGTGTGAAACTCATCATTGAACGTCAAGGAAGTGTTACACCACAAGTTTTATAGGATTTAGAGCTGACTAGAGGAATCCAAGATGATGATTTTATATTCTATGACACGTGTAAGTGGTTCATGCCCATGAGTACTCATGTTTTAAGCTCAATATGTTACATGTCACCTGATAAGACTTTGATGATTTATGTGATTCAATATGCTAAGACCTTAATGTTAAGATGTGTAAATAGGATTATTCCCATACTTCTATCTTTATGTAAGTTCATGTACTCAAAATCTCAAATAGAGATATATTGCTCTCTATGGTTGTGACTCATGGACCAAGTCCATTGGAAAATTTAAGGAATCAAGTTCTTATAAGATTTATTGGTGATGATTTAAAGATTGAGAGATAAGATATGAAAGTAATATAATCATACTTAGCTAATGATTTGGTATAACTTTATATCGAGATTTAAAGTATAATTATGCTATTAGGATTTCTCATATTTATAGATATAGCGTTGTATTTAGATTTCAATTAGAAATATGAGATTAAGATGTCTTATATATGGAGAATCTAAGAGCTAATAAGTTAATCAGATTTCTTATAATGAGTAATATCTATAAGTTAACTATAATGTGAAAAATATAAGTTTTGAACAAATTAAGATATGGTCCAATTTTCAGAATAGAGGTACTATTGGGATCAGAATAAATTGTAAAATGAGTTTAGAATAATATTATAAGATGATGATGCATTAAGCTATGATTAATTTGCAAGATAATATTTTATAAGATTTCTATTTTGATATTTAAGGTTTAATATGTAAGTTCATATGCAAACATTAAGGTTCAGAGTAACATCATATTTAATAAGAAGGATTGAACCATCTTGTCAGAATTCATATTTTTAGATATGTTGTACGTAAGATACTTTCATAAACTTCACTTAAGCTACTTGCTATACTTTCTCCTAAGATATTAGACTCATTTATCACAGAATTGGTATAAATGAAGTAAGTTTACCAAATCCGAGTTTTAGAATAATGTTTACCCTGGTAATGAGAATATCGGATATAGATTCAAACATAAATTACTCAGTGCTTGAGTAGTAAGATATTGAACAAAGATACATGCTAAAGGTTATAGACCCTAACTCTATTATGTTATAATTTGAGATATATATTCAAATTCAGTAATAGATTTAGTTCAGAATTTAAGAGCAAAGATTCAAATTCATAATTTAGTACATGTTCAGTACTCAGTTTCAAATAAGCTCAGATTCAGAGTTTAGTTAGACTAGACTTAAGATAATTAATTCAAAATCTTCACATAATACATTATATAATAAGTTCTCACTAGAGAGTCCCGGGACGATTCCGAGGGCGCACTGCACCAGACACTGCGGGTGTCACAGAGGACACGTTGTGCCAACAGAGGGTGCGCTGCACCATAGAGAACACTTTGATGTCAACAGAGGGCACGTTGTGTCAACAGAGGGTGAGTTGCACCATAGAGGACACTTCAGTGACAATATAGGAGGACTTATTGTATAATGGTGACCACAAACAGATAAATATCATAAGTAAAAGATATTATAGATTAGAGCATGTCTGTAATCTCATCTATGAGTGTGATGAGAGGAATTCAGATAAGATATTTATGACCCACACACTTTGGTGTAGGTCATGAGACCCAGAGTACAGGTCTCCAGAAAAGATAGAGTAGAAAGATAAGAGTTTAAAAAATGAGAGATAATATATTTTTAGATTTAATCGAAGTTTAATGTTCATTTCATATTTATTATGTTCAAGAATCTTTTGTAATATTCTAGTTCTTTAGCAATGCATATTTTTAAAATACTCATGCCACTTACTCTAACGATTGTTTTTCCCAATGCATGACTGGAGACGCGATGTCCGCAGGATTTGGAGCAGTTGAGGATCAAAAGAACAAGTAAAACACTAGAAGATTTCAAGCTCAGCCTAGTGGGGTGCCATTTATCTAGATGATCCAAAGTTTTGACATCTTTTTATTTTGTTTAGTAATGCTATCATTTAGATTAGATTTTATGGTTTAACATGATGTAGTTTTCTGTTGACAAAAACTATGTATGGATCAGTTTTACAGTTATGCAAAGTGTTTCATTTACTTTCATTGTAATGATAATCATGTTTGTGACACTCCCAGTAAAAAAAAAAAACTTCCGCTCATATGGTATGAAAATCCGAGTATTACACCTACCTTGACTTCTATTATCCTCAGGTGGGGGATATTTCACTTACTATCTATTGTGATGCTGCATATAAAATTGACACACATGAGGGGGAATTTGGAGTATATTCTACAACTGCAACTGGAACTTGTGTCGTGCGAAATAGAAACTGCATCTGAGCAATGAGCATGCTTGAGGCTAAGATGATCGGTATCCGTCAGACACTACTCATTTGCAAGTAATAAAGCTGGAATAAGTTCAACATACTAACTGATTTGTCATTATTAGTTAAACGGCTTCAACTGAAACACAACGCCCCCCTCAAATTTAGATTACTAGTCTCATCATGTTCCAATTTATTCGAATCTATGAACTGGAAGATTCAATTTATTTTTTATAATTTAATTCAGTTGTTGATTGTATTGCTAGCTTTTGTCTTAAAAATAATATCTGTAATCTTCACTAGTCACCCTAGCTAAGCGTGCCAACTAAAACTGGACAATCCCAACTGTATGAGAGATCGGCTTGAACAAAATTCTCTTGATTTGAAAAGAAATGTTTATTCGCCATTTGTAAAAATATTCGTGTCAAGGTTACAAGCACTACAATTTTCCAGACGGGGTATAATCATAACATAGATGTTAACAATATTATACACTTAGAGGTGACAAACTAACCGATCGTATGTTGTGTGTTGACAAAGGTAGGAATTTGGTTGTGATCTAAAATTAATCTTAATACAATAATATGAATGTATCATTCTCAGGCGCTCAACTTGTTGATCACGTCATGTCCTTTACTAAGTTAGTACCAATAGGCAATATCACACCACTGGTTATGGGTCAAGACCTAAATTCATATAGTATTTTTTTTCTTTCGAGTACCACTTAAATTCGTGTAGTTTTAAAAGGATAATGATGAATAACTTGTGAGTAGTTCAAAACCTTAGGTAACACTACTAAAATCACAATAGAACAGCTGACGGCACAACTTTTTACAATTTGAACATTGTGAGCTGAGGGTTGGTCGAGGACAAAGGGGCAAGTCCATATAGGGGCCGTTCGGGTCCAGACGTTGAAAATACGGTAGTTCCGTATGTCTGTAACATTTGATTTTCAGAGCATCACCCGCCAGCAGCTGTGAATATTGTATTACGCAGCAAGCAACAGCATGTAAAAAACTCTGACGACCGGCTCACCAAGACTGATGGCGGACTCTCGGCCACGGTAGTTTTTACTCCCGCTAAATACGGCGAGATTCTGAAGTTCGTCAATTGATAAAGATGATTACCAAATCAAATACAATCGATACTATTAACTGTCAAACTAAGGCCCATTTTATATATAAAAAGTAGTAATTAAAAAGATGTCGGCCGAATGAAGCCCATGTGTGCAGCCAATGTTTTTTGTTGGATGCGAGAAAAGTTCTGTCTCTTGTGCATGCAAATGGATTCATAGTCCCACGTCGCCTGACTTTAACCGTTGATCCATCCTTTTTATATGGGAAGGCGGTTAAGCATGTGTTATATTCTATTAAATATGGTGTATTTTGACCTTCTAGCGTTGTATCACAAATTACATGCCGCACAACGCACACATAAAAGTAGTTTAGTTCGCCTCTCCTTCGTTGTAGTACTTTCCACCTTCTACTAATGGCCTGCCGATTTGAAAAAACATATACTATTTCACTCTATTAAGTACAAACACTCGTCTCTGTCGTCTATACTCTCCCGATCCCATTAAATAACCGGATTCCTTTGTATCACATTAACCTTGGACTTTTTATCCCATTATCCATTTCTTTGATTAAGTCCTCATTTATGTTATTCGATTATCTTATAAACTTATGATTTAGGACTCCCCAAATTGAGGCTTGTATGAGTTGTATCGCCCCACGCGCTTTTAACCTATCTCCTTTCCCTCATCATTGCGCTCTAGCCGAACACGTTCCTTGCTCTCCATGACTTGCGGAAATAAGTGGATTGGATCACGACAGTGCAAGAGAGTATGAGTACTCTTAGGAAAAAAATTAACCTCAGTCACCCATCCACCCACTGACATACCCGGAGTATGAGAAAAAATGATATTTAATGCATCCCAGAGATATTTCACCTGCAATTGTTATTGCCCATACAATAATTATGCAAAGTGCATGCAAAATACAGTTATGACATCTATTCTCCAATAAATTACACATGTGATATCTAAACTCCACCACGGACTATGAAAACTATTTAGAATTAAATTTTTGTTCATAATTCTATCTACCTCACACACTATAAACACACGTACTGTACACACATTTGTTGATATTTTCTACTGTAATTTATTTCATATGGTGTGTCTAATGTCGTTATATATGCATAATAATATAGCGTTCAAATTTTAATCATATATATAATATTTTACACAACATTACATATTGTAATATTCTCCATGCATTCTCATTATTATTTTTAACTCAACGTTTTACATACAGTACAAGATGTACATATGTACGTACAAGATATACAATATTAACTACCATATATTACATATATCCCTCAAATCTTATTACCAGTGCCCCATCAGATATTTGTATCTTTAATGCATATAGTACAAGCCGTATAGTACAAGACGTATAATAATAACATCATTTGACAATACATTTAAATGTACAGTACGAGATGTACAATATGAGCGTACAATATGAAAATATTTTGTATATATTTAGAATGTAGAGTTTGTCAAAATTGCACACAAGAAGTACAGTATTAACAACCACATTATACAAAAAATATAATATTAACAGCCACATTCTGTATACATTTATAATGAGCGTTTGACAAAATTGTGTACAAAAAATACAATATTTTCAACCACATAATGTAAATGCACGTACGGTACTAGTGCGGGAACACTGGTGAGGTGGAATGGAGCTGGAGAGTAGAGTTGCAAAAGAGAAACTAAATTTTGAAAAAGTAAGGTTAGAGAGAGGAGTGGGGAGAGAATTTCGGAACTCTTCGTCTTCTGCATGGAGTTAATTGTTGTAGAGTTATTCTGCATGAGAAAAAATGGCTGGGATCACACTTTTACAGGCTCCTGAGAATTGAGTATGTGGGCCAGTATATAGGTGACTGTGGATAGTGAAACTCTACTCTTAGTCGCTGCAATCAACAGAACCATGTATTGGTAAATGAGTTACACTACCCACTGCCAACCCACCCGATTTTTCGATAGTCGGCAAAAAGTCTACACCCAATAGTTTTACTACTGAGGAATCCCCTGCGCACCTCGGAAGCTGAAGAGGCATTCAGGACTCCCGTAGACCTCACTCTCTCACTCCTTTCTCCCACTAGAGTGTGTTCCCTTTTGTCATCTAGTTCATGGTTGTAGCGCTCTCTCAGTCGTATCCTACTCCGATTATCGTCCCCCTTTTTTATCATTGAGTTCCCCCGCAACAACCTCCATCAACCCCTTTCTCCACCACAGTACTAGCATTGCCGAAGGTACAATATCGATACTCTAAAGTCGAAGAGGTGTTCAAGACTGTTGTCTCGAGCTTCTCACGACTCCTCTCTGCCGTACAAATATTTTGTATATCATGTTCTCTTCCCCCAGGATCTCCCTTTATGGTCATAATCCACAGTCCTAGCGCTCTCGTAGAAGTACACGCCAATTTTTTAGGTTCCTCTGTCATTCCCCTTCTCCCTCACCGAGCTCTGCCAAAACTACTTCTGTCGATTCCAATCTCCGATGCCGCCCTTGCACTCCTGGAGTAATATGAATAACAAGGGATTGGTTGTTCATATTATACTTCTTATACTACAAAATGTGTCTGTTAGTACTGTACATCTTATACAATATATTTGCTAGTACTATAATTCTATACAATTTTGACAATTTCTACATTCTAAATATTTATAAAATATGTTTGTTAGTAATGTACCTCATGTATAATGTGTTTCAAAGTGTTGTACTCATTATACACAATTTTGATAAACGTTACATTTTGAATGTATACAAAATGTATAAATAATTTTAACAAAGTTACTATTGGTATTGTACTTCTCGTATTGTAATTCTTGTACAGTACTTAGCATTTGTGCTATAATGGAAGGGTTATTGTCCATTAATATTGTACCTCTCGTACTCTACTCTACTTCAATAATGTATAACATTCCAATATGTTGATGTATTTTAAGGTATTGTATCTGTATTTCTTCCTTACTGTTGGTATTCTCTTCTTGTATTGTATACTCCTGTATAGTAAGTAGAATTGGTGCTAAAATGGAAGTGTCTATTAGTACTTTACCTATAGTACTATATTTCTCATATAGTACGTCTTTGCAGAAGACTTAAATCTGTAATTGAAGGATTGTGCCTGTTAATGTTGTAGTATGTACTTCTCATATTGTATGTGTTGTAGTACATCTTGGACTGTATGTAAAATGAAATGAAAGATTACAATTTGTAATATTCTGTAATATAAAATTTGTTCAATATCAGGGATACTTTAATGTGTTGGTATCGTACATCCGAAAAGTTAAGATGACATTTTGATCATCTGGAATAATCACTTTAAAAGGAGAGTGGTCTTCATTCAATATTGAATGTCTCATACTCTATGTCTTGTACTGCATGTCTTGTGTGTATGTAACAAGAATCAATTATTGCAATTTGTAATATTGTATAAAATAAAGAGAAAATGGTTAATGTGTATTTCTAGAAAACATATGTTGAATCCAGCAAATAAGGTAGTTAATGCATCTGAAATGATAAATAAAAAATAATATTGCGACATGAGAAACAATATAGACAATAAAATTCAATATAAATGGTAAATGTACATTACTTACAGATTTGTGAAGCATTATAGAGTGGGAAGAAGAAGGGAGGCAATTAGTATTGTACATTTGTACAAGTACAAATTTGAATACTTAAAAACATAGAAGGAATTAGAAATTAACAAAAATTAAATTTGAATGATTTTCATAATTTGCGATGGAATTAGATATCACAATTAATATTTGTGGGGGAGTGGATACATTATCTGCACTTCGCATGAATTTTGTATTGTTTTTACATGGAGTGTAATGCAAAAATTAACTGTAGTTGAAGAGTCTTTCAGAAGCGTTGTTGGATGTATTTTCTCGAGTTCCAGGTATGCCAATGGATAGGTGAGTGACCATGGCTATAATTTCTATTAATAATTCTAATTGAATCACTTGAGTTTGGATAGTTGGATTATTTGATGCAAAGGCCTCAATAAGGAGACCGTTAAGCATGATTGTTGTAGGGGGGTGTAGACCCTGGCTGGTAATTAACTATGTTGGTGTTGATCTTCCTTCTATTATTGAGCCTCTGCCTCCAAGAAGCACATTGAAGCTTCATTTCCGCTAGCACAACCATGGCTAAGCACACGAAGAAGGATGGAGTTGTTGGCAATACGAAACCATGTATGGTGCCAATTTCAGGAAGTAGATCAAAAAGATGGAGGTGTCTCGGCATGCCAAATACTTCTGTGAGTTTTGTGACAAGTACATAGTGAAGAGAAAGGCAGTAGGAATTCAGTGTTGCAAGGCATGTGGCAAGGTCAATTGAGCTATAGGTGCCTACACCTTGAATGCTACTGATGTCGTCACTATCCACATTACCATCCATAGGTTGAGAGAGAAGATTGAAAGTTAAGATGTTTATCTAGGATTTTAAATGAGTTCTGGAGCCTTTTTGTTGTCTTATTCTAATGACTATCCTATTAGATTAAAACATTTTCTATTGTATTTAGAGGAATTAAATATCTGTTCATAATGTGGAACATTTTAATGCATTATTAGAACTCAAATTTTTGGATTGTACAAAAAAATTGTGTTGGTGTTGGGTCATGAATCAACTAAAGAGGCTACCATCATAGTAATTGATTGGTTCAGGATGATAGTCAAGGTGGGAAGTCAATGTTGTGATATGGAACTTTGACCATGCATACAAGTGATATCGAACATCTAGGTCGCGCATATCCATGATTGCTTAACTGCATGGTTAATCAACATCAATCGTATCTAGAATCCATTTTCCTCCTTTAATTGGAATCCCTTCATTAGTTGACCATCATTTCTCATCCGATGTTGAAGCCAGTCAGCTATTTTCCCCATGGAGATCTTGTTTTCTTTAGTCTCTAATACTTGGGCTCGTGCAGGTGCATTTTTCCTTATGTCATTCATATTACTATCACATAGACCTGCAATCGTCTTTCTATGTGATGTTTATAAACAATATATTTCTTGCCAACTATAAATGTAACTGAGGCAATCTCAAAAGATTTTATGGAATACTAATGTGGCATTCTTTACAAACACTTCCGTCCATCTTGATGTTTTCTTTTCCTGTATTTTTTAGAGAAGATTTTCCTTAGAGTTTGTTATTATATGTGGGCATTTTATTTTCAGTTTCAACAAAAAAATTGTTTCCTTGCACCATTAGATCTAAATTTTATCTCACACTGGATGACATAAAAGATATGAAATTTTATCATGTGACACAAAGCTAATCTTGATTTTGACAACAAGATCCACAATTTCAAAATAATCTACCATTTTAATAAGATTCAGATTGACTTTATTAAGTACACAACTTTTGAGGTGTCATGTTGTTGACCAATCTACAGTCACTCAAAGTATGGTTGACACTTTATTGTAAACATGTCAGTATATGGTTTTTTCCCAATCCATTGCATGAAAATTGAAATTATTTATGGAACTGTAACCTAGCTGATTTAAAGAAAATACACAAATTAAACATCGAACTAAATATTTTGGGATATATTTTAGAAATTTTGGTGATAACAAAATCACAATGGTACCTAGTACTTTGATCTACATTCAAATTTTTGAATATTTTATAATAGTATATGAAACATGAATTTACAATCTATTTACATAGTGTACCTTTGAATCCATCAACTAGGGGAAGATATAATTGAAATGCAAAAGTGGTAACATCAATGATTGTTGCAGTTATTGAAGTAATGCAGGTTGAACATTCAATATCATACCGAATGAGATTAGTTCATTACCTTTAAGTAATATAGATTAACTATCCTTTTATAAGTCAATGACTTAAAGTTCTCAATCATTTTGTTGTTATATTTCAATAGTGTTGTTGTGTAAAAAACCTAGAACAATGAAAATGACATCACATTTATATGTACGATTAGTAAATGATAGGTCAAGGTGGAAGAATATAATAGAGAGAAACTCAAACCTTAACAAAATATATTTCATGCAGGTAGTAACTATGATTTTGAGATAGAAGAATGTTTATATAGTTTATGATGAGGGTGCACATAACTCACACCAACATCTTGTGCTATTAAAACAAGCATTTCATTGTTGACTTGAGAATTCTACGTTGTCCATATTTTGATAATGACTTACCATTCCATTCCTATGTATCTAACATGTTTTTCAAGATTGATTTTAGTCTTTAGGTACATGAAAAGGATCAAATTACACAAGCCCTAGCTTGTTCAAGTTCAAGTCAAAAGCAATGCAAGTGCATGTTTTGAAAAGTCTTTCCAAATGACCTTAGATGATTTTTGTAATCACTTGTATTGATGATATGACTTGTAACTAAGATGAGAAAAATTATGGACACTTAATTCCAATGTTTGATCACTCAAATGTCAATTTAGAAAATTTATCATAGGATCTTAATCCGTCGAGTTGGAAACTCGACCGATCCAGTGATGGATTTTCTAAAGGGATCAATCGGTGTAGTTGCACACTCACAAAACTCGACCGACCAACTCACTGAGTAAAACTAATTTTAGCTCATCGGTCAAGTTTCCCAAAACAAACTCGACCGATAGTTTAAAAATTGTTTTTGCCATTTAGTGGATTGGTATAGTTACCTTTATTGAAACTCGACCAAATGTATTGTAAAGAAAATGTAGAAAAAGTAATTATAACTATTAGAGAGTTGTTTTGAATGAGAATAGATCTGTTGCATCTTAGAAAATGGCTATATTTTGCCCTTAAATGATCCCACACTCAAGGGAACACTCCCAACTATAAATAGGACCCCTTGGAGTTCATTCCAAGTTTGCTCATTCATGCTATTTGAAGTCCTTGTTATAGTTGAGTGTATTGCAACTCCTTGAGCCCCTTTCTCTCTCTTATTTACTCAACATTTCGTGATTATGAGTGAGTTAGGCTAGTTGTAAGAGAGATACATCCTTGTGCTTGTAAAGCCATCATTCCATTCCATCTTCCCTACCCCTTTCCTCAAAGAAGCAAAGGTGAAGCAAGCTACTCTGAGTGAAGGTAGAGCTGTTGATGTTCTTATTCAAGGTTGAAGAAGAGGTGAAGATCTTCTCTATGTGAAGGAAAAGACAAAGGATGAAGATCCAAGAAGAGAATGTAATCCCTTGAAGGCTGAAGACTTGTGTAAGAGTAGGTAAGTCCTTGGAAGAAGGCAGAAGACTCTTTGCAAAGTGGGTAAGTCCTTAGTAAGGTTGAAGACTCTTTGTATTGGATAGGTAAGTCCTTTGGTGGGTCTTGTGTTGTAACTCTTATTGGTGAATATAGAGAGGAAAGCACTTTCAAAGTCCTAGAGGTTGACCTCTCTAGGTAGTCCTCTCTAGGTAGTGGATTGACTCTCTCCAAGTTTGGAGAGTGGAACTGTGACTGGTCATCCAAAGAAAATGTCATTAACTAAGAGGAAGCAATCATTATCATCAGATTAACAAAAATCACTAAAAATTAAAACCATTTGCAAAGAGATCCAAACACAGGAAAACTCTTTTATCAAGAACCAGTGTATTTTATTTATATTTTGGTTCATAATTACATATCTTGTACCATCCCTTCTCGAGGATTACAAGCATCAACTGCCCTGTTAAAACTATACACAGGAAGCATAAGAACCTCGAAACATCAAGCCAAAATCTCAGATCGATTCATTAAAAGTACTAACTACTAACTCCGAGGACCTGAGAGTACAAAGATGACACATAGGACTCTCTATACAAAATATGACAGTCAGTGCCTCCACCTGGAATATCACTGATGTCCCTGTTGCTGTTGCCGCTGCTCTTCCCATGCTATAGGGTTTCTGCCTCTTATTTCGCATCTACCTAAAAGTGTTGGTGACCAACAGAGTGGGACCCAGTCCCAGTGAGAGATATAACTCTCCACCAAAAACATTATTATTGCAGTTTAACAGAATAAAACTGAGCAGAGGAATCATATATATTCAACAACAGATAAATCAATGTCTAAATAGATTAGAGCAATATTCTTATTCAAAGCATTTCAGCTATAACTTGATAAAATAGCATGTCACTTATACAATAAGGAATTGAAGAACATGTATAAAATTTAGCCATCTAGGATATGCTAAGCAAGGTAACATCAACCAATGAATCTCGTATTTCATCCTTAAGCAGATACGTTACATGGATGATTACATTTTACAATCATACTTAAGCCCTGAGGAGATGAGGTATACCGCTCATGCTCCAACCGACCACTGTGAAGTCGAAATCGGTACCATACATAGGTCAAGGATGAGCCGGATTTCCATTACCTCATCCTCCTCAGTCAGTGTGAGTAAAAAATGCAGGACATCTTGTGTCTCTGCTAAATAACTTTCTAGGGTATACTGGCAACTTCGCTATAGAGTTACAGTGGCGGTTGTACTCTCATCACAATCGAGAGATTTCATGTTTATCTCACATCGATCTGGCATTAACATTATCGGGAGATTTGTGATACATCCATCCCGGCACATATAATGAAGAATTGAGAGATTTAATGTTTATCTCATATCAATCCCACATTAGGGCATAAGGATATCCGTGCCCATAACCCCCACATACTCAATAGTATGCCCTCCCGGAGATCCCGTGGGAAAACCTATTTCACCATCACCAACTACTGACGATGATGGATGTATGGCCAGGGCTCTACATGATAAGATTTCACTTGATTAATTAAGTACATTACCATATTATTTTAGCATCAGTCAGGTTTTCATACATAAATTATTATAACAAATGCTACAAAGAATGTGTAATATTTCTATCAAGTACTTTTCGAAGCTTTATAAAACATTAGGAATCTCAATCCCTTGTCACATCATGGGCATTCTCATCCCTTAACATCTCATCATCATGATTATGGAATATGGGTATTCAAAACCTCAGTTCATCAAAGAACACTTGTTACCACTTATCAGGTAACTAACACCTTCAGGTCATCTGACCAAGGTAAACATGATATTTTCTACACAAGCATCTCGCATGGCTCTTCAAGGCCCATTTAATCTCTTGTTACCTCTTACTAGGCAACAAAGCATATTATGGCTCACAAGGCCCATAAAACAATTTCAATAATAAAACATCATAGCTCATACCTGGCTATGCCCAACATCTCATGATACCTACATCATTAGTACACATGATAATAGTCATATCAATTACATATCAACACTATGCAATGTAAGGGTAGCATCACTATTCCCTCATTAGGGTTAGGATTTCCAATTTCATGTCAATTAGGGATGCTCATCCCATTACCCAAAATTAGGGTTATGGTTTATCATCATATTACCCACGATTAGGGTTTCATGCACTATAACCAAAAATTAGGGTTTCACATACCTTCACCCTATATTAGGGTTAGGGTTTCATATAGCATTACATAGCATCACTCTGGATTAGAGTTTCACATCACATAACTACATTAGGGTTTCACATGGAATCACCCTAGATTAGGGTTTCACATGGAATCATCCTAGATTAGGGTTTCACATGGCATCACCCTAGATTAGGGTTTCACACATCATTATCTTGAATTAAAGTTCCTTATAACTTTTCCCAAATTAGGGTTTCATATAACTTTACCCGAAATTAGGGTTTTATGAAGCACCTTCTTAAATTAGGGTTTTTCATTATATTACCCTAAATTGGGATTTCTCATATCATCACCCTAGATTAGGATTACACCATTACCCTAGATCAGGGTTTCACCTAGCATTTCCCTAAATTAGGGTTAGGGTTCATCAACCTTCTCGATTAGGGTTTCATGATCTCTTTATCAAGAATCATACCCTAATTACACATTTTATTCATGTGGAAAGTGTTGAGATTTTAACCACTACATGATTATTATACATGTATGAATTCCTCTATCTATCATCCTCTCTAGGATGTTGATTACTTCAAGCTTAATTAGATTAGGTCAACCCTTCATTCAAGTACATACATTTAAGGTTAGCATAGTGTAATTGAGATATTTCTTCCATACACATCAAAGGTTAACCCTTATAAGGGTACTAATCACCCTAGTACCTTAAAGGTACAACCATTGTAATTATATTTGATAGAAATCATTAAAAATCATGGGGTTAATTGATCTTTCATCACATTAGGTCTTCAAACGGTTTTGGTTGCATTGAACCTCCAAACGGTTTTGACCCCTCAACCTCCAAATGGTTTTAAAATTGTTTGCCCTCCAAACGGTTTTGAAACCGTTTGGGCATCTAGGGTTGAGACCGTTTGCCCTCCGAACGGTTTTGAAACCGTTTGGGCATCTAACCCTTGAAACCGTTTGATCACATGTACATTGAAACCGAATGGACCCATCAACATTTGAAACTGATTGGATATATCAGCCTTGAAACCGATTGGACCTCCAAACGGTTTGAGACCGTTTGATCTCAAACGGTTTGAAGACTATTTGATCCCAAATGGTTTCAAGACCTTTTGGACTCAAATTGTCTCAAGACCATTTGGTCCAAACTACCTTGAAACCGAAAGGATCATTTAGGGTTTCCTTCAACCAATCAATTAGGGTTTGCTTCATTGATTCATTCATCAATTGGACCATTGAGAGTACATCAATTACAACCCTTGGATCTCCAACCATCCATCACATCCCTTTACCTCCAAACAGTCTTGAGACTGTTTGGCCTCCAAACGGTCTTGACACCGATTGGACCATCAACCATGAAATTGATTCAATTCAATCGATTAGGGTTTGTAGTCAATGGATCATCCATCACTGTAACCATTGTGATTAGATCAATTGGAACCATTGGATCAAAATCCAACTACATCAGCAAGTATCCCCAAATGGTCTTGAGACCATTTGATCCCAAATAGTTTTGAGACCATTTGCACCCAAATGGTCTTGAGACAGTTTGGTTTCAATCGGTCTTGAGACCGATTGGTCTCAAGTTGAAACAGTTAGGACCTGATATTTCTTGAGGTGTGTGATAAGATGACATAATCATCTTCAATCTACAAACCTTCGAAATTTGTTGTGATCTTTGTGGTGATTTCAACAATTAATGAAAAGGAAATTCGGGAAAGAAAAAGGAATCAACATATGATGAAGAAATGAAATCAATAATGATATTTAATGGTTCAAGTTATATAACCCACCTTCAAAGTTGAATCCAAGCTTCAAGCTTCACGTATTTAATGGTGAATGAAGCTTTCTCAACTTCCCAAGGTCCTTCCTCAAGTCTTTGAGTGAAAAGAATGGCTAAACTTGAAGATTGAATGGAGAAAATAAGCATTGAATTTCAATTTCCACCATGAAATCAAGGTTGAAGATGATAAAGGATCTCACCTACAGGTTGGGGTACGTCCTCCTGTTGCTCCTAATCTCCCTTGTGCTCAGCCAAAGAAAGGAAAGAAAGAAGAGTCAAAGAAGCCTTTCATGTGGGTGAAAGAATGGAGTGTATATATGGGAAATTCAAGAGAGAGAAAGTGTTATAAAAATCCTTCAATTCCCTAAATTGGTACCACGTATCCCCCTCACTTCCTTGCATACGAATCCATCATCCTCCCCTTCTAAATCCTCTTCTTTATCCATGAATTAAAAGAAAACAATTAAGCACCTTAATCAATATAATAATACTATCCAAAAATTAGTGGATATTACTTTTTCTTTAACTAATGTGAGTGGGCTCTCCACTCACTTTAGATATTTCGGTGCCATTGCAAGGCACAAGGACGTACATACTTATATAAATTCAACCATCACATTTTTGGTTAAATGGCACTTCCATTAATATATTTATTTTTGCATTAATATTGAATTAGGGTTTCAATTATGCTTAAATCTTGATTATTTTAATATCGAGATTCTCTCTCTTCCAAAGAGATTCAAATGAAATGCCCCTCTGATTTTATTGTCTCTAATTGATACCAAGAAACATTAGGGACTCTCAAGAAGTGGTATTTTGCATATTGAACCCTAGGTTTTGGGTAAATTGCACATTACACCAAAACTAGGTTTTAATGCACAAACATTGCTTAATAAGCTCTTTCTTGGTGCTCAAGCTTGTTGAAGCCATACCTCAGCCTCATTCTCATTCTTATGATTATATAACACTTGAGGAACATTTATCATGTAAAATTTGCAAGTTAACCCCTCAACTTGGGTAATTTGCACTTAAGTCCAAAACAGGCAAAACATTGTTTTCAACATTATTCAAAAAGGACTAAAATTGAAACATAAGTTCCTCTTGAGCCTTAATTACTTTTCAAAAGGTAATAGAAAACATATAATTATCTTTCTTAAACAAAACATCTATGGTTAAAGCATAACTCAGGTCAGGGATGTTACAGGAACCACTATAAACGACCTTGTCCAAGTGCTTTTTTCATTTTCTCTCATCCTTGCTATGATTGTTAGTTAAGACTTCAAATTTCACTTAAGATATTTGTTTTACTTGATATAATTTTAAGGTCTAATCTATCTTGTGAGAATTTTTGAAGCTTTATTCACCCCTCTCTAGAGCCCTACATCAAACAAGTGGTATTAGAAAAGTCGATCGATCCAACCTGAATATAGGTTCGGCTGACTTTTCTCCCTCTCAACTAGAGAAAAATCGACCAATCCAACCTTTAGCTCCCTCAAGCTCTCAACCCTAGCCCTGACCTTCCTCTCCCTAGCACTAGTTTGACCTACATTGACCTTCCTTAACCTTCTACCTATCTATCCTAGGTGTGTGGATGGGTTTGGGTGATGTTTCTTTAGCTGTTTCTCTCTTCATCCTCTCCATTTCATCTCCATGGCATCCAATAGGAGAAAGAGGGTCGCCCCAGCTAATGCACCATCATCTTCTTCCAACTCTCGCTTGATTCCCTTTGATGACACCTTCTTTGTCTCAAATGAGCCTCTCAATAGGTACAAGCAGCTCCTTCCTAGGAATCCCTTTCCTTTTTGTGCCCTTTTTGAGCCATGCCCATGGAGACAAGAGGTCATAGATCAAGCAGCAAAGTTGTTGTACAACCACCACTCAGCCTCACGTGTTGAATGCATCTACTGTAACAATTCTATCACAAGCACCAAACTCATTCATGAATTCTATGAAAATTTGCATTAGAATTATGACACCCTCATACCCCCGCCTAATACTCGGGTAGTCTTCGCATACATGATTACTAAGAAGAAATTCCAAGTCTCTGAGGATACCCTGAACATCTTCTATTCAGCAACTGAAGTGACTAACACCTGGCGTAAGGACTATCTAGAGTATTTTGACCTAGTCGAGCCTGAGGCCTTCTACAAGCAATATGCTCTTACTCTCCCTGATATTTATAAGTTTTTAAAGAAGCCTCAATTCTCATATCGGAATAAGTACACCCTTCCCTCCTCTACCTAAGACCTCAAGAGACGCATACTTGCCTTAGTAGTTAACTGCAATATTCATCCTAAGAAAAATCAGACTAAAATTGCAAAATACACTGCGGTAATTATGTGTTGTCTCTTAAAAAACATAAGAGTCAAGTGGGCGAGATATGTTCTCCATTATATGACCTTCTTTGACTCAGGAAAGCATACCCATGGCACCCACCCACCCTACCCATCCCTAGTTTGTGGTCTATTCCACCTTGCCGCTGGCAAATCTCTTTTCCATGACCTGCACTACAAACCTGCCCGGAAAGAAGTTTGCATCCATACTTCAGAAGTGAGTGTCTATCTATCCTCTACCACACCTGGTGCCTCTACCCGACAACCTCCACCACCTCGTCCTACCCGACCTGCCCGTTCCTCATTCCATGTATCAAATGAAACCCTTATGGGCTACATGATGCATCAACAGGCATACAACCTTCAGGTTCAGGAGCACCTACATCATCACCTCTGTTCTATCATGTTCAACATGAACATGTCCTATGCAAAACCTTACCCTACCTACTAGCCCTACCCAAAAGATGACTATGCATCCTTTGTATATGATCACTTTTACCCTGCCCCTCTGCCTACTGCTTCCACTTCTACACCCTCTACTGTTGGTGGATCTACCCCTGAACTGCTACCTCTACCTACTGGCCCCTTGGCCATCCTGCTTGTCAGTCTTAGTACTTCTTCTCCTTCCTTTCCACAGGTCAATGAGATCCATGCTCTTGGCATGTCTTGGGATGATCAAATTGCCTATTGGGTTGGTCGTGGTTATGATCTCTCTGCTGATGAAGAGATGTCAGACCAAGTTGATGAGGAAGTTGTTGCTGACGAGGAGGCTGATGGTGATGAAGGTGATGCTTATGATGATGGCTCTGATGGCTTTGTTGGTGACTCTAGTGATGATGGTGATGTTGTTGCACCTTCAGATGGAGATGATGATTATGAGCCCAAAGCTTCTGATGCTGATGATGCTCTGGATGATGTAGACATATATGACCTAGATGTTTAGTTGTTCTAGTTTTTAGTCTATATGTTGATCATATATATCTTTCTAGGCTATTTTGTCTTAAAACATCTCGGAAAATTTTATGAGATGTACTATTTTATCATCTAGTTTTCATCATTTGGCTTGTAGTTGCTATCTGAGACCATGCTTTTTGGGTTGTAATCTTAATCCTATATACACTTTGTGGGCTCTGATCTCCAAACCATGACATAAACACGATTAAAACTTAGCGGAAGCGAATCGGTAATCAGCGGAAGACAAAAATCACGGGAAATTAAAACTTTTCGAGATAAGAACTTGGATCCATAAAACTTCTTTTATAAAGAGAGATAAACTGTTTACATCTCAGGATAATTACTTCTCGAGTAATTATATACATCAAGATACAAAATCTCAAGATCACTATACAAAAGACTCCAAGACCTGAGAGTACAGAGGACACATAGGACTGACTCTAACTACACCACATGGCAGGACAATCTCCACCTAAGATTACTGCTGCCCCTGGTGCTGCTGCTGCTGAGACTGGTCACCTGTAGGCTGGTTCCTTCGTCTCCGACGTCCACCTAAAAATTTGAAGTCTACGGGGTGAGACAATTATACATAATTGTCCCAGCGAGAGTTATAACTCTTCGCCAGAAGCTTTATTATAACATCAAAGAATATCTTAAGCAGTAAAGCCTTCAAAGTATTATATAACAGTTGCAGGTATAACAAGATCTCTACAATTTAGGAGATATGGAGAATATAAACACTATTGCAATGTAACATCAATCAACTAACTTGGAGTCATCTCTAACAAGTTATACTACATGGTTGATTATGTTTTACAAACAACATTATGCCCTGTGGAAATGAGGCATACCACTCATACTCCAACTGATCGCTGAGAAGTCACATCAGTATCATACATAGGTCATTAAGAGAGCTGGATTCTTATGACCTTCACCTTCCTCAGTCAGTAAGAGGATCACTTGTAGGACATCTCATGTCTCTACTACTATAGCTCACCAGGGTAAACTGGTCCTTCGCTATTCTGGAGTCACAGTGGCGTTCTGTACTCTCTTCATCATCAGGAGGTTTCATATTTACCTACCACTGATACAGATATATGTACTTTCTTCGTCATCAGGAGGTTTCATGATTACCTACCACTGATACGGATATCTGTACTTTCTTCGTCATCAGGAGGTTTCATGTTTACCTACCACTGATACGGTATGGAATTATAGTGAAGGATGGATGGATTACACATCTACATCACTTTCCTACACTAGGATGTAAGGTTCTACACATCCATGTACCCCACATACTCAAAAGTATGTGCTCCAGGAGTTCCCTGAGGAAAACCTGTTTCACCATCACTTAATCTCTGACAATGATGGATCTATGATCAGGGCTCTACATTATACTTGATTAGTTAGGTACATTCAGTATTCTTTAACAGCATACATTGTTCTTCAAACAATAACAGTAGCATAACAGCTATAAAAGAAGAATACTAAATGTAACAGGCCTAACTTATGTCAATCATCATTTCTCATTATCCTCATCACAAGTCATCTCTAAAGCATGACCTTGATGGTATTCATGGCTCTCACAGCCCATTATCATCACAGGATGCCACTGACAAGGCATCCGATTAATTTACTTATTCATAAGGCTAACAACATGCCTTTAATGAAATAAACATCAACATCCATACCTGGATATGATTACCTTCATATCAGAACTTGCATGGTTAATACAACTGATAAAGGTAATAAAGAAATAAGGAATATACTTCCCACTCTTGTCATAAAATTTAAATCTCTAATTCTCATTAATTGGAGTTTAATACTCAAAAGTATGCCATTACCCTTGAATTAGGGTTTACTATTCATATTACATGTCATCACCCTTGAATTAGGGTTTACTATTCATATTACATGTCATCACCCTTGAATTAGGGTTTACTATTCATATTACATGTCATCACCATTGAATTAGGGTTCACTATTCACATTAAGGTGAATTGAACTCATAACATCATCATGTATGAGTAACATCATCATTGATGTTCTCAGGTTAGTTAAAGGTTCATCATTTATCATAATTAGGGTTTCTATGATCTCACCCAAGTGGATCATACCCTAATTATGCTTACTTATGTGCATTGGAGATGCTTTAATTGAGTTTCCACTTAAAAAAAGGTATTTTCTCTCTCTAGAAGTACTTTCTCTCTCTAAAAGTACTTTCTCTCTCCTCATACTGTTAGGTGATGTCAACATCACTCTAGATCAGGTTGGATTGAGTCATCATAGGCTAAAATAGTTAAAACGTCATCATCATGTGATTAGGGTTTGATCTAATCAAGGTATTACTCAATTTACCCTTCAGGGGTATTTTGGTAATTCACCCCATTGATCATCATTAGGGTCAAAACCTTAGTCAATTAGCCACTTAATATTCCAGGTTATCATTAGGGTTTGATTAGGGCAACATTGAACCATTTATTTCATCAATTGATTGAAAGAAGTCAACTTTGAATCACATTGATTGACCTTCAACCATCATTCTTCAATTGAGTTGAGATCGTTTGAAAGTGTTGACCGTTTAGCCAATTTTGACTTTTCAAGACCGCGAGGGTGTGTTGACCGTTTAGTCTATTTTTACTTTAGGACCGTGAGCCCTCAACCTCTTCCAAGACCGCGAGCCCCCTCAACCTACTTCAAGACCGCGAGCCATCATGTGATTTCAAGACCGCGAAGCTATGTAGACCGTTTGCCCACTTTGACCTTAGGACCGCGAGGCCCCTCACGGTCTTGAGACCGCGAGCCTCCTATCGGTCTTGAGACCTTGAGCCCCCTCACGGTCTTGAGACCGCGAGCCCTCTCACGATCTTGAGACCGCGAGGCTCTCATGGTCTTAGCCGCTTGGTCCTTCAACAACAAAATCAAAGGTTACCACCTAATGTCAACCAAAGTTGAAGCCCTCAAAAGGTCAAAGATATGATGACCACTTATGAATTGGGTTAACTAAGGTTATGCTTAACCAATTGGTCATTCAATTGACCCTCAATTGTTGACCAATTAGGATTGAAATCGATTCAATTAGGGTCTATCAATGTTCACCCATCAATACTCAACAATGTGCATCAATGCAAGGTTGAACCCTTCAATTGAGCTCCAATTGGGCCCAAACTTGGTCCAAACGGTCTTGAGGTCATTTGGGTGGACCCCACATGGTCTTGAGACCGTTTTCCCAAGATTTCATCAAAATCTAAGGTGATTTGATAGGGGTTGAACCATGATTGAACCATAAAACAGAATTTTGATTAAATTGATAACTTATTTGCAATTAGGTCCTTAATTGGTCAAATTACTTAACCCTAGACCTTCAAACGGTCTTGGGTGATTTTCCTCTCGGTCTTGAGACCATTTAGGTCAATCAACCCTAATTAGGTCACCATAATTTCAGTACTGATTTCATCTAGGGTTAGCCCTAGTATTCACCCTTCAACTCTTAGCCCGTTTGGAATTAGACCATCAAACTTGGTGAGTTGTTAATTAACATTATGTTGAACAGTAATATCATACGGTAAATGCCTGGTCAACGACCTTACACGGTCTTGAGACCGTTTGCCCAAAAAGGCAATTTCAGACCGTTTAAGAATCAGGAATAAATTCATTTAAAGTTGTTACTTAAAAAGGTCATATCTCCCGATTCCTTTGGAGTTAGCCTCCCAAATTTTGAGGGTAATTAGCCTATATAATTAGGAACAGATTTCTTATACGGTCCACGCTCAGTCAACGGGTCAAACGGTCTTGGAGACCGTTTGCCCTGTCGCGGTCTCGAGACCGTTTGCTCACCTCGCGGTCTTGAGACCGAGAGAGCAAACTGTTGGGACCGTTTAAGAAAGTGAAAAGCGGTGGGTTTTTCTTGGAAATCACGCCTTCATATCCTATCTCAAGAAAAGTACGGATATCCCATGGATTTTCTTGCAAAAATATCAGGGAAAGTAGGGAAACATGAAGAACTATCATCTAACCGCATATAAGAGATGTATATAGTAAAGCATGGGTTTAGAGTTATAAAACCCGCCTAAAGCTTGCTCCTTGAGCTCCAAGCTTTCAAGATCCAAGCTCTAATGGCTTCCTTGAGTTCCCACAGGTTTGCCAAGGTGAAAACTCCAAGGAAGAATGAAAATAGATGGCTAGAAAGGTAGGGTTTCAAGAGTTAGCCATGAAGTTGACCTTGAATTCGAGTTCTAACCATGGAATTAGGCAAAAGAAGGGTCCCAAACCTACCTTGTTTCCCTTGGTCGTCCTCCTTAGCTCCAAGGCAGTCTTCGGTCGTCTTTGGTGAAATGGAACAGTGAAGGGAACGAAGGGCAAGTTCCCTTGCTTAGAGAAGTTGAGGGTATATATACTAGGGGTAGGATTTTCAACATTAGTTCATAAGTTGTCCATAATTCCAACTAGGTCCCTCCTTCTTTACTTCATCGTCCCTTACTCTTTATTATAAGGACAAACCTTCTCTTAAGGTCTTAGAAAAAGAAGGTAAAGGAGAGCAATCTAATAATAAGGTATGTACATAAAGAACTATTGCACATATATCCTGATTATTCAATCACAAGGTATATTTCATAACTTGATAATTCAATTGAGGTGACTCCCTCATCATTTCTTCTCTTAATGATGGCAAGAGTCTAAAAAGATACATTAGATGACATATTTTACAATTTGCATCCCTTAATTTGGGTAAATTGCATTTTACCCCAAATTAGGGTTTCAAGCACCAGGATTGCTTCCACAGCTGCACCTTGGTGCCCTAGCTTGGGAAATCCCTCAAACTTTACCAAAAAGATTCTCATGATGTCTCAACATCAGAGGAACATCTCAACATGTGCAAATTGCAAGTTAACCCTTTCAACTGGGTAAATTGCATATAGGTCCCTGTATATCAAAACAATGCTACAACTTTAAATAAAAAGGAGCAAGTACTGAAATATATGTTTCTGAGAAATTCAATTACATGCTCAGAGTTAATCACAAAGATTTAATCACATATTTAGGCAAAACACCTAGGGTTAACTCATAACCCAGGTCAGGGATGTTACACACTTACTCTTATATTTACTATATCTCATGCGTTGGTGTCATGTTTGCCATGTTTTGATTATGACTTAGATTGTTTGTTTCTCTCATCTCTGTTTGGTGTATGCTTTAAGATTGCATGTTGTGGTTGTATGTGTAGCTGTGCTTGGAGAAGACCCGTTTCCATACTCTTCTACCCCCCTTCCTTTTTGATAATGTCAAAAGGGGGAGAGAAGTTCAATGTTTTGAATCTCAACCATATTGCTTTTATTGTCTATCTGATCCTTTCCTTATTCATTATATGCTTTATCATGTGACTTGCTAAAGGACCATATAGTATATATATGTGTCATGTTTCTTTGTGTAGATAGACTAACTATGCAAGTAATAGTAAGCATAGATTGAGGGGGAGTAATTCACATTGTTCAAATCTTGAATCCCCTTGCAATTCACAAAGCAAAGGTATAACTTCACATATCCTTTTCAACATTATTGAGGAATGGTTTGTCATTGTCAAAAAGGGAGAGATTGTTGACTTGAGAGTTCTACATTGGCCATATTTTGATAATGAGTTAACAATTCCATTCCTATGTATCTAACATGTTTGTTCAAGATTGATTTCAGGCTTTAGGTACATAAAAAGGATCAAATTTCACAAGCCCTAGCTTGTTCAACTTTAAGTCAAAAGCAATGCAAGTGTGCATTTTGGAAAATCACTCTAAATGACCTTAGATGATTTTTGTAATCACTTGTATTGATGATATGACTTATAAATAAGATGAGAAAAAATTAGGGGCACTTAATTCCAATGTTTGATCACTCATTTGTCAATTTAGAAAATTTGCCACAGCTATTCATCAGTCGAGTTGGAAAGTCGACCGATCCAGTGATAGATTTTCTGAAGAGACCAATCGGTTGAGTTTCACACTCACACAACTCGACCGACCGACTCACTGAGCAAAACTAATTTTAGCTCATCGGTCGAGTTTCCCATAACAAACTTGACCGATAGTTTGAAAATTGGCTTTGTCATTTAGTGGATCGGTCGAGTTACCTTTATTGAAACTCGATCGAATGTACTATTATATCAATTCTAAATTCACAATTAAAATCGTGATTATGATTAATCATTTGATATATCAGTATGTATACGTACGTATTCTATTACGTATATAAGGTAATACCCTCCTTTCTGTAATTTTGTTTCTATAGAAAGATTCGGAAAATACAGTACAAGTGATTATGACCATTGGAGATTTGTTTTGAGTAAAAATAAATCCTCCGCATCTTGGAAAATGACTATATGTCAATTTTAAGTAATCCCACACTCAAGGGAACACCCCCAGCTATAAATAGGACCCCTTGGAGTTCATTCTAAGTTTGTTTATTCATTATATTCTAAGTCCTTGCTATAGTTGAGTGTGTTGCAACTCCTTGAGCCCCTTTCTCTCTCTTGTTTACATAATATTCCATGATTATGAGTGAGTTAGGTCAGTTGTAAGAGAGCTACTTCCTTATGTTGGTAAAGCTCTCATTCCATTCCATCTTCCCTACCCCTTTCCTCAAAGAAGCAAATGTGAAACAAGCTACTCTGAGTGAAGATGGAGTTGTTGTTGTTCTTCTTCAAGGTTTAAGAAGAGGTGAAGATCTTCTTCGGGTGAAGGAAAAGGCAAAGGCCGAAGATCCAAGAAGAGTGGGTAATCCCTTGAAGGATGAAGACTTGTGTAAGAGTAGGTAAGTCCTTGGAAGAAGGTGGAAGACTCTTTGCAAAGTGGGTAAGTCTTTGGTAAGGTTGAAGGCTCTTTATATTGGATAGGTAAGTCCTTTGGTAGGTCTTGTGTTGTAACCTTTATTGGTGAATATATAGAGGAAAACACTTGCAAAGTCTTAGAAGTTAACCTCTCTAGGTAGTGGATTGACTCTCTCCAAATTTGGAGAGTGGAACCATTCTAAACGACCTTATCCAAGTGCTTGTTTCATTTTCTCTCATCCTTGTTGTGCTTGTTAGTTATGACATCAAATTGCACTTAAGCCATTTGTTTTAATTGATATAATTTGAAAGTCTAATCTATGTTGTGAGAATTTTTGAATCTTTATTCACCCTCCTCTAGAGCCCTAGATCCAACAGTCATATCTAGACTTGTAATAAAATATAACGATATTTTGTTTATATATGAACATATTATGTCATTTAAGGACATATTTGAAATATTTTGGCACAATGACTAATGGACCTATACTAAAAGCGTATAATAACATGAGCATTCAATATCAAAGCTAATATGAAATTATAAACATATATAATGATGGATTTCCTCAAATGAGTTACATGAAATATATATTAAAATAACCAACACAACTATATACATTTCTATTTCTTAAAGCATATGATATAGATTTTCATACATGTCGGTACTCTATTTTTTTATGGATTCAAATTAATTATAGCAGTCCGCGGTCATATGTTTTTTAGATCTATTGAAGCTAGATATGACCAAAGTACCATCAAAATGTAATGAGTCTTGGAAGCACCTCATTTTTTGAATTACATATTTTTAAGTCAAATATAAGACATATAAAGGTACTTTTTTTTATGACCGAGAGAACTCACCCAGGTGAGTCCGGAAAAGTAAACTCTCGAGGCATGAGAGGGTGTGGTCCGGTCATCCCCCTCCATCGTCAAGTTAGGGTGGAGTGTCTTTCGCAGAACACTTTTCGGCATGATTCAAACCGGGGTCCTTCATTTGGATTTACCGAGTCGCAACCAACCATGCTACTCTAGCCGGACCACATATAAAGCTACTTATCCAAACTATTTGAAGGACATCAATTTTTGAGTTACATCTTTTTTTTCTCACTTATTGGAGTAACTAGAACCGATGCACTATTTGGAGTCACCTTCATATAAAAAATGGAACTCAGTGGATATAAATTGTGTTCACTAATTAAAATCCGTTGTAACAAGTCAAATCATTCACTTTTGTGTATCCGCTGTACCAAAACCGACTATATATCCACACGTTATATGCATGAGGTTTGTGTGGGGGGGTATGTAGATTATCATGAATAAAATACTCATAAATACAGAAAAGGGTAACTAGACAATCAGTAAGTACGGACTACCTTACATTAAAAATAAGTAGAAAAATACTTATTCTTATTGTTTATGAAGTACTATATCAACATATTAGTTAAGTAAATTTAAATTCTATACATTTTTTAAAAGCATCACCTAATATCAGTTTTCTTACTTTTACATGGGTGATAATCATAATCATTAGGGAAAAAATGAGGCAATACGTAGAGGAGTTTGCACAAAGTAAAGTTGAATATTGGATTAAAAAAATAATGATTGTGAAAGGAGAGTTATTCATAATGTTCATATCCTTTAGGGATATAAAGGATTATTTAAAACTATATAAAAAAATTCATCAAAATAAAAACATACAATTTTTAAAATTGTGCCACGATCTAATCAACCAATTAGTGAAGACACGGAGATAACTATAATTAACTCAACAACATGTTCATCATCATCATCTAAGCCTTAGTCCCAACTATGTTGGGGTCCGCTACATGGATCCTTCGTTTCCATTCAGCTCTATCATTGGCCATATTCTGGTTAAGATGTAGAGATTCAAAATCTCTCTTTATAAACTCATCCCATGTTAATTTAGGCCTTTCTCTTCTTCTATTTATTGTACTTGACTCAATAACATTATTTCGTATTGGCGCATTAGTCGGCCTACGTTGCACATGTCCATACCATCTGAGTCGGCCCTCGCGCAACTTGTCCTCAATACTCATCACCCCCACTTTATTCATGATAACTCAGCAACATGTTGTCAAAGAAAAATCATTAGAAAACTAACAAGTTAAATGCAACCATTAACCACATTAGTGTCTTCATATCACTATTGAATAGACATTTTGAAATATGTTTATAATATAATATATCTTTGTGTTTGTGTTATTATATTTGTAACAAAACAACAATACGTAACAATAATACTACATGCAAAACAAGTGCATACACTAGTTTCTTACCAAAAACTTTACGAGTTGGAAAATATGTTTTCTAACTACACTCCGGTTATCAGTTATTTTGTTTAATTTTATTGTTCTCACAATTCACACTAAGAAAATAGACTGCACTATTGTTGCTGGTTTTACAAAATTTTCAAGAAAACGAACTGCACCGTAATACAACGCAGTTCAATTTCCCTGACGAATCCTTGTGTTCACTTTCTACCAAGAATGCTACCGTGTAACCGTGATGTGCTAACTGACGTCAGATAGAACCAATCGTGCTTGTATGTGGAACTTGCTTCCGCACCAAATCAACTGATGACTGACGTCAGATATAACAAGTTTATAGTAACACTGCGCGCTATAAAACATTTACAAATTAACTAACCAAACTAAGTATAAAGAATTGATCTTTAGAAAAAGAAGCATATATGAACTGATTCGGTGCATGTTACTTTTGGGATCTGTTTTCTTTCTTTGCTGAAGACGAGGATGAGGAGCAGATCACACTGAGTATTGCATATGTTAAAGATTCGATGTTGGTGGGAGGTTCTGAGCAACTGCAAGTGTGAAAAGAAGAAGAAGAACTGGAACAAGAAGAAGACGATGATGAAAAGACTATGTGAAACCGAGTAAAGCTTTCCAGTACATGCACTGTCGTGGTGCGGAAAGGAGTCCTGGGTTGTGCCGTCGTGGCCGTCTGGGCCACTTTTGCATTCACTGGGCCAGAAGGATACATTTACTAGAAGGCACACATACAGGTGGGTCAGATTCGGCGGCCGCATAATGTGAGGGACTATAATTGGTAGTGGACCTATGCTACATTACTCTCGCCCATGTGCCTGCGCCCTGGCGCTCACGATCGTGGGCAGTACTCTACTTAATCGTGTGGAATTGTTGAAAGAATTCATCATGTGTTTGGGATAAGGGATTAGATTAGGATCTCGTTGAGAACTACTGGTGCATGTTACTGTTCCTGCCCACATTGAAGAAGTCTTGTAGTTTTACGGCCATGCTTAATGGGAGTTTGGAGGCTTTTTAATCGAAGACACTTGGCATATATTTCTGGGAAATGGTGTAACTGAGTTGTGCCAAAATGTATTGTGGGATTCAAATTCCACCATCGGATGTGTACCAATGACACCTAAATAGCGTTATCGATGCGGTAAGTGTGGAGCCAAGCATTAGCGGTGCATGGTAGAGTGAAGAATGCTAGATTATGGCATCTTGTAGGCATGGGTCAGTTGTATAGTAGAGTGTAAACAAAGCCAAATTATGACAACTTCTAGAGGAACCGGCCAAGTGGTGTCCACATATAGAACAATGGATTCAGTTGGGAGGACTAATGGCAATGTTTTCATGTAAGAAGATGATTGATATGGAGAAACTAATGTACACATGTCGGCTACTGAATGTGGTCTCAATGGAATGTTGAGAGTGAGCATCCCCTTATAACCTTCTAGGGTGGACTAGGAGGGTTGGTGTGTTGGATGATATGTACCTCTATTTGGATAAAGAGGTTCAAGGGTAACTTTATTAATAAACAAGCATTATGGAAGAAGATTATAGTGCCCTCAAAGGGGTGGTTCATAACCTAAGAATTAGGGGATCTATGCCCCTTGATATATAAGAAATTTTCTAGTTTTAAGTATTCAAATGCCTACATCTAATAATTAGAAGGCCAAATGAAGGATGCATGTGCACATAAACATCTATTTGTATAGGGAACCCTCTACACCACCTTGGCAAAAGTTTAGGGCATTGCAAGACACTTGCAATTAGTGATGGATCCACATATATGCCAAAGTGCCCCTCTACCCTACCCTAATCTTAGAACCGTGTAGTAGTTTGCATTGAATATAGTCAAAATTCAGAGTAAAACTCATTTGTGGCCCTCAAGTTATTGAGATCACCATTAACTATGACCTACAACTAATTTTGTGCCCCTCAACGTCAGAGTATCTGGCTTCAAACCAAATAAATATGTAAAACAACTCCTAATAAAATCAACATATACCACAACTTTAATTATAATTGTACGTTGTTTGGATAAGATTTATCATAAACTACAAGTACACGTTTATCATGTGATGCACAAAATATATAGATAATTATCTATCGATTTCATTCCCACATATTGTAATTCAAAACCTACATATCACAATGACAAAAACATGTAGAACTCATTTATAGAAAATGAATAAAACACTAGATCCCCAGTTACCAAACCACAATATTCTCCCAATTAACTTCTCCATTATTACTGTTGGACTACCCTTTCATCTTATCTAATCTCCCTCATGTGCATTTTATTACTTCACCGTAACATGCATTCGACAAAATGTGAAAAAGTATAATGTGAACTATTGGCTCAATAATGTAGTTGTTTACTATCAATGGAGACAACCCACACAAAGGTAAATCAAAGAATCCAAAAGATGAAAAGTCTTTCACACAAACAAGTGGAAGCATCATTGATGAATTGCAAGGTGTATAGTAAGCATCGGAAGAGAATTAAGTAAGAAGAAAAACTAAAAATCATATATAAACAATCTTTTACTATACATCCCCCATATTCATACCCCACACTCATTTCATGCTATTTTTTATCTTGTCTCCCATCAATGCCCAATTTCATTAACTTGTAATAGCTTTTATGTTTACTTGTCCTTTGTGTTCATACCTTGAACCCACTCTATTATAGAAGCTAAGTGTATGCCATGACCCATACCTCTATGAAACACTACCATATAAGTGTCAAGGAAATTATACATTCCACAAGAATGACATTAATTAAAAACCTTACTTGTTTAGTGAGGCTACCACCCCATGTTGGATAGGCCTCAAGGAAGTGGCACAACCATGATCCTGAGTTGGGTTAGGCTGACTGAGTTAGTTGGTTGTTATGTATGGTGTATATATGTATATTTTCGAAAAATATATCAAATGCATGACTTGGAGTACATTTAATTGAGATAATAAGATGTGGAATGATACATGGTGCGTGTGGGGACTTGAAAGCATTGTTGAAGGAGAAGCAAATAGAACACTATAGAAAAATTTGGATTATAGGTCAATGAAAGTCAATGAAATGAAATATAGTGATGTAGGAGTTCTTTGTCACATAACATGTTGCACAAAAATGAAAGAGAAGAGGATTATATATTATGATTACAATTTTTGGTATCTTTAATACATTGCACTTATTCCCACAATATTCTAGGTCTAACATATATGCATATGATTATATTTTTCAGGGCCCAATCAATCACTAAATTTCTTTTAACATTTAAATAATGACATAAACTCTCATCCATGCTTTAAGGCATACAATCATCTTAAGTGAATTTTAAAATACTATATTGGTGATAATATATAGTCGTATAGCATGTTTAGAGTAACTAAATGCACATAATCATATTATGATATGAAACCATTCATTAATAATTACATGAATTCTTAGTCCCTAGTTAGAGCTTAAATCTATCTGACATAGTGTCACACTAAGGCATTTGAACAGGGTACATTCCATTTGTTTAATTTAATAAATAGAGGATCGAGATTTTTATCAAAAAGAAACATCATATTAATTTTCAAAAAATTTCTTATAAATATATGATATATACAACAAATTTATAATTAAAAAAATGTCTACTTTTGTTATATATCATCTTACAGTTTAGTGGCATCTCAAAAGTATGTCAAATTTCATAACGGAAGAGGAATAAGATGCATCAACTCCTACTTTCTTTTTTAACTAATGGTGTATACTAGTGAGCACAAGGATTTGATAAGCCCAAATTTAGATCATCTACTTCCTCTATTTCATATGATATTTCATCTTGTGATCTACTATGCAAAGTAGGTGTCATACTGATAAAACACCTTCACCCGACCTATAGTAGAAGAGGACCTTAGTTCTTATCCCCACTAGCCAAGCTTGTGAAATAAGAAGGACAAACCTAAGTGAATCTTACCAGTCTAAACCAATACATGGGAGTAAGGAGACTAAACTTGTAATGGCCCATTTTTAGATTAACTATTTAATTAGGGTTTACTTGGATGATTGCATACTTAACTAGATTGATAATTGTTTAAAGATTGATTAATGATGACATTCTAATTATGATTCTTTAAACCTATTGAGAAACTCAAAATATGATTTTATTTCAAATAATTAGGCTTTGATAATTCAAAACCCTAATCGATCAAAATTACGGTTTTGGTAGTATATGCCTACATATTTGATAAGTATTGTGGTGCCCTAATTTTTAGTATTTTATATACAACTCTAACTTAGTTAAAATTTAGATATGATTTGAATAAATCAAATGTAAGCCTTCTTGATTATATCAGAATTTTGTAATAATTTTATGACTTGTTCATTCCTCGAGTTTTCCCAGGACAAACTTAGCCGACCATGCAATCATATTGAAATATAGCAGTATGTTATTTGAACTTCATCTTTGTATTGGTATATTCAATTGATATGAAATTTTAACTATTATTTGGAAACTTCATTATAGATATGTTGTTAAATTTTCATAAAGTTAGACGATTTTTTATCTCTATAGAGAGGGGTGTCAGTCAATTTTCCTAATGTGTCAGTCAATTTTCCTCAGATTAAATAATTTTCATAATTTTAAAATTTTAAAGGGATAAATAAACTTTTCCAATCATGCTTTTTGACTGAAAAATACCAATATAATATTTCATTTTTATTTATTTATTGGTAACTTTGATTGATCTAAAGTTTTTGCTAGAGATCTGAAATGTTGTTTCACAAAACATTATTTTTTTGCATAATTTTTAGAGGAGATTTGACCTATTTAGTAGACGATTTTTTTGGATAAGGTAAAATATTACTAGTGCCCCAAAAAAGAGTATAGAGGTGAACACCCTGTATACTGTACAAGGTCATCAAAGACCCCACATCAACCTAACCTCCGGCGTGACCCTAACAAGGGTACCCGGGTTAGCTTTACAAAACCAACACAAGCTATTAACAAACTCATCAAAAAATTGAAATTTATCCCTCACCCTTTTGCCATGGGCTCTACAATTCCTCTCTTGCCAGAGGAGGAAGATGAGACCTGTCCAGATCAGCCCCGCTAACTGCATGACATGACAATCCATAGTCATCGACTCCAAAATCCAACCCATATTATCTATAAGGTTGGTGGGCGGGTTAGCCCCCCAACTGAGTTTAAGGGAGCAACGAACCCAAAGGTACTTGGCATACAAGCAGCCAAAGAAAAGGTGTTGATGAGACTCCATCTCCTCACAACAAAGCAGGAAAATGCTGCTAGAGCCAACCGCCCATCTGCTAACTCTATCTCTCATAGGAAGCCGACCAAGGATTGCTATATAAACACAAAAGCTCCACTAGGGGCAGTGGTAACTGCTCCAAAGAATCTGGTCCCAAGGCACCTGCGGCTGATTTCAAACAATCCTCCAAGGTCTGTCTCTCTCATGAACAGTCCAGCTGTCGTTGACCCAGTGATACTCCTGTTGGCAAGAGTCCCAAGCCAAGCACATCTTGTGCAAATTCTAGAATAGGAAGTAACCTCTGCAACACCAACCTTCAAGCTAGGCCCATACCGTTTCCTCATCTAGGAAGACCAGGTAGACTCTGGTTTAATAAGAAAACCATGCACCCTTTTCACCGTAGCTTTCCACATAATATCAGAAGGGTCAAACAACCCCATCCCTCCGCTATGCCTAGGTTGAGCCACCTCCGACCACCCCACACCATGTTGCCCGTCAAACCACAAAAAACCAGCCATAATCGATCTACATTTTCTCAAGATAAAGTTAGGTATATCAGGCAACCTGCACTAATATCTCAACATACTAGTAAGGATAGTTTTGATCAACACAGTTCTCCCTGCCATAGAGATCTTCAACCCACTCCACTTATCCACCTTGAGGCAAAGATTATCCAAGCAAGTATGAAGTCATAACCTCTTCCGACTCCTCCCGAGATGGGCACCCCCAGATACTTTGTGGGAAAGCAACCAATTTCCAGCTGTATCACATTTTTCATTCTTCCTCTTCTAAAATCACACGACTTCGACAGGAAGACCTGTGACTTGGTATCACTGATATGTAGACAAGACAGATCCAAAAACACCTCCAACAAAATCTTGACCCCTCTGAAGACGCTGGGGTGGGCAACCACAAAAAACATGATGTAATCCGCAAAGATCATATGGTTCAGCACTTTGGTACCCCTCACATTGTAGCTTCTAATCCTCCCCTCCTCTTCAGCTTTGACAGTAAGACAGGAAAGGTTTTCCATAATGATAGTGAACAGAAGGGGCAATAGCAGATCACCTTGTCTTAACCCATTAGAGGCTCTAAATAGACCTTTAGGGATGCCATTGATCACCACAAAAAATGAAGTGGTCTGAACACACTATTTGAGAACATTCACGAACCTAGTAGAGAACCCCAAAGCCTCCATGGAGCACCACAAACCATCCCAAGACACATGGTCAAAGGCTTTAGATATTTCCACCTTGATACATGCTTTCTTAGACCTCCCCTTCACCTGGAAGTCTCTCAAGAATTTCGTCGCCAGAAGAGCATTGTCAGCAATAGAACGACCTCTACCAAAAGTGGCTTGATTAGGAGAGATAATCATCAGAAGGATACTTTTAAGTCTTCTAGCCAGCACCTTGGATATGATTTTATACATCACAGAGAAACATGCAATAGGCCACAATTCACTCATAGCCACAACCCCAGACTTCTTAGGAATAAGTCTAATGAATGCATGGTTGACTTGTCTAACCATACACCCACCAACTAAGAACCATCTAACAGCATTGCAAATATCCATACCCATAATGTGCCAACAACTCTGGAAGAACTTGGCATTAAATCCATCCAGACCAGGACTTTTAGAGGCACCAATAGAGAAGGTGGCATCTTTAATCTCCACATCCATAGCTAATCTCAGCAGCTCAGTGTTCATGTTTCTGTAACTCTTCTATTCAGCAAGGAATCTCTACTGCAAATGATAACATCACTGTTATATAAGTCAGAAAAGAACCTCACAACCAAGTCCTCAACTTTAGCGGTTTCGTCCACTATTTCTCCTTTCTCATTAATCAGATTATGAATATGGTCCTTCATATTATTTCATTTGATCGCAGCATGGTAAACCTTTGAATTACAATCACCATCTCTCAACCACTTCAGTCAACTTCTTTGCCATCTCGATATCTCATGAGCTCTTTCTAGTTGTGTTAGTCTTTTCCCATCCAGATCTTCCGCTACCATGTTGTCTTGATCAGTAGGATTCAATCTCAGGTTAGTAGCCTTAGAATTATAGACCTCTCTGACCTCATTGATGAGATTGAGTAAATCAACAAGGCTTCTAGACCATGCCTTTAGGGCCATCTTCACTTTTTTAAGTTTATCAGTAATCACGAACAAGGGATTGCCTACGAACCTCACACCCCGAACGTCTTAGACCACACCTTCAAAGGAGGGCCAAGAGAGCCAATGGTTGATGAATCTAAATGGTCGATTAGGATGCTTCTACGCAGAAAGTTGAACTTCCATCCAAGAGTGATCACTGATCGGATGGCCTTCCAACTTAATCATAGCCTCAGGGAACACATCCAACCAAGATTCAATCACCAGACCCCTATCCAAGTTGCTAGATATTCTCGTGAGTGGGTTCCTCTTGTTTTGCCAAGTGATAAGACCACCTTTCATATTAAGTTCAAATAGCCCCACCGCATCAACCGCTTCATTTAATCTGCTAAGGATGGAGTCGGGTATAGGCAACCCACCCCACTTCTCTATGGCTTTCCTGACTTGATTAAAGTCACCAATGACCAACTGAGGAAGCTCTTGCTGGGTAGACTCGACTACTATATCCCACAACCTTCTCCTGTCCATCTCAGAATTGAACCCATACACAACCGACAGAACACAGTGAAACCCACCTCTATTAATGCAGCTTAGAATGACAACTGGTCACTCTTCCCTATCTTCTGGACATCCCACATTAAAGGATTCCACCCAGCCGCGATCTTCCCCCGTCAATGCTATTGAGGTTTGAACAACACTCCCAACATGTAGGAAAAAGCCCATTAACTCTATCTGCCACCTCTCTGTGAATCCTGGTCTCTAGACATATCACCAGTGAGGCCTTCACCTGTTGGATGATACTTCTAAGGGTGCTTTGCTTCCCGGGAAGGGAGGCACCCCTCACATTCCAAACTAGCAGAGTCATTGGGTAAACACATCTGCCCCCCTTTCAAAGGGAAGCTTCCTCGACCACCTCTGCCCCTACCTCTGCCCCTTGTGACCTTCTCACCTCCACTGCCCCTCCTATTACTCGACCTCCTGGCACTCAGTGCCTCACCTACCTCCAAGTCCTGGTCCTATAAGAGAAGGGAAGGGTTCACAGACATAAACACCCCCAGAACCTCCCCCTCCTCCATGTCAAGCACCAGGTTCCCCTGAACCTCTGCTACCACATCCACTACGCTAAGGGCCTCAGTACCTTCTCCTCCAATGGTACCCCCCTCAGTAGCACCACAACACAATGGCTCGACTAGGCCATCTTGCTTCGAAGCCACACCAATAACAACCTAAGCAGCCTCCTTGCGCCCACTGTCCTCAACAGTAGTAGAAACGCCAACCACCTGTGCCCTGACCTCCTCATGATCAGCTTGGACTGAACCGGCCTCCACTCAGGCCGCTGTCACACTAGCTTTGCTCCTCCCTCTATTATTCTGGAACCTCCTAGGTGGAGGACGGCTCTTAAATCTCCCCCTTAACAACAGAGGTTCTTTGAAA
Source organism: Alisma plantago-aquatica (assembly GCA_963693085.1). NCBI lineage: Eukaryota > Viridiplantae > Streptophyta > Magnoliopsida > Alismatales > Alismataceae > Alisma > Alisma plantago-aquatica. The sequence goes on from OY856411.1 coordinate 657,337,477, forward strand.
GCTTCCCTCGCACTCGGGCACCCATGAGGCAAATGCCCGAAAACCTTACAGGCAAGGTCGTGGTCGGGAAGGGCATCATAGATGACCCGAATCTCCAGGTCGTTACCCCCCCAGCATCTCGAGCATGATGATGGGAGAGGGAACCTTGTCCGCTGTGACGTAAATGCATAAGTGTGGAGCTCCAAAAAACTTGACCTCTCTCCATAAGTCCACCACCCGGGGAGTACCCGGACCATACCCAATAATGGTCAAAGCTTGTCTTGGTTAGTGACAACCCAAATCAGGGAGCATGACCCACACGGGCGTCGTGGTCAGTGCCGCCCATCGAACATCATCATCAGGCATCCACTTCCTTGTGAGGACGAGCTTGTTGTCGAAGAACCACAGACCCCTGTCAAGGGCGATCTTCATATCTTCTGCCGAAGTGAAATGCGCCAGAATCAGCTTGTCTTTCAGCTGCAAGACTTGAAGCTCTCCCTGAGGTCTCCACATCCTAATCATCCACCCATAGACTTGCTGGAGCAGATGCTTCCTCCCAAGCACTTGGACCGTGATCGAAAACATGTGGACCTCCTCCAGTTCCTCCGCCACCAGGTTAGGAACCTTCATCCAAGGTCGCCTATCCTCCGCACGGAAGAACGACACCTTGTGCTCCTCAGGTACCATAATCGGACAACAATTATGTCCTACCTCCATAGGTTGTGCCACTGTATCCACCCAAGAACGCCCATTTGTGACATCTATCTGAGAATCAGCCCACAAAAGAACCTCCACCACCTCCACAGAGACCGGCGAAGCAACCACCCCAAAAGCCTGAGCCCCCGAGAGCCAGAAGGGCTCCCGCCGTCCATCGCCAGGAACCCTGCCTCTAGAGATGGAAGAGAGCCAAACCTAGAGAGAGAGGGAGAGAGCGAGTGTTTAGTAGACAACTTTTACTAAGATACTTGATGGTAAAAACATTTGATCAAATAAAAGATAGTGTAAAGTTGGGTCAATTACAAAAACCTTAATTGATCTATATAGGTAACCTATCAGCCAATGATCTATCATATTTCATGATTCATTCCAGAGAAATGATATCCTAGAGAGGGGAGATCTAGGGTTTTGAGAGGAGAAAGTGGTGGAGATGTTGGCCTAGGTTTTCACCATCTGAACTATGATGAAATCAAGTAAGTTTAGCTTCTTTGCATACTCTTTCATAGTGAATCTTCTCTCACATGTAAAGATTCCATCCCTCCTATTATTTGATTCAAAATGATATCAAATATTCCCCCTTTTCTCACTCTTTCTCTCCTAATCTCCATTTCTAGGGTCTTCGAGTTGAGAGGAGAAAAAATGGATTCAATTGCTAGACTTTGATTGAATTTCTTGAAATTTAGTATAGGACCTATGTTTTTAAGGTGCTTATCAGCTTAGGTGAGTATTTATCTCCCTCTTAATCTTTGTGTTCAAGTTGAAAGCCTAATTTGATCCCTCTATAATTATAAGAAACGTTGATTGTAATTGTTTGTGATTGGGTATTGATTTGGAAAGATATTAGTGAACCAAATTCTACTGATTTCAATTATTTATCACTTAGTTAAACTTGTTTAGTTCCTGATATGTTGACTGACATTCTATAGAAAATTCCATGGATAGAGGACCATGTATTTCATGTGAATATTGCCTAAAAATCAGCGCAATGTCCGATATGCTTGGGAATTGAACTGACATGTGTAGAATCATATTAAATTGTATTAGAATGATTTTGACAAATGTATTTTTGAATGTTAATGAAATTGGATATTATACATACATAAGAATTAGTATGGGGTGACGATTTTACCTGTATAGGGTTTGTGTTGAGGGATTGAATTAAATGAGATATGAATCAACGTACACTTAAGATTGATGAATGAAATGTGTGGAAATGGGAATTAGGGTTTCCATATGTGCTAATAACCCTAATGAAACCAGATGAACCATGATGACATCTCTAAATGATATGATTCTTTTGATGTGTTGAACTAAGAAGACTTCTTTAAAACCCTTGAATATTAGTGTTAAGACAAGTATGAGTAATAAAGCTAGAACTTGTACATAATGTTATACATGTGATGAAATGATGGTGTATGTATTACTATTTCAATTGAAGATGATGAGTCTTACTAATATTGTCTAATCCTAATGCATCCATTTTAATATAATTTACTGAGTAAGGAGTAGCCTTGACATGAATGTGGGTCCTTTTATACAAGCTGCATAAGACTGAATTGTGAAGGATGATTATAGATTATGGTGTAAGAAGATGTAACCCTAATTCATTATTTTTACCGAAAGTGAGAATTATAATAAGCAATCATCATTGTTGATTAATGAAATTCCATTCGAAGTCAATGACATGGTAAACTTATTTAAATATAAGAAATGATATGAACAAAAAAGTATTGAATGGTGATGGCAAGTTAAAGGTGATACTAATGAAGTTATTACGATGAAGTCTTCCATCTTTTATTTTAATTACATGTGGCTTAACCCAAATTTAATGAAATATACTAAATTGAACTTTTATTTTAATGAAAAGAGAAGCATTATATATCAAATGAATTAAGAATGATTGGTTCCCATCATGTAATGAACATGAAATGAAACAAGTTTAGACTAATCAATATAAAATGAAGGAAAAAGATAGGAACTAGTAGATGGATCTAACAACTTAAACCTAACAATAAAATGATGAGACATGTGATGCTAATGAATAACAATCTCAAATGAAGGATTAGGGAATGAATATGAGTATAGTTTAACTAAACTACAAGATGAGGTTCAAGAATATGAATCGATTTATATAAATGTGTTCTTAGATTTTAATTGTATGTTAGGATACTTGTATTCTGAGAATATTTTTCTCTGATTAATTTATAATGAGATCACTAATGTGTTGAATAGCCTATATTGAAGAGTGGTATATAGTATGTGAAGATCATTAAGAGTGTTATGTGCATTCATGCTTTGAGATTTATTTATATGTGTATGAATCAAATGGAATAAGTATATGTTGTAGGATGGACCTTTCTAAGTATGACGAATTATACAAGATGTTTATATGCCTATATTATTTCTAGTTTTAATGTATCTATGAATGTTTGTTGAGAATTGTGATATGGAATGAACTAATATTAAATATGATGAGATTGAATTTAACATCCATTGATGATGATAAAACCCTAATAGCATAAATGCAAGATAATTAGATTATGTCTTGGGATAAAAGCCTAATCATGATGATAAAACCATGATAGGATAAATGCTAGACATTGAGATTATGTCTCACGCTGAAAGCCCACTGATGATGACTACTATGAGTTGATGTAGAAAATGGAAAAAATCACATGTATTGCTAACTACACATTTGTTGTGTTGCTTTCTTTAATCTTTGTGTTTTTAATAAGCCTAATTTATTTCATGTTCGTCTAGTTGTGCAAGAATACACACATATGATACATGATGTTTTGACTTCTTTTAAGATGAGTAAAAGAGATGAATAACAAGTGAAATGATGACACGTTTGGTTATGTGCCCTAAACACCGTGAGTTTCCCCTGAAGTCAACATTGGGGAAACAAAATAGATCTCCTTGTAGTAATATATGAATTATGAGAAGGATTATGGAGTGTGGATTGAGACCTTAAAGGATAGACCATCAATATTTAGGAGTGAGTCATCTGAAGTGACTTTGGCCCTAAATCCTTGATGTGAAAGTCTATGTCCATGAGGAATAGACTACGATGAAATGAAATATGTGAAATATGTAAAATCACATAAATGTTATGACATGTGATACATTGTTTTTCTTATTTGAGCTCATGTACCTATGATGAGGACGTGAGCCTCTTTAGTAAACCCTAAGGTGGTCGGGGTCTATTGTTGATATCTTACGGTGGCTTAGAAAATGATGTACTAATTATTTATCATTTTTGTTAGTATGTATGCCTAGAGAGCCAATCATATGATGATTGGATTTGCATATGTTTTGATTGATTTTATAAATATCAAAGGCAAGCTTCAAATATAGCTCAATCGATTATGAGATAAATGATGGAGAAGAATCAATGTCTAAAGAATGACAATACTCAATGACGTATGTCTTTAGGTTGAGGTCTTGAACAATGAGATCATACATATGCTAAAAGTGTCACAGAACCGCAATCCAAATCCCATGAACCAAACGAATACCAAAGGTGAAATGCGGAAGCGTAAAGCTTAGCACACATGAACAGATAACAAGATAAAGGCACCAACATAATCTCAACAATCAACAAGATATATTAAGCAACACCATTATATTACATGATTTGAATTACATGTTCAAGAGTCACTTTGTACAAGTCTGCTCATGTATACTGTATCTGGATCTTACAACAAGTACACCTAGAATATCTCACCAAGCCCATCAACCTTCTAGCCATCTCTGAACCTAAAAACAACATACGACAAATGGGTCAACACACGAGGTGTTGAGTATGGGCTGAAAAATACACACACATATATATAAGCTTTGCATAATTTTGAAAAGATTTCAAGATTAAACGAACAAGAATAAACAAGTTAATTGTTTCACAAATGTGAAACCATATTTTATGTCATTTCACTCCATTATACCAACAATATCAAACATGTTTAAGGCCTTTGACCATCTTGCCATCGGAAGGGTCCGTAAGGGTGCTCAAGCTTAGCTAACCCTTTTATACGAGAGGGACCTCAAGGCCGTAGACAAGAACTAACCCTTTATCAATCAATATTATAATAGAGTTCTATATATATATATATATATATATATATGTGTGTGTTCAAGTTATAAAACTGACGAGGCAAACATCGAGTAAGATATAGCAATACTACATGGTAATATTTGAGAAAATAGACAAACAAGCATACAATATATGTCTTTTCTAGCAAGAAAATGGTAGTCATATAACTAGATAAGGTCCATACCTGATTTAGAGATTCACAACCTAACACATCCTTCACCATATAGCCACATGCCAAACCTGATTAAGATCAAGATTACATATATGCATTAGATTCTCATTATTAACCCTAATTAGATGTATATTAGGATTTTGGCCAAGATGGGTTCCAAGTTGCTCATTGGTTCATTATATGATATCTTACTAGCCTAGAGTTCATCATGATGGTGTGGTTCAAGTTCCATGTCATTATTACTTTCTATGTACTTTCGATGATATTCATCTTAATGTTTAAGGCATTTACATGCATTCTAGGGTCAAAAGACTCACAATAGGGCACTCTAGATCATGATTCATCGAGTCAAGAGGTCTAGATCTAAAAGATGATTTAGATCAGCAACATGAGGTCATAAGAAACATATAACAAGATTAGCAATTTTAGGGCACGGTTCATCATTAATATCCAAACTAGGCACATATGCAGAAAAAGGAGTCATGTATGAGTATTAGGGGGAGTATGACCTTCATTTAGTTCAAGGGTGAATAAAAGATACTGATTTTAAGGATCGGGGTAGCCTGAGAATCAAGATCCAATCATTAATCATAATCATGTATTAAGCATATTCAAAGTAGTCAAAGGTTACATATTTAGCAATATAAGGAAACTAGAAGAAGCTTCAGGGTCTGGAAATAAGCTCATGTTGTAGGTCTTTTCGAGAGGATCAGTTTGATATATAATTTTGCTATATTTGGCCTTAACATGAGGAAGTTATGATTTTTGTAAATTCTGCATCGAAACTATATGGATTTTAGATTGGGTGTTACCTTCATATTTATTGATCGATCTAGGCCATCGCCGTGATGTGCCCTCCATCCAACGACCGCCAGCCACTTTCCTGCCGCACGGCCCCCATCTTCCTCACGATTCCCCTAGTTCGGTGCCCAAAACAGGGGCCGAACAGGGGACGCCATCTGCTGATAGCGCCGCCGGCTACCGCTCCAAGGGATCTGCCCACTGTGATGGCTTTCCCTCACCCGCCACCCACCGCAATCAAGGGTCCCGAGACCCTACCTACCACTGGTCGGACTCCCGCTACCGCGTTTCATGCGGCCGCTGTTTCCCGTCTGTGGGAACAGAGTGCAAATAGGGGAATTCGCCCCATGCCCTCTCACGGCTGGAGAAGCTAGGACAACTAGCGGTGCAGTTATCCCCAACGGTTGGGGTTTGAGGCACACCGTCTATGGTGTTTGTTGGTCTTCTCCGTCGACCTTTGCACCTTCGATGACAACAAGAAGGGACGGCTCGAGCAACATCTTGGCACGACGCCAGTCTGTACAGGATGGGGAGAAGAAGAGTGTGTCGACTTGAAGGGAAAGAAAATCAAGGAGAGGTAAGGAAGGGGAGCCTAGGGTTAGATGGGAGGGGGTTTATAAGCAATAATGAAGACTAGGGTTTGAGGTCATGCCCCCTCCCTTTCCGTTACCCAAACTGGGTGGAGGCGGGGAAGCTTTTCCCAGCCGCCTCACGCGTTTCCTGAAGAGGAAGAGGAGCAGGAACAAGCGATTGGACTGCAGTGTTGTATTGGGCCCATGTGGGCGGCCCAATAGTGGTAAAGGCATAGAATTGAGCTAAAATAAATTAAAACAAAAGCCAAATTTCAAGGTGTCATAACTTGGAGTCCGATGGTCCAATTGAGGTGATTTTTGTTCTGATGGATTCGTAATTGAGTCCTCTACATTATGATACATATTACAAAGCCAAAAGATTATGATAAGGAGTTTCAAAATTAGATATAAGAAGGTGTCATGATATAGCAAGATGCTTAGTTAAAAGTACAAATTAAAATTTCACATTGCATAATTGACCATGGTAGTTGCCAAATTGGAACATCACAACTATCCAATTATGAAATTAATATCAAAATGAGTAAAGGACACTTGATTAGAGAGGAGGAGTACAATAGAGGAGAGAGAAAATTGAGGTTGTCACATCCTTCCCTCCTTACAAGGAATTTCGTCCTCGAAATTCATCCATGATTAAAGTTAAGTGTCAAGTCAAGATCCATCAGGTCTACCTATTCAACCATGGTTGTCAAGGAATTCCCCACAATGGGATGCAGACATAGGCTATCATCATTCATGTTGTACCCATCTCGATAATGTACATGTTACTTAGTGTTCCCTCATAATGTGGAATCATCATGGCATTAGGGTTTACCCATCCTTTTGTATCCGTATACCAGGGTTTTTGTACTAATTTTCACACACGACCAGGGTGTATTATCAAAATCTATGTTATCACTTCTCAAAAGAATCATGTTTATGGACTTGACGTCAAATAAGACTGTCATCGAGTGTGCATCTCATCTTTACTCTAGATTTCATGCATGTTTTTTGCTTTTGCACAAAGTTCTACCAACTTTACCCAATCATGTTCATTATTTCTTGTTTTTAGATATGATATAAGAAATTTGTTCATCTTATTTATTAGAAATATCACCCTGAGAGAAACACGTATCGAGTTGATTTGTTTTCATTTGGGTATGATATTAGGCATGTTACCCCTGACTATTCAAGCTAAGATCTCTAAACATCTTCATATCAAGTTTATGATTTCAAAGATACATTAGGTCTAGCTTACAAGAGTGACCATTGCACACTTATCAAAGTTTTAACTTAATTGAGATTCTTTCACGTATCGAGCATCATTCGAGGAACAAAATTATCATCAACCTCAAGGTTTTCAAATTCTCTCAAGATCAAGCCACTCATGCTAAGGCATATATGTGTCCAACAAGACATGTTAACCACAACCTTATATGTGTAACACAATTTCCACCCATCTTTCAAAAAACAAGGATAACCTCTAGATTCCTTTATATACAACTACTAACCCAAGTATGAGGCTCATCATGAATATCACACATCGGATACATTATCTAAGGGTCTTGGGAGATCTCCCTCACCTATATATATCAAGCATCAAATCTTCAATTGCCTCTTTCTCTAGGGTTAGATATTTTCATAGGACATCTAGGGTTCAACATTTCAAGGAAACCGTCCACTAGGTCACTCAACTCATATACTTAGAAGTATTCTAGCTAGGGACTCATCATCAAGTATTTCATCATTCATATTATTCAACATTTCAAATATTTTGGAGTTTAGGTACTCTAACCTTTTCCCGATATGGGTCAACTCATATTAACATGTCACCCTATTCATATGTCCCATGCTAGAGGTCTTCCTTTGTAAAGAGATTGAGACCCGTGTTGGTCTCGAACCATATATCATATCTCCACACATACAAGACTAGGTACAAGCAAGCATGTCAAACCACTAGCTATGTTTAGCACATCATCCAAGTGGTATGTATCATAAAAGGTGCTAGGTTTAGATAGGGTTGCATGGTCAAACTCATCTCATATCGTCAAACATACTTAACCTTCCTCAAACATCTTGGGTCTTATAAAACATCAACATCATCATCAATATCATAATCATCAGCTTAGGTTTCTAGGTTACTCACATGCCTAACCTATATCATGGCTCTAGACAACTCTAGAGACTATCACTCTCTCATCTAGACTTGATGTTACATCTATTTCTCCTAGGTTGCATGGAAACTCACTACCTTTATGCGTGTGGTAACAATTTTCATATGTACATATAATAATACTTGAAATATGTTTTCTCCAACGTTTAAACAGGCGATGAAAACCACCATACTCCATTCGAATAAAACCAAAACCAAAACGAGTTACCACACTCATTAGGCAGTCTAGTATCATGACACCTAGAGAACTAGTAAGAACATGGTGCACACTTGTGTAGACATCCTAAGCACATGTCGCGAATCATGTCTAGGGATGTAACTTACACAAGTCTACACCTAGTTCTAGAACATCTAGGTTCTAACCTAGAGGCTAAGTCAACCTAATCCACAAGGATATTTCATTAAGTTTCTAGGGTTGAGATGTAGGGTGAGTTTAGTTTGTGTTTCATGTGAGCAATGTTTGGTGTAGTTATTGTTCATGCTCTGATACCATCTGTCACGGAACCACAATCCCAGTCCCATGAACGAAATGAATACCAAAGGCAAAATGCGGAAGCATAAATCTTAGCACACATGAACAAATAACAAGATAAAGGCACCAACATAATCTCAACAATCAACAAGATATATTAAGCAACATCATTATATTACATGATTTGAATTACATGTTCAAGAGTCACTTTGTACAAGTCTGCTCATGTATACTGTATCTGGATCTTACAACAAGTACACCTAGCATAGCTCACCAAGCCCATCAACCTTCTAGCCATCTCTGAACCTAAAAACAACATACGAGAAATGGGTCAACACATGAGGTGTTAAGTATGGGCTGAAAAACACACACACACACACACACACACACACACACACACACACACACATATATATATATATATATATATATATATATATATAAGCTTTGCATAATTTTGAAAAGATTTCAAGAATAAACGAACAAGAATAAACAAGTTAATTGTTTAACAAATGCGAAACCATATTTTATGTCATTTCACTCCATTATACCAATAATTTCAAACATGTTTAAGGCCTTTGACCATCTTCCCGTCGGAAGGGTCCGTAAGGGTGCTCAAGCTTAGCTAACCCTTTCATACGAGAGGGGCCTCAAGGCCTTAGCCAAGAGATAACCCTTTATCAATCAATATTATAATGGAGTTCTATCTATATATATGTGTTCAAGTTATAAAACTGACAAGGCAAACATCGAGTAAGACATAGCAATACTACATGACAAGCATACAATATATGTCTTTTCAAGCAAGAAAGCGGTAGTCATATAACTAGATAAGGCCCATACCTGATTTAGAGATTCACAACCTAACACATCCTTCACCATCTAGCCACATACCAAACTTGATTAAGATCAAGATTACATATATGCATTGGATTCTCATTATTAACCCTAATTAGATGTATTTTAGGATTTTGGCCAATATGGGTTCCAAGTTGCTTATTGGTTCATTATATGATATTGTACTAGTCCAGAGGTCATCATGATGGTGTGTTTCAAGTTCCATGTCATTATTACATTCTATGCACTTTCTATGATCATATCAATGTTTAAGGCATTTACATGCATTCTAGGGTCAAACGACTCACAATAGGGCACCCTAGATCATGATTCATCGAGTCAAGAGGTCTAGATCTAAAAGATGATTTAGATCAGAAACATTAGGTCATAAGAAACATATAACAACATTAGGTGGTTGTCCATTAGCAACAAGATTAGCAATTTTAGGGCACGATTCATCATTAACATCCAAACTAGGCACATATGCAGAAAAAGGAGTCATGTATGAGTATTAGGGGGAGTATGACCTTCATTTAGTTCAAGGGTGCATAAAAGATACTGATTTTAAGGATCGGGGTAGCCTGAGCATCAAGATCCAATCATTAATCATAATCATGTGTTAAGCATATTCAAAGTAGTCAAAGGTTACATCTTTAGCAATATAAGGAAACTAGAAGAAGCTTCAGGGTCTGGAAATAAGCTCATGTTGTAGGTCTTTTCGAGAAGATCAGTTTGATATATAATTTTGCTATATTTGGCCTTAAAATGAGGAAGTTATGATTTTTGTAAATTCTGCATCGAAACTATATGGATTTTAGATTGGGTGTTACCTTCATATTTATTGATCGATTTGGGCCATTTCCGTGATGTGCCCTCCATCCAACGGCCGCCAGCCACTTTCCTGCCGCACGGCCCCCATCTTCCTCGCGATTCCCCTGTTTCGGTGCCCAAAACAGGGGCCGAACAGGGGACGCCATCTGCTGATAGCGCCGCCAGCTACCGCTCCAAGGGATCTGCCCACTGTGATGGCTTTCCCTCGCCCGCCACCACCGCAATCAAGGGTCCCGAGACCCTACCTACCGCTGGTCGAACTCCCACTACCGCGTTTCATGCGGCCGCTGTTTCCCATCTATGGGAACAGAGTGCAAACAGGGGAAGTCGCCACATGCCCTCCGATGGCTGGAGAAGCTAGGACAACCAACAGTGCAGTTATCCCCAACGGTTGGGGTTTGAGGCACACCGTCTATGGTGTTTGTTGGTCTTCTCCGTCGACCTTTGCATCTTCGATGATAGCAAGAAGGGATGGCTCGAGCAACATCTTGGAACGACGCCATTCTATACAGGATGGGGAGAAGAAGAGTGCGCCGACTTGAAGGGAAAGCAAATCAAGGAGAGGTAAGGAAGGGGAGCCTAGGGTTAGATGGGAGGGGGTTTATAAGCAACAATGAGGACTAGGGTTTGAGGTCATGCCCCCTCCCTTTCCGTTACCCGAACTGGGTAGAGGCGGGGAAGCTTTTCCCACCCACCTCACATGTTTCCTGAAGAGGAAGGGGAGAAGGAACAAGCAATTGGACTGCAGTGCTGTATTGGGCCCATGTGGGCGGCCCAATAGTGGTAAATGCATAGAATTAAGCTAAAAATAAGGTAAAACAAAATCCAAATTTCAAGGTGTCATAACTTGGAGTCTGATGGTCCAATTGAGGTGATTTTTGTTTTGTTGGATTCGTAATTGAGTCCTCTACATTATGATCATATTACAAATCCAAAAGATTATGATGAGGAGTTTCAAAATTAGATATAAGAAGGTGACATGATATAGCAAGATACTTAGTTAAAAGTACAAATTAAAGTTGCACATTGCATAATTGACCATGGTAGTTGCCAAATTGGAACATCACAACTATCCAATTATGAAATTAATATCAAAATGAGTAAAGGACACTTGATTAGAAAGGAGGAGTACAATAGAGGAGAGAGAAAATCGAGGTTGTCACAAAAAGTATGTACATTCCTGTTATGTCCCTAGTCGGATGTCATTATGTAAGGTTGATAGACAATAGTGACACATCGAGACCAGAGTGTGTGTTGGTTGATGACAATGTCTCATTAGTCATGATATATGATATCAAAACTAGCATCTAGATACATGTTAGAGAGCAGTGTATCAGACAGACCCACCATGTGAGTGACACATGGAAGCATGACATGGTAGTTAGAATCATCTCTCATTGTGATGGCGGTGATTGTGATTCTTAGACCTGAAATCACTGCACTCAAAAAATGTGATTGGGTACACTTTGACATCATCAAGCGCAGTGTTGAAACATGGGTTGTTATAACGGTGATGATTAGGTGGCTTTGATGCATGAGACAGACTGTGAGTGATATATATGGGATTTTTCCCTCCTAAGGGAGTATGATGTCCATGCCACTTGATAAGCGAGACTGAGAAAGGCATGCACATGCACATGTGAATCAGTATATGATATTGATGTCAACATATCTCAAACAGACTGCTCTAGTTCAAGAAACATGAATGAACGTTGAAGGATGACAACTCCATGCCTTGAGTTCATTCAGGATATCAGAGATAAATGAATTATACATTCACTGGAACACCAATAATAGACTACAGGATTGAAAGTTGTTCTCCAACTTTCCTTTTCACTTGGTAACAATGATGTACAACTAGGTACCACTCTTTGCTTGTGATGTCATAAGCCTGTTATGGACATTCACCGCCAATGTGAAATGGGACCAATAGGGTCACACATAAAGGATTAACCTGGAAGAGGATTTTATCCATGAATGATGTTTGGATTGATTACTAAAGTGTTTTGGTACTTAATCATACATACTATCAATAGACTTGACTCAGAATCATCAAGTTCAAGTGTTGAACCAACTTATTTGAGTGTTAGATTGATTGAGAATTGAATTGATTATGTTCTGCACAATCTGGATGTGACGTCCCCGGATTTTGGCTTCTCCAAACCCTATTGGGAATGAGATGTCCGAATCTGAAAACATCATCCAATCATATCAGAAAGCGATGCGAAAGCATAATGCGCATACATGAACATACAACCATAACATACTCAACATTCACATGTATATTAAACAAGATGAATTATTACAAAATGATTTACATTTACATATTGAATAGAAAATTCTACAAGTCTGAACATGTATGCTAACATGATCTTAGACAATAGGTACAACCTGTACAACTTGCTCACATCCTATTCTTTTATCCCATGCTAGCTCTGAACCTAGAAAATACGAGAAACAAAAACATCAACAAAAGTTGGTACGTGGAATTAAAGAGCTATACTATGCTGGCATATAAAATACTCGAAATTGAAGAAAGAGAAAGAAAACATTATTTAAAGGTAGAAAATCAGGTAATACCAAGTTATTAATCATATTTCAATGGACATGTATTACTATGGTGGACTTAGCACAAACATAAATTATTGGGCCCTATCCCCGCGTACCTTGTACCATTAGGGATCTCCCCGCGTACCTTGTACCATTAGGAAGGTGCTAGTCAACATTAATACTTTCCCTCTCTAATAGGGAGATTAATGAACCATCAGTAACTACATTCCATTTTCTTTCTTTAGTGTTCTTATTGTTCAAGGCGGAAATGACAATACATATAGATCTACAACCAACAATGTATTTCAAGTACAAACAAGCAAGTACATATATTTAACATCCAGCAAATCTAGTCATATAATTATGTCCACGTACCTGAGTTCAGATATTCGTCACATATCCATGATCATCTAGAACTTTGTCCATGACCTGATTAAATATAATTGAGCATCATTAATACAAGGTTCATAATATTCTAGGTATTTTAGGTCCAAATTAGGTTTTGGCCAATTCTAGGTTCCATCTAATCTTAAGATGGTATCTGGTATTTTTCTACTGATCATGCTGTCATTTTAGAGGTCTGGTCCAAATTTCATATTTTTTTTCTGATAATTGATCTATTTTCTAGAATTAAAATGAGGTTACAAACATGGAATTGGGTTTTAATGAGAAATGGCCTATTATTTTGACATAATAGTCAGATCTGAGTTCATGTTTGGTTTCCACAATATACTAGGGTTCAATAATATTTTTATCAGATTTAATCTCAATCGTTTTCTAATTATACCATTTAAACGAAGCATTATCATCTAAATAAAATATCATAAGTAGTTGTGTTTTAAAAGCCTGATATAAGGATCTAGTAATGTATAGAATATTTTTCTGAGTCTAGGGGTATTTTTGGTGGATTTATTGGATAAGGGAGCTATTTATAGGACATTTTCTAAGATCATATCTATTTATTGGATTTATTGGTTGATTACCTTCTAAGCCAATCACTATCTGCCACATGGCCATGGAGATCAGCTGGTCTGTCTAGCTGGCTCAAGCGGACCATATTGATCTTTCTTAAGCCGGGCAGTTTAGGATTTAGTCTGAACTGGTCATCACGTTTTTCATTCCTCCTGATCACGCACTCTCTCTCCTTTGCAGGGTCCGGTCCTACGCGATGCATGGAGGACACCGCCACTGAGAAGGGGCTCCGGTGTGAGGTTGCTGAGGATGGTACCCCCCCTTCGAATCTTGTAGGCATCAACGTGGATCCGACGGCCTCCTAAGACCCTGGGCGGAGGTGGTCCATTGGATCTCATGGCCAAGGCTTCACCTCGGGGTGGAGCACTCCGCACGGAAGAGGGGTTCGATCCCCTGAGCTCTCCTCCACGCCATCGTGAGAGTCCCCTGCTCGATTCTCAGTCTGCGATGACCTGCTCCAGTTTCTCAATGACGGGTGACTACCGCCCTGGATGGATGCCTCCAGATCCAATCTTGGTGTCACCAGAATAGAGAAGCAAGGCCCAACGATGTTGGTTCCTCCTTTCTCGATTCGGTCTACAACACCGCCGCTGGGATCTGGCATCCCCGGCGTCCCTTCCCTGCCGCCAGCATGACTTCGCGGATACGACACCGTGCGACTCTCCTCCGATGCTTGGGTCTGTGCCGCCACTGTGTTAGGAGGAGTCGACGAGGAGCAGCATGGGATCGAGGCCTCTCAATGCCTGGATATGCCATCATCACGGAAGGGAGGGGAAGTGGTGGAGTCGGGGGCTCGCCATATGGGCGCCGCCAAGAAACGGAAACATGGCAAGGAAATGACTAGGTGATTAGGGCCTCCTCGGTGCGGTGGAGCAGGTTGATCGGAAGAGGGGAGATGGGCTTCAGTGGTCGTATCTCCACATAGAAGTCACCGCCAGGGAAGGTCCTGATGGAAGTGGTGAGGTGAGTGTAGGGCGAGGCTCATTCTCTGTATATCACCGCAAGACCATTGTGAGTGGTTGTTTTGATCCGAAGAGTATGCAAACTCTGGCCACCTAGCGAGCCTCCTCGATTCCTCACAGGCGACTACTTCCATAAGAGTCTCGATTACTGCCACCTACTCCTGGTATTTCGGCCCTAGGAACGATGAAGCCAATGCCTCATGTGATACATACAACATCTAATTGGACTATACTCCTCAGCCCCACTTATCAAATCATCTAAGATCTTATATTTTGAATAACAATTTATTAGAAGGTCTGTTGGGATTCAAATTTGAAACACATTTTCACGATGACCAAAAGAGGCTTTCTTCCAAGTTGAAGGCATAGTTTCGACTATTCAACCTATCAAATAATTTCTTGAAGACATGATATTTAGGTCTAGCATGGTCACATGAAATTTTTCTTTAATGTCGAATTGTATCCGAACAATCTCAGAGAGTTGTCATTAGGTCAAGTAGGTTAACAAAGAAAACTCATTACACATCTCAATATAAATTTTAGTCACCCCACTATATAGTGTATACAAAGATAGTTTCTCAGACATATCTAGAGACATTTGACCATGTAATCTCATAATACTCATCATTACACAACATATTCATCATTGGATGACTTATATGCCCCTCATATAATCTTATATTATCTCTAAGTTTTTGGATCCCCATTATTCATTACTAATCCATATATATTGAGGAAGGTTATTGTAACATCCCTGACCTGGGTTATGAGTTAACCCTAGGTGTTTTGCCTAATTATGTAATTAAGATCTTGGTGATTATCTTTTGGCATGTAATTAAGTTCCTAAGGAACATACTTTTCCTTTTCTGTCCCTTTTAAACAATGATTGAATTGATTGTTTTGTAATACAGGGACCTATGTGCAATTTACCCAGTTAGAAGGGTTAACTTGAAATTTTCACATGTTGAGATGTTCCTCTAATGTTGATACATCATAAGAATGATTATGGTAAAGTTTGAGGGATTTCCCAAGCTTGAGCACCAAGGTGCAGCTGTGGAAGCAATCCCTGTGCTTGAAACCCTAAATTGGAGTAAAGTGCAATTTACCCAATTTGAGGGGTGCAACTTGTAAAATACACCATCTAAAATATCTTGTAAGACTCTTGTCATCATTTAGAGTAGAAATGATGAAGAAGTCACTTCAATTGAATAATCATATAATGAAAAACACCTTTGTGATTAAATAATCAAGGTGTAAGTACTATAGCCCTTTTATGTGTGTGCTTTAGTAATAGGTTGATCTTCTTTGCCTTCATTTCTTGACCTTAGAAGAAGGTTGTCCTTAGAAATAAGAAGAAGGGACGAGCAAAGAAGAAAAGGAGGGACTTAGTTGAAATTGAGGAAAACCTATGTGCCTATGTTGAAATTCCACCCAAGTATATAAGCCCTTTTCCTCACTTAGCAAAGGAATGTTTCTTTCGTTCCCTTCACTGTTCCCCCTTGCTCAACCGACTAAGGAGATCTCAGGAGCACAGGAGAACGACAAGGGGAGTGCAAGGTAGGTTTGGATCCTTCCTTTTTGCTCGAATTCATGGATGAAACTCGGATTCAAGGTCAAATTCATGGCTAGCTCACTTAGCTCTATCTTTCTAGCCATCTCTTCTCAACTTTCCTTGGAGGATTCACCTTGTCCGACCTGTGGAACTTCTAGGACACCATTAAAGGCTTGGATCTCGAAAGCTTGGAGCTCAAAGAGCAAGCTTTAGGTGGGTTTTATAACTCTAAACTTATGCTTTGTTATATACATCTTTTCTATGCTTTTAGTTGCTAGTTCTTCTTCTTCCCTATCTTCCCTTGCTTCCTTGCAAGCAAATCCGTGAGGAACTGTTTCTATTCTTGAGCTAGAAGATGAGGGCTTTATTTCCTATGTTTATCCACAGTTTTCCACTTTACCATACGACCTCAACCAATTGCCCATACGGTTTACAAAACCGTTTGGTGGGCAAACGGTTTCAAGGTCGTATGAAGGCATACGGTCTCAAGACCGTATGGCCGCGTTGACCAAGCGTGGACCGTATGGGAATCCTGTTCAACATTATGTAGGTTAATCACCCACAAAATTTGAGAGGTTAACTCCAAAGGGATCGTGAGATATAAGCAAATCAATTAGCAAATCCAATTGAATTTAGTCCAGATTTTCAATCTGCTTAATTTTCCCTTTTTGGGCAAACGGTCTCAAGACCATATAAGATGGTTGACTAAGCGTTGACCGTATGCTATTACTGTTCATAATGATGTTAATTAATGACTCACCAAATTTTATGGACTAATTCCATACGAGTTAAGAGTTGAAGGTTGATTACTAGGGCAAACCTAATTGAAATCAGTGCTGAAATCACAATGAGCTAATTTGAGATTTTGGGTTGATTAGCCCAAACGGTCTCAAGACCGTTTGGGGAATCATCCAAACGGTCTCAAGACCGTTTGGGGATCACCCAAGACCGTATGGAGGTCTGGGGTCAAGTATAGTTGACCAATTGAAGGTACAAAGATACCAAATTACATTGCAATTAAGTATTGATGTAATGATCAACTCAATAAATCAAACCTTGATGAATTTTCACTAGAGTCCAAAGGATGGATGGGAAAACGGTCTCAAGACCGTTTGGAACTCATCCAAACGGTCTCAAGACCGTTTGGTGACAACCCAAGACCGTTTGGAGGTCTAGGGTTAAGGTAATTTGATCAATTGAGGGCCCAATTACAATGGGTTATTGAAATAATCAAATTGTTGATTTGTGACTTAATTAAGGTTCAACCCCTATAAAATCAATCTATATTTTTATGAATTCTTGGGCAAACGGTCTCAAGACCGTTTTGAGGATATCCAAATGATCCCAAGACCGTTTGGGCCAAGTTTGAGCCCAATTGGAGGTCAATTGATGGGTTCAACGTCGATTTGATTCACATTGTTGAGTGTTGATGGTTGAACGTTTATAGACCTTAATTGAACCAACTCCAACCCTAATTGGATATCAATTGAGGGTCAATTGAGTAACCAATTGGTTAAGGATAACCCTAATTGTCTCAATTGATAAGTGGTTAGCAAGCTTGAGACCAATTGAAGGCTTCAACATAGGAAACCCTAATTGAGTCTACCCTTTGAATCACCTTGGAGGTCTATACGATCTTGAGCTTCTAGGTCCATTTGATCTCAAAACCGAATGAGGGCATTCGATCTCAAGACCGAATGAGGGCATTCGATCTCAAAACCGAATGAGGGCATTCGATCTCAAAACCGAATGAGGGCATTCGACCTCAAGATCGAATGAGGGTATACGACCTCAAGATCCAATGAGGGTATACGACCTCAAGATCGAATGAGGGCATACGACCTCAAGATCGTATGAAGGTTGAAGGTGTGAAACCTATTGAAGACTTTTGAGGATAAGTCTGCCTAATGCTTGAAGGCTTAGATGGTTGTTCAACCTAAACCATAATAATACCAAGAGACATTAAGGGTCAAATGGTTAGTAAATTAACACATGATGATGATCAATGTGTAATTTACCATAATGCTCTTAAAAGGTTCAATTGAGTGAAACCTTGTTCTAATCAAACCCTAATCACTCAATAGTGGTGGTTTGGTTTATGTTAATCAAAGTGGTCTTAACCCAACCTGATTTAGAGTGGTGTTATCACCATCTGCTGGTATGAGGAGAAAGAAAGTATCATAGGAAAGAGAAAGTATCCTTTTATGGTGGAAAGTCAAGTAATTACCTTCAGTACACATGAATGTGCATGATTAGGGTATGATCCACCTATGTGAGATCATGGAAACCCTAATTATGATATATTATGAATCTTAAAGCTAATCTGAGAGCATCAATGATGATGTTCCTCATACATGACAATGTTATGAGTTCAACTCACCATAATGTGAATAGTAAACCCTAATTCAAGGGTGATGACATGTAATGTGAATAGTAAACCCTAATTCAAGGGTGATGACATGTAATGTGAATAGTAAACCCTAATTCAAGGGTGATGACATGCAATATGGGTAGTAAACCCTGATTGATGAGAATCAGAGAACTTAGCTTTTATGATAAGAGTAGAAAATGTATTTCTCATTTTGAATTACCTTTATCAGTTGAATTGACCGTGCAGGTTCTGATATGAAGATGATCCTATCCAGGTATGGATGATGATACTATATTCATTAAAAGCATGTTGTAAGCTTTATGAATAAGTAAAATATCTTGATGCCTTGTCAGTGGCATCTTATGATTTTTAATGGGATGTGAGAGCCATGAAAACCATCAAGGTCATGCTTTAGAGATGACTTGTGATGAGTATAATGAGAAATGATGATTGATGAGAGTTAGGCTTGTTACATTTAGTATTCTTCTTTCATAGCTGTTATGCTACTGTTATTGTTTGAAGAACAATGTATGATATTAAAAGAATACTGAATGTACCTAACTAATCAAGTGTAATGTAGAAGCCCTGATCATAGATCCATCATTGTCAGAGATCAAATGATGGTGAAACAGGTTTTCCTAAGGGAACTCCTGGATCACATACTGTTGAGTATGTGGGGTATATGGATGTGTAGAACCTTACATCCTAGTGTAGGAACTTGATGTAGATATGTAAACCGTAAATCCTTCACTAAAAATCCATACCGCATCAGTAGAAGGTAAACACGAAATCTCCTGATGACGAAGAAAGCACAAATACCGCATCAGTAGAAGGTAAACATGAAATCTCCTGATGACGAAGAGAGTACAGAACGCCACTGTAACTCTAAAATAGAGAAGGACCAGATTACCCTGGTGAGCTATAATAGTAGAGACACAAGATGTCCTACAAGTGATCCTATTACTGACTGAGGAAGGTGAAGGTCATAAGAATCCGGCTCTTTCGATGACCTAGTATGATACTAAGGCACTTAACAGTGATTGGTTGGGGTATGAGTGGTAAACCTCATCTCCACAGGGCATAATAATTAGAATGTTTGAAAAACATAATCTACAACGTAGTATACCTGTTAAAGGTAACTATGAGCTAATTGATTGATGTTACACTGTATAGTGCATATGTTCTTTATGCTTTATAAATGTTGAGCTCTTGTTTACAACTGCAATTGCTATTGAATACTTTGAAAGTTTTTATTGCTTAAGTTATTCTTTGATGTTATAATAAAGCTTCTGGCGGAGAGTTATAACTCTCGCTGGGACAATTATGTAAAATTGTCTCACCCCGTAGATTTCAACTTTTTAGGTGGACGTCGGAGACGGAGGAACAGGTCTACAGGTGACCAGTCCCAGCAGCAGCAGCACCAGGAGCAGCTGTAAATCTCAGGTGGAGATTTAGCCTGCCATGTGGTGTAGTTAGAGTCAGTCCTATGTGTCCTCTGTACTCTCAGGTCTTGAAGTCTTTTGGTTATGAGTTCTTGAGATTTTGTATCTTGTTGTATATAATTACTCAAGAAGTAATTATCATGAGATGTAAACAGTTTATCTCCTTTTATGAATGAAGCTTTATGGATTCAAGATCTTGTCTCGAAAAGTTTTAAATTTCCCGTGATTTTTGTCTTCTGCTGTTAATCGAATCGCTTCCGCTAAGTTTAAATCGTGTTTGTAACGTGGTTTGGAGATCAGAGCCCACAATTAGTGGTATCAGAGCTCTAGGTCCGTTGAGTCTACAGAGGCATAGGACTTAGGATGTCGAGTCTATCTTTAGTACTCCTTCCTTATCTAATAGAATCTTCTGCTCCTAAGGAGAAGAAGATACATAAGGATGGAAAAGCCACATTATGAGTACGTGGCAGAGAGTAGTGCTAGTGCACCTCGAGGCGGTGCAAGGGTTCCAGAAATAGGACAGCCGACACCTGAGCCACCCCAGTTTGACCCAGCCGACATGGGTAACCCAGCAGTTCAGACGATGTTTGGGCAGTTTATGACTGCCATGACACACATCACCGACAGGATGCCCATGCCTGCACCTAGGGCACCTGCCCAACCTGAAGGACAAGGTATCGGTAAGACGTTTGAGCGACTTCGTCGTGTCGGAGCTACCGAGTACTTTGGGATTGCCGACCCCACAGATGCTGACCTATGGTTAACAGAGTTGGAGAAGGCTTTTAGGATTCTTATTATCCCGGAGGCTGAGAAGGTTAGACATGCTGTCTATCTTCTCAAAGGCAGTGCTGGTCACTGGTGGAACATGGAAGAGCAGAAGAGACCTGGAATAGAGTTCTCGTGGGAAGAGTTTGGTCGGGAATTTATCAATAGATATTTTCCAAAGACCTTCCTAGATGAGAAGATCTCTCAGTTTGAGAGATTGAGGCAGGTCATGATGAACATTAGCGAGTATGAAGCTAAGTTCATGGAGTTGCTGCGGTTCTGTCCGCACATGGCTGCCACAAAAGAGGAAAGAATCAGGAGATTCGAGAAGGGTTTGAATGCTGATATGTCAACCCCTGTGTCTGCCTTAGAAAACCGAGAGAGATTCTCTACCTTCGTTGAGTCAGTCCGAAGGATAGAGAGATCTGTGGTTGAGAAGAGGCAAACCCAGAAAAGATATCCACAGTTCCAGGGTTCTTCATCTAGGGATTCCAAGAAACCTAGATTCTCTGCACCTAACCCTCCACCACCCAGATCGAGTTCTCAAACTCAATGGTCACCAAGCAGAGGTAGAGGACGGAGTCAACCGCTTCAAGGGACTCACAGTTTTGCATCGATGTCAGTTACTGGACCACCCGACCACAACAACAGGAGAGGAGTTGCTACAACTGTGGTAAGGTGGGACACTTGATGAAGGATTGCCGTTCTAGGCCTGTCAGTGTGACACAACCTCCGAGATAGAATCAACAAGGATCTCAGAGAATGCAATCTCAAGGAGCAGCTCGAGGACGTGGACAAGCGTCTCAAGCTGGATCATCAGCACCACCTCAACACCAGGCGACAGCGAGGTTCTATGCTATGAACCCACCAGATGCAGTGGTCAATCCACGGGTAGTGGCAGGTCAGATGGAACTTTTATATCCTGATATGTCTACATCCTGTGTTGTATCTGTTCTGATTGACCCGGGTGCTACGCACTCTTTCATCACTCATAGAGTGATTTGTAACTGCAATGTGACTGTTAGTCATAGGGCAGATAGTTTGTTGTTGGAGACTCCGTTGAGTGGGTCTGCCGTTTTGCAGGAGGTATGCTCTCCCTGCATCCTCTTCTGTTCTGATCATCGCATTCAAGTGGATCTTATACCACTTGATATGCAGGGATTTGATATAATCCTCGGGATGGATACCTTATAGAGGTATAGAGTTGTCTTGGAATGTGAGTCCAAGTTGGCTGTGTTTGCTGATGAAAGCAACACATGGATCTTTCAAGGTGAAAGAAAGATTCTGCCCACCTGTCTTGTGTCAGCTATGGTTGCTGATAAGCTGTTGAGGCAAGGATGTTATGCATTCTTGGCCCATGTGGTAGATGTTACCAAGGAAAGTTCCAATCCTGCGGAAGTTCCCATAGTCAGGGAATTCGAGGATGTGTTTCCTGAAGAACTTCCTGGTATACCACCACTTCGGGAGATTGATTTTGAAATTAATCTGATCCTAGATACGAAACCCATAGCCCAGACTCCGTATAGGATGGCGCCTGCCGAGATGGCAGAACTCAAGAAACAGCTTCAAGAGTTACTTGAGAAGGGTTTTATCTGACTGAGCACTTCACCTTGGGGTGCTCCGGTCTTGTTTGTTAAAAAGAAAGATGGGTCAATGCGGTTGTGCATTGACTATAGACAACTCAATAAAGTAACAATAAAGAACAACTACCCTCTGCCGAGGATTGATGATCTCTTTGACCAGTTGCGTGGTGCAACAGTCTTTTCAAAGATAGACTTGAGGTCTGGATATCATCAACTTCGTATTAAGGATAGTGACATACCCAAGTCTGCCTTTAGGACAAGGTATGGTCACTATGAGTTCACGGTTATGTCGTTTGGACTAACCAATGCACCAGCTGCATTTATGGAACTCATGAATAGAGTTTTCCGACCTTTCCTTGATCAGTGTGTTGTCGTCTTCATAGATGACATTCTGATCTATAGTAAGGATGCTCAGCAGCATGAGCAGCATCTTTGCCAAGCTTTGACCTTGCTAAGAGAACACAAGCTGTATGCTAAGTTTAGCAAATGCGAGTTCTGGCTGCCAGAGGTATCTTTTCTTGGACATGTAATATATGCCTCGGGAGTTCGAGTTGACCCTACAAAGGTAGAATCTATTCTGCAGTGGGAACAACCAAAGACACCGACGGAGATTCGAAGTTTCTTGGGGTTAGCTGGCTATTATCGAAGGTTCATTAAGAACTTTAGTTCTATAGCCTTACCTTTAACCAAGTTGACCCGGAAAGATGTTCCTTTTTCTTGGAGTGATAAATGTCAACAGTCTTTCCAGTTGTTGAAGGAGAGGTTGACAAGTGCACCTGTGCTTGTGCTACCTGAACAAGGAAAAGGATATGTAGTCTTTTGCGATGCCTCCAAGAATGGACTTGGATGTGTGTTGATGCAGGATAAACAAGTGATTTCTTTTGCTTCTCGACAGCTTAAGAAACACGAGGAGAATTATCCGACACACGATCTGGAGTTAGCTGTTGTGGTTCATGCCTTGAAGATCTGGAGGCATTATCTCTACGGAGAGACATTCCAGATTTTCACAGACCACAAGAACCTTAAGTATATCTTCTCTCAGCATGAGCTTAACATGAGACAACGTCGTTGGATGGAGTTAATCAAGGATTACGACTGTATGATTGATTACCATCCAGGCAAGGCCAATGTTGTTGCAGATGCCTTGAGTAGGAAATCAGCAACATCAACCATGGATAGAGCACAATTAAACTCTTTAGTGTGCTCTAAGAGAGATATGTTTATCTCTTTAAGGCAAGACAATGTACAGTTGAAGGTGTCATTGTTAGTCGGGTTGTTGGCTGAGATGCATATTAAACCTACCCTAAGAGAGCAGATTAAGGAAGCACAACAGGTTGATGCTGAAGTTCAACAGATTAGGTCAGAGTATGGAAATGAGAAGTGAGATGGTTTCCATGACTCGGATGATCATGTAGCATGTTATCATGGGAGGATGATAGTGCCAGATGTGGATAACTTGAGGAAGTTAGTCCTGGAAGAAGCTCATTC
Organism: Alisma plantago-aquatica; assembly: GCA_963693085.1. Classification (NCBI taxonomy): domain Eukaryota; kingdom Viridiplantae; phylum Streptophyta; class Magnoliopsida; order Alismatales; family Alismataceae; genus Alisma; species Alisma plantago-aquatica. The sequence continues at coordinate 657,361,806 of OY856411.1, forward strand.
TTCAATGTATGCTATGCATCTAGGGAGCACCAAGATGTATCGTAATTTAAAGGAACTGTATTGGTGGCCTGGAATGAAGAAGGATGTTGTAGAGTTTGTTCTGAGGTGTCCTGTGTGTCAGCAAGTTAAAGCTGAACACCAGAAGCCTGCAGGAACAATGCAACCTTTACCCATACCACAGTGGAAGTGGGATCATGTTACCATGGACTTTGCTGTTGGCCTACCCAGGACAAACAAAGGACATGATTCCATTTGGGTAGTTGTAGATAGGTTGACTAAGACAGCGCATTTCTTACCTGTCAAAACAACCTATTCTGCTGAAAGGTTATCACAGTTGTATGTGCAAGAGATAGTGCGTTTGCACGGAGTTCCTGTCACAATAGTTTCTGACAGAGGTCCTCAGTTTACAAGTTGTTTTTGGGAACAGTTACACAGAGCCTTAGGCACCAAGCTAAGGTTTAGTACGGCCTTTCATCCACAGACTGATGGACAGTCGGAAAGGACCATACAGACCTTAGAAGACCTGTTGAGAGCATGTGTTCTCCAGTTTACCGGAAGTTGGGATCTACACCTAAGCTTGATAGAGTTTGCCTATAACAATAGCTATCAACATAGTATTGATATGTGATGTGGCCTTTTGAATGCACTAACAAATTCACTCGGGGTTTATATCCCCGAGCTTTTACCAAAACCAAGTGCAACAATACCACCCGCAAGCGGACGGATCTTATCGCAGTATAGTTGAGGATCGAACCCAAAGGACAACATTTTTAAGAATCTTTGTCAGTTAGATCTAGCCCAAGTAAAACTAATATTTAGAACAATTGGTTGATTTTGGTTTGATTAAACTAATTGCAAGAAAGTAAATGCGGAATAAAAGATGGGTTTAGATCAATGATGTGGAATCGCTGGGATGGTACCGGGTTTGACCACCGCTACACACACAAACATACTCTTTTGCAAACAATCTAGGCACGATATAACACTCCAAATAGAGCTGCTGCAGAACCCCCCATACGGGCGTTAGGTCCGCGTAAGCATCACCATAGGCAGCCGATTTCTCATCGCCATCCGGATCACATGTCTTACGGCTCTGAAGATACAGAAATCCACGGAGGTTGTGAACCCCCCATACGGGCGTTAGGCGCACAGAAGCGTCACCGAAGGCTAGATGGCTCGTCCCCTCACGGATCATACACTTACGAACTCGATGAAATCCCATCCTATTTCTAGTTTGGGAGTCAGCCGCGTTAACCGATAAACAAGCAGGAAGGTGACATGCGAGCAAACATCGACGTTTAGCAAGATGATGCAAAATCCAACTAAGGTTGTGAACCCCCTATACAGGCGTTAGGCACACAGAAGCGTCACCGAAGGCTAGATGGCTCGTCCCCTCGCAGATCATACACTTACGACCTCAAGGAACCCATCGGAAGTTATCGTCAAGGGTCAAACATGCTAAACGACGTTCCAACCCATGCCTTGAAGTTATCGCAACATAGGAACCCATGCATTGAAGTTATCGCAACATAGGGAGCACAAAATGAAAACACGCACATAACCAACCTACAAGCTTAACGATAAACGACAAAATGAAGAGTTATATACATTGCCTTGGAAAGTTTAACAAAAGAACATGGTTTGCATGGGCAGCGGGGCTAGTCCCCGCACCCCAGCGAAAGAGGACTACTCGCTCATGATACGAGATACAAGAAGGATAGGAGAGAAAGATAGATCCACCATGAGCTCGGTGCAGAGGGTGGACGCAGCTCGGTGAAGAAGATGCGCTCCTTGCACCGTCTTCTTCCTCTTCTTGGCCTCCTTGGACGCAACACCAGCGGTAGATGGAGTGGAACTTGATCGGTGTGGTGCTCTGGCAGCCTTTCGGCGTCCGGAACCGATGCCTTGAAATGGGGACCCTGGGGGTCTATTTATAGTTTCAGATCTGATCCCAAACGGTTTGGATAAGTTGCTGGAAATATCTTCTCCAAACGGTTTGGAGACCGTTTGGGCGCCAAACGGTCTTGAGACCGTTTGGGCATCAAACGGTTTGGAGGTCGTTTGAGCGCCAAACAGTCTTGCTTTGATCGGTCCTGGCTTTGGCGTGGTCGCGCGGCTTTAGTTCTTCAATCGGTCCTTGCGCTTGCATCGAACGGTCTTGGGACCGCGCGGGACCAAACGGTCTTGGGACCGCGTGGGACCAAACGGTCTTGGGACCGTTTGGGACCAAACGGCCTTGGGACCGTTTGGGACCAAACGGCTTGAGACCGCATGGGACCAAACGGTCTTGAGACCGTTTGGGACCAAACGGCCTTGGGACCGCATGGGACCAAACGGTCTTGAGACCGCATGGGACCAAACGGTCTTGAGACCGCATGGGACCAAACGGTCTTGGGACCGCATGGGACCAAACGGTCTTGGGACCGCATGGGACCAAACGGTCTTGGGACCGCATGGGACCAAACGGTCTTGGGACCGCATGGGACCAAACGGTCTTGAGACCGCGTGGAACCAAACGGTCTTGAGACCGCGTGGACTTCTTGGGCAACTGGTTTCGTCTTGTTCTTTGTGTATTCCAGCAAACGGTCTTGAGACCGCATGGATCCAAACGGTCTTGAGACCGTTTGCATGGAGTTGCCTGCTACACCTGCATAAAATGAAAGATATTTAGTTAAAACCTTGATTATTGAATCACTGAGTAGTTTTTTGCATTATGATTCATATTAGGGTGAAAAGATGTGGAATAGATATTAAATTGTTCCAAAAAGGTAATTGAAAATCATGATGAGTATGCACTCATCAAAACACCCCGAACTTAAATCGTTGCTCATCCTCGAGTAACATAAAATTTGAAACTGTTGCCTGATGGAATACTTTCGATCCGTGTGATTTCTTCATCTTCACATCACAAATGTTTTCTTTTTGCTCAGTATGAGTGAGTACCTCAACTTCCTGGGACCACGAAACACGTCTTTCCATAGCTTCGTTCCTGAGTTCATTTCCCAACAACGCTTCCTCCCCGCCTTTTCCAACACCAAGCATGTCGAAGAGTTTTGTAGGAGTTCAGAGATACCCGTAGAATCGACAAGTATGCATTTGATCTGACACTGGTGTAGTTCAGGATGGTAGGGCATGTATTGTGCCCTTAGGTAGAAAAAGGAGTGAAAGGTGGTATGGAAAGAAGAAGTAAATCTCTCCTCTATTCGACTCGAGATTTTTATTTGTTTTGCAATTTCATTTATTGCATATTTTTTGTGTGCGCTATGGCATCTTTTGTTGTAGATCTCTCCTCTATTCGACTCGAGATTGCATTTATTTTGTGTGCACTTTGGCATCTTTTTATTGCAGATCTCTCCTCTATTCGACTCGAGATTGCATTTTTGGTGGTACACCCCTATTTATTGGAAGGGGTATGGAAGAAGCGGATATGGGGAAAGTGGCGTGCCACCCCGAACTTAGGGTTTGGCACAAGTTTGGCTATTTTGGTGGTATTTATGGATGGAGGGATACGAAGATGATAGAAGAAGTGTAGAAGAGAGTTCAGATCAGGATGCAACTTGATTTACAATTCAAAACCGGGTTATTCTCTTTGTCATACTCTGCTCAAATAATGACTTGATGCGGATCCAGTGGGGTTTCTGAGCCATTGTTCCACTAGTCCCTATCAGTTTGACAGATACTTATCATTTGACAGATACTTATCATTATGTAAAAAGAATTATGATGTTAGGAATCATAAGTTTCACAGGATGATTTCAGGCAAGTTTCAAAAGTCAGTCCTCTTGAGGATTTGCTTTGAATAAGGAGGATGTTATGATAGAAGATGCATAGCAAAAAGTTAGTTACATTTTTATCAACAAAAGACAAAATTTCATCAGGTATCTGTTCAAAATTTTGAAAAATTTTATGATAGAGACATATTGAATATGAAAAGAGGGTGTGTATGTGGAAGTGGAATACGTACCACCCACCCTCCACCCCGAACTTAGAGATTTGCTCGTCCTCGAGCAAACCCTAAATTCAAGATGGAGGGGAAAGGAAACACCAGGTATGACTGCCGAGAATGAATTCGTTCTGATCAGCACCAATCCGATCTCGTGTCCTGAAAGAAAAACTCTCTCATAAGGAAAATTTTATTTAAGGAAAATTTAACTATAAGGAACAAAATTTGAAAACGAAAAGTAAAATAGATTTATTGGTCGGGTTGCCTCCCGACAAGCGCCTTTGTTTTATGTCGATGGCTCGACAGAGTTCTTCGGAATTATGGTGGGTCCTTTGGATTGCTGAATTCCAACATTATTTCAGTGCCTTTGTCAGCTGGTGTGAAGTATCTTTTCAAGCGGTGACCATTTGCTATAAATTCGCCAGACCCGTCGCTCCATAAAGAGAAAGCACCATGGGGAGAGATGCTTTTGACGATGTAAGGTCCGCACCAATGTGAGCGGAGTTTTCCTGGGAACAATTTTAATCTGGAGTTGAAAACTAGAACTTGGTCTCCCACTCGTATGTCTTTTTGTTTCAGATGTCCATCATGCCAGAGTTTTGTACGTTCTTTGTAGATTCGTGCATTCTAATAGGCTGTCATTCTGAGTTCATCCAGCTCATGGAGTTGCAGAATTCTGGCTTGACCCGCTTGTTTCATATCGAAGTTTATTTGTTTAATTGCCCACCATGCCTTATGTTCAAGTTCGACTGGCAGGTGGCAACTCTTTCCATATATCAATCGAAAAGGGGTAGTCCCAAGGGGAGTCTTATAAGCAGTGCGATAAGCCCATAAGGCGTCGTTGATTTTTGTCGCCCAATCTTTTCGATTACGTCCAACGGTTTTCTCAAGGATAGCCTTAAGTTGTCGGTTGGAGACCTCTACCTGTCCACTGGTTTGTGGATGATAAGGCGAAGCTATCTTGTGTGAGACGCCATATTTTCATAGAAGAGCTTCAAGGCTTCTTTCAATGAAGTGGGATCCTCCGTCAGATATCACGGTTCTCGGCACTCCGAACCGTGGGAAGATAATATCTTTGAATAGTTTGATGACTGGTTTTGAATCACAAGTGACGGTTGGTATAGCTTCAACCCATTTGGAGACGTAGTCCACCGCCACAAGGATGTAAGAGAATCCATTAGAAGATGGGAATGGCCCCATATAGTCCACTCCCCAGACGTCAAATATCTCGACTTCTTGCCATAGATTCAGTGGCATTTCGTCTCTCTTGGTTATATTGCCAGCTCTTTGACACTTATCACATGATATGACAAAATCATAACAGTCCTTGGATAAAGTTGGCCAGAAAAATCCACATTGCAAAACTTTTAAGGCAGTCTTTTTAGAGCTCATATGCCCACCCACGGGTCCTGAGTGGCATTGTTCCAAAATAGAATGGGCTTCTTCTTCGGCGACACAACGTCTATACAGACCATCAGCGCAAAGTTTAAAAAGATATGGTTCATCCCAATGGTAATGCTTCACATCGTGCATAAACTTCTTCAGAGTGTTCCCGGTGTACTGGGGATGGATGACTCCCGCAGCAAGGTAGTTTACATAGTTAGAATACCATGGTACTGCTTCCGTGACGCTCATGAGTTGATCATCCGGTAGGGAGTCATTTATCGAGATCCCGTCAGCATCCAGAGTGTGGATGCGACTGAGGTGATCAGCAACAACATTTTCCGTCCCCTTTTTATCTCTTATTTCCAGGTCAAATTCTTGTAGAAGAAGTATCCATCTGATCAGCCTTGGCTTAGCATCCTTCTTTGCCATAAGATAACGGATAGCAGCATGGTCTGTGTAAACGATTACCTTCGAACCAGTAAGGTAGGATCTGAATTTATCGAAGGCATAAATGACTGCTAAAAGCTCCTTTTCAGTAGTAGTATAATTCCTTTGAGCTTCGTCGAGGGTCTTTGATGCATAATAGATCACATAATGTTTCTTCTCTATGTATTGTCCTAAGACAGCACCCACCGCGTAATCACTGGCATCACACATAATTTCAAAGGGGTGGTCCTAATCGGGAGCTCTAATGATGGGAGTAGTTGTAAGGGCTTTCTTCAGCGTATCAAAACTTTTGACGCATTCTTCATTGAAATTGAAATCAGCATCTTTTAAAAGTAGATTAGTCATCGGCTTCGTTATCTTGGAAAAGTCACGTATAAACCTTCTATAGAATCCAGCGTGACCAAGGAATGCGCGAACTTCTTTTACATTTGTGGGGACATCCAGTTTAGAGATGACTTCTACCTTGGCTTTATCAACTTCAATTCCTTTGTTGCTAACCTTGTGGCCCAAAACAATGCCTTCCTTTACCATAAAGTGGCATTTCTCCCAATTTAGCACATGATGTGCTTCTTCACAACGTTTGAGGACCATGGAGAGATGCTCAAGATAGGAATCGAAGGAGTCCCCATATATAGAAAAATCGTCCATGAAAACCTCCATAACTGTTTCAGTAAGCCCTGCAAAAATGGCAGTCATACAACGTTGAAAAGTTGCAGGGGCATTACACAGACCGAAAGGCATCCTTTTAAAAGCATATGTCCCAAAGGGACATGTGAAAGTAGTTTTTTCTTGATCATCTGGATGTATGGGGATCTGATAGAATCCAGAGTAACCGTCCAGGTAATAGAAATATTCTTGATGGGCCAATCTTTCTAAAACTTGATTGAGGAAGGGTATAGGAAAATGATCCTTCCGAGTGGCCTTGTTTAATTTTCTATAATCAATACACATCCGCCACCCAGTGACTGTTCGGGTGGGGATGAGCTCATTGTTTTCATTTCTTATAACGGTAGTACCTCCTTTCTTGGGTACAACATGAACCGGGCTCACCCATGGTGAGTCCGATATCGGGTATATTATTCCAGCTGTAAGGAGTTTGATGATCTCACGACGGACCACTTCCTTCATATTCGGGTTCAACTTTCGTTGATTCTCGATCGTTGGCTTATGGTCTTCCATCATGGGGATTCTGTGCATGCACAACGCTTGGCTGACTCCTGTGAGGTCACTCATTTTGTAGCCTATGGCTTTCTTGCTATCCTTTAATACTTCCAGAAGTTGCTCTTCTTGTTTGGTCGTTAAACCAGAGTTTATAATGACGGGACAAACTTTGAGATCATCTAAAAACATATACTTCAGCCCTTCAGGTAGGGGCTTCATTTCAGGAGGTTCTGGTTTTTCACTGATTTCTTCTGGGGTTTCGGTAACCTTTAATTCTTCATAGGTAGCTTCAGGATTTCCTTTAGTAGAGTCGGGAGGTTCGGTGCAGTCCTTATCTTGTTGGTCAATAGGTTCATCATTAAAAAGGTCGTATAGAGAAGTTTCCAAGGGATCGCATGACTCGTGATATTCTTGAGTAAGCTGTGACATCTGCTCAACACAATCTATCAGATAGACCTCCTCCTGTATACTTGGTCTTCTCATGCTTTCAAAAACCTTAAATTCGAGAGTCTCTTTTCCTAACCTTAGAAGTAAGGTTCCTGCTTCAACATCAATAAGGGCTCTAGCAGTGGCCAGGAAAGGACGGCCGAAGATAAGAGGGTATTTGGTGTCTTCATTTATGTCCATGATGACAAAATCACATGGAACATATGCGTCCTTGCCTACCTTGACTGGGATGTCTTCGAGAATTCCTAACGGTCTTTTTATCGAATTATCCGCAAGTTGAATTGTCATAGCAGTTGGAAGCAATTCTTCGAACCCTAGTCTCTTGCATAGACTGAGTGGCATAATAGAAATACTTGCACCAAGATCTGCCAATCCCTTTTTGCACGATGAGTCACCAATGTGACAAGAGATTCCAAAGGATCCTGGATCTTTTTGTTTCTTTGGCATCTTGCTGAGTATGATATCAGATGTGGTTGCCGCTAGTTTTATAGTTTCATACTCTTCAGTGATGTACTTCTTGGTGAGAAGCGACTTTAGATACTTGGTCCAGGCCGGTATCTCATTAAGAGCATTTAAGAATGGTATATCAACATGAAGTTTCTTCATGGCCTCTTTAAATTTGATGAATCTAGTATCAAGCTTGGTTTGCCTCAGACGGGATGGGAAAGGAACACGAGGCTTATATACAGGAATATCCGGCTCTGGTATCTCTACTTCTTCATTGGTAGATTTCTCAGAACTTCCCTTATCAGTATTCCTTTCCTTCGGTTGCGATTCTGGTGTTGTCGAGTTTTGGTTAGTCAAAGGTTCATTCTCCTCAGGGATATCCATAGTTGTTTTCGCTGGTGGATCCGAATAACTTTTCCCTGATCTTGTGGCGATAACCTTCAGCTGCTCCAGATGTTTCGGATTGTTCTCAGGTTGTCCGGCGAAGACTCCAGCTTGTGGCTTAATACTAGCAGCAAGTTGAGCTAGTTGAGTTTCAATAGCCTTCTGTTGGGCTTGTTGATTGGCTATCATCGTTTGTTGTGTCTGCAATAACTTTTCAATGGTAGATAGCTTGTCATCAGAAGGGATGGATCCTGTTTGACCCTATTGTTGGTTCAAGCTTTGATACTGAGAGTTATTCTGATAGTTTCTGTTCTGAAAGTTTCCCTTGAAGTTTCCTTGATTCCCAAAGTTCTGTTGCTGGTTAAACTGATACCCAGGTGGGCCTCTTGGTTGATTATTTGGAACAAATTGATGTGAGTTCATAGCTCCTGAAGGATTTACGTACTGGAAGCCTGGGTGATTCCTATTTTGATTCGGATTGTAATAGTTCTGCCCAGGGTTGGTGTTAATAGCATTTAGATTTTCCATCTGGCAATTATTTCCTTGTCCACAGGCATTGCTTAAAACAACATCATAGAGAACATTGCATGATAGTGTGGAATGGTCAGTGCCTTTGCATGCTTCGCAAAACAAAGAAGTGGACTTGACTTGTTCTGGTTGCCTAGTTGGAGAATGTCCTCTTCCAATCGCAGCAAGGGATGATTCTATGTGATCTTGCTTTGCAACCAAGACTTTCAAAGTTTCAGCTATAGATTTGTATTCTGGGATAGCATCAGCCATAGCTACCTTTAAGACTCCTTTACCAACAGATCTGCCCCAGTTGGCTTGATTTTCTGCTCCCAGGGTGACTACTCTCCATGCGCTGTCGTAACTTTGCCGCATGAAGTTCCCTCCAGACGAGGAGTCAAGGAACATCTTAACATCATCCTCCACACCCCTGTAGAATATTTCTATCAGCTGATTCTTAGGAATTCCATGGTGTGGGCATTTGCGTAGGAGCTCCTTGTATCTATCCCAAGCTTCGGAAAGAGTTTCTCCTGGGACTTGAGTGAAATTTGTGATTCGTCCCCTGATCTCATATGTAAGAGATGGGGGGTAGAACTTTTCTAGAAAGGCGTTTTGAAGCTGCTCCCAGGTGGTGATGGGTACATCACTCTGTAGTGAGTTGTACCAACTAATGGCTCTATCAGCCAGAGAGTACTTGAAGAGACGGAGTCGAATAGCATCATCAGAGACTCCATTTTGCTTCGTCATAGCACACAGGTCAATGAATCTGAGAAGATGACCTTGGCTGTCTTCATCTTGTTTACCGTAAAATGGGTTGTTTTGAAGCAAGGTTATCCAATGTGCTCTAATCTCAAAGTTGGCAGCTTCGATGGGAGGAGGCTGCACCGGATGATAGACATTCGCGGCCTTTGGGATAGAAAACTCTCTAAGATCCTTCTGAAGTTCCGCTGCCTGCGCTGCTGCCTGTGCTGCTTAGATCTCCTGTTGAACTGCAACTCTAGCTTCTTGCATGAACCTTTCTCTCTGCGCATTGATGGCTTGAGCCACCCTACGGGCTACTTCTTCTTCTTGCGCCATTCTGGCTTGATTCTCTCGGATCTGACGATGGAAGGTTCTATCGATTTCGGGATCAAAGCTCGCAGTCAGTCCGAGACTATCCGAACGGTGCATGCACTAATCGTCAAAGAACACCAGAAATTTGAAAAGGTTTGAAAGTGAGATCCTTGGTGTAGAATAAAGATCAAAAAGATGAGCGATAGTTTCAAAAAGAAAACAAAATCCTAGATTAGTCTTAAAAGAACTAGATTTGACTGACTGATTCCGTTGTCCCCGGCAACGGCGCCAGAATTTGATGTGGCCTTTTGAATGCACTAACAAATTCACTCGGGGTTTATATCCCCGAGCTTTTACCAAAACCAAGTGCAACAATACCACCCGTAAGCGGACGGATCTTATCGCAGTATAGTTGAGGATCGAACCCAAAGGACAACGTTTTTAAGAATCCTTGTCAGTTAGATCTAGCCCAAGTAAAACTAATATTTAGAACAATTGGTTGATTTTGGTTTGATTAAACTAATTGCAAGAAAGTAAATGCGGAATAAAAGATGGGTTTAGATCAATGATGTGGAATCGCTGGGATGGTACCGGGTTTGACCACCGCTACACACACAAACATACTCTTTTGCAAACAATCTAGGCACGATATAACACTCCAAATAGAGCTGCTGCAGAACCCCCCATACGGGCGTTAGGTCCGCGTAAGCATCACCATAGGCAGCCGATTTCTCATCGCCATCCGGATCACATGTCTTACGGCTCTGAAGATACAGAAATCCACGGAGGTTGTGAACCCCCCATACGGGCGTTAGGCGCACAGAAGCGTCACCGAAGGCTAGATGGCTCGTCCCCTCGCGGATCATACACTTATGACCTCGATGAAATCCCATCCTATTTCTAGTTTGGGAGTCAGCCGCGTTAACCGATAAACAAGCAGGAAGGTGACATGCGAGCAAACATCGACGTTTAGCAAGATGATGCAAAATCCAACTAAGGTTGTGAACCCCCTATACAGGCGTTAGGCGCACAGAAGCGTCACTGAAGGCTAGATGGCTCGTCCCCTCGCGGATCATACACTTATGACCTCAAGGAACCCATCGGAAGTTATCGTCAAGGGTCAAACATGCTAAACGACGTTCCAACCCATGCCTTGAAGTTATCGCAACATAGGAACCCATGCATTGAAGTTATCGCAACATAGGGAGCACAAAGATGAAAACACGCACATAACCAACCTACAAGCTTAACGATAAACGACAAAATGAAGAGTTATATACATTGCCTTGGAAAGTTTAACAAAAGAACATGGTTTGCATGGGCAGCGGGGCTAGTCCCCGCACCCCAGCGAAAGAGGACTACTCGCTCATGATACGAGATACGAGAAGGATAGGAGAGAAAGATAGATCCGCCATGAGCTCGGTGCAGAGGGTGGACGCAGCTCGGTGAAGAAGATGCGCTCCTTGTGCCGTCTTCTTCCTCTTCTTGGCCTCCTTGGACGCAACACCAGCGGTAGATGGAGTGGAACTTGATCGGTGTGGTGCTCTGGCAGCCTTTCGGCGTCTGGAACCGATGCCTCGAAATGGGGACCCTGGGGGAATATTTATAGTTTCAGATCTGATCCCAAACGGTTTGGATAAGTTGCTGGAAATATCTTCTCCAAACGGTTTGGAGACCGTTTGGGCGCCAAACGGTCTTGAGACAGTTTGGGTGCCAAACGGTCTTGAGACCGTTTGGGCATCAAACGGTTTGGAGGTCGTTTGAGCACCAAACGGTCTTGCTTTGATCGGTCCTGGCTTTGGCGTGGTCGCACGGCTTTAGTTCTTCAATCGGTCCTTGCGCTTGCATCGAACGGTCTTGGGACCGCGCGGGACCAAACGGTCTTGGGACCACGCGGGACCAAACGGTCTTGGGACCATTTGGGACCAAACGGCCTTGGGACCGTTTGGGACCAAACGGCTTGAGACCGCATGGGACCAAACGGTCTTGAGACCGTTTGGGACCAAACGGCCTTGGGACCGCATGGGACCAAACGGTCTTGAGACCGCATGGGACCAAACGGTCTTGGGACCGCATGGGACCAAACGGTCTTGAGACCGCATGGGACCAAACGGTCTTGGGACCGCATGGGACCAAACGGTCTTGAGACCGCATGGGACCAAACGGTCTTGGGACCGCATGGGACCAAACGGTCTTGGGACCGCATGGGACCAAACGGTCTTGAGACCGCGTGGAACCAAACGGTCTTGAGACCGCGTGGACTTCTTTGGCAACTGGTTTCGTCTTGTTCTTTGTGTATTCCAGCAAACGGTCTTGAGACCGCATGGATCCAAACGGTCTTGAGACCGTTTGCATGGAGTTGCCTGCTACACCTGCATAAAATGAAAGATATTTAGTTAAAACCTTGATTATTGAATCACTGAGTAGTTTTGTGCATTATAATTCATATTAGGGTGAAAAGATGTGGAATAGATATTAAATTGTTCCAAAAAGGTAATTGAAAATCATGATGAGTATGCACTCATCAATATGGCACCTTATGAAGCCTTGTATGGTAGACGTTGTAGATCACCTTTGTGTTGGTTTGAGACTGGTGAGCATCAGTTGTTAGGTCCTGATCTTGTGCAGCAGACAACAGAAAAGATTAAAGTAATACAACAACAGATTAAGACTGCACAGGATAGGCAGAAATCTTATGTTGACAAGCGTCGTAGACCCTTAGAGTTCCAGGTTGGAGACAGAGTGTATCTCAATGTCTCGCCTTGGAAAGGAGTCCTTCGTTTTGGAAGGAAAGGGAAGTTAGCTCCTAGATTTATGGGGCCTTATCCAATCATTGAACGGATTGGAAAAGTAGCCTATAAACTAGAGCTGCCACCAGAGTTACAGAGGTTACATCCTGTGTTTCACATTTCTATGCTAAAGAAATGTCACCCTGATACTGAGTCAATTCTACAACCTATGGAGGTAGAATTGAATGATGGTATATCTTATGAGGAAGGACCAGTGTCAATCCTTGATAACAGAATTAAAAAGTTAAAGAAGAAAGATATAAGCCTTGTGAAAGTTCTCTGGAACCACCGTGGCATTGAAGAAGCCACTTGGGAACTAAAGGATGAGATGAGAAGGAAGTATCCTGCCCTTTTCTCTTAATATGTTTTATCGATTTCGGGGACGAAATCCTTGTAAGGGGTGGATAATTTGTAACATCCCTGACCTGGGTTATGAGTTAACCCTAGGTGTTTTGCCTAATTATGTAATTAAGATACTGGTGATTATCTTTTGGCATGTAATTAAGTTCCTAAGGAACATACTTTTACTTTTCTGTCCCTTTTAAACAATGATTGAATTGATTGTTTTGTAATACAAGGACCTATGTGCAATTTACCCAGTTAGAAGGGTTAACTTGAAATTTGCACATGTTGAGATGTTCCTCTAATGTTGAGACATCATAAGAATGATTATGGTAAAGTTTGAGGGATTTCCCAAGCTTGAGCACCAAGGTGCAACTGTGGAAACAATCCCTGTGCTTGAAACCCTAAATTGGAGTAAAGCGCAATTTACCAAATTTGAGGGGTGCAACTTGTAAAATACACCATCTAAAATATCTTGTAAGACTCTTGTCATCATTTAGAGAATAAATGATGAAGAAGTCACTTCAATTGAATAATCATATAATGAAAAACACCTTTGTGATTGAATAATCAAGGTGTAAGTACTATAGCCCTTTTATGTGTGTGCTTTAGTAATAGGTTGATCTTCTTTGCCTTCATTTCTTGACCTTAGAAGAAGGTTGTCCTTAGAAATAAGAAGAAGGGACGAGCAAAGAAGAAAAGGAGGGACTTAGTTGAAAGTGAGGAAAACCTATGTGCCTATGTTGAAATTCCACCCAAGTATATAAGCCCTTTTCCTCACTTAGCAAAGGAATGTTTCTTTCGTTCCCTTCACTGTTCCCCCTTGCTCAACCGACTAAGGAGAGCTCAGGAGCACAGGATAACGACCAGGGGAGTGCAAGGTAGTTTGGATCCTTCCTTTTTTCTCAAATTCATGGATGAAACTTGGATTCAAGGTCAAATTCATGGCTAGCTCACTTAGCTCTATCTTTCTAGCCATCTCTTCTCAACTTTCCTTGGAGGATTCACCTTGGCAGACCTGTGGAACTTCTAGGACGCCATTAAAGGCTTGGAGCTCGAAAGCTTGGAGCTCAAGGAGCAAGCTTTAGGCGGGTTTTATAACTCTAAACCTATGCTTTGTTATATACATCTTTTCTATGCTTTTAGTTGCTAGTTCTTCTTCTTCCCTATCTTCCCTTGCTTCCTTGCAAGAAAATCCGTGAGGAACTATTGTTGTTCTTGAGCTAGAAGATGAGGGAGTTATTTACTATGCTTATCCACAGTTTTCCACTTTACCATACGACCTCAACCAATTGCCCATACGGTTTACAAAACCATTTGGTGGGAAAACGGTTTCAAGGTCGTATGAAGGAATACGGTCTCAAGACCGTATGGCCGCATTGAACAAGCGTGGACCGTATGGGAATCCTGTTTAAAATTATGTAGGTTAATCACCCACAAAATTTGAGAGGTTAACTCCAAAGGGATCGTGAGATATAAGCAAATCAATTAGCAAATCCAATTGAATTTAGTCCTGATTTTCAATCTGCTTAATTTTCCCTTTTTGGGCAAACGGTTTCAAGACCATATAATATGGTTGACTAAGCGTTGACCGTATGAGATTACTGTTCATAATGATGTTAATTAATGACGCACCAAATTTGATGGACTAATTCCAAACGAGTTAAGAGTTGAAGGTTGATTACTAGGGCAAACCCTAATTGAAATCAGTGCTGAAATCACAATGAGCTAATTTGAGATTTTGGGTTGATTAGCCCAAACGGTCTCAAGACCGTTTGGGGAATCATCCAAATGGTCTCAAGACCGTTTGGGGATCACCCAAGACCGTATGGAGGTCTGGGGTCAAGTTTAGTTGACCAATTGAAGGTACAAAGATACCAAATTACATTAATATTAAGTATTGATGTAATGATCAACTCAATAAAACAAACCTTGATGAATTTTCACTAGAGTCCAAAGGATGGATGGGCAAACGGTCTCAAGACCATTTGGAACTCATCCAAACAGTCTCAAGACCGTTTGGTGACAACCCAAGACCGTTTGGAGGTCTAGGGTTAAGGTAATTTGATCAATTGAGGGCCCAATTACATTGGGTTATTGAAATAATCAAATTGCTGATTTGTGACTTAATTAAGGTTCAACCCCTATCAAATCAATCTAGATTTTTATGAATTCTTGGGAAAATGGTCTCAAGACCGTTTGGAGGATATCCAAACGATCCCAAGACCGTTTGGGCCAAGTTTGAGCCCAATTGGAGGTCAATTGATGGGTTCAACTTTGATTTGATTCACATTGTTGAGTGTTGATGGTTGAACGTTTATAGACCTTAATTGAACCAACTCCAACCCTAATTGGATATCAATTGAGGGTCAATTGAGTAACCAATTGGTTAAGGCTAACCCTAATTGTCTCAATTGATAAGTGGTTAGCAAGCTTGAGACCAATTGAAGGCTTCAACATAGGAAACCCTAATTGAGTCTACCCTTTGAATCACCTTGGAGGTCTATACGATCTTGAGCTTCTAGGTCCATTCGATCTCAAAACCGAATGAGGGCATTCAATCTCAAGACCGAATGAGGGCATTCAATCTCAAGACCGAATGAGGGCATTCAATCTCAAGACCGAATGAGGGCATTCGATCTCAAAACCGAATGAGGGCATTCGATCTCAAAACCGAATGAGGGCATTCGACCTCAAGATCGAATGAGGGTATACAACCTCAAGATCCAATGAGGGTATACGACCTCAAGATCGAATGAGGGCATACGACCTCAAGATCGTATGAAGGTTGAAGGTGTGAAACCTATTGAAGACTTTTGAGGATAAGTCTGCCTAATGCCTTGAAGGCTTAGATGGTTTGATGGTTGTTCAACCTAAACCATAATAATACCAAGAGACATTAAGGGTCAAATGGTTAGTAAATTAACCCATGATGATGATCAATGTGTAATTTACCATAATGCTCTTAAAAGGTTCAATTGAGTGAAACCTTGTTCTAATCAAACCCTAATCACTCAATAGTGGTGATTTGGTTTATGTTAATCAAAGTGGTCTTAACCCAACCTGATTTAGAGTGGTGTTATCACCATCTGCTGGTATGAGGAGAAAGAAAGTATCATAGGAAAGAGAAAGTATCCTTTTATGGTGGAAAGTCAAGTAATTACCTTCAATACACATGAATGTGCATGATTAGGGTATGATCCACCTATGTGAGATCATGGAAACCCTAATTATGATATATGATGAATCTTAAAGCTAATCTGAGAGCATCAATGATGATGTTCCTCATACATGACAATGTTATGCGTTCAACTCACCATAATGTGAATAGTAAACCCTAATTCAAGGGTGATGACATGTAATGTGAATAGTAAACCCTAATTCAAGGGTGATGACATGTAATGTGAATAGTAAACCCTAATTCAAGGGTGATGACATGCAATATGGGTAGTAAACCCTGATTGATGAGAATCAGAGAACTTAGCTCTTATGATAAGAGTGGAAAATGTATTTCTCGTTTTGAATTACCTTTATCAGTTGAATTAACCATGCATGCTCTGATATGAAGATGATCCTATCCAGGTATGGATGATGATACTATATTCATTAAAAGCATGTTGTAAGCTTTATGAATAAGTAAAATATCTTGATGCCTTGTCAGTGGCATCTTATGATTTTTAATGGGCTGTGAGAGCCATGAAAACCATCAAGGTCATGCTTTAGAGATGACTTGTGATGAGTATAATGAGAAATGATGATTGATGAGAGTTAGGCTTGTTACATTTAGTATTCTTCTTTCATAGCTGTTATGCTACTATTATTGTTTGAAGAACAATGTATGATATTAAAAGAATACTGAATGTACCTAACTAATCAAGTGTAATGTAGAAGCCCTGATCATAGATCCATCATTGTCAGAGATCAAATGATGGTGAAATAGGTTTTCCTAAGGGAACTCCTGGATCACATACTGTTGAGTATGTGGGGTATATGGATGTGTAGAACCTTACATCCTAGTGTAGGAACTTGATGTAGATATGTAATCCGTCAATCCTTCACTACAAATCCATACTGCATCAGTAGAAGGTAAACACGAAATCTCCTGATGACGAAGAAAGCACAGATACCGCATCAGTAGAAGGTAAACATGAAATCTCCTGATGACGAAGAGAGTACAGAATGCCACTGTAACTCTAAAATAGCGAAGGACCAGATTACCCTGGTGAGCTATAATAGTAGAGACACAAGATGTCCTACAAGTGATCCTCTTACTGACTGAGGAAGGTGAAGGTCATGAGAATCCGGCTCTTTCGATGACATAGTATGATACTAAGGCACTTAACAGTGATTGGTTGGGGTATGAGTGGTAAACCTCATCTCAACAGGGCATAATAATAAGAATGTTTGAAAAACATAATCTACAGCGTAGTATACCTGTTAAAGGTAACTATGAGCTAATTGATTGATGTTACACTGTATAGTGCATATGTTCTTTATGCTTTATAAATGTCGAGCTCTTGTTTACAACTGCAATTGCTATTGAATACTTTGAAAGTTTTTATTGCTTAAGTTATTCTTTGATGTTATAATAAAGCTTCTGGCGGAGAGTTATAACTCTCGCTGGGACAATTATGTAAAATTGTCTCACACCGTAGATTTCAACTTTTTAGGTGGACGTCGGAGACGGAGGAATAGGTTTACAGGTGACCAGTCCCACCAGCAGCAGCACCAGGAGCAGCAGTAAATCTCAGGTGGAGATTTAGCCTGCCATGTGGTGTAGTTAGAGTCAGTCCTATGTGTCCTCTGTACTCTCAGGTCTTGAAGTCTTTTGGTTATGAGTTCTTGAGATTTTGTATCTTGTTGTATATAATTACTCAAGAAGTAATTATCATGAGATGTAAACAGTTTATCTCCTTTTATGAATGAAGCTTTATGGATTCAAGCTCTTGTCTCGAAAAGTTTTAAATTTCCCGTGATTTTTGTCTTCCGCTGTTAATCGAATCACTTCCGCTAAGTTTAAATCGTGTTTGTAACGTGGTTTGGAGATCAGAGCCCGCAGTTATAAAATCCTAAAAATCTAGGATATCACATTCACCCCACCTTAATGGAATTTCATCCTCGAAATTCAACTAACATCATATTAAGGTGATATCAGGGAGCCCAACTTCATAAAGTCACTGCTTCTTGGTATCAAGGATATCATAGTTCAAGATGTACCTTTAGTTATCAACTTAGGTATTAGAGCATAGGAGGTGTAACCACCCCACCTTATATAGGTTGAAGCATCATTTAATGTCTTAGTCATATCATGAAACAAATTTTCCTTTCTCTCTTAGGATTTACATCCCCATATCCCCTTAAGGATAAGGGTTTTACTCATAAATGAAGTTCAGAAGGTACTACTCAAGGCTTCATTATTCACCCTAATAATCATATGGTGATGTTAAGTTTCATGCCATCATTTATCATAATTATCAGGCTTAACAACTTTAGTGTGGTTTATGATCAACATCATACTATTATTTCAGCATTAGAGGGGATTATTTTCATATTTACCTATTAGGGTTTCACCCTATTGTAGGAGAGTTATCCTCAAAGTTAGAAGCATAGATTGAGAAATATCGAGGTTAAGAACTATATTTTGTGATCATGTATCTATGATCCTAAGATATCTTTATTTCAAGCTCATTATTTCAAACTTACATCCTTCATGTATGAGATATTGGGAAAGAGAATATACCAAGACAATCTTATCATAGTTTCAAATTTGGATATAACATGTATGATATAGGAAGGAAATATAAAATGGGTCAAGCTTATATGAGTGACTCCTCATATATAAAACATCTATATATCTCAAGTGAGGCTTCTATCATCGTATATTAAGAAGGAGAAGAAGAAGGGAGAACATGTATTTTGAGTATCTCTTGCACAAAGCATCATACTCTCATAACTAGAGTTTGTATATTACCTCACTTGCAACTAATGATGAGATTCACAAAATATGTCACTCAAGCTAGGACCTAACACAACCAAAGGATTGACTTTATCATATGAGTCATCTACCCATCCTTTTATTTTACCCAATTCTCACATATAGATTTGAATCATGCATAAGGACTCAACTCAACACTCGAGAGTAATCTAGTGTAGGATTTTTTTTTAACACAGATCTCATATATTGGAGGCTAGGTCCTATGACCTTCTCCCTATGGGTCTTACTCTCTCTAGAGTTCACCACTTATCTCATCCTACCACTAGACGTCCTCCTTGTAGATGAGTTTGAGGCTCATGCACACTCGTCTCTATCTTAACTTAGCTTATCTTAAGTAGAAAAAGGGAATGTACTTTCATCATCACGACTTAGCATAGATCCTCCCAAGAGTGAATTCGGTTCACATATAACTCAAATCTTAATAAGGAAACTCATACCATCATAGATCAACTTAGGTAAGATTCTATATACTTATTTCCTTCATCTTTCTTTTATCTATCTATCTATCACATAACCTTATGAGGCTCTAGACATCTAATCTAGATCTATTCTCTCTTCTAGACTGATGTCACTCCCTTTCACTTAGATTGCATGAACACTAACTACTCTACAGTGTGAGGGACACATTTTTATATTTACATATATATAATAAAATATTATATAGTTTTTCTCCGAGAAAGAAGACGTCAGAGAAAACAGTCGAGGCTCGAGCCGATTGGAAAACAAAACCAAATCAGCAAAACTGAGTGTCCCACACACAGTAGATAGTCTAGTGTCATGTAACCTAGTGAAATGGTGAGAACATGGTGTAGACTAGTGTAGCTACCCAATACATATGAGCTCTATATGGAAAGGGTCTCACACACTTGTCTAAACCTAGTTCTCAAACATCTAGGTTCTAACCTAGAGGCTAAGTCAAACTTATTCCTATAGAACAACTTACTAAGTTTTTAGGATTTAAAGTGAAAGGTGAAATTATGTTTTATGTTTCATGGTGAGCAATTGTTAGGTGTAGCTATTGTTCATGCTCTGATACCAACTGTGACGTCCCCGGATTTTGGCTTCTCCAAACCCTATTGGGAATGAGATGTCAGAATCCGAAAACATCATCCAATCATATCAGAAAGCGATGCGAAAGCATAATGCACATACATGAACATACAACCATAACATACTCAACATTCAAATGTATATTAAACAAGATGAATTATTACAAAATGATTTACATTTACATATTGAATAGAAAATTCTACAAGTCTGAACATGTATGCTAACAGGATCTTAGACAATAGGTACAACCTGTACAACTTGCTCACATCCTATTCTTTTATCCCATGCTAGCTCTGAACCTAGAAAATATGAGAAACAAAAACATCAACAAAAGTTGGTACGTGGAATTAAAGAGCTATACTATGCTGGCATATAAAATACTCGAAATTGAAGAAAGAGAAAGAAAACATTATTTAAAGGTAGAAAATCAGGTAATCCCAAGTTATTAATCATATTTCAATGGACATGTATTACTATGGTGGACTTAGCACAAACATAAATTATTGGGCCCTATCCTCGCGTACCTTGTACCATTAGGGATCTCCCCGCGTACCTTGTACCATTAGGGAGGTGCTAGTCAACATTAATATTTTCCCTCTCTAATAGGGAGATTAATGAACCATCAGTAACTACATTCCATTTTCTTTCTTTAGTGTTCTTATTTTTCAAGGCGGAAATGACAATACATATAGATCTACATCCAACAATGTATTTCAAGTACAAACAAGCAAGTACATATATTTAACATCCAGCAAATCTAGTCATATAATTATGTCCACGTACCTGAGTTCAGATATTCGTCACATATCCATGAACATCTAGAACTTTGTCCATGACCTGATTAAATATAATTGAGCATCATTAATACAAGGTTCATAATATTATAGGTATTTTAGGTCCAAATTAGGTTTTGGCCAATTCTAGGTTCCATCTAATCTTAAGATGGTATCTGGTATTTTTCTACTGATCATGCTGTCATTTTAGAGGTCTGGTCCAAATTTCATATTTTTTTCTGATAATTGATCTATTTTCTAGAATTAAAATGAGGTTACAAACATGGAATTGGGTTTTAATGAGAAATGGCCTATTATTTTGACATAATAGTCATATTTGAGTTCATGTTTGGTTTCCACAGTATACTAGGGTTCAATAATATTTTTATCAGATTTAATCTCAATCGTTTTCTAATTATACCATTTAAATGAAGCATTATTATCTAAATAAAATATCATAAGTAGTTGTGTTTTAAAAGCCTGATCTAAGGATCTAGTAATGTATAGAATATTTTTCTGAGTCTAGGGGTATTTTTGGTGGATTTATTGGATAAGGGAGCTATTTATAGGACATTTTCTAAGATCATATCTATTTATTGGAAATATGTAAAGATTTACCTTCTAAGCCAATCACTATCTGCCACATGGCCATGGAGATCAGCTGGTCTGTCTAGCTGGCTCAAGCGGACCATATTGATCTTTCTTGAGCCGGGAGGTTTAGGATTTAGTCTGAACTGGTCATCACGTTTTTCATTCCTCCTGATCACGCTCTCTCTCCCCTTCGTAGGGTCCGGTCCTGCGCGATGCATGGAGGACACCGCCACTGAGCAAGGGCTCCGGCGTGAGGTTGCTGAGGATGGTACCCCCCTTCGAATCTTGTAGGCATCAACGTGGATCCGACGGCCTCCCAAGACCCTGGGCGGAGGAGGTCCATTGGATCTCATGGCCAAGGCTTCACCTCGGGGTGGAGCACTCCGCACGAAAGAGGGGTTCGATCCCCTGAGCTCTCCTCCACGCCGTCGTGAGAGTCCCCTGCCCGATTCTCAGTCTGCGATGACCTGCTCTAGTTTCTCAACGACGGGTGACTACCGCCCTAGATGGATGCCTCCAGATCCAATCTTGGTGTCACCAGAATAGAGAAGCAAGCCCCACCGATGTTGGTTCCTCCTTTCTCGATTCGGTCTACAGCACCGCCGCTGGGATCTAGCATCCCCGGCGTCCCTTCCCTGCCGCCTGCATGACTTCGCGGATACGGCACTGTGCGACTCTCCTCCGATGCTTGGGTCTGTGCCGCCACTGTGTCAGGAGGAGTCGACGAGGAGCAACATGGGATCGAGGCCTGTCAATGCCTGGATATGCCATCATCACGGAAGGGAGGGGAAGTGGTGGAGTCGGGGGCTCGCCAGATGGGCGCCGCTAAGAAACGGAAACATGGTGAGGAAATGACTATGTGATCAGGGCCTCCTCGGTGCGGTGGAGCAGGTTGATCGGAAGAGGGGAGATGGGCTTCAGTGGTCGTATCTCCACATAGAAGTCACCGCCAGGGAAGGTCCTGATGGCAGCGGTGAGGTGAGTGTAGGGCGAGGGGTTGCTCATTCTCTGTATATCACCGCAAGACCATTGTGAGTGGTTGTTTTGATCCGAAGAGTACGCAGACTCTGGCCACCTAGCGAGCCTCCTCGATTCCTCACAGGCGACTACTTCCATAAGAGTCTCGATTATTGCCACCTACTCCTGGTATTTCGGCCCTGGGAACGATGAAGCCAATGCCTCATGTGATACATACAATATCTAATTGGACTATACTCCTCATCCCCACTTATCAAATCATCTAAGATCTTATATTTTGAATAACAATTTATTAGAAGGTCCGTTGGGATTCAAATTTGAAACACATTTTCACGATGACCAAAAGAGGCTTTCTTCCAAGTTGAAGGCATAGTTTTGACTATTCAACCTATCAAATAATTTCTTGAAGACATGATATTTAGGTCGAGCATGGTCACATGAAATTTTTATTTAATGTCGAATTGTATCCGAACAATCTTAGAGAGTTGTCATTAGGTCAAGTAGGTTAACAAAGAAAACTCATTACACATCTCAATATAATTTTTAGTCACCCCACTATATAGTGTATACAAAGATAGTTTCTCAGACATATCTAGAGACATTTGACCATGTAATCTCATAATACTCATCATTACACAATAGATTCATCATTGGATGACTTATATGCCCCTCATATAATCTTATATTATCTCTAAGTTTTTGGATCCCCATTATTCATTACTAATCCATATATATTGAGGAAGGTTATAGAATCCTAAAAATCTAGGATATCACATTGGACCACCAACCAAATGGTTCACTGGGTGAACCGATCGACTCATGACCAATGATACGACCAGTCACTCTGGTGAACCGATCGGCTCATGACCAATGATACGACCAGTCACTCTGGTGAACCGATCAGTTCACTTGTCCAAACAAGAAGTGTTGGGTTGTCCCAGTTTCTGAGAAAAAGTTTTCCCTTTCACTTGTTCAATTCGATTGGGACAAGAATTAATCTTTGTATTAATTAGAAACAAACAAGGAAAATCAATTGAAGGCAAGTCTGGGAAGTGAATTGACCGGGTCACTAAGTGGACCGACCGGTTCACACTCCCAACCGACCGGTTCACAAGTGAACCAATGGACTCACCTTGCCAAACGACTGTTTCATTTATAAAATGACCAGTTTGCTTGCCGCAGTGCAAATTATTCATGGAAATTCTAAACTGTTCTACTCCCGCACAGATTGGGAACCCTGACCCTACCCTCTACTATAAATAGAGGGGTATAGGGGGCTTCTCTAGATACACAAATCAAAACATCAATTGCTCTGCAAAGTTGTTGTCCTCTCTGGTTGTGGTAACCGAGAGAGCCCAAGTAAGTTCCACCCATCCAAGGAGGAACAGTGAGGGAAAGACAACTGTAGAAAAGCAAATGGTTGTGTGAGAGTGTGTCGGTGACTAGTACGCTGATAGAAGGGGACAACTCCTTCTAGTATGTCTTTCAGGATGACTAGAGTTCCCAGTGGTACATGTGGACTATCTATAGATGCGGAAGACTTCCGCTGCTAAGGAGGATGACTGTGAACCACAGTCCGGGTGAAGACTAGGAGATGCACAAGACATGTGGTTGAAGACCGCACTTGCTGTGAGGTATAGTCACTGAGCAAGCCTCAGGACTAGATATAACTCACTAAACCATCCTTCCCATTACATAGATATTGATGTGATCTGCTGGTTATGGGTTTATAGTCAAGTAATTTTTTTGTTTCCGCTGCCTGCTCCGACCATGTAAAATCCAATAGTGGTATCAGAGCCATGTCAATACTCTATGTTTTGGGACAATCAATATGATCGATTTTTAGTTTTATTGTCATTTATTTATTGCATATGATGCAAATATTTAAATGACTAAAGGTGAATATCTGATTAATATTACGTGATCCCAAACTAATATATACATATATGATATGGTATATATATGCAATCGATACACGTCGCCCTAAAATGGTTTTGATGGTTGATTTGTAGCATGGTTATGGCCTATAAACCCTATATGCATGTGTGTGGTTGGTTATGGTTGTTTGCATGTCAGTTTGTGCACCAAGCCCTCTTCTTCTATTCTAAATGTAACTCGAGATAACTTCAGATTCTATTCAACCTTTGCTCCCCTCAAATGTAACTTGAGGTTTCACAAAGTATATGTAAAAGTAGGACTATTTTATTTCTTATTATGACGAAGACTGAAGGTGGCATCTTGATGGACTGAGAAGACCGGCTGAGGAGCAGTTGGTGGCCTAACGAGGAGCCCGACGACCTGATGAACCAACCGTCTAGAGGATATCCAGACGATCTGCTGTTGACAACCAACCGACTGGCCAGGAGGCAAGCTGATCAATCATAGGATGAGTTGATCGACCCGGAACAGCCTAAGCACAAATCTTCATCAACAACAGGTCGCATGTGATGTAGACCTTAGATGACCGCAGTTCCTTGTGGCTCCAAGGAACTACAATAGGATGGTTGTAATCCTCACTTTATCTTTATTGCATGTTTTCATTTGTGGAATATAGCATGTATATGATATGTACTATATATGTGGTGATTGGACACATATATGCATATATAAGCATATTAAAACCCATCAACAAAATATTAAGTTTAAGATGCCTTCCAAAAGCAACACACATGAAAAGCTTGATCGATTAAGTGTGGGCACGCCTTCGCATGGTGTACCATCTATCTTGTGGAAGTGTGATGGTGAATATGTGGGTTTGCCTTCGTAGGGTGCATATTCATCATGTTGGCTTTTGGATCAGACTTAACTCGGCGACCTTGATAAGATAAAGCACCCTGATGCATAAAGATTAACATGGAAAGTAGTTGCGCATGACATCTATTAAGAGTTGCATGTGATGCAATTGGCAAAAGTTGCCTACCTTATAGAATCTAGTTGTGGGTGACAACCCTCACTAGTCCATAATTTAGAGGAAATCTGGATCTTGCTCACTAGAAGGTTGTACGCTGCAATCTTACAAATTGATACATGAGGATTATCAATTTGATTAAAATAGTGGGAGCGATAATTATTAAAGACCTAATTATATCGTCCATTTTCAAATCAAATCAAATCAAAAGAGTTTTGGACTAAAATTGCAAATTTTCTATTTGTAGAATAAATGGCTACCAACAACAATCACTTTTCATTGTGATCGGTCCTTGAGAAGGACAAGCGAAATGGGAACAACTTCGATGACTGGTGTAGGACGTTGAGAATTGTTCTCACTCAAGAGCGAAAGCTTTATGTCCTAGATACAGTAGAGCCAGATGAACCCGCTCCCACTGCACCAAAGGTTGAAAGAGATGCTTATAAGAAGCATACTGAGGATGCCATTGATGTGAAGTGCTTGATGTTGTGCTCAATGAACTATGATTACAGAGACAAGATGAGAACATGGAATTATTGAGATGGTTCAACATCTCAAGAACATGTATCAAGACCCAACACGACAAGAGAGATAAGATGTTTCCAAGGCATTGTTCAAGTGCATAATGATAGAAGGAGATCCAGTAGGCCCTCACACACTCAAGATGATTGGGTATGTGGAGAACCTAACTCGACTGGGATTCCCTCTGAGCCAAGAGTTGGTTACTGATGTGATACTGCAATCGTTTCCATAATCCTATAGTTAGTTTGTGATGAACTACAACATGAACAACTGTGACAGGTCACTAACAGAGTTGTTGGGCATGTTGAGGATAGTCGAGGCATGGATGAAGAAAGACAAACCCAAATCTGTGATGATGATCAGTAGAAAGAAGGGAAAGTCTAAAGGCAAGGGCAAGGGAAAAGCAAAGAAAGGTTCTGATGCTAGCCAGCAACCCAAGTCATATTCAACTGTCAAAGCCAAGGGAGGGGTGAACAAGGGAGGCAAATTTCACCATTGCCATGAGCCAGGACATTGGAAGAGAAATTGCCCTCTCTACATAGTTGAACTAAAGGAGAAGGAGGGGATGGAAGTCTCCACCTCAGGTATCATGAAATAAACTTAAAATGATTCTTTATCTTAGGTATATGATACCAAGATATAGATTTGAGATATATGATGTGCATAATCAGAAAAGAAGCGATAGCCTTTATGAAAGGACCAAGAAGGAACACTCATCAACATTGAAGCAAGTGTTGCTGCCATAGATAGTAGTACCTTTTAGTTTATTTCATCCCAAAGGGCATGTAATGGAGTTATGAACTACTATTTCATTTTGCCAATAAATAGAAACATTTTATTTCTACATCTTGTAATGACAATGATGTCTATCAATAAAAGTTCATGTTTCAATTTCAAAGATATGGTCTTTTTTGGCAATGCCTTATTTATCTTGTGGTACTTGATATGCATGAGATAAAATAAATAATACCTAAAGTTATTGATGACTCAAGCAATAAATTAACATTATCATCTAAACAAATGAATGAGAAATTCATATCTAGGTTTGATGTTGATGGATAAACTAGATTGTCTTGGTTAATGAACCATTAGGAGATATGAATGTCTTGTTTATTGGGCATGATGATGAGTCAGTCTTCACTAGATGTAGTGGGAGAATGACTACTCTATTAGGTATAATACATATTGATGTATTTACATACCTATTGGAATAAATGATAATACTTCAGATATGGTATTTGATGAAATACCAATATGAATATCTTGAAATGTTCAAGAATATCATAAACGAAGAACAAACTTGGTAAAAGTATTAACTCTTTGATATGATTTTTTTTGGTTGGTCAAAAGGCGTGTTACTATTAATACCAAAAATTTTGGGCACTGGGTACCCCATTACATCGACAGGAGCTAAGAAGCTCAAACCAGGGACAAAATCCCCACGCAGGGGGGCACATAAGAAATTTAAACCAAAACAAGACTAAAAAGACTGAACTAACTAAGCAAGCTAGGACCAGACAAGCCTACTAGAAGAAGACTATAACAAGCCACTATTACATGCATTCAGCGTACCCAAAAATAGTAATAGAAAAATGACATAGATCAAAAACTAGCAATCCTGCCTGTAGCTAGCCATGAAAACTCAGACCTTCTCAGCTACTCTAGACCAGATCTCTTACTGGGCAAAACACCTAACAAGTCCTCTATCATATCAGCAAACACCCAAAGGTATATCCTACATGCAACAACAACATGGGCAAAGGAAGAAGAAAGAGGGGAGCCCCCCTCTAAAACCCAAACCCCTCGTGATGCACTTGAAAGCAATTCATCTAACACCTTGAAAGTGTTCAAACCCAACTATAGCAGAGGAGTCAAGAAGCAGTACAGGGTCCTTCCATTAGCTGACTAACGATTAATGTCCTGGAGCTAGACAACTACCGTTCCACCACTGGCGTTTAAAACATTCCTGAAAGTGTGGGATCCAAGTAGGAATGCAGCCCCTCTTCATCGGTCAGCAATCAATTGTAGACCAGAACCTTGCAAGGATCGACTTTAGGCAACAACAGCAAGGATTAAGAGGAGAAGAAGAGAAAACACCTCCCTCTGAACCGAACCCCACAAACGACCCCTGTATGCATAGAGACCCCTCGTCGAACACCTTGGGGGTGTTCGAGACTCTTGGCTATAAGGAATCACACACAGCAGGGGGCACTTGGAAGTGCTCCCTATCGACACAGATTCAGAGGTGAGAGACCACGTAGGCACCCACATCACTGACAAAGGATAAGCCCATATGCAGGGCAGCAAGGTTGACACAGGCTACCCTGCGAGGATCCGACCACCACCTCCAACGGATTCCTCCTGTTGGCTGAGGAGAGAACAATCCCACGTCGCCCAAAGGAAGTGCCGCTAGCAGGGCTTGGTGAGGCAGATTCGAAGAAGATGCAATGCCACCGATGCAGTGGGCGAGGAAAAGCACAAGAAGAAGGAGAAAAAGGAGGTCAAGGGACACCCTTGCACCGTGGATCGGTCGAGTAAGAAGCCCGATCCAGGACAGCAACACCTCTCCAACCGTCCCTATAAATAGACAGGAGTCGACTTGGTCGAAGTAGCTACAAACAACTTGGATCCCAGCTTCAAACTGCTCATCACACCTTCCCCTCCACCAATCCATGATCTACCTCAGATGAGCAACCAGCAGGACTCCACATCTCTACGATCCACATCTACCTACAGACATGAAGCCACGCAAAGACGATGAACTCCAGGGGGAGGAAAACGTTGAACAACACATCCTCCCCCTAGCGGTAGCCGCCGGGGTTTCTAGAGAGAGGGCAGAGCGGAAGCCCTAGAGAGAGAGAGCAGAAGCCCTTGATAACTCTCTGATATGATCAATGAATGAGATACTTAAACCAAATGTTTGAGGACCTTGTGAGTAACTATGATAATGTATCATAGAGAATTCATGGTTAAGGCATAATGATGTCTAAGTCAAAGAAGGAATCATACTCTAAATAGTAAGAGCATGATCATCAAACAAACAACTAATCTTCTAGAATTCTTCTAAAGAACATGATTTACACTAAATAAAGGTATAAAAGGTGATCAAGAATCACAAGCGTTGTGGAATCTCAAAATCCTTATGTAACAGATACACCTCATATATCTAGTAGAAAATACCTTGATCTTGATGGATAATGATATCACACAAACTCAAAGGTTATGAATTGGTCATATGATATAAAGCCAATAATCTATCTAGATGATGTTGAGGAACTAGATTTTGAGTTATGGATTGAAGCCATAAGATCCAAAATGACTTCCATGTAAACTAAATAAGTTATGACCTTAATCGTAGCACTTATAGGGATAAAATACATAAGTGCAATTGGGTCTTAAGAGTTAAGACAGACATGGATGACATTTGAAGAGTTGATTGGTTGAGATAAAATCAAGTGAGTTCATGGTGTTGAACCTGATGATTTATTTAGCCAATCACAGTGGGATCATGCTTGCTATTGAAACTTAAAGACTATGAGATTTGGCATATGGATATTAAAACTACATTCTTAGTAGGAATACCATGAGGCTGTGTACATGACACTACCTGAAGGGTTTTATAATTCCATTAATGCACATGCAGTCTATATGTTATATGAGATTAATCAATATGATTGATTAAATACAAGCACCTCAGAACTATAGTCTTTACTTTGATTATATGGTCAAAAAGTTTAAATGATATATCGAAATAAAGATGGGATTTGTGATTACAAAGATTTAGAGGGAGCGTATTCATATTCCACATGATGATCAGGAATGAAACATTTTAAGAATAGAAAATGGTGTGGAAATACCTTCTTTAAGGGAATAAAGAGAAATGTCCTATGTGATAGGAATAGAGATCTATAGATATAGTTCTCAAAAGTCTCTTGACTAGATAAAGAGAGAACATACATTGGCAGTCTGTACTGAAGGGTTCAGTATGCAAAGATTCAGTGGGAGAAAACTTGTCCACATTACATGGAGTTAGTCTCTCAGATGCCAAGTGTCCCAAATTCTTATGAAGAATAGGAACACATAGATAGATGTCTTATGCATTCACAATTGGATCTATCATGTACGTAATCATCCCATTATCTTGTATGTGTTGGACATGACAAGAATATGTATATGCATTCATCATCTTGTATGTATTGGACATGACAATATGTTATGCTCATCTAGTTATCTCGCATGCATTGGACATGACGAGTGGATGTTTGTCTACTTCTAGTGAGAGTCAATGGAATACCATAAAGAACTTATTTAAGTACTTATGAAATATTAAAGGAATAGTTCTATGTTAATAAAAGGAAGAGTTGAGTGTAAATGAGTTACACTAATGCAAGCTTCTAAAATGACAGAAAAATTATTTCAATATGCAAACTATAAAAGTTATATTCAAGATATAAAAGTGAATATATTGTGTTTAATGGAAATTTTCCAAGTAAAATTAAAAGCCATTTAATTCGAAAAGGGAATGATGAGTATCCTTGTGTTATGAACAACATAGGATACTATATGGTTCTAGAAGTTCATACAAATGAACTTATAGACATTCCATCCATTGATGACATAGTATAAATACTAAGTCAAAATATGGAGCTAATTTTTAGGCAAGGAATATCAGATAGCATATTACGACAACTCCATCTCATATGAAATGACATACATTGAGGAGATGTGAAACATACAATATGCCGACTAAAGCAAAGTGTTTCACACTCAGTGGATTAGCACTAGCGCTGCAGAAACATGTAGGAGATGTTTAGAGATCACTGAGAATAAGATTCAAAGGTGATTTTCTCTAAGTGCAAGTGGGAGTCTGTTGGTATGTATGCCCAGAGAGCCAATCATATGATGATTGGATTGGCATATGTTCTAATTGATTTGATAAATATCAAATGCAAGCTTCCAATTTATTCTAGCTCAATCGATTATGAGATAAATGATGGAGCAGAACGAATGTCTAAAGAATGACAATACTCAATGATGTATGTCTTCAGGTTGAGGACCTGAACAATGAGATCATACGAATGCTAAGAGTATGTACATTCTTGTTATGTCCCTAGTTAGATGTGATTATGGAAGGCTGATAGACAACAATGACACATCAATACTAGAGTGTGTGTTGGTTGATGAAAGTATCTATTAGTCATGATATATGATATCAAACCAAGCACATAGATACATGTTAGAGAACAGTGTATCATAGAGACCCACCATGAGAGCTACACATGGAACCATGACATGGTAGTCAGAATCATCTCTCATAGTGATGGTGGTGATTGTGATTCTTGGACCTGAAATCACTACGCTCATTGAATGTGATTGGGTACACTTTGACATAATCAAATGCAATCTTTTTTTATAACGAGGAACCCCTCCTGGGATTGGCCACTATTGGACCCCACCCAGCCAAGGGTAAACCCCAGACACAGTCACATATGTGGGGGCACCGTGGCACACTCAATAACGTGGGGCCTTGTTTCAACCGGAGGGTTATGCAGTTAGAGTCAAATCTGAGTCCCTTCATTGGGGATTGCCGAGCTGCACCGCTGGGCTACTCATTTGCCCCCTTCAAATGCAGTATTGAAACCTAGGTTGTTATAACGGTGATGATGGGTGGATTTTACACATGAGATAGACTGTGAGTGATAGATATGGGATTTGTCCCTCCTAAGGGAGTATGATGTCCAGGCCACTTGATAAGTGAGACTGAGAAAGTCATGCACATGCACATGTGAATCAATATATGATATTGATGTCACACATATCTCAGGAAGTCTGCTCTAGTTCAAGAAA
This sequence comes from Alisma plantago-aquatica, assembly GCA_963693085.1. Taxonomy (NCBI): domain Eukaryota; kingdom Viridiplantae; phylum Streptophyta; class Magnoliopsida; order Alismatales; family Alismataceae; genus Alisma; species Alisma plantago-aquatica. Next base: position 657,393,376 of record OY856411.1, read on the forward strand.
CATGAATGAACATTGAAAGGATGACAACTCCATGCCTTGATTTCATTCAGGATATTAGAGACAAAGAAATTATACATTCACAAGAACAATTGAATATTGTTCTCCAACTTTCCTTTTCACGTGGGTAACAATGATGTATGACTAGGTACCACTCTTTCCTTATGATGTCATAAGCTTGTTATGGACATTCACTGCCAATATGAAATGGGACCTATAGGGTCACACCCAAAGGATTGACCTGGAAGAGGAGTTTATCCATGAATGATGTTTGGATTGATTACTAAAGTGTTTAGGTACTCAATCAAACATTCAATCAATAGACTTGACTCATAATCATCAAGTTCAAGTGTTGAACCAACTGATTTGAGTGTCATATTGATTGAGAATTGAATTAAATGTATTCTACACAATCTTGACCACCAACGACCGATTCACTGGGTGAACCGATCGACTCATGGCCAGTGAGACAACCGGTTCACTCTGGTGAACCGATTGGTTCACTTATCAAAACGAGCAGTGTTAGGTTGTCCCAATTTGTGAGAAAAAGTTTTCCGTTTCACTTGTTCAATTCGGTTGGGGCAAGAATTAATCTTTACATTAATTAGAAACGAACAAGGAAAGTCAATTGGAGGCAAGTCTGGGAAGTGAAATGACCGATTCACTAAGTGAACCAACTGGTTCACACTCCCAACTGACTGGTTCACAAGTGAACCGATCGGCTCACCTTGCCAAATGACCATTTCATTTATGAAATGACCAATTCTCCTACTGCAGTGCAGATTATTCATGGAAATTTTGGACCCTTCTACTCCCACACAGACTATGAACCCTGACCCTGCCCTCTACTATAAATAGAGGGGTACAGGGGCTTCTCTAGATACACAACTCAAAACATTAGTTGCTCTACAATGTTGTTGTCCTCTCTGGTTGTGGTAACTGAGAGAGTCCAAGCAAGTTCTACCCGTCTAGGGAGGAACAACGAGGGAAAGACAACTGCAGAAAAACAACTGGTTTTAGGAGAGTGTATCAGTGACTAGTACACCGACAGAAGGGGACAACTCATTCTAGTTTATCCTTTAGGATGACTAGAGTTCTCCGTGGTCTGTGTGGACTATCTATAGAGGCGGGAGACTTCTGCCGCTCAGGAGGATGACTATCAACTGTAGTCCGGGTCAAGACCAGGAGTTGCACAGATGCCGTCAAAGACTGGTGGTTGAAGACAACACTTGTTGTGAGGTATAGTCATTGAGTAAGCATCAGGACCAGGTATAACTCGCTAAACCATCCTTCCCATTACATTGATATTGATGCGATATGTTGGTTATGGATTTATGGTCAAATAAAAAAAATTTATTGCCTGCTCTGACCATGTAAAACCCAACAATTTTCATAGGAAATTTATATTGATTAGTCTACCTATTTGTTAATTTTCATATAAATTGTGCATAATTAACTCTCTTTAGACTGTGATACTTATTTGCATAAAATTAATGCAATCTCAATGTTTCCAATGATTTATTGTATTTTAAGAGCATATATTTGGATTTTATGAATTTTGGGAATTTTTATAAGAATCTACACAGCTCGTTACTACCGACTTTGGAGTCGGTGGTACTGACACATGCTCAGTTTAGTTTAATAAAGAAATCGAGAAGACTCAGTAGTACCCACACATAGAATCGGTACTACCGATAAAGTCACCACGTTTTGCTCATGATTTATCAAAGCCATTTGGTACTATTGACAGAGGCTCAGTAGTACTGACAACTTGTTAGGTGGGTGCAATAATTAGAGGAATCAGTAGTATCAGCAACTAGATGGTAGTACTGACCTGTCGGGATCAGGAAGATCTGAGGATATTATCTAATATGACGGTTGAGGGTTTATTTCTTCCTAAGTCCCTTCTATGATTTAGGAGCAATTTGTCCAACCCTACCTATCACATTGTTTTGCATTGGATGGTATCCGAGAGAAAGGAGAGGAGAAAATAGAGAAGAAGACTACTTCTAGACAATTTGGGCACTTCCAGTGGACGGATTTCCTACCGAAAGGTAGAAAATTAGCATGTTCACAAGAAGGGATCTTTTGAACCATCTTCTTTAGGGGTTCTTTAATTCTATTAATGTCCTCCATTTTTTCCTCCTCTGTTGTGTTTTTGACCATGGAAACCATACATACCTAAATCACTTTATTCCTTAGGACCTGAGAGTAGTCTGGGGATGCATTTAAATTGATGTTATGCATTATTATATGAATTTCTCTCAAATTCTGTACTTATTTTTATGTGTTTGCAATGAACTATCCATGCTTGATCACCATATGTAGTTAACTATACCATTAATTGCTTTTAAAAAGGAAATTAACAGTTAGAAAATCATAGAAATACACATTTTATATCGTCCTTTAAGAAAGAAGACTGACAAATGTGAAGAGATTACCCAGAGGTTTTATTAAAGTGCCTAACTAATTACACAATCAATGTGAGATTGGGATCGATATTAGATAAGGTAGTGAATTATACCATAAAAGTGGGTAATTCTTGCTACATGCTCTTAGTCTAGGGATAGGAGAGAAATGCATTAATGTTATTTGTTAACTGAAATGTTAATCGAGGCAAAATTATAGTCCTAAGGAATTCCGTCCAATTGCAATCAAATAATAGTAATTTAGATTAATTTTCTATTATAGACAATTAAGCCATTCAATCAAAGTTTTCTTCAGTCTAGCTGATCATATTACATTTAATAGTAGTTTTTGGATTTCATGTTTCCCTATGTTCGACATCCAGGCCTCATTGGCCAATATTACTTTGATAGTGTACATTTTCCTTTTAGGTTATAGAAATATGTATTGTATTTTTGGCGTCGTTGTTGGGGAAATGGTAACTTTAGCACTACGAATGATGTAATTGACCACTCTAGGCCATACTTCTTTATCCTTTCGAGTTGAATTTTAAATATCATTACCTCAACATCTTTAGTACTCATTCCCACATTATCCTTCATATTTCAGGCACTGGTGCATGGTGCACACTAGAGCTCACGACTATGGAGAGTCATCTCCGTAGGGATTTAGTTAGGCATAGCTCATACGATAAGGAAGAGAGCTTCGATAGTTCAACGCCAAGGCTAATTCAAACTTCTCCACCACCTACTCTAACGCCACGGCCAGAGGGACTGGAAGAACAACTAGAGATGGCAAAGATCAGACAATTTGGGAGAATATCAAGTCATCTTCCTCAATAGCTTAGCTTGGGCCAATCAAGTGACAAGAAATAAATGTGGGTAGCTACAAGATCGATCCACGACTTGTGGTGTTAGTCAAACAAGAAGCCTTCCATGGCCACAATATTGATGACTAATGATGCACATTAGCAACTTGGTTGAAAGTTGTGACATGGTGAAGATAGATAGAGTGCCATCGATTGTGATATACTTAAAAGATGTTTTTGTCGTCAGTGGAAGATGGGGCCCTATCTTAGTTTTATAACTTGGAAGATGATTCTATTAAAACTTGGGATCAAATGTTTTATGCCTACTTGGAGTGCTACTTCCCTCCTCAAAAGATGAATGAGTTGACCAAAAAGATCTACAACTTTAAACAAGAAGAAGAGGAATCATATTTTGAGGCATGGGAGAGGTTTTAGAGCATGCTAAGGAAGGTTCTGCACCATGGTATCAACTTGCTAGGACATGCAAAAAAGTTTAATTATGGGCTACATCAAGGGGAAAGGACCATGTTGGACAGCCAGGGACAAGCTTCTTCCTCAATAATAAGCCATCCAAATGTTACAAGATCCTTCAAAACATGGCATAGAACTAGTCATGGGGAGAAGAAAGTGAGCATCCAACAATTATTAAAAGTGTTGGAGAGTCCAAGGTGATTTCTGTGTTGAGTGAAAAATTGGAGTTGATTGCCAAGAAGTTATGTGCCAAGGATGGAAGCTCTGCAGGAGGAGAAGAAGAGGAGTGCATGTTTGCATGTAAAAAATACTATAGAGAAGGAAATGATTACTCATGGAGAAAAGATTCAAAATTTTCATGGACGGATCCTGACAACATATAGCAAGATCCTTCTCAGGCTCAGCAAGGCAAGCCACATTAGGGTGTTCCATAATAGCAATACAAACAAGATAGAGCCCCTAGCAAGATAGACCACATAGAGGACATGCTAGGTAAGCTAGTTAGCCACAATGAAGTGCTCGTTGCCAGACTCAAAGTGAACTATAGAATCAAAAGGAGCACAAATTCACAAAATTGAGACACAAATTTCTCATATTGCGATAGAGGTTATGCCCTTGAAGAAACCGACTTAGCAAGGGCTCCCAGGAAACACCAACATACCTACTGATAAGCATCATGTAAAAAAAGTGATGTTACACAGTGGGAAGAAAGTGTTCAATGGACAAAAGATAGTTCCATAGTGAAAGGACAATGAAGTTGATAAAGGCTTGCTGGTGATTACTACATCAGTTGATCTAGTTGAGCCAGATTATGCAGCAAAGGCCAAGCCAATTGATGCTAAAAGTCTTGAACCTGAGGATCCAAGGAAGGAGGCTTATGTTCCACCTCACAGGAGGAAGGTGGAGAAGCCCGTGTTGTTCCTGAATAGCTTGAAAGATCAAAAGATTGACAAGCATTTTCAGAAGTTCCTATACAACTTTAGGAAGCTTCATGTCAACATTCCGCTCATCGATGCAATTGAGAAGATTCCCTCCTATGACAAATTTCTGAAGGACTAGATCAACAAGAAGAGGAGGATAGAGGATTCTAAAGTGGTAGTTCTGAAGGAGAAGGTTAGTGTTTTTATTAAGGGAACATTGCCACCAAAAGACAAGATCCAGGCCGCTTTAACATATCCTATACTTGGAGGATGAGATTTGGGGAAGCTTATGTGATTCATGGGCTAAATTCAATCTCATTCCCTTGACCAATTTTAAGAAGTTAGGTCTGCAGGATTCTAGGAAGAGTAATATGACCATAAAGTTGGTAGTAAACTCAGTGGTGAGGCCCTATGGTATTTGTGTGAATGTTCTCGTCAAGGTTGACAAATTCGTGTTTCCAGCAGACTTTGTCATCATGGAGATGCAAGATGGTCAAGGCAACAGATTATTACTTGGAAGTCCATTCCAAGACACAATTGATATGATTCTAGAAATGGGTAGAGGAAGACTGACATTGGGAAATAGAGAAAAGCATTTTAAAATCTTGATGCCCGAGCCTACATAGATAGCCAAAGGTAAAACAAAATGTCACATGTTGTAGCAGGTCCAAGAAAATGTGTCATTACTTTTGGGGAAGCCATTTTTGGAGATGGCTCATGTGATGACACAAATCCACAAAGGCACACTGGAAGTGGACATCTTGGAAAACACAAAAGAGATTTCTTTGATAAAGGTAGTTCAACATCCTAACGATGAAGAAGAGGACTATTGCCCAGCAATGATTGAGGAGATAACCTCTACGAGTCTTGTTCAAGAATATTTGTAGTTGCTTTTGGAGCCATTCCTTATGAATGTGGTATATGATTATACAAGATGTTGTTCTTTGGAGGAGTGTGTCTTGCTTCTCAAGGCACTATTGTGTTATTACACTAGACACTTTGAGGATCTAGGGCCACCACCTCCACCTTTGGACCCCTCTCTGCTAAGTCCACTGGAGTTAGCGATGAAGCCACTACCACCACACTTAAAGTACACTTTCTTTGCAGTAGAGGTGAAAATTCTAGTCATCATTTCAGCATCACTAAGAATCTAGGAAGAGGAGCAGCTTATTTTGGTTCTAAAAAACCACGGGGCATCATTTAGATGGTCTGTGGTAGACATAAGGGGGATTTCCCCTATGTTCTTCCAGTGCAATATTATACTTGACGAAGTAGCTAAGCCAATCGTGCAACCTCAGCAGCGACTCAAGCCCATCATGATTGAGGTAATAAAGAAAGAGGTAGTAAAACTTTTATCCACATGTATTATACATGCTATCTCAGTCTCGACTTGGGTTAGGAATCAAGCCCATCATGATTGAGGCAATAAAGAAAGAGGTAGTAAAATTTTTATCTCCATGTATTATATATGTTATCTCTTACTCAACCTGCGTTAGTCCATGTAACATCCCTGACCTAGATTATACATTAACCCTAGATGTTTTTCTTAATAAAGTTAATGATATGCTTGCTCTTATCTCTTGAGAAGTAATTAAGTCTCAAGAGGAACTTATGTTTCAATTTTAGTCCTTTTTGAATAATGTTGAAACAATGTTTTGTTTGTTTTGGACTAAAGTGTAAATTACCCAAGTTAAGGGGTTAACTTGCAAATGTTACATGATAAAATGTTCCTCAAGTGTTGAAGCATCATAAGAATGAGAATGATGCAGAGTAATGGCTTATGATAGCCTGAGCACCAAGAAAGAACTTGTTGAGCAATGTCTGTGCATTAAAACCTAGTTTTGGTGTAATGTGCAATTTAACCAAAACCTAGGGTTTAATATGTAAAATACCACTTCTAAAGAGTCCCTCATATTTCTTGGTATCATTTAGAGACAAGAAAATCAGAGGGGAATCTCATTTGAATCTCTTTGGAGGAGAGAGAATCTTGATATTAAAATAATCAAGATTTAAGCATAATTGAAACCCTAATTCAATTTGATGAAAAAATAAATATATTAATTGAAGTGCCCTTCAACCAAAAATGAGATGGTTGAATTTTCATAAGTGTGAACGTCCTTGTTCCTAGCAAAGGCCACGAAATATCTCAAGTGAGTGGAGAGCCCACTCACATTAGTAAAAGGAAAAGTAATATCCACTCAATTTTGGATATTATTATTATAACGGTTAAGGTGCTTAATTTGCTTTCTTTTAATTCATGGATAATGAAGAGGAATTGCAAGGTGGGGGAGATGGCTTCGTGTGCAAGGGATGGAGGAGAGTATGTGGCACCAATTTTAGAGAGTTTAAGGGATTATTATATCATTTTCTCTCTCATTGAATTTCCTTATAAACATCCCATTTCCAACCCAAATGAAAAGCTTTTTCGATCCCTTTTTCATTCCTTGCTTTGGTTGAACACAAGGGAGCTAAGCAGAAACATGAGGACGTGCCCCAACCTATATTTAATCTCCATAGTCATTTTCAACCTTGATTTCATGGTGGAAATTGAAAATCAATGCTTGATTTCTTATTTTCTTCATTCAATCTTCAACTCTAGCCAATCCTTTCACTCAAAGACTTGAGAACGGACCTTGGAAAGTTGAGAGAGCTTCATTCACCATTGGAGACGTGGATCTTGAAGCTTGTGTTCAAGTTTAAAGGAGAATTATATAACTTTAACCCTTAAATGTTATTATTGCTTGCAATTATTTCAATTTGTGTTGAACTTTTCTTCTCTCTCGATTTCCCTTCAATTAGTTGTTGAAATATCCATAAGAATCACAACCGATTTCGGAGGTTCTAAGCTTGAAGATGATAATGGAATCTTAAGCACACACCTCAACAGAATAATGGGCAAACAATTTTCCAAAATCGATTGGACTCATTTGGTTTCAAAACTGATTGAGTTGATTCGGTTTCAAAACCGAATTGAGAATTAAGATCAAGACCGAATGGGCAATTGCAACCAAGACCGAATGGGTCATTTCACCAAGACCGAATGGGTAATTTAGTACAAGACCGAATGGGTAAATAACTTCAAGATCGAATGGGTAATGGGGTTCAAAATCAAATGGGTAATGGATCTCAAGACCGAATGGGCAAATTGAACTTCAAAACCGTTTGGGGTTAATTGCTGATGTGATTGATGGAGGCCCAATGGCCCAAATTGATTTGATTATAATTAATTCTAGAAGAATGATTAATGGATTGCAAACCCGAATCGAACGATTGAAGGATTCCTAATTGAATTGGATCAATGTTTGGGTTGATTGTCCAAACAGACTCAAGACCATTTGAGACCAAACGGTCTCAAGACCATTTGGAGTTCAAAGGTTGTGGTTGATGATTGGAGATCCAAGGGATGTAATTGGATGAACTCTCAATAATTCAATTGATGATCGAAATTAAGAAAACAAACCCTAAAACCAATCAATTGGTTGGAGGGAACCCTAGTTGATCCAATCTATTTCAAGATGATTTGGACCAAACGATATTGAGTCTGTTTGAGTCCAAACGGTCTTGGGACCGTTTGAGATCAAACGGTCCTCAGACTGTTTGAAGGGAAATCATTCACAAACCATTTAAGGTTCATTCAATTTCAATAATAAATTGAGCTAACGGTTTCAAAACCGATTGAAGGAGTAAGGCAAGACCGATTGGAGGTCAAGCAACTCAAGACCGTTTGAAGGTCAAGGTACTTCAAGACCGTTTAAGGGTCTAATACTTCAAGACCATTTGAAGGTCTAATTGATTCAATCCATGTTAGTACAATCAACCACATGATTTTTGATGATGTTTATCAAAGGTAATTACAATGGTTGTACCTTCAAGGTACTTAAGTGATTAGTACCTTTTGAATGGTTAATCCTTGGTGCTTATGGAAGCAACATTTCAACACACTAAACTAACCGTAAGTGTGTATACCTAAATGAGGAGTTGACCTAATTTAATTAAGTTTGAAGTGATCAACCTCCTAGAAAGGATGAAAGAGAGAGGAAACCATACATGTATGATAATTATGTAATGGTTAAGTCTCAATACCTTCAACATGAATAAAATATGTAATTAGGGTATGATTCTTGATAAAGAGATCATGAAACCCAAATTAAGGGTGATGACATATGAAACCCTAATTAAGGGTGATGACATGTGAAATCCTAATTAAGGGTGATGACATATGAAACCCTAATTAAGGATGATGTCATGTGAACCCCGATTAAGGATGATGTCATATGAAACCCTAATGAAGAGTGATGACATATGAAACCCTAATTAAGGATGATGTCATGTGAAACCCTAATTAAGGGTGATGACATGTGAAACCCTAATTAAGGATGATGTCATGTGAAACCCTAATTGAGGGTGATGTCATGAGAAACCCTAATTGAGGGTGATGTCATGAGAAACCCTAATCAAGGGTGATGTCAAATGAAACTCTAATACAGAGATGTTATAAGAAACCTTAGTCAAGAGTGATGTCCAATGATACTCTATATAGTGATGTGAGGTGAAACTCTAAACTAAGATGAAGCTATGTAATGATGTGTGAAACCTTGACATGAAATCCTATCCCTGATAAAGGGTAAAAGTATGTGAAGCCCTAACCTTGGGTTATAGTGTATGAAACCCTAATCTTGGGCAATATGATGATAAATCATAACCCTAATTTGGGTAATGAAATGAGTATTCCTAATTAAAATGAATTGGGAAATCCTAACTCTAATGAGGAAATAGTGATGTTACTTTGCATAGTGCTGATATGTGATTGATATAACTGCTATAATACGCACTAATCATGCAGGTATCATGAGATGTTAGACATAGCTAAGTATGAGCTATGATGTTTTATCAATGAAATTGTTTATGGGCCTTGTAAGCCATAATATGTTGTGTTGCCTAGTGAGAGGTAACAAGAGATTAATGGGCTTTAAGAGCCATATGAGATACATGTATGACAAGTATAATGGTTACCTTGGTCAGATGACCTAAAGGTATCAACAACCTGATAAGTGATAACAAGTGTTCTTGATGAATTGATGGTTTGAATACCCATATTTCATAATCATGATAATGAGATATTAAGGGATGAGAATACTTTGATGTGACAAGGGATTGAGATCCTAATGTTTTATAAAGCTCTAAAAAGGACTTGATAGAAATAGTACTCATTCTTTGTAGCATTTGTTATAATGATTTATGTTTGAAAACTTGACTGATGCTAAAATAATATGGTAATGTACTTAATTAATCAAGTGAAATCTTTTCATGTAGAGCCCTGGCCATAGATCCATCATCGTCAATAGTTGGTGATGGTGAAATAGGTTTTCCTACGAGAACTCTTGGAGGACATACTATTGAGTATGCGGGGGTTATGGGCGTGAATATCCTTACGCATTAATGGAGGAATTGATATGAGATAAACATTAAATCTCTCAATCCTTCATTATATATGCCGAGATGGATGTATCACTAATCTCCCAAATGTCGGGATGGATGTATCACTAATCTCCCGATGATGTTAATACCGGATTGATGTGAGATAAATGTGAAATCTCTCGATTGCGAAGAGAGTATAACATGCCACTGTAACTCTAATAGCGAAGTTGCCAGTATACCCTGGAAAGCTATTTAGTAGAGACACAAGATGTCCTGCATTTGGTCCTCACACTGACTGAAGAAGATGAGGTCATGTGAGATAAATGTGAAATCTCTCGATTTCGCAATGGTCGGTTGGAGTATGAGCGGTATACCTCATCTCGTCAGGGCTTAAGTATGATTGTAAAATGTAATCATCCGTGTAGCGTATTTGCTTAAGATTGAAATATGAGAATTACTGGTTGATGATACCTTACTTAGCATATCTTAAACAGATAAATGTTATATATGTTTCAATTACTTATGAGATGAATAACATGCTGCTTTATCAAGATATAGCTGATATGACTTGAATACAGAACAATGCTCTAATATGTTTAGACAATTGTTTTATCTGTTGCTAAATACTTATGATTCTTCTGCTCAGTTTTATTACATTAATTGCAATAATAATGTTTCTGGCGGAGAGTTATATCTCTCGCTGGGCCAATTTCAATTGTGTCACCCCGTGAGATCCTCATTTTTAGGTAGATGCAAAAGAAGAAGCAGAAACCCTATAGCGGGTGAAGAACAACAACAACAACAACATGGACAGTAGTGAATTCTCAAGTGGAGACATTGGCTATCATGTTTTGTATATAGAGTCCTATGTGTCGTCTCTGTACTGTCAGGTCCTAGGAGTTAGTAGTTAGTTGAATGAATCAATATGAGATTTTTGGCTTGATGCCTCAATGTTTTTATGTTGCCTATGTACAGTTTTAACAGGGCAGTTGATGTATGTGATCCTCGAGAAAGAATGGTACAAGAGATGTACTTGTGAACCAGAATGTAATTGAATTACTTTGGTTCTTAATGAAAGAGTTTTCCAGTATATGGATCTCTTTGTAAAAAATTTTAATTTTTAGTGAGTTTTATTAATCCTGCAAACAAACGCTTCCGCTTAAGTAAATCATGTTTTTTTTTAGTTGGATGCCACAAATTAGTTTGGTATCAGAGCTCTAGGTTCGCTGAGTCTACATAGACATAGGATTAAGGTTGTTGAGTCTGTTCTAGTGTCTTCCAGTTATCTGATATTGTCTTCTGCTCATATAGGAAAAGAAGAACTTAGGATGTCTGGATCGCATGAAGAACATGCTGCTGAGAGAAGCATTGCTGCACCAGGAAGAGGTGCAAGGGACCAAGCTAGGGATGAACCAAAACCTGAACACCCCCAGCTTAACAAGGCTGTACTGGAGAACCCAGCCTTCCGTGATCTATTTGGGCAGTTCATGGCAACTATGACACATATGGCGGATAGGATGCCACCACATGCACCTAGAGCACCTGCTCACCATGAAGGACAGGGCACCGACAAGACTTTTGAATGACTTTGCCAGGTTGGAGCCACAGAATATGCTGGAACAGCTGACCCAACAGATGCGGACATGTGGCTAATTGAGCTAGAAAAGGCATTCATAATCCTTAATATCTCAGAAGCTGAGAAGGTTATACATGCAGTGTACCTTCTTCAGGGGAGTACTGGCCACTGGTAGACCATAGAAGAGGGTAAGATGCCAGGTGTTGAGATCGGATGGGAAGTATTCCGACGAGAATTCGCCAATAGATACTTTCCTAAGACGTTTCTAGATGAGAATATCTCTCAGTTCGAGAGGTTAAGACAAGGACCAATGAACATTAGTGAGTATGAAGCTAAGTTCATGGAGCTTTTGCGGTTCTGTCAGCATATGGCAGCTACTGATGAGGAGAGGATTCGACATTTCAAGAAAGGGCTAAATGCTGAATTGACCACTCCTATGTATTCCTTAGAGAATAGGGAGAGGTTTGCCACTTTTGTGGAGTCCGTGAGAAGGATAGAGAGGTCTGTGGTTGAGAAGCGTCAGACCAAGAGTAAAAAGGTATATACTCAGTTTCAAAGACAAGGGTACAAAAGTTTCAAGAAACCGAGGTTGTCTGCACCAATAGCACCACAAAGGTTCAATATCCAGATGCAATGGACGTTCAATAGGGGTAGAGTTCATAGTTTACCACTGGAAGGAGCCCACAGCTCAGCATCAGTATCAGTAACAGGACCATGCAGGCTACAGTCAGGGAACATAGGTTGTTTTATATGTGGAAAGATGGGGCATTTGATGAAATATTGTCAAGCCAGAGAAGTAAGTGTGACTCAACCTCAGAGGTAGAGTCATCAAGGCTCTCAGAGGTGATAGTTTCCGAGTGGCGCTAGAGGATGTGGACAAGCATCCCAAGTTGGTTCGTCGGCACCTAACAACCAAGCATAGGGTCAACAACAAGCAACGATGAGATTCTATGTGCTGAATCAACTCGAAACGGTAGTCAACCCTTGGGTTGTGACAGGTTAGATGGAACTATTTCATTTAGATATGTCTTCATCCTGCTTCGTATCCATTTTAATTGATCTGGGTGCTACACATTCCTTTATCACTCGAAGAGTGATTCATGACTGCAACATAACTACCATTCATAGAGCAGATAGTCTGTTATTAGAAACCCCTTTGATGGGATCTGTAGTGTTGCGGGAGGTATGTTCTCCCTGCACTCTTTCTTTTTCTAAATATCACATTCAGGTGGATCTTATACCACTTGCGATGCATAGGTTCGACATATTTCTTGGAATGGACACCCTAGAAAAGTATAAGGTTGTCTTGGATTGAGTGTCCAAGCATGTTGTGTTCACAGATAATATTGACAGATGGATCTTTCAGGGAGATAGAAAGGTTCTTCCAACCTGTCTTGTGTCGGCTATTGTAACATCCCTGACCTGGGTTATAAGTTAACCCTAGGAGTTTTGCTTAAATATGTAATTAAACGCCTGTGATTAACTTCTGGCATGTAATTAAGTTCGTAAGGAAGATACATTCCCAATTCTGTCCTTTTTAAATAATGTTTTAGTATCATTTTGTTATGCAGGGACCTATGTGCAAATTACCCAGTTAAAAGGGTTAACTTGCAATTTTCACATTTTGAGATGTTCCTATAGAGATGAGACATCATATGGATGAATATGATGAGGTATGATGGATTCTCCAAGCTTGGGCATCAAGATGCGGCTTGTGGAGCAATCCTGGTGCTTGAAACCCTAATTCTGGGGTAAAGTGCAATTTACCCAAACTGTGGGGTGCAACTTGTAAAATACATCTTATAGAGTATCTTGTGTGACTCTTGACATCATTTATAGTAGAAATGATGAAGGGGGTGCTTCAATTAATTAATCAGATAAGATAAATAACCTTTGTATTAGAATCACCAAGTAATAAGGAAACCCTTATATATGCGTACCTTAGTGATGAGATGACTTTCCATTCCTATGGAGCTTTGTTTCAAAAATAATTTCACCTAGAGAAGGAGGAGGGACGTGCAAGGAAGAAAGGAGGGACCTAGATGAGAAATGGAGAAAACTAGAGGTCCTTATCATTGTTCAGGAAAGCAGTATGCGGTGTACGGGCGGAGAGGGTACTGCATGGAGTATATGCGGTATGCGGGAGTATATACGGGAGTATATGTGGTTTTTGATTTTTTATTTCAATAAACTAATTATATATAAATTAATATATCGAGATCATTAATTAAAATATATAGAGTAGGAATGTACATCTATTTACTTATAAACATATTATTATGCATGCATGATGTATGATATGCTTATATATGTATATATGTCTATATATGGAATGTGTTTGTAATATATGTACAAATACTAAAATGTAGGTAAATCAATGTATAAATATGTGTAGAGTGTGTATAAATGTGAATAAATCAAAATGTATATATAGATGCACAAATATGTGATTGTATATTTAGGTATATTGTATATGTATCTATACATGTTAATATATCAAAAGGTATTCGAATAAATGTACAAATGCGTGTGGAAAAATTTTATATGTATTACAATGTATACATATAATTTAATGATTATATATCTCAATTTAAATATATAATGAAATGTGTGTATATGTATGCATGTATGTACGAAATGCATGAACATAAGTTGTGGGCTTTTAGAAAAGTGGAGTTTAATCGGCCGCTTAATCGGCCAAGCGGGACTATATGCGGCCCATGACCGCTTAATGGACCGATTAGTAATACGCGGTGTGGTAGGGTGACTGAATAGGTATATGTGGGAGTATATGCGGTCGTGCGGACCGATTTCCCGAACAGTGGTCCTTATGATGAAACCAAACCAAGCTATATAAACTACCCTCTTTGCAACCAAGTGAACGTACTCCCTTCACTCTTTCACTTGTCACCTTGTTTGGTCCATCCAAGGCAGAGCTTGGGATCTAGATAAGACAACCAAATTGTTCTAAGGTAAGGGACACCATCTTCTAGGCTCGGATTCATGAAGAAAGTGGTTTACAAGGTTGGTTTCATGGTTATCTCATTTAGGTTTCTCGTTTTAGCCGATCTTCCCCAACCTTTTCTTGGAGAAAAGTCTTTGGCCGACCAGTGAAGCTCAAGGCTCCATTAAAGACTTGAGATCTTGGAAGCTTGGAGATCTAGGAACGACCATAAGGCGGGTTTTATATCTCTAAACCTCTTGCTTTCTTCATGCATATACTTGTTCTTGCATGTAGTAGTTAGTTCTTCTTCTTCCCCATCCTTCCTGGCCTTCTTGCAAGCAAATCCATGGAGAAACCGACCTATTTTGAGGTTGAGGACGACGGGCATGAATCCCTAGGTAACTTTACCAAACGACCTTGGACCATTTGGTCCAAACGGTTTGCAAACCGTTTGAAATCAAACGGTCTCACAACCGTTTGATTTCATGCAGTCTTGCAAGACCGTTTGGCAAGGTTGACCAAGGGAAGACCATTTGGAGGCATGTTGTACATATGTTGAATTAAACATATACAAAGAATTGTAACCTAATTGCAAACCAATCACAAGTTGAAGGCACCTCAACCCTCTAAACCCTAATCGGTTGAAATTGCTGATTTGAATGACCAATTTTGGTGAACTTTGGGTAGAAGGGCCCAAACGGTCTCAAGACCGTTTGGGGGTTCACTCAAATGGTCTAAACACCGTTTGGTGACAACCCAAGACTGTTTGGAGGTCTAGGGTTATGGTAATTTGATCAATTGAGGGTCCAATCATAGTAGGTTGATGAATTGAATAAAAGTGTTGTTTTTAGACCTAATTAGGGTTCAATCCTCATCAACTTGACTTAGATTTGGATCAAACTTTGGGCAAACAGTCTCAAGACCGTTTGGAGAGTGTCCAAACGGTCTCAAGACCGTTTGGGCCAAGTTTGGGCCCAATTGAGTGCCAATTTATAGGTTCAACTCAAATTATACTCATGATTATCAATGTTGATGGTTAATTGCTTATAAACCCTAATTCAATCGGTTCAACCCCAATTGGTTAGCAATTGAGGGTTAATTCAATGTCCAATTAGTTAACGATAACCCTAATTAGATCAATTGATGAAGGACTAGCAAAGATGTGGCCAATTGAAGGCTTCAACATGGACAACCCTAATCGATTATAGCCTTTGGATCACCTTTGAGGTTTCAAGGTCGTTTCAACTCATGCGGTTTCAAGATCGTTTCATCCAAACGATTTCAAAGTCAACACACTCAAACGGTCAATGCACTCAAATGGTCTCAAGACCTTTTGAGGGAAAATGGTCATGAGTGTCATGCGGTCTTGAGGTCAACCTAACCAAATGTTCAACGCCCCCAAACGGTCTCAGGACCGTTTGGAGTTTGAAGTGTGTAATTGTTTGGGGATCTTTAGGGCTGTGATTGCTTAGTAGTTTGAAGGTGTAATTGGTCCAATGGTGGTCTAATCTAAACCCTAATGGTACCTAAAGACATTAAGGGGCTAAGTGATTAATAGATTGAACCATGTGGTGATTGAAGGTGTACATTACCAATGTGCCCTTGAAGGGTTCAAGTAGATGGCACACTTGATCAACCAAACCCTAATGACTTGATAGTGGTGAATTAGCTTGTGTTAATAAAAATTTACTTGATCTAACCTAACCTAGAGTGATGTAGTCACCACCTATTAGTAAGAGGAGAGAGAAGGTCCCATGTATAGTTGAAATTCAAGTAAAGTACCTTCAATGTATATGAATGTGCATGGTTAGGGTATGATCCACCTATGTGAGATCATGAAAACCCTAATTATGATAATTGATGAATCTAATCTATTTGGAAGGCATCAAGGGTTATAATTTCATGCATAATGATGCTATGAGCTAAAATCAATATGAAGTGAATAGTAAACCCTAATTCTAGGGCAGTAACATGAAATGTGAATAGTAAACCCTAATTGATACTAATGAGGGAACCTAACCTTAGTAAAGGCATGAAGGCACAACCTTGAGATGGAATGCTATTTTTTTCTGCATTATAAATTGTTGATCTGTAATGAAATATTATTATTGTCAAGTTGACTTGACTATGTAGGTTCTTGTAAGAGATTGATTATACCCATGTAAGGGTTATGATAAAGTATTCATTGAAAGTATGTTGTAGACATTATGAATAATGATGCATGCCATGTTGCTTATGCTTAAGTGGAAACATATGAAGTTAATGGGCTATAAGAGCCATGAGTAACATCAAGGTCATGCTGGTTAGATGACTTGTGATGAATTAACATCCTTCTAATAACTGATAAAAGTTGAACTTGATACATTTAGTATTCTTCTGTTATAGCAATGCTTTTATGCTTAAATGTTTGGAAACATGTTTGATGCTAAAAGAATATTGAAATGTACCTAATTAAGCAAGTGTAACCATACATGTAGATCCCTGATCATAGATCCATCATTGTCAGATGTTAAATGATGGTGAAACAGGTTTTCCTAAGGGAACTCCTGGAGCGCATACTTTTGAGTATGTGGGGGATATGGACGCGAATATCCTTACGTCCAGTGTAGGAGTTGATGTAGATGTATCTTAATCTATCAACCCTACACTATGTGTGTATGCCGGGATGATGTACCACTAATCACCCGAGGAATCTTTTATGCCACATCGATGAGAGATAAACATGAGATCTTTCGATGGTGAAGAGAGTACAAAACGCCATTGTGACTCTAATAGTGAAGTACCAGAATACCCTAGTGAGCTATAGCAGCAGAGACACTAGATGTCCTGCATGTTGATCCTCATTCAGACTGAGGAAGTTGAGGTCATGAGAATCCGGCTCTTTCGATAACCTAGTATGATACCGATGCGACTTACTACTGATCAGTTGGAGTATGAGCGGTATACCTCATCTCCATAGGGCATAATATTGGTTGTAAAATATAATCAGCCATGTAGTATATCTGCTAGGGTTGAACTATGAGAAACAATGATTGATGTTACATTGTTGCATTAGTATTCTTGCTCTTTAAATGAATTGTTTTACTTAAATATCCAATCTGCTGTTGAGTAACTTAGATTACTTACTTAAGTTTCCCTTATCTGCTATAACAAAGCTTCTGGCGGAGAGTTATAACTCTCGTTGGGACAATTATTTGAAATTGTCTCACCCCGTAGATTTCAATCTTTTAGGTGGTCGTTGAGGACGAAGGAACCAGTCTGTAGGAGAGCAGTATCAGGAGCAACATCACCAGGGACAACAGTGAGTCTCAGGTGGAGATCCTGGTTGTCCTTTAGTTAGAAGTCTTATGTCATCTCTGTACTCTCAGGTCCTTGGAGTTTGTCGATCTGAGAATTTTGAAGTCTTGTGATTTTGTATCTTATTGTATATAATCACTCAAGAAGTGATTTAACTGAGATGTAAACTGTTTATCTTGCTTTTATGAAAGAAGTTTCATGTTTTCAAGATCTTGTCTCGAAAGGTTTTAATTTTTCGTGATTTTTCGCATTCCGCCGCTAATCGAATCATTTCCGCTAAGTTTATTTCGTGTTTTGGAGATCAGAGCCCACAACTAAGTGGTATCAGAGCTCTAGGTTCGCTGAGTCTATAGAGACATAGGACTTAGAATGTTGAGTCTATCCTTAGTGTTCCTCTCTTATCTAATAGAGTCTTTTGCTCCTCAGGAGAAGAAGATAATTAAGGATGTCTCAGCCACATGAGGAGTTCGAGGCCGAGAGTAGCGTAGCTACACCTCAAGGAGGTGCAAGGGACCCAGAAGTAGAGCAGCCCGTACCTGAGCCACCTGCACAACCACCCCAGTTTGACCCGGCTGATATGGCAAACCCATCTATTCAAGCTATGTTAGGGCAGTTCATGGCTACCATGACACGCATCACCGACAAGATGCCTATGCCTGCACCTAGGGCACCTGCCCAACATGAAGGACAAAGTATCGGGAAGACGTTTGAGCGGCTTCGCAGAGTCAGAGCGACTGAATACTTTGGCACAGCTGACCCCGTAGATGCGGACCTGTGGTTATCTGAGTTGGAGAAGGCTTTCAGAATCCTAACCATCCCCGAACCTGAGAAGGTTAGACATGCTGTCTATCTTCTCAAAGGAAGTGCTGGTCACTGGTGGAACATGGAAAAGTAGAAGAGGCATAGATTAGAAGTTTCGTGGGAAGATTTTTGCCGAGAGTTTGTTAACAGATACTTCCCAAAGACCTTCCTGGATGAGAAGATCTCTCAGTTTGAGAGATTGAGACAAGGCATGATGAACATTAGCGAGTACGAAGCTAAGTTCATGGAGCTACTGCGGTTCTGTCCACACATGGCTGCTACGGAAGAAGAAAGGATCAAGAGGTTTGAGAAGGGTTTGAACGTCGACTTGTCTACTCCCGTGTCCGCTCTAGAGAACCGGGAGAGATTCGCTACCTTCGTTGAGTCAGTTCGAAGGATAGAAAGATCTGTAGTTGAGAAGAGGCAAACCAACAAGCGATATTCGCAGTTCCAGGCGTCTTCATCTAGAGACTTTATGAAGCCTAGATCCTCTGCACCTAACACTCCACCACCCAGATCTTGTTCTTAGACACAGTGGTCCCCAAGTAGAGGTAGAGGATGGAATGTACCGCCACAAGAGACTCACATTTCAACATCGATGTCGGTCACAGGACCACGTAGGCCACAGCAAGACAGAAGCTGCTACAACTGTGGGAAAGTAGGACATCTGATGAAGGACTGTAGGTCTAAGCCTGTCAGTGTGACACAGCCTCAGAGGCAGAGTCAACAAGGATCACAGAGAAGGCAGTTTCAAGGAGCAGCTAGAGGACGTGGACAAGCATCCCAAGCTGGATCGTCAGCACCAACTCAACCTCAGGTGACAGCGAGGTTCTATGCTATGAACCCACCAGATGTAGTGGTCAATCCACGGGTTGTGACAGGTCAGATGGAACTATTATATTATGATATGTCTAAATCCTGTATTGTATCTGTTTTGATTGACCCGGGTGCTATGCACTCCTTTATCACTTGGAGAGTGATCCGTTACTGCAATATGACAGTAAATCATAGGGAAGATAGTCTGTTGCTTGAGACTCCGTTGAGAGGATCTGCTATTTTGCGGCAGGTGTGCTCTCCTTACATCCTCTTCTTTTCTGATCATCGCATTCAAGTGGATCTTATACCACTTGAGATGCAAGGATTTGATATAATCATTGGGATGGATACCTTGGAAAGGTATAGAGTTGTCTTGGATTGTGAAGATAAGCAGGCTATGTTTGCTGATGATAGCAACACATGGATCTTTCAAGGAGAGGGAAAGATTCTACCCACCTGTCTTGTGTCAGCTTTGGTTGCTGAGAAGCTGATGAGGCAAGGATGTTATGCATTCTTGGCCCATGTTGTAGATACTACCATGGAGAGTCCCACCCTTGCTGAAGTTCCTATTGTCAGGGAATTCGAAGACGTATTTCCTAAAGAACTTCTGGGTGTACCGCCGCCTCAAGAAATTGATTTTGAAATCAATTTGATCCCAGGTACACAACCCATAGCCCAGGCACCGTATAGGATGGCGCCTGCTGAGATGGCAGAACTCAAGAAATAGCTTCAAGAGTTGCTTGAGAAGGGTTTCATCCGACCGAGCACTTCACCTTGGGGTGCTCCGGTCTTGTTTGTTAAAAAGAAAGACGGATCAATGCGGTTATGCATTGATTACAAACAACTTAATAAATTAACAATAAAGAATAAGTACCCTCTGTCGAGGATTGATGATCTCTTTGACCAGTTGCGTGGTGTGTCCGTCTTCTCAAAGATAGACATGAGGTCTGGTTATCATCAACTTCGTATCAAGGATAGTGACATACCCAAGTCTGCCTTTAGGACAAGGTATGGTCACTATGATTTCACAGTTTTGTCATTTGGACTAACTAATGCACCAACTGCATTCATGGAACTCATGAATAGAATCTTCCGACCCTTTCTCGATCAGTGCGTTGTCGTCTTCATAGATGACATTCTGATCTATAGTAGAGATGCTCAGCAGCATGAACATCACCTTCACCAAGCTTTAACCTTGTTAAGAGAACATAAGCTATATGCTAAGTTCAACAAGTGTGAGTTCTGGTTGTTGGAGGTATCTTTTCTTAGACATGTGATATCTGCCTCGGGAATTCGTGTTGACCCTAAAAAGGTAGAATCTATTCTACAGTGGGAACAACCGAAGACACCGACGGAGGTTCGTAGTTTCTTAGGGTTAGTCGACTATTACCGGAGGTTCATTAAGAACTTCAGTTCCATAGCCCTACCCTTGACGTAGTTGACTCGGAAGGATATTCCCTTAGTTTGGAATGATAAGTGCTAGCAGTCTTTTCAATTGTTGAAGGAGAGCTTGACAAGTGCACATGTACTTGTGTTACCTGAGCAATGCAAGGGATATGTAGTTTTTTGTGATGCCTCCAAGAATGGACTCGGATGTGTGCTGATGTAGGATAAATAAGTGATTTCTTTTGCTTCCCGACAGCTTAAGAAACACGAGGAGAACTATCTGACACATGACCTGGAGTTAGCAGCTGTAGTTCATGCCTTGAAGATCTGGAGACATTATCTCTATGGAGAGATGTTCCAGATTTTCACAGACCACAAGAATCTTAAGTACATCTTCTCACAGCATGAACTTAACATGAGGCAACATCGCTGGATGGAGTTAATCAAGGACTACTATTGTACCATAGATTATCATCCAAGGAAGGCCACCGTAGTTGCAGATGCTCTGAGTAGGAAATCAGCAATGCCATCCTCTAATAGGGAACATCTAAACTCTTTGGTATGCCCTAGGAGAGATATGCTCATCTCTTTAAGACAAGATAATGTACAGTTGAAGGTGTCATGGTTAGCTGGGTTGTTGGCTAAGATGCATATCAAACCCACTCTAAGAGAGCAGATTAGAGAGGCACAACAAGTTGATGCGGCAGTTCAGCAGATCAGATCAGAGTATGGTAGTGAGAAGCGAGATGGTTTCCATGACTCGGATGACCAAGTGGCATGTTATCATGGTAGGATGATAGTACCGGATGTGGATAACTTGAGGAAGTTAGTCCTGGAGGAATCTCGTTCTTCGATGTATGCCATGCATCCCAGGAGCACCAAGATGTATCGAAACTTAAAAGATATGTATTGGTGGCCTGGGATGAAGAAGGATGTTGCTAAGTTTGTTTTGAGGTGTCCTGTGTGTCAGCAAGTTAAGGTTGAGCACCAGAAGCCTACAGGAACAATGCAACCTTTACCCATACCACAGTGGGTGGGACCATGTGACCATGGACTTTGTTTTTGGCCTACCTAGGACAAGCAAAGGACATGATTCCATCTGGGTAATTGTTGATAGGTTGACAAAGACAGCGCATTTCTTGCCTGTCAAAACAACCTATTCTGCTGAGAAGTTGGCATAGTTGTATGTTCAGGAGATAGTGAGGCTACATGGAGTTCATGTTACCATAGTATCTAATAGAGGTCCCCAGTTTACGAGTCGTTTTTGGGAGCGACTGCACAGAGCTTTAGGCACCCAGTTGAGGTTTAGTACAACCTTTCACCCATAGACGGATGGACAGTCGGAAAGAACTATACAGACTTTAGAAGACTTGTTGAGAGCATGTGTTCTCCAGTTTATCAGGAGTTGGGATCTACACCTAAGCTTGATAGAGTTTGCCTACAACAATAGCTATCAACATAGCATCGACATGGCACCTTATGAAGCTTTGTATGGTAGACGTTGTAGATCACCGGTATGTTGGTATGAAACTGGTGAATATCAATTGTTAGGTCATGATCTTGTATAGAAGACTACAGAGAAGATCAAAGTAGTACAATGACAGATTAAGACTGCATAGGATAGGTAGAAGTCCTATGCCGATAAACTTCATAGACCCTTAGAGTTCCAGGTTGGAGACAGGGTGTATCTCAAAGTATCGCCTTGGAAAGGGGTTCTTCGTTTTGGAAGGAAAGGGAAGTTAGCTCCTAGGTTTATGGGGACTTATCCAATCGTTGAAATGGTTTGAAAGGTAGCCTATAAACTAGAGTTTCCCCCAGAGTTGCAGAGGTTACACCCTGTGTTTCACATTTCTATGTTGACAAAATGTCACCCGGATACCGAGTCAGTTCTACAACCTATGGAGGTAGAATTGAATGATGATATAACTTATGAGGAGGGACCAGTGTCGATCCTTGATAACAGGATTAAAATGCTAAAGAAGAAAGATATAAGCCTTGTGAAAGTCCTCTGGAATCATCGTGGTGTTGAAGAAGCCACTTGGGAACTAGAGGAAGAAATGAGGAGGAAATACCCTGCTCTTTTCTCTTAAATATGTCTTATCGATTTCGGGGACAAAATCCTTGTAAGGGGTGGATGATTTGTAACATCCCTGACCTGGGTTATAAGTTAACCCTAGGAGTTTTTCTTAAATATGTAATTAAACGCTTGTGATTAACTTCTGGCATGTAATTAAGTTCCTAAGGAACATACATTCCCAATTCTGTCCTTTTTAAACAATGTTTTAGTATTGTTTTGTTATGCAGGGACCTATGTGCAAATTACCTAGTTAAAAGGGTTAACTTGCAATTTTCACATGTTGAGATGTTCCTATAGAGATGAGACATCATATGGATGAATATGATGAGGTATGATGGAATCTCCAAGCTTGGGCATCAAGATGCGGCTTGTGGAGCAATCATGGTGCTTGAAACCCTAATTCTGGGGTAAAGTGCAATTTACCCAAAATATGGGGTGCAACTTGTAAAATACATCTTCTAGAGTATCTTGTGTGACTCTTGACATCATTTAGAGTAGAAATGATGAAGGGGGGCGCTTCAATTAATTAATCAGATAAGATAAATAACCTTTGTATTAGAATCACCAAGTTATAAGTAAGGAAACCCTTATATATGCGTACCTTAGTGATGAGATGACTTTCCTTTCCTATGGACCTTTGTTTCAAAAATAATTTCACCTAGAGAAGGAGGAGGGACGTGCAAGTAAGAAAGGAGGGACCTATATGAGAAATGGAGAAAACTAGAGGTCCTTATGATGAAACCAAACCAAGCTATATAAACTACCCTCTTTGCAACCAAGTGAACGTACTCCCTTCACTCTTTCACTTGTCACCTTGTTTGGTACGTCCAAGGCAGAGCTTGGGAGCTAGAGAAGACAACCAACTTGTTCTAAGGTAAGGGACACCATCTTATAGGCTCGGATTCATGAAGAAAGTGGTTTATAAGGTTGATTTCAGGGTTATCTCATTTAGGTTTCTCGTTTTAGCTGATCTTCCCCAACCTTTTCTTGGAGAAAAGTCTTTGGCCGACCAGTGGAGCTCAAGGTGTCATTAAAGACTTGAGAGATTGGAAGCTTGGAGCTCTAGGAATGACCATAAGGCAGGTTTTATATCTCTAAACCTCTTGCTTTCTTGATGCATATACTTGTTCTTGCATGTAGTAGTTAGTTCTTCTTCTTCCCCATCCTTCCTTGCCTTCTTGCAAGCAAATCCATGGAGAAACCGACCTGTTTTGAGATTGAGGATGATGGGTGTGAATCGCTAGGTAACGTTACCAAACGACCTTGGACCATTTGTTCCAAACGGTTTGCAAACCATTTGAAATCAAACGGTCTCACAACCATTTGATTTCATGCAGTCTTGCAAGACCGTTTGAAATCAAACGGTCCCAAGACCGTTTGGCAAGGTTGACCAAGGGAAGACCATTTGGAGGTCTGTTGTACATATGTTGAGTTAAACATCTACAAAGAATTGTAACCTAATTTTAAACCAATCACAAGTTGAAGGCACCTCAACCCTCTAAACCCTAATCGGTTGAAATTGCTGATTTCAATGACCAATTTTAGTGAACTTTGGGTTGAAGGGCCCAAACGGTCTCAAGACCGTTTGGGGGTTCACGCAAACGGTCTCAAGACCGTTTGGTGACAACCCAAGACCGTTTGGAGGTCTAGGGTTATGGTAATTTGATCAATTGACGGTCCAATCATAGTAGGTTGATGAATTGAATAAAAGTGTTGTTTTTAGACCTAATTAGGGTTCAACCCTCATCAACTTGACTTAGATTTTGATCAAACTTTGGGAAAAAGGTCTCAAGACCATTTGGAGAGTGTCCAAACGGTCTCAAGACCGTTTGGTCCAATTTTGGGCCCAATTGAGTGCCAATTAGGTTCAACTCCAATTAGACTCATGATTATCAATGTTGATGGTTAATTGCTTATAAACCCTAATTCAATCCGTTTCAACCCCAATTGGTTAGCAATTGAGGGTCAATTAAATGTCCAATGAGTTAAGGATAACC
This sequence comes from Alisma plantago-aquatica, assembly GCA_963693085.1. Taxonomy (NCBI): domain Eukaryota; kingdom Viridiplantae; phylum Streptophyta; class Magnoliopsida; order Alismatales; family Alismataceae; genus Alisma; species Alisma plantago-aquatica. The sequence continues at coordinate 657,418,290 of OY856411.1, forward strand.
CTAATTAGATCAATTGATGAAGGGCTAGCAAAGATGTGGCCAATTGAAGGCTTCAACATGGATAACCCGAATCGATTACAGCCTTTGGATCACCTCTGAGGTCCATGCGGTTTTGAGCCCATTTGGACCAAACGGTCTTGATCACCTTTGAGGTCCATGTGGTTTTGAGCCCATTTGGACCAAATGGTCTCAAGACCGTTTGAATCCAAATGGTCTCAAGACCGTTTGGGCTCAAATGATCTCAAGGTTGTTTGGTCCAATCGATCTCAAGGTCGTTTCAACTCATGTGATTTCAAGGTCGTTTCATCCAAACGGTTTCAAAGTCAACAGACTCAAATGGTCAACACACTCAAACGGTCTCAAGACTGTTTGAGGGAAAATAGTCTTGAGTGTCATGCGGTCTTGAGGTCAACCTAACCAAACGGTCAACGCCCCCAAATGGTCTCAGGACCGTTTGGAGGTTGAAGTGTGTAATCGTTTGGGGATCTTTAGGGCTGTGATTGCTTAGTAGTTTGAAGGTGTAATTGGTCCAATGGTGGTCTAATCTAAACCCTAATGGTACCTAAAGACATTAAGGGGCTAAGTGATTAATAGATTGAACCATGTGGTGATTGAAGGTGTACATTACCAATGTGCCCTTGAAGGGTTCAAGTAGATGACACACTTGATCAACCAAACCCTAATGACTTGATAGTGGTGAATTAGCTTGTGTTAATCAAAATTGACTTGATCTAACCTAACCTAGAGTGATGTAGTCACCACCTATTAGTAATAGGAGAGAGAAGGTCCCATGTATGGTTGAAATTCAAGTAAAGTACCTTCAATGTATATGAATGTGCATGGTTAGGGTATGATCCACCTATGTGAGATCATGAAAACCCTAATTATGATAATTGATGAATCTAATCTATTTTGAAGGCATCAAGGATGATAATTTCATGCATAATGATTCTATGAGCTCAAATCACTATGAAGTGAATAGCAAACCCTAATTCTAGGGCAGTAACATGAAATGTGAATAGTAAACCCTAATTGATACTAATGAGGAAACCTAACCTTAGTAAAGGCATGAAGGCACAACCTTGAGATGGAATGCTATTTTTTACTACATTATAAATTGTTGATCTGTAATGAAATGTTATGATTGTCAAGTTGAGTTGACTATGCAGGTTCTTGTAAGAGATTGATTATACCCAGGTAAGGGTTATGATAAAGTATTCATTGAAAGTATGTTGTAGACTTTATGAATAATGATGCATGCCATGTTGCTTATGCTTAAGTGGCAACATATGAAGTTAATGGGCTATAAGAGCCATGAGTAACATCACGGCCATGCTGGTTAGATGACTTGTGATGAATTATCATCCTTCTAATAACTTATAAAAGTTGAACTTGATACATTTAGTATTCTTCTGTTATAGCAATGCTTTTATGCTTAAATGTTTGGAAACATGTTTGATGCTAAAAGAATACTGAAATGTACCTAATTAAGCAAGTGTAACCATACATGTAGAGCCCTGACCATAGATCCATCATTTTCATATGTTAAATGATGGTGAAATAGGTTTTCCGAAGGGAACTCCTGGAGCGCATACTTTTGAGTATGTGGGGGATATGGACGCGAATATCCTTACGTCCAGTGTAGGAGTTGATGTAGATGTATCTTAATCTATCAACCCTGCACTATGTGTGTATGCTGGGATGATGTACCACTAATCACCCGAGGAATCTTTTATGCCACATCGATGAGAGAAAAACATAAGATCTTTCGATGGTGAAGAGAGTACAGAACGCCACTATGACTGTAATAGCGAAGTACCAGAATACCCTCATGAGATATAGTAGCAGAGACACTAGATGTCCTGCATGTTGATCCTCATTCTGACTGAGGAAGTTGAGGTCATGAGAATCCGGCTCTTTTGATGACCTAGTATGATACCGATGTGACTTACTAGTGATCGGTTGGAGTATGAGCGGTATACCTCATCTCCGCAGGGCATAATATTGGTTGTAAAATATAATCAGTCGTGTAGTATATCTGCTAGGGTTGAACTATGAGAAACAATGATTGATGTTACATTGTTGCATTAGTATTCTTGCTCTTTAAATGAATTGTTTTACTTAAATATCCAATATGTTGTTGAGTAACTTAGATTACTTGCTTAAGTTTCCCTTATCTGCTATAACAAAGCTTCTGGCGGAGAGTTATAACTCTCGATGGGACAATTATTTGAAATTGTCTCTCCCCGTAGATTTCAATCTTTTAGGTGGTCGTCGAGGACAAAGGAACTAGTCTGCAGGAGAGCAGTATCAGGAGCAACAACACTAGGGACAGCAGTGAGTCTCAGGTGGAGATCCTGGCTATCCTTTAGTTAGAAGTCTTATGTCGTCTCTGTACTCTCAGGTCCTTGGAGTTTGTCGATCTGAGAATTTTGAAGTCTTGTGATTTTGTATCTTATTGTATATAATCACTCAATAAGTGATTTAACTGAGATGTAAACTATTTATCTTGCTTTTATGAAAGAAGTTTCATGTTTTCAAGATCTTGTCTCGAAAGGTTTTAATTTTCCATGATTTTTCGCATTCCGTCGCTAATCGAATCATTTCCGCTAGATTTATTTTGTGTTTTGGAGATCAGAGCCCACAACTAAGTGGTATTACAGCTCTAGGTTCGCTGAGTTTATAGAGACATAGGACTTAGAATGTTGAGTCTATCCTTAGTGTTCCTCTCTTATCTAATAGAGTCTTCTGCTCCTCAGGAGAAGAAGATATTTAAGGATGTCTGAGCCACATGAGGAGTTCGAGGCCGAGAGTAGCGTAGCTGCACCTCGAGGAGGTGCAAGGGACCCAGAAGTAGAGCAGCCCATACCTGATCCACCTGCACAGCCACCCCAATTTGACCCGGCTGATATGGCAAACCCATCTATTCAAGCTATGTTCGGGCAGTTCATGGCTTTCATGACACACATCACCGATAGGATGCCTATGCCTGCACCTAGGGCACCTGCCCATCATGAAGGACAAAGTATCGGGAAGACGTTCGAGCGGCTTCGTAGAGTCGGAGCGACCGAATACTTTGTCATAGCTGACCCTGCAGATGCGGACCTGTGGTTAACTGAGTTGGAGAAGGCTTTCAAAATCCTAACCATCCCTGAAGCTGAGAAGGTTAGACATGCTGTCTATCTTCTCAAAGGAAGTGCTGGTCACTGGTGGAACATGGAAGAGCAGAAGAGGCCTGGATTAGAAGTTTCATGGGAAGATTTCCACTGAGAGTTTGTTAACAGATACTTCCCAAAGACCTTCCTGGACGAGAAGATCTCTCAGTTCGAGAGATTGAGACAAGGCATGATGAACATTAGCGAGTACGAAGCTAAGTTCATGGAGCTACTGCGGTTCTATCCGCACATGGCTGCTACGGAAGAAGAAAGGATCCGGAGGTATGAGAAGGGTTTGAATGCCAACTTGTCTACTCCCGTGTCTACTCTAGAGAACCGGGAGAGATTTGCTACCTTCGTTGAGTCAGTCCAAAGGATAGAAAGATCTATAGTTGAGAAGAGGCAAACCCACAAGAGATATCCGCAGTTCCAGGCATCTTCATCTAGTGACTTTAAGAAGCCTAGATCCTATGCACCTAACCCTCCACCACCCAGATCTTGTTCTCAGACACAGCGGTCCCCAAGTAGAGGTAGAGGACAGAGTCTATCGCCACAAGAGACTCACAGTTCAACATCGATGTCGGTCACAGGACCACCTAGGCCACAACAAGATAGAAGCTGCTATAACTATGGGAAAGTAGGACATTTGATGAAGGACTGCAGGTCTAAGCCTGTCCGTGTGACACAGCCTCAGAGGCAGAGTCAACAGGGATCACAAAGAAGGCATTTCAAGGAGCAGCTAGAGGACGTGGACAAGCGTCCCAAGCCTGATCGTCAACACCAACTCAACCTCAGGCGACAACGTGGTTCTATGCTATGAACCCACCAGATGCAGTGGTCAATACACGGGTTGTGACAGGTCAGATGGAACTATTATATTCTTATATGTCTAAATCCTATATTGTATCTGTTTTGATTGACCCGGGTGCTATGCACTCCTTTATCACTCGGAGAGTGATCCATTACTGCAATATGACAGTAAATCATAAGGAAGATAGTCTGTTGCTTGAGACTCCATTGAGAGGATCTGCTGTTTTGTGGGAGGTGTGCTCTCCTTACATCCTCTTCTTTTCTGATCATCGCATTTAAGTGGATCTTATACCACTTGAGATGCAAGGATTTGATATAATCCTTGGGATGTATACCTTGGAAAGGTATAGAGTTGTCTTGGATTGTGAATCCAAGCAGGCTATGTTTGCTAATGATAGCAACACATAGATCTTTCAAGGAGAGAGAAAGATTCTACCTACCTGTCTTGTGTCATCTTTGGTTGCTGAGAAGCTGATGAGGCAAGGATGTTATGCATTCTTGGCCCATGTGGTAGATACTACCATGGAGAGTCCCACCCTTGCTGAAGTTCCTGTTGTCAGGGAATTCAAAGACGTATTTCCTGAAGAACTTCCGGGTATACCGCTGCCTCGGGAAATTGATTTTGAAATAAAATTGATCCCAGGTACACACCATAGCCCAGGCACCGTATAGGATGGAGCCTACTGATATGGTAGAACTCAAGAAATAGCTTCAAGAGTTGCTTGAGAAGGGTTTCATCTGACTGAGCACTTCACCTTGGGGTGCTCCGGTCTTGTTTGTTAAAAAGAAAGACGGATCAATGTGGTTATGCATTGATTACAAACAACTTAATAAAGTAACAATAAAGAATAAGTACCCTCTGCCGAGGATTGATGATCTCTTTGACCAGTTGCATGGTGCGTCCATTTTCTCAAAGATAGACTTGAGGTCTGGTTATCATCAACTTCTTATCAAGGACAGTGACATACGCAAGTCTGCCTTTAGGACAAGGTATGGTCACTATGAGTTCACAGTTATGTCGTTTGGACTAACTAATGCACCAGCTGCATTCATGGAACTCATTAATAGAATCTTCCGACCCTTTCTCGATCAGTGCGTTGTTGTCTTCATAGATGACATTCTGATCTATAGTAGAGATGCTCAACAACATGAACAACACCTTCACCAAGCTTTGACCTTGTTAAGATTACATAAGCTATACACTAAGTTCAACAAGTGTGAGTTCTGGTTGTCAGAGGTATCTTTTCTTGGACATGTGATATCTACCTCGGGAATTCGTGTTGAACCTAAAAAGGTAGAATTTGTTCTACAGTGGGAACAATCGAAGACACCGACGGAGGTTCGTAGTTTCTTAGGGTTAGCCGGCTATTACCGGAGGTTCATTAAGAACTTAAGTTCCATAGCCCTACCCTTGACAAAGTTGACTCGAAAGGATATTCCCTTTGTTTGGAATGATAAGTGCCAGCAATCTTTTCAGCTGTTGAAGGAGAGGTTGACAAGTTCACCTGTACTTGTGTTACCTGAGCAAGGCAAGGGATATGTAGTTTTCTGTGATGCCTCCAAGAATGGACTCAGATGTGTGCTGATGCAGGATAAACAAGTGATTTCTTTTTCTTCCCGACAGCTTAAGAAACACGAGGAGAACTATCCGAAACACGACCTGGAGTTAGCAGCTTTAGTTCATGCCTTGAAGATCTGGAGACATTATCTCTATGGAGAGATGTTCCAGATTTTCACATACCACAAGAATCTTAAGTACATCTTCTCACAACATGAACTTAACATGAGGCAACGTCGCTGGATGGAGTAAATCAAGGACTAAGATTGTACCATAGATTACCATCCAGGGAAGGCCAACATAGTTGCAGATGCTCTGAGTAGGAAATCATCAACAACATCCTCTAAAAGGGCACATCTAAACTCTTTGGTATGCCCTAGGAGAGATATGCTCATCTCTTTAAGACAAGATAATGTACAGTTGAAGGTGTCGTGGTTAGCCGGGTTGTTGGCTGAGATGCATATCAAACCCACTCTATGAGAGCAGATTAGAGAGGCACAACAAGTTGATGCGGCAGTTCAGTAGATCAGATCAGAGTATGGTAGTGAGAAGCGAGATGGTTTCCATGACTTGGATGACCAAGTGGCATGTTATCATGGTAGGATGATAGTACCGGATGTGGATAACTTGAGGAAGTTAGTCCTAGAGGAAGCTCATTCTTTGATGTATGCCATGCATCCCGGGAGCACCAAGATGTATCGAAACTTAAAAGATATGTATTAGTGGCCTGGCATGAAGAAGGATGTTGCTAAATTTGTTTTGACGTGTCCTGTGTGTCAGCAAGTTAAGGATGAGCACCAGAAGCCTCCAGGAACAATGCAACCTTTACCCATACCACAGTGGAAGTGGGACCATGTGACCATGGACTTTGTTGTTGGCCTACCTAGGACAAGCAAAGGACATAATTCCATCTGGGTAATTGTTGATAGGTTGACAAAGACAACACATTTCTTGCCTGTCAAAACAACCTATTCTGCTGAGAAGTTGGCACAGTTGTATGTTCAGGAGATAGTGAGGCTACATGGAGTTCCTGTTACCATAGTATCTGACAGAGGTCCCCAATTTATGAGTCATTTTTGGGAGTGACTGCACAGAGCTTTAGGCACCCAATTGAGGTTTAGTACAACCTTTCACCCATAGACAGATGGACAGTCGGAAAGAACTATACAGACTTTGGAAGACTTGTTGAGAGCATGTGTTCTCTAGTTTATCGGGAGTTGGGATCTACACCTAAGCTTGATAGAGTTTGCCTACAACAATAGCTATCAACATAGCATCGACATGGCACCTTATGAAGCTTTGTATGGTAGACGTTGTAGATCACCGGTATGTTGGTATGAAACTGGTGAATATCAGTTGTTAGGTCCTGATCTTATGTAGCAGACTACAGAGAAGATCAAAGTAGTACAAGGACAGATTAAGACTGCACAGGATAGGTAGAAGTCGTATGCCGATAAATGTCATAGACCCTTAGAGTTCCATGTTGGAGACATGGTGTATCTCAAAGTATCGCCTTGGAAAGGGGTTCTTCATTTTGGAAGGAAAGGGAAGTTAGCTCCTAGGTTTATGGGGCCTTTTCCAATCGTGGAACAGGTTGGAAAGGTAGCCTATAAACTAGAGTTGTCCCCATAGTTGTAGAGGTTACACCCTGTGTTTCACACTTCTATGTTGAGGAAATGTCACTCGGATACCGAGTCAGTTCTACAACCTATGGAGGTAGAATTGAATGATGATATAACTTATGAGGAGGGACCAGTGTCAATCCTTGATACCAAGATTAAAAAGATAAAGAAGAAAGATATAAGCCTTGTGAAAGTACTATAGAATCATCATGGTGTTGAAGAAGCCACTTGGGAACTAGAGGAAGAAATGAGGAGGAAATACCCTGCTCTTTTCTCTTAAATATGTCTTATCAATTTCGGGGATGAAATCTTTGTAAGGGGTGGATGATTTGTAACATCCCTAACCTGGGTTATAAGTTAACCCTAGGAGTTTTGCTTAAATATGTAATTAAACGCTTGTGATTAACTTCTGGCATGTAATTAAGTTCCTAAGGAACATACATTCCCAATTTTGTCCTTTTTAAACAATGTTTTAATATTGTTTTGTTATGCAGGGACCTATGTGCAAATTACCTAGTTAAAAGGGTTAACTTGCAATTTTCACATGTTTAGATGTTCCTCTAGAGATGAGACATCATATGGATGAATATGATGAGATATGATGGATTCTCCAAGCTTGGGCATCAAGATGCGGCTTGTCGAGCAATCCTGGTGCTTGAAACCCTAATTCTGGGGTAAAGTGCAATTTACCCGAAATGTGGGGTGCAACTTGTAAAATATATCTTCTAGAGTATCTTGTGTGACTCTTGACATCATTTAGAGTAGAAATGATGAAGGGGGCACTTCAATTAATTAATCAGATAAGATAAATAACCTTTGTATTAGAATCACCAAGTTATAAGTAAGGAAACCCTTATATATGCGTACCTTAGTGATGAGATGACTTTCCCTTCCTATGGACCTTTGTTTCAAAAAGAATTTCACCTAGAGAAGGAGGAGGTACGTTCAAGGAAGAAAGGAGGGACCTAGATGAGAAATGGAGAAAACTAGAGGTCCTTATGATGAAACCAAACCAAGCTATATAAACTACCCTCTTTGCAACCAAGTGAACGTACTCCCTTCACTCTTTCACTTGTCACCTTGTTTGGTCCATCCAAGGCAGAGCTTGGGAGCTAGACAAGACAACCAACTTGTTCTAAGGAAAGGGACACCATCTTCTAGGCTTGGATTCATGAAAAAAGTGGTTTACAAGGTTGGCTTCATGGTTATCTCATTTAGGTTTCTCGTTTTAGCCGATCTTCCCCAACATTTTCTTAGAGAAAAGTCTTTGGACGACCAGTGGAGCTCAAGCCCCCATTAAAGACTTGAGAGCTTGTAAGCTTGGAGCTCTAGGAATGACCATAAGGCGGGTTTTATATCTCTAAACCTCTTGCTTTCTTAATGCATATACTTGTTCTTGCGTGTAGTAGTTAGTTCTTCTTCTTCCCCATCCTTCCTTGCCTTCTTGCAAGAAAATCCATGGAGAAACCGACCTGTTTTGAGGTTGATGATGATGGGCGTGAATCCCTAGGTAAATTTACCAAACGACCTTGGACCATTTGGTCCAAATGGTTTGCAAACCGTTTGAAATCAAATGGTCTCACAACCGTTTGATTTCATGCGGTCTTGCAAGACCATTTGGAATCAAACGGTCCCAAGACCATTTGGCAAGGTTGACCAAGGGAAGACCATTTGGAGGTCTGTTGTGCATATGTCGAATTGAACATCTACAAAGAATTGTAACCTAATTGCAAACCAATCATAAGTTGAAGGCACCTCAACCCTCTAAACCCTAATCGGTTAGAATTGTTGATTTCAATGACCAATATTGGTGAACTTTGGGTTGAAGGGCCCAAACGGTCTCAAGATCGTTTGGTGACAACCCAAGACCGTTTGGAGGTCTAGGGTTATGGTAATTTTATCAATTGAGGGTCCAATCACAGTAGGTTGATGAATTGAATAAAAGTGCTATTTTTAGAACTAATTAGGGTTCAACCCTCATCAACTTGACTTAGATTTTGATCAAACTTTGGGAAAACAGTGTCAAGACCATTTGGAGAGTGTCCAAACGGTCTCAAGACCGTTTGGGCCAAGTTTGGGCCCAATTGAGTGCCAATTGTTAGGTTCAACTCCAATTAGACTCATGATTATCAATGTTCATGGTTAATTGCTTATAAACCCTAATTCAATCGGTTTCAACCCCAATTGGTTAGCAATTGAGGGTCATATAAATGTCCAATTAGTTAAGGATAACCCTAATTAGATCAATTGATGAAGGGCTAGCAAAGATGTGGCCAATTGAAGGCTTCAACATGGACAACCCTAGTCAATTACAGCCTTTGGATCACCTTTGAGGTCCATGTGGTTTTGAGCCCATTTGGACCAAACGGTCTCAAGACCGTTTGGGCTCAAACGATCTCAAGGTCGTTTGGTCCAATCGATCTCAAGGTCGTTTCAAATCATGCGGTTTCAAGGTCGTTTCATCCAAACGATTTCAAAGTCAACACACTCAAACGATCAACGCACTCAAACGGTCTCAAGACCGTTTGAGGGAAAACGGTCTTGAGTGTCATGCGGTCTTGAGGTCAACCTAACCAAACGGTCAACGCCCCCAAACGGTCTCAGGACCGTTTGGAGGTTGAAGTGTGTAATCATTTGGGGATCTTTAGGGCTGTGATTGCTTAGTAGTTTGAAGGTGTAATTGGTCCAATGGCGGTCTAATCTAAACCCTAATAGATTGAACCATGTGGTGATTGAAGGTGTATATTACCAATGTGCCCTTGAAGGGTTCAAGTAGATGACACACTTGATCAACCAAACCCTAATGACTTGATAGTGGTGAATTAGCTTGTGTTAATCAAAATTGACTTGATCTAACCTAACCTAGAGTGATGTAGTCACCACCTATTAGTAAGAGGAGAGAGAAGGTCCCATGTATGGTTGAAATTCAAGTAAAGTACCTTCAATGTATATGAATGTGCATGGTTAGGGTATGATCCACCTATGTGAGATCATGAAAACCCTAATTATGATAATTGATGAATCTAATCTATTTTGAAGGCATCAAGGATGATAATTTCATGCATAATGATGCTATGAGCTCAAATCACTATGAAGTGAGTAGTAAACCCTAATTCTAGGGCAGTAACCTAATATGTGAATAGTAAACCCTAATTGATACTAATGAGGGAACCTAACCTTAGTAAAGGCATGAAGGCACAACCTTGAGATGGAATGCTATTTTTTTCTGCATTATAAATTGTTGATCTATAATGAAATGTTATTATTGTCAAGTTGAGTTGACTATGCATGTTCTTGTAAGAGATTGATTATACCCAGGTAAGGTTATGATAAAGTATTCATTGAAAGTATGTTGTAGACTTTATGAATAATGATGCATGCCATGTTGCTTATGCTTAAGTGGCAACATATGAAGTTAATGGGCTATAAGAGCCATGAGTAACATCAAGGTCATGCTGGTTAGATGACTTGTGATGAATTAACATCCTTCTAACAACTGATAAAAGTTGAACTTGATACATTTAGTATTCTTCTGTTATAGCAATGCTTTTATGCTTAAATGTTTGGAAACATGTTTGATGCTAAAAGAATATTGAAATGTACCTAATTAAGCAAGTGTAACCATACATGTAGAGCCCTGATCATAGATCCATCATTGTCAGATGTTAAATGATGGTGAAACAGGTTTTCCTAAGGGAACTCTTGGAGCGCATACTTTTGAGTATGTGGGGGATATGGACGTGAATATCCTTACGTCCAGTGCAGGAGTTGATGTAGATGTATCTTAATCTATTAACCCTACACTATGTGTGTATGCCGAGATGATGTACCACTAATCACCCCAGGAATTTTTTATGCCACATCAATGAGAGATAAACATGAGATCTTTCGATGGTGAAGAGAGTACAGAACGCCATTGTGACTCTAATAGTGAAGTACCAAAATACCCTGGTGAGCTATAGTAGCAGAGACACTAGATGTCCTGCATGTTGATCCTCATTCTGACTGAGGAAGTTGAGGTCATGAGAATCCAGCTCTTTCGATGACCTAGTATGATACAAATGTGACTTACTAGTGATCGGTTGGAGTTTGAGCGATATACCTCATCTCCGTAGGGCATAATATTGGTTGTAAAATATAATCATCTGTGTAGTATATCTGCTAGGGTTGAACTACGAGAAACAATGATTGATGTTACATTGGTGCATTAGTATTCTTGCTCTTTAAATGAATTGTTTTACTTAAATATCCAATCTGCTATTGAGTAACTTAGATTACTTGCTTAAGTTTCCCTTATCTGCTATAACAAAGCTTCTGGCGGAGAGTTGTAACTCTTGCTGGGACAATTATTTGAAATTGTCTCACCCTGTAGATTTCAATCTTTTAGGTGGTCGTCGAGGACGAAGGAACCAGTCTGTAGGAGAGTAGTATCAGGAGCAACAACACCAGGGACAGTAGTGAGTCTCAGGTGGAGATCCTGGTTGTCCTTTAGTTAGAAGTCTTATGTCGTCTCTATACTCTCAGGTCCTTGGAGTTTGTCGATCTGAGAATTTTGAAGTCTTGTGATTTTGTATCTTGTTGTATATAATCACTCAAGAAGTGATTTAACTGAGATGTAAATTGTTTATCTTGCTTTTATGAAAGAAGTTTCATGTTTTCAAGATCTTGTCTCGAAAGGTTTTAATTTTTCGTGATTTTTCGCATTCCGCCGCTAATCGAATCACTTCCGCTAAGTTTATTTTGTGTTTTGGAGATCAGAGCCCATAGCTATGGTAGCTGAAAAGCTGATGAGAAAGGGATGATTTGCATTCTTGGCACATGTGGTAGACACCACAACGGAGAGCTCTAATCTTTCTGAAGTTCCGATAGTTAGGGAGTTTGAAGATGTATTCCCTGAGGAACTTCCAGGTGTACCTCTACCCCGAGAGATTGATTTTGAAATTAATCTAATCCCGGGCACACAACCAATAGTGCAAACACCATATAGAATGGCACCTGTTGCGATGGCAGAGCTCAAGAAATAGCTGTAGGAGTTTCTTGAGAAAGGTTTTATCTGACCGGGTACTTCACCATGGGGTGCTCCGATTCTCTTTGTTAAGAAGAAGGATAGATCGATGCATTTATGCATTGATTACAGACAGTTGAATAAAGTAACTATAAAGAATAAGTATCCTCTGCCAAGGATTGATGACTTGTTTGATCAGTTGCATGGTGCAACTATCTTCTCTAAGATAGATTTGAGGTCGGGATACCATTAGTTACGTATCAAGGAGAGTGACATACCTAAGTCTGCCTTTAGGACAAGGTATGGTCACTATGAGTTCATAGGTATGTTATTTGGACTAACTAATGCACCAGCTGCATTCATGGAACTCATGAACAGAATCTTTTGACCTTTTCTTGATCAGTTTATAGTATTCTTCACAAATGACATCTTGATATACATTAGAGATGCTCAACAACATGAGCAACACCTCCGTCAAGCTTTAACTTTGCTAAGAGAGCATAAGTTGTATGCTAAGTTTAGCAAATGTGAGTTCTAGTTACCAGGAGTTTCTTTTCTAGGACATGTAATATCTGCCTCAGGTATCCGTGTTGATCCTAAGAAGGTAGAATCTACCATGCAATGCGAACAACCAAAGACACCGACGGAGATACGTAGTTTCTTAGGACTGGCAGGCTACTACAGGAGGTTCATTAATAACTTCAGTTCTATAGCTTTACCCCTAACTAAGTTAACCAGGAAGGAGGTTCCTTTTATCTGGAATGACAAGTGTCAACATTTTTTCTAGATGTTAAAGGAAAGATTAATGAGTGCACCTGTGCTAGTGTTACCTGAGCAAGGGAAGGGGTACATAGTCTTTTTTGATGCATCTAAGAACGGTCTAGGATGTCTGTTGATGCATGGTAATCAAATGATTTGTTTTGCCTCTCGACAGCTTAAGAAACATGAGGAGAATTATCCGACACATGATTTAGAGCTAGCTGTTGTGGTCCATGCTTTGAAGATCTGGAGACATTATCTCTATGGAGAAACATTCCAGATTTTCACAGACCATAAGAATCTAAAATATATCTTTTCACAACATAAGTTGAACATGAGACAATGTCGTTGGATGGAGTTAATCAAGGACTATGATTGTAAAATTGATTATCATCTAGGGAAGGCTAATGTAGTGGTTGATGCAATAAGTAGGAAATCATCATCATCATCCTTAGATAAAGCACAGTTGAATTCCTTAGTGTGCTTTAAAAGAGATATGCTTATCTCCTTGAGGCAAAACAATGTACAGCTTAAAGTATCATTGTTAGCAGGGCTTTTAGCTGAGATGTAAATGAAACCTACCCTGAGACAGTAGATTAAAGAAGCACAACAAGATGATACTGTGGTTCAGCAGATCAGGTCAGAGTATGGTAGTGAGAAATGGGATGGCTTTCATGAGTCAGAGGATCAGGTAGTTTATTACCATGGTAGAATGGTAGTACCTAATGCCAATGACTTAAGGAAGATAGTTTTGGAGGAAGCTCATTCTTCAATGTATGCAATGCATCCAGGGAGCACCAAAATGTATCATAATTTGAAGGATATGTATTGGTGGCCTATTTTGAAGAAGGATGTAGCTGAGTTCATTATGTAGTATTCGGTGTGTCAGCTGGTTAAAGATGATCATCAAAAGCCCGCAAGAACAATGTAACCTTTGCCTATACAGTAGTGGAAATGGGATCATGTGACCATGGACTTTGTGGTTGGTTTGCCTAGAACAACCAAAGGTCATGATTCCATATGGGTGATAGTTGATAGGTTGACTAAGACAACACATTTCCTTCCTATCAAAACCACCTATACTGCTGAGAAGCTTGCACAGTTATATGTAGATAAGATAGTGCGGTTGCACGGGGTTCCAGTTACTATTGTTTCTGATAGAGGTCCCCATTTCACAAGTCATTTTTGGGAACGACTACATAAAGCTTTGGGTACGTAGTTAAGGTTTAGTGTTGCCTTTCACCCACAGACAGATGGACAATCTGAGAGGACCAAACAAACCTTGGAGGATTTGCTTAGGGCATGTGTCCTTCAGTTTGTAGGGAGTTGGGATCTACACCTGAGCTTGATAGAATTTGCTTACAATAATAGCTATCAACATAGTATTGATATGGCACCATACGAAGCATTATATGGTAGACATTGTAGATCTCTGTTATGTTGGTATGAAATAGGAGAATATCAACTTTTGGGTCCTGAGCTTGTGCAGCAGACAACTGAGAAGATTAAAGTAGTACAACAACAATTAAAGATTGTACATGATAGATAGAAATTTTACGCTGATAAATGGTGAAGACCTTTAGAATTCCAAGTTGAAGACAGAGTATATCTCAAAGTCTCACCTTGGAAAGGTGTCCTTAGATTTGGAAGGAAGGGAAAGTTAGCTCCTAGATTTATGGGGCCTTATCCAATCATTGAATGGATCGGAAAGGTAGCCTATAAGCTGGAGTTGCCACCTGAGCTGCATAAGTTGCATCCAGTGTTCCATATCTCCATGCTGAGAAAGTGTCATCTTGATACAGAGTCAGTTCTGCAACCTGTAGAGGTGGAACTAAATGATGATATATCATATGTTGAAGGACCTGTAATGATCCTCGATAAAAGAATTAAAAAAAGCTGAAGAAGAAAGACATATGTCTTGTGAAAGTTCTCTGGCATCACCGTGGCATTGAAGAAGCTACGTGGGAGCTAGAGGAAGAGATGAGGAGGAAGTACCCTTCTCTTTTCTCTTTATGATTTTGGCTACGAAATCCCTGTTAGGGGTGGATAATTTGTAACATCCTTGACCTGGGTTATGCATTAACCCTAGATGTTTTGCTTAATAAATTTAATGATATGCTTGCTCTTATCTCTTGATAAGTAATTAAGGCTCAAGAGGAACTTATGTTTCAATTTTAGTCATTTTGAATAATGTTGAAACAATGTTTTGTTTGTTTTGGACTAAAGTGTAAATTACCCAAGTTGAGGGGTTAACTTGCAAATGTTACATGATAAAATTTTCCTCAAGTGTTGAAGTATCATAAGAATGAGAATGATGCAGAGTTATGGCTTGTGATAGCCTGATCACCAAGAAAGAACTTGTTGAGCAAAGTCTGTGCATTAAAACTTAGTTTTGGTGTAATGTGCAATTTACCAAAAACCTAGGGTTTAATATGCAAAATACCACTTCTAAAGAGTCCTTCATATTTATTGGTATCATTTAGAGACAAGAAAATCATAGGGGAATCTCATTTGAATCTCTTTGGAGGAGAGATAATCTTGATATTAAAATAATCAAGATTTAAGCATAATTGAAACCCTAATTCAATTTGATGCAAAAATAAATATATTAATTGAAGTGCCCTTCAATCAAAAATTAGATGGTCGAATTTTCATAAGTGTTAACGTCCTTGTGTCTTGCAAAGGTCACGAAATATCTAAAGTGAGTGGAGAGCCCACTCACATTAGTAAAAGGAAAAGTAATATCCACTCAATTTTAGATATTATTATTATAATGGTTAAGGTGCTTAATTTGCTTTCTTTTAATTCATGGATAATGAAGAGGAATTGCAAGGTGGGGGAGATGGCTTCGTGTGCAAATGATGGAGGAGAGTATGTGGCACCAATTTAGGAGAGTTTAAGGGATTATTATATCATTTTCTCTCTCATTGAATTTCCTTATAAACATCCCATTTCCAACCCAAATGAAAAGCTTTTTCGATCCCTTTTCCATTCCTTACTTTGGTTGAACACAAGGGAGCTAAGGAGAAACAGGAGTATGTGCCCCAACCTGTAGGTAATCTCCATAGTCATTTTCAACCTTGATTTCATGGTGGAAATCGAAAATCAATGCTTGATTTCTTATTTTCTTCATTCAATCTTCAACTCTAGCCAATCCTTTCACTCAAAGACTTGAGAACGGACCTTGGAAAGTTGAGAGAGCTTCATTCACCATTGGAGGCATGGAGCTTTAAGCTTGAATTCAAGTTTAAAGGAGAGTTATATAACTTGAACCCTTAAATGTTATTATTGCTTGCAATTATTTCAATTTGTGTTGAACTTTTCTTCTCTCTCGATTTCCCTTCAATTAGTTGTTGAAATATCCATAAGAATCACAATTGATTTCAGAGGTTCTAAGCTTGAAGATGATAATGTAATCTTAAGCACACACCTCAACACAAGAATGGGCAAACAATTTTCCAAAATTGATTGGACTCATTCGGTTTCAAAACCGATTGAGTTGATTCGGTTTCAAAACCGAACAGAGAATTAAGATCAAGACTGAATGGGAAATTGCAACCAAGACCGAATGGGTAATTGCACCAAGACCGAATGGGTAATTAACTACAAGTCCGAATGGGTAATTTAGTACAAGACCGAATGGGTAAATAACTTCAAGATCGAATACGTAATGGGGTTCAAAACCAAATGGGTAATGGATCTCAAGACCGAATGGGCAAATTGAACTTCAAAACCATTTGAGGTTAATTGTTGATGTGATTGATGGAGGCCCAATGGCTCAAATTGATTTGATTATAAATAATTCTAGAAGAATGATCAATGGATTGCAAACCCTAATCGAATGATTGAAAGATTCCTAATCTAATTGGATCCATGTTTGGGTTGATGGTCCAAACGGTCTCATGACTGTTTGGAGGCAAACAGTCTCAAGACCATTTGGAGTTCAAAGGCTATTGTTGATGATTGGAGATCCAAGGGATGTAATTGGATGAACTCTCAATAATTCAATTGATGATCGAATCAAGAAAACAATCCCTAAAACAATCAATTGGTTGGAGGAAACCCTAGTTGATCCAATCGGTTTCAAGATGATTTTGACAAAATGGTCTTGAGACCGTTTGAGTCCAAACGGTCTTGAGACCGTTTGAGATCAAATGGTCCTCAGACCATTTGAAGGGCAATCATTCACAAACCATTTAAGGTTCATTCGGTTTCAATAATAAATTGAGCAAACGATTTCAAAACCGATTGAAGGAGTAAGGCAAGACCGATTGGAGGTCAAGCACCTCAAGATCGTTTGAAGGTCAAGGTACTTCAAGACCATTTAAGGGTCTAATACTTCAAGACTATTTGAAGGTCTAATTGATTCAAGCCATGTTAGTACAATCAACCACATGATTGTTGATGATGTTTATCAAATCTAATTACAATGGTTGTACCTTCAAGGTACTTAAGTGATTAGTACCTTTTGAATGGTTAATCCTTGATGCTTATGGAAGAAACATTTCAACACACTAAAATAACCCTAAATGTGTATACCTAAATGAGGAGTTGACCTAATTTAATTATGTTTGAAGTGATCAACCTCCTAGAAAGGATGAGAGAGAGAGGAAACCATACATGTATGATAATTATATAATGGTTAAGTCTTAATACCTTCAACATGAATAAAATATGTAATTAGGGTATGATTCTTGATAAAGAGATCATGAAACCTAATTAAGGGTGATAACATATGAAACCCTAATTCAGGGTGATGACATGTGAAATCCTAATTAAGGGTGATGACATATGAAACCCTAATTATGGATGATGTCATGTGAAACCCTGATTAAGGTTGATGTCATATGAAACCATAATTAAGAGTGATGACATATGAAACCCTAACTAAGGATGATGTCATGTGAAACCCTAATTAAGGGTTATGACATATGAAACCCTAATTAAGGATGATGTCATGTGAAACCCTAATTGAGGGTGATGTCATAAGAAACCCTAATTTAGTTTGATGTTATGAGAAACCCAAATTGAGGGTGATGTCATGAGAAACCCTAATCAAGGGTGATGTCAAATGAAACTCTAATATAGAGATGTCATAAGAAACCTTAATCAAGAGTGATGTCCAATGATACTCTATATAGAGATGTGAGGTGAAACTCTAAACTAAGATGAAGCTATGTAATGATGTGTGAAACCTTGACATGAAATCCTATCCCTGATAAAGGGTAAAAGTATGTTAAGCCCTATCTTGGGTTATAGTTTATGAAACCCTAATCTTGGGCAATATGATGATAAATCATAACCCTAATTTGGGAAATGAAATGAGTATTCCTAATTAACATGAATTGGGAAATCCTAACTATAATGAGGAAATAGTGATGTTACTCTTACATTGCATAGTGCTGATATGTGATTGATATAACTATTATCATATGCACTAATCATGCAGGTATCATGACATGTTGGACATAGCCAGGTATTAGCTATGATGTTTTATTAATGAAATTGTTTATGGGCCTTGTAAGCCATAATATGCTATGTTGCCTAGTGAGAGGTAACAAGATATTAATGGGCTTTAAGAGCCATATGAGATACCTGTATTGCAAGTATCATGTTTACCTTGGTCAGATGACCTGAAGGTATCAGCTACCTGATAAGTGATAACAAGTGTTCTTGATGAATTGAGGGTTTGAATACCAATATTTCATAATCATGATGATGAGATGTTAAGGGATGAGAATACTCTGATGTGATAAGGGATTGAGATCCTAATGTTTTATAAATCTCAAAAAAGGACTTGATAGAAATAATACTCATTCTTTGTAGCATTTGTTATAATAATTTATGTTTGAAAACGTGACTGATGCTAAAATAATATGGTAATGTACTTAATTAATCAAGTGAAATCTATTCATGTAGAGCCCTGTCCATATATCCATCATCGTCAGTAGTTAGTGATGGTGAAATAGGTTTTCCTATAGGAACTCTTGGAGGACAAACTATTGAGTATGTCGGGGTTATGGGCACGAATATCCTTACGCCCTAATGGAGGAATTGATATGAGTTAAACATTAAATCTCTCAATCCTTCATTATATATGCTGGGATGGATGTATCACTAATCTCCCGAATGTCAGGATGGATGTATCACTAATATCCCGATGATGTTAATACCAGATTGATGTGAGATAAATGTGAAATCTCCCGATTGCGAAGAGAGTACAACATGCCACTGTAACTCTAATAGGAAAGTTGCCAGTATACCCTAGAAAGCTATTTAGCAGAGAGATAAGATGTCATGCATTTAGTCCTCACACTGACTAAGGAAGATGAGGTCATGGGAATCCAGATCTTCTATTGACCTATGTACGGTTCCGATTTCGATTTCACAATGGTCGGTTGGAGTATGAGTGGTATACCTCATCTCCTCAGGGCTTAAGTATGATTGTAAAATGTAATCAGCTGTGTAGCATATTTCCTTAAGATTGAAATACGAGAATCACTAGTTGATGATAACTTACTTAGCATATCTTAAATAGATAAATGTTATATATGTTCTTCAATTACTTATGAGATGAATAACATGATGCTTTATCAAGATATGGCTGATATGACTTGAATATAGAACAATGCTCTAATCTATTTAGACAATTGATTTATCTGTTGCTAAATACTTATGATTCTTCTACTCAGTTTTATTTCATTAATTGCAACAATAATGTTTCTAGCGGAGAGTTATATCTCTCGCTGGGGCAATTTCAATTGTCTCACCCCCTGGGATCCAACTTTTTAGGTAGACGCGGAAGAAGAAGCAAAAATCCTACAGCGGGTGAAGAACAACATCAACAACAGTAGGGACTACAGTAAATTCTCAGGTGGAACCATTGGCTATCATGTTTTGTATATAGAGTCCTATGTCTCGTCTCTGTACTATCAGGCCCTTGGAGTTAGTACTTAGTTGAATGAATCGATCTGAGATTTTAGCTTGATGGCTCAATGTTTTTATGCTGCCTATGTACAGTTTTAATAGGGTAGTTGATGTACGTGATCCTCGAGAAAGAATGGTACAAGAGATGTACGTGTGAACCAGAATGTAATTGAATTACTTTGGTTCTTAATGAAAGATTTTTCCAATATATGGATCTCATTGTTAAAAGTTTAATGTTTAGTGATTTTTGTTAATCCGCTGCAAACAAACGCTTCCGCTTAAGTAAATCATGTTTTTTTTAGTTGGATGCCACAGTCCAACTGAGGTGGTTCCTAAGAAAGGGGGAATAACAGTCACAACTAGCTAAAATGATGAATTAATTTCCACTAGGTTAGTGACTAGGTGGCGTATCTGTATAGATTATCAACGTCTCAATTTTTTCACTTTGAAGGATCATTTGTCACTCCACTTTATTTATCAAATTCTTGAGCAGCTCGCTAGATGCTCTCATTTTTGTTTTCTTGACAGCTAATCTGGATAGAACCAAATTTCTATTGAGCCACAAGATCAAGAGAAGTCTACCTTCACTTGTCAATATGACACTTTTGCGTATCGACCGATGTCGTCTGCTCTTTGCTACGCACTGGCAACTTTTCAGCGTTGCATGCTCGCCATTTTCTCTAATATGGTAGAGTGATGTTTGGAGTTGTTCATGGCTGATTTTTTGGTCTGTAGGGAATCATTTGAGGATCATCTTTGTGATCTTGATAAGGTGTTACAGAGAAGTGAGGACACTCACCTGGTTCTGAACTGGGAAAAATGGCATATGATGATGAGTGAGGGAATTGTTTTGGGACACAAGGTGTCCCCTAAAGAAATGGAGGTTTATCTAGTTCAGATAGAAGTCATCTCCAAGCTACCCCACCAACATCATTGAAGGGGGTGAGGCGTTTCTTAGGACATGTTGGGTTTTACTGAAGATTTATAAAGGATTTTTTAGAAATTGCCAAACGGCTCTTAGAACTGTTAGAAAAGGATTTTGTTTTTTATTTTGACAAGCGATGTGTAAAGGTGTTTGAGGTGTTGAAGGTGAATCTATTCTCCACACCAGTTATCTAGGCTCCAGATTGGAACCAATATTTTGAGCTGATGGGTGATGCATTAGATTATGCAGTGGGGGATGATCTTGGACAATGGCCAGATAAGGTTCCCACGGTTATCTATGATGTGTCTAAAACTCTTAATGATTACCAGTTGAATTACAAAACTATAGAAAAAGAGCTATTGGTGGTTTTTTTTCTGTGGAGAAGTTCTGCCAATATTTGATAGGGGTAAAGGTTATAGTTTGGATTGATCATGCGGTAATAAAGTATTTGCTACAGAACAAGGATGCTAAGACTAGGTTGATTAGATGGATATTATTTTGTAGGAATTTTATATTGAAATCAAAGACAAGGCAGGCAGTGAGAATGTGGTGGTTGATCACCTATCTTGGCTTGAAAGGGTGGCTGAAAAGGACATTGATATACCTATAGTAAAGGAATTCCCAGATGAGTAGCTCTTTGATATGAAAATCTAAGATCCTTGGTTTATAAACATTGTAAACTACTCGGCATGTGGAGATATGCCAAAGGATTGGGGTTACCAAGAGAAGAAGAAATTCTTCTACTCATCAAGGTACTATATTTGGGATGATCCCATTTTGCTCAAACAATGTAGAGATGGTATCTTTAGAAAATATGTTTTGGAGTGTGAGATTTAAATCATCTCGGCACATTGTCATTCATTACCTACCGAGGGTCATCATTCTTGTTCTAGGGTAGTGTTTAAGGTCTTAGAATGTGGTTTTTATTGGATGATGCTTTTTTAAAGGTACACATAATTATGTTCTGCATGGTGATGTGTGTCAAGGCACACGAAATATTTCAAAAAGACACAAAATGCATTTAAATGTTTTTCAAAAAGATGAGGTGTTTGATCTATGGGGCATTAATTTTATGGGCCCATTCATGTCTTCAAACTCTGATTCTCTATATATTGCTTGTCGTTCACTATGTGCCTATGTGGGTGGAAGCAATTCTGAATCGCAGCAATGACGCTCAAGTTGTATGCAGGTTTGTGAAGGATCACAATTTCTATAGGTTTGGGGGGCCCTGGTTAATCATTAGTGATGGTTGATCTCATTTCACCAATAAGAAATTTAGGGAACTTTTGACTACGTATGGAGTGAGACACAGGGTAGGTACTCCATATCATCCCCAAACCCAAGGGCTAGTGGAGGTGTCTAACAGAGAAATCAAAAAAATCTTAGAAAAGACAGTCTCCACTAATAGGACTGATTGGAGTATGTTTCTCAATGATGATTTCTGGGCGTATGGGACTATGTATAAGACACCTATAGGGACCACTCCGTTTAGGTTGGTCAATGGCAAGCATGTCACTTTCTTGTACAGTTATATCACAAAGGTAGATGGGCATTAAGGAAATTGAACTACAATTTGGATGCAACAGGAAGAAAGAGGATGTCAGAGTTAAATGAGCTATATGAGCTTAGGTTTTATTCTTATGAATTCTCGAGGATCTACTAAGAAAGAACCAAAAAGTTTCATAATTTCCACATCCTACATTGGGTTTTCACTCCAGGCTACAATGATCTTTTGTTCAATTCTAGGTTGAAATTACATCCGATCAATTGAAGTCTAGATGGAGTGGAACTTCTGATGTAGTTAAGGATTTTTTCATGGGGCGGTGGAAATAAGAAATGGGGCTGAGCCATTTCTTGTTAAGGTCATGTAGCTTAAACACTACTTTAGGAGAGATGTGGTGATGAAAGTGGATGAGTTGAATCTCATTGAGCTTCACTGATTGGTTTATTAGAATCATTGAGCCTATGACATAAAACAAGGCCGCTTGTTGGGAGGAAATCCAACCATCATTTTTATTCTTTACATTTAGTTTTAAAGTGTGATAGCTTTTCTTTTTCATTTTCTTAGTTTTTATGTGAAGAAAGGTATCGCGATCAATTTGTTTTGGTTTGCAAGTTGATTAAAAGTTGGTACTACCAACACCAAGGCATTACTACCAACACGGTCATAGGGAAAATAGTTGATTTGATGGAACAACTCTGTACTACCAACCACAATGTCGGTAGTACAAATGACATCACAGGGAATCTGAGCAATTTTGGTAAATTAACTCAGTACTACCGACCCATAAGTCGGTAGCACCGACTTTCTACAAAGAAAAGAGACAAGCAATTGATAAGGTCTTAGTACTACCAAAACGATGTTGGTAATATCGATGAGTAGGTGTGCTCCAGGTCTGGAATATCGAGTTCCCACTTTAAAGCACTGAAAATTTTAAACATGTTGGTACTACTGACCCTAAAGTTGATACTACCGATATCTGAAGACATGAGATTCATGGGAGCAAAATCCAATGATCGAGACTCTTTGCATCTGAAGGTCGGTACCACTGATCCGTGGGACGAGTCGGTACTACCTACACCACATTAGTACTATCGACAACATGCAATCCACGCTAATGACATCAGTAAATTGGGACTGTTGATAGAACTGAGCACATGGATTTGAGACAAAAAGCCGATACTACGGGCACTTTGTCGGTAGTACCGACACAGTAGCAGAGTGGTACTTGTAGCTATATAAGGAGGGGTTGTGATTCATTTTTCTTTGCACTTTCTCTCTTTCTCTCAAATTGCCTTCTAGTACTAAGGATGGCGCCAAGGTGAGAAGATTCTTCATCGGCGGGGGTTCCAAACTTGGTTCCCAAACAAAACTAGATTGCCCACCCCAACATCGACATTAAGAAGATCTATGAAGATCTACAAAAGAGGGATATGCATGCAAAATGGTAAGTTCAACTGTGAGTTCATCACCTCCATTGGTTTCACTGATAGAATGCAAAAAGTCTACGAGTGTAAAGGGATGGTAGGTAACCATCCCTTCTTAAGTGGATGGCCAACCTTCTTAGACCTTGTCGGTGAGTTCCTTGATTCATTGGAGGTCTGCATCATCCATTAGCATGGGAATTTTTGGAGGAATGGCCGCATCAGCTTCTGCCTTCACAACATTGAACATACTCTGATGCTTCAGCAGTTCAATGCCATATATGGATGAATGAGTGAAGGAGACCACTACTAACCTAACAACTTCAACTTTGAGGTGGCATGGGATCCATTGTCAGAAGTTCTAGAAGGCCAACACATTAGCTGGCACACAAACTCCATCAACGACATCGAGCATCCTTTTGATCATATATTCATCACCTCCTCACAGATACTATCTTTGCCAAATTGAGCTGAGGGCAAGGGAAGGTTAAGAGGGTCGACCTCTACTTTCACTACAAGCCACTGGATCTAGGTCTAAGGAGTTTGGACTTTGGTGCCTTCTTCCTTCTGCACATGATGGGGGTAAAGCGACAAGTGCGGAGGAAACCTCCAATTCATTTTGGAGGGTTTATCACACCAATAGCTCTCCATCTCAACCTTGACCTCTCTAATGTCGAATCTCTAAAGGAGACACCAAAGCTCAATCTGAAGCACTTCAAGAGAGCCAGCCTCGTCAACACACGTTTGGGTAACGTACATGCATGTTGTACAATAGGTACCTAGTATAAGAAATGGGCACTTCCAGATGTTATCTATGACTTGAAAGGAGTCCACCTCATGTGGTGGCCGATTGATAGCTCGTTAAAAGAGGAGGAAGTATAACATGTACTAGAAGAGAAGCAACATGAGCAGGATGATGAAGAAGAAGAGGAGAACCAACCATCCCCATCATGAGGATCCAGGTTCCACGCAAGCATCCATGACCTTACGCAACCTCCAGTTCTTCTGCTCCAATGCCATCATAGGAGGATGATCCATTATCCATGGCAGAAATGTACGAGATGTTGCAAATGATACAACAAGGGCAGAAACAATAGACATACACTCTGGCAGGCACCAATGATGTGCAGGGATGATTTTACCACAATCATCAAGCAATATTCAAGAATGAATAACTTCTCTTGGTCAAACAAGAGAACATGCATGTGGGCTTGTAGAGGATGGAGGGATATCGGGCTTTGATCACTATTGGATCCAAGAGTACTTTGGTGGTTATCCACAACCTCCACCAATGCCACAACAACCACCAAGTTTTCAGGGGACATTCAACCCCTTTGATCCCACCACACCGCATCCTCCACCACCACCCATGTGATCCTATACCACTATTCCACCTCTTAAGTTAAAAGTTTGACTGTGTGGGCATAGTCAAGTTCAAGCTTAGGGGAGGTAGTTGGAATAGTTTCTATCCTTAGTTTTTATTTTATTTAGTCTTTATTTTCTTTATTTATTTTTTAGTTTTATATTTTCAAGCTGTAGGATCCACATCTGTCTAGTGTAAAAGTGGATTTTAATTCACGGTTCATGTCAATGTCATATGCTCTCATTTGTGTGTTAAATTCAATATTAAAAATTTGACTTAGTTACAAATTTCTTTAGTTACACCACTAAGAGTAAGTGTATGGGCTAGTTAGCTTAAGGATATTTAATATGAATGGGCATCTTAATTATTTATAAAATGTGGATAAAGATGGGGTTTGTGCCTAAATTTATCAAATAGTTAATGAGATCTTTAATGGAAATTTAAGAAAGAAACCCTAAGGTTACCCTATAGATAGGTCATTAGAGAGGGACACATCATAAATTCATGAAAGGCATTGTCTCTTAGTTATGTGATTTCATTCATCTTCCATTCATTTTGACTCACCACCTTAATATGATCCAGTAAGTCTAAATTATTTCCTCTTGTTTGCATTACATGGCATGATAGGTTACATCATAGCTAGTTCCTCTTCGATTTCATTAGTTAGAAAACAAAGAAAGAAAAAATGTTAGTATGCATAAGCAATTTCTAAGCATATCATTTTGGTTACATAAACAATTACATGTAGATAACATGCATTTCATATCATTCACTTCCTTATCATGTGGGTATCATTTTTCTTTGAACTTTGAGTGCATGGATACACATTTATACCCTAAAAAAAATAAAGAAAAAAAGAAAAAAAATGAGTGATATGTTAGTAAAGCCCAAGCATAACGTTCCATCATGCAAAAATAATGGGCCAATGAAAAAAAGTTTGTTAATATTTGAAGTTAAGAGGGAGAAAGGATGCCTTTAACTCTTCCTAAAAAGATGGAAACATTTACATGATGCATTCTTTTATTTAACTCATGTTCGTCAAATTGACGAATTTTTTTATTCATGCATCATTCCACCAATAATAGTAGCCATTAGGATTCATTCATTATCCATTGTCTTCACCATATAGGTTCATCATGTTTTATTTTCTCATAAACAACTCAGGTGTACATGTGATTCTTCATTTTCCACCCATTTTATACCATCCATTGCTCTTATCAGTAGGCCACTTAAATGATTATTCTCCTCATTCATTCTTATAAGGAGATCTACTTCCAAATAGTTGGTAGTTAGGAAAGATCAATGTAGAATTGGGAATCACGTAATGCACCAAGTGAATTCTTGATTAAATATGATGTTAACTTCTCCCTTGATAATGTCCATTAATATAAGGGTGGACAACTTTTGTAGATATTTATGGGTGCTTAAGAACAGTTGATTGTTCAGTGATTAGTGAAGGACAATTTAGGACCACCATGTGGAAATGGTTGAGAAATGAAATTTATTGTTTATGTCCTTTTTATGACTTGTCTCAAATAGATCTATGGGTGTGTTGCTCGAGGTCAAGAAACATTTAAGCTTAGGGGAGTTTGATGCATTGATTATTTGTCATTTTCACAGGATATTTTATACTGATGTTTGTGCACTATTTGTTAATTTTCACATGAATTGTGCATAATTTACTCTCATTAACCTTTGATACTTATTTGCATCAAATAAATGTAGCCTCAATCTTTCTGAATGATTTATTATATTTTAAGAGCTTACGTTCAAATTTTGTGAATTTCAAGAATTTTTACAAGAATCAACACAACTCGGTACTACTGACTTTGGAGTTCGTGGTATCGATACATGCTCGGTTTAGGGAAAGAAAGAAATTGATAAGACTCGGTAGTACCGACACACAAAATTGGTACTACCAACAACATCATTGTGTTTTGCTCAAGATTTATCGAAGCAACTCGGTACTATCAACAAAGGCTTAGCAATACTAACAACTTGCTAGGTGGCCACAACAATTAGAGGAGTCAGTTGTACCGACACCTAGTCAGTAGTACCAACCCATTGGGATTTGGCAAATCTAAATATAGCATCTAATCCAACGGTTGAGGAATTATTTCACCCTAAGTCACTTTTATGACTTAGATGGAATTCAAACAACCCTATCCATTATGTTCATTTGCATTGGACGACATCCGACAGTAAGTAAAGAAGAAGTAGAGAAGGAGACTACATTCTGGACGATCTGGGCACTTCCAACAGATAGATTTGCAACCAGAAGGTAGCAAATCAACACGTGCACAAGAAGGGATCTTTTGGACCGTATACTTCAGGGGTTCTTTATTTCTATTATTGTTCACCACATTTTTTTTCTCCTCTCCTATGTTTTTGACCATGAAAACCATGTGGGGCTAAACCCCATTACATATTAGGATACAGGAGTAGCCTGGGGATGCATTTTAATTGACATTATGCAATAATATATCAAATTCTCTCAATTTTTGAACTTATTTCTAGGTGTTTACAATGAACTATCCATGCTTGATCACCATAGGTAGTTTACTAGAACTTTAATTTCTTTGAAAAAGGAAATTAATGGTTATAAAATCATATAAATACACGTTTATATCATCCTTTGAGAAAGGTGACTTACGAATGTTAAGAGATTACACAAACATTTCATTAAAGCACCTAACTAATTAGTCAATCGATATGAGAGTGGAATTGGTATTGGATTAGGTAGTGAATTACACCACAAAAGTGGGTAATTCTTGTTGCTAACTCTTAGACCAGAGGTAGGATAGAATTGTATTGATGTTCTTTTATTAATTGCAATGTTAACCAAGGCAAACCTTTAATCCTAAGGAATTCCATCCAATTGTTATCAATAATAGCAATTTAGATTCATTTTCTATTTTATACAATTAAACCATTCAATCAAAGTTTTCTTCGGTTTAGCTGATCATATTATAGTTAATAGTAGTTTTTGGATTTCATGTTTCCTTGTATTTGACATATGGGCCTGATTTGCCTATATTACTCTGATAGCGTACACTTGCATTTTAGGGCATATATAAAATACCTATTACTAAACTGTAAGATAGTGATGGTGGATCTTTGACACGAGAATCAGACGTGGTAACTTCTACTTGGTGAGGTACAAGCCAAGTAGTTTTAGGGAAAATGCATAAAAGATGACAAGCTATGTAGAATATGATTTGAATGTTTGTTACATTCCTTATACTACTAGATGATAACTTGCCATTGTTTATTATGCATCTTACTATGGAAAATAAACATAATCTGATGATGATGCATGTACTCATCTTGAGTGGGATGTATCCACTCATTGGGGCTCTATATGAGTCTCATGAGGTTGTTTCAAATGTTTTTACAAAAAATGTATCCAACAGAGAGTTTGTGGAATATATAAATAGAATAATCTACATAGATTACTGTTACGACCCCACCTCTCAATAACCCCCAATTAAGGGAGACCAAGAGGTTGAGCCGCACCCATTAATCCTGGATCAAAGGTTCGACATATAACCATAAACAATCATTAAATTCTAACAGACTATACTGAAAATGGTAATAAAATTTTCTTTTCATACCTTTTGAAAACTTGGATCTCTAAACTTCTATCCACACCGATACTAATCTGTCTAATCCTCCTTCGTACTTTAATTCTCTTTTAGTATCACATGTGCCACTTTACTATTTGTTCCTTTCATTGTACCTAAAACGCCGAAAAACAAAACGTTAGTCAGCCGTAGCTGGTATGTGGGGGAAACAATAAACATGCAACTATGATAACAATGTAATCATTCAATTACTTATTTAACAACCAATATTACGTTTTAGATATAACTCCACGATCCAAGAGTACCCTATCCTCTGTATTGTCCCCATTAAACCCCTCATGATCCACCTATAAGTGAACCAGTTTCTAGGGTTGAGTCACATGGCACTACTCGTAAGTAGACCACTCCTTAACTCAGGATTTGCTAAAGAGTCTCTAACTCACGGTAACCTAGACCTTACTCTAGGATTACCCCCTTTTTATCCTTTTCAAAGTAACAGAGGTGGACCCGGATCTAGCCAGTTATATTTGCACATTTATGGTGATAATCATAGTCACTTTATAGTGGCATGAAATAAATAAACATCCAACAGTTTAGTTGCATTCAATGCAATTAAACCTCTGAGAATCCATCGGGAAACTAAAGCGGTTATTCATAATCGTAACCACATACCTGATCCATAGTAACTTGATGTCCATGCATTAACATTCAACACAATTAACAAGTAATCAACAATATCCTGAAAATAATGCATAACATTCAAGTGTCATTGTTTTATTCAAACATCCTCAAGATCAACTTGGATTCCACCTTATGATTTCTAGGCCAACTTTAGGGTTTTATTAGGGTTTTAGCCTTCATTATGCATTTATCACTTTTAATGCTCTTTTAGTTCACAAACCTTAATTTCTGCATCATAGGCACAATTGAATGTCAATTAAGTCTAATATGTTTCTTTTACACTAAAACTATTATCTTTATCCTTTTATGTCATATTCAAAACATTAAGGCTAATTATCATCTTTAGTTTCTTCCAAATTGACAAATCGTATTTCATTATAGTTCAACTCACATATATGAACCGTATTTATCGCTATTTCCACTTTTATACACTAGGAAACACTAATTATCCAAATAATTCACATTAAAGATCTTTGGTACTCAATTTATCTTCGAATCATCATATCTCTATTTTATTCTTCGATTTGTACAATTAAAACCATTAGAATTCATATCAACATAAATTAGGGTTTCTAATCCCATTAAGGCATATTCATGTACATAGAACCCTAAATTAAACCAACTATATAAAAAGATCATCTTTTTAAATCCTATTTTCAATTTTATTAACAACAAGTTAATATCAGTTTGAATTATCCATTTATCATCAAATCTAAGGGTTTTTCCTTAGTTAAATCATTAAAGATGAGAACTTTATGTACTTTTCCAATTTCAAGCATATAAACTCTAAATTAGACTAATCATGTGCAAAGTTCTTCCTTTTTGAACTCAATGTTCCTTTTTACATTTAACAGATTAATATCAACTCTAAAGATCCATTAAACCCTATTAAACACATTAATCATATCAAAATATGGTTTCTTAATCTTTAATTTATTAAAGATTATAATTTACACTTTATTTCGAACTATGATCAGATTCAGGCTATAAAACTATTTTTATTGGCTTCCTCTCGTTCTCCTGATCAAAATTCATATATAACTTGTCCTAATCCGAGCTACGGTTAATTATCTACGAATTTTGCATTAAAACACTTACTGTGGTCCAATGAGGAGCTGCCACGTAGGCGTCTCCCATGCAACGTTGCTCTTGGCTTGAAAACATTTCGATTTGTCGATTTTGCCCTTGACTTAACCGACCCGCCCAGCACACCACGGAGGGTAAATGTGTCCAAACGGTCTCGGGTCGTCTTCCTCCTAGGAACACCCTGCGCGGCCGCCGACCTGCAGCCTTGTGCGGGTCTTCCTCACCTCCCAGGGCCACGATTGCTGCCGGAACCTTCTCCTCTAGCTTCTCCTTGCTCTGGCGCACCCAGGGCGCCTCTTATTCGTGACCATGGCGGTGGTTTCAAGCGTCCTCGGCCAGCGTTTTGTGGCTGGACGGGCAGCCTGAAGCAGCTCATCCGCGCGAGGATCTTGCCCGGAGATGGTAACCAACCTTCCTAGAATCAATGTAGGGTCATCAGGCTTCCATCATCCTTCCTCCCTGTCCCTCGTTGCCCCAGGGTAGGGCCCAACTATCAAGGTTAGGGTTTTTAGTGCTAGAAGCAAGAAGAAGGAGAGAGGGGGTGCATGGGATCTTTTGGGACCCAGCCAGAGTTCAACTCCTTATATAGGGGTGGTTGCCCAGACCCTAAGACGCTTTCTCATGAAGAAACAACACTCTTTCCTACTAGGAATTTGATTCCTTCATGGATAAGCAAACCTTCTCTCTCTTCTTTACCATTTTTGATATTCCTTTTTCTTTAAAAACTAGGATTTCGAAAATCCTTTCTATTTCTCTCTCTTATGCTTGATTTTTACTCCATAAGCACGAAATTTCTATTTCCTTTAATAGAAATTATTTTCTTTTTAACAATACCTCATAATTCCTTAATAATGCATTTTATTATCCTCTTATTTTGCCTTTTTAGTATTTTCTCTTTCTTTCCTCTTTATTGGGACTCCTTGGATCCCAATATACTCCATTATTTCGAAATCCTTTTCCAAGGATATTTATTATCCTTCTAGATGCATCTTTATGCCTTATTTCACATTATCTTGTTTATTTCTCATTTAAATATTCCTTTTTGAGGATTTCTTTTTATTTCTCTTTTATTTTCCTCATTGGCATTCCTTTTAATATTAACAACCACATGGATACGAAATTTCCCCAAGAAATCTCATTTATGCCTCTTTTCATTCATTTTCCACATTATATCATTATTTCCCAATTTCTTTCTTCATAAAGAAATACTTAATTAATCTTTTCTTTTCCTATTGCTTTCTTTTTGCAACCTTGGACTCCTTGGTACCCAAGGAACCTAAGAGGCACTAAATCCTCTTTGGATTTGCCTTCTAGAGGTTTCCACATATTTCTTTTCTTAAAATTCAATTATCCATTTACTAATTGAATTTCCTTTGTTATTTTCCTTTTTATTGGGCCCAATAGCCAATAAAGCCCACAAATCAAAAAACAAGGCTATTCTAAATGAAATCCAATTATTCTCAACCAAATATATGATTATTTGTTCAAACATCTTTAATATGATAAATTATATTTCTCACCACTTGAACCCAAAAATTGGGGTTATAACATCCTTCCCCTCTTATAGGAATTTTGTCCTCAAAATTCAAACAAGCAAACAAACAACTCAGGATAAGACTTTTCCATGTCCATCATTGACCCCTATGTGGCTTTGCCGTACTCATGGCGTTTCCAAAGAACCTTTATCATCACATATTATTTTCTCTGAGTTCTTTCATCCTGGCGTCTATAAACTACACAGGTGACTCAGGCCATTTCAGCCACCCTTGGGGCTCACTAGGTTCATTGCTCTGCACATGGTCGGGGTACCTCACATAGTGCTCTAGATTGGATGCATGGAAAACATCTCCCATTACTCTATCCTGAGGGGTAGGGTCAAACCTAACCTTCTCCACCCATCCATCTCTAATGGACCCATGTATCGGGGACTCAGCTCTCTTAGATATAACTTAGAGGGGTCGGATTTTCATGTCACATTTTCTCCCACTATAACTTGTATGTCAGTCTACTTTGCATCTACTCACGACTCTCATTGTCTCTAGGCTCCTTTCAGCCCTTGCGCAATCAAAGAGACTTCATCTACACGTACTGGGGTCCCTTTTTCTAACCATCATGTGGTACTTTTCTAACCATCATGTGGTCCTTTCACCAACATTACCTTACTGAAGTGGTGACCGACACAACCTCCCTTATAGAGCTTCATATAAAACCCGATACCGGCTATGGTGGTCATTATCACATCTTTCATAGGACAAGAACTGTCTCTAGATATCACCCTGAACGAGCACACATTCCCTCATCATACCCTTTATTCTGGATCGTACTAACCATAGTTAGGGGTGATAAACTATACTAACATTGAGTTTTTCATGTACCTACTTCCACTTTATGGAAGTGAACTTTTAGGTCAAACTCAAGAACCTTTGAACTCGCTTCATGTTGTAGTTGAACCGTCTCTCTCATGGGTAGTTCAACTAGATCTGTCCCTTGACAGAACTCTTTCTTTCTCATGTTTTCTAGGTAAGGCGACCTACCATAACCCATATTGCATCTCGACCTTCCTCGATCCAGGGAAGATTTATCACAACATCCATAGTGTTGAGCTCTCATTCCCTCTCAGGGATTCTTTTGTCCTCTATATCGATACACTGGGTTACTGGGGTTCGTCCTTTACCTCCTGGCTTGCATGGCCATAATCCACATGCAACCTCATCTTAAGCATCTAACGTGCTATTGCCCTTTTCCCTAGTGTATCATGATTTCCTGTATGTCATGATTCTTTCAAGATCGATTCCTTCGAAACCCTAAACCACTCTTGTCAGGGTTTCATCACCTTCTTTTTCAAAGAAGTGCACTTGAGGTTCTACCACCATTCTTTCATTGCATCAAGAACTAGACTGGATAACCAAAAAACCCTTAACCTTTCAATGTATCTCATTACATCTGAGTGTTATCCAAACACCTCTCCTTTTCAAACTTAGGGTTAGCCAAACAACCTCTTCTAGCTTCAAGTCATATGTATCTCAACCAGAGCATCCATTACCACTTCACATCTTTAGGTATTAGGTAACATTGAAGACATACACTTCCATGTATTTCACTTATCATATTACCTCCAACTCCATGTCTATATCCATTAAGAACACTCTCTAATTTCATCATCATGGTGACCAAACTCAACCTGGTATAACTTGTAAGCTCCACATCCTCATAAGGTGACTATCTCATTCCTCTAAGTGTTTGCAAGCCATCCATCATTCATTCACTTTACCATGGTAAGATATCTTCTCTATCCCCATTTCTCATGGCAATGCTCCAACCTACATCATCTCTTATCCTTGGTGTATGACATGCATAATGTCTTATCTCTCACCCCCATAACAAGAGGAAATAAGCATTTGGCTGCAGTCCAAATAGATAGTTCTTCCTGTTCCAAGAGTAGAGATGGTACATCCCACCTTGCCAGTACACCTTTAAATCTAAGCTGTAACGTGCCACATATGTCTCTTCATCACAACCATCATGATATCCAACTAGTCTTGAACCTACTGAGGTTTATATCCTTGGTCATCTCCTCTAGGTCTATAGGGTACTGACTCTTTTGGGGTCATCCCTCTTCCCTCATGCATCAAGAGAGTGCCCTACTCATCTGCCCTTTGGGTCCCATGAGTTCATGAAGGTGATCAATCTCCTAACCCATGGCCCTCAGACAATGATAGCTGTTACCTCCCGACCCTATGGTCTTGTGCAACTGGGGAAATAGGCAACTCCTACTTTTATTGCTCTTATCCCTACCTGACCCTAGGATAGACTTAGGATTCTCCATTATAGTACATGTTCACTTAGAATCTTACCCAAGTCTTCATCATCTCTCTTTCTGCATTCATGGACTGACTCTCATCCATTCATAGGCATTATGGCAACCTGCCTACCTTGGTCAAGCCCCATACTGGTTACCTCCATGGTAACACATTCACATGCAATAGAGATGGATTTCTATGGGTCTGTAGATTCAATCTCATACTATGTACTTTTTACTTAGCTTCTCAAGATCCTATGAGACTTCTTTAGGTTACCTTAAACCAACAAAACTGATATACACCCTTCCAAAGGGGTCCCTCTCCCAGGATGGGAGGAAAACTATCTCTGAGGTCACAAAAGCTCTTAGGTCTAGGGTTTACATCCACATGAGCCTACTTAACCCTAGCAAACCATTAAGGCATAAGCAGCCCACTTACTGTACCATGACAGGTCATACTTGTCCTCTTTCCTCAATACCGGATCAAGATCATTCTTTCCCTTATCATTATCCTAGTTGTGAGGGGTTCATCAAACACACCTTAAACTTCAGGGGCTTCTCTTTTCCTCTAATCATGAGGATTATCATGCTCGCTTCTATAGGAACTCAACTTCTCATCATGAGCATTAGGTATACCACTTCCCCTCTTAGGTCTAGGAACCCAAACTGCATGCTCTATCTCTTAACTACAAACCAAGCATGAAAAGGCATGACACGCACTCCTTGTCATCCTTCAACTCAAGCAACACTTAGAGTTGGATTTTCCTCAAGAACAAACCATAAGGTACAAGGCCTCATAACCTGTTACAAATCCACATCAGGGTATACAAAACATCTTCTTCCTTTCTCAGAAGGTAAACACTTATACCCTAGGCACATAGGTGCCAGAAACCTCATCCTTCCTCTAGGTTTGATCTCTCTAAAGACAACCAAGGTATCATCAACTTGCAGAGATCGATCATGAGGCAACCACTATCATCCATTGTTCAGGGTTTTAGGCTTTCAATCTTCTTGCTGGGTTTCCTGCTCTCTCTAGAGCTAGCCCCACATCCAACCTCACCATTAGAGGTCCTCTCTTCATGAAGGTTCAACCTCAAAGGGATGCTCTACATGGGTGAAGCCTAGGTTCGAACTTATGGTTTCTCAAGATCATCCATAACCATTTATGCTCCATCATGATTCCTTATCCAGGGTTTCATCCTATCGTCAGCACTATGACGTGCCCTAAGTGCCATCTATGCCCTACTTATACAAGCCCATATGGTTTCTATGGTCCTTCACTAACATCATCATCTAAGGAACTATCCTTTACCCTAACATGCACGACCCTTCCCAGGGTTGGGTTGCCAAAAGTGCTAGGTCTCCCATGGATCATATGGCATCCCAAAGGCATGTCCTTTGAAACACCTGGTCCAACTCATCTCTCTCTAACCTTCACTTAGGGTTAGGGTTAGCATCATCCTCCGAGGATGTGCCAGGTCTTTACTTGAAATGGAGATCTTTATCTCCAAGACTAACTTATCCTCCTGACCCGAAGGTCTAGCCTCAGGTCTCTTCTGAGGACATGACATCTTATTTCATACGGCCTAAGCATGTATCTATTATTTATTTTGTGCTTAATATATTAAGCTTATGTCCATGACATCTTATTTACATGCTTTTCATTAATATAGTGTAGGATTCCTTAAACCTTATTAACCTTACACATACCTCAAGAGGGTGAGGAGAAGAAAGAAAACCCTAATCCTTTAGGTCCTTATCAGAATTTAGTGATGAGAAGGGATGAATAAGATGAGAAGTCCTAAAGGTATCTTATTTCGATTCATACCCTAAGACTTTGGCCAAGCGGTCACACGGGTCGGGGAGTCCTCGTATTCCGACTAGCGGTGCGGAGGAAAATCTTGCCAGCCCCCGGTCGTGATCCCTTTCTAGACACCTCTGTCTTTCGGATACTCTTCTAATAACTCCCTTGGGTTAAATGGAGTTTGTAAAATTTAATAATTATTAATGGTTAAGTGAGGAACCTACGCTCTGATACCAAATGTTACGACCCCACCTCTCAATAACCCACAATTAAGGGAGACCAAGAGGTTGAGTCGCACCCATTAATCCCGGATCAAAGGTTTGACATATAACCATAAACAATTATTAAATTCTAACAGACTACTGAAAATGGTAATAAAATTTTCTTTTCATACCTTTTGAAAACTTGGATCTCTAAACTTCTATCCACACCGATACTAATCTATCTAATCCTCCTTTGTACTTTAATTCTCTTTTAGTATCACATGTGCCACTTTACTGTTTGTTCCTTTCATTGTACCTAAAATGCCGACAAACAAAACGTCGGTCAGCCGTAGTTGGTATGTGGGGGAAACAATAAACATGCAACTATGATAACAATGTAATCATTCAATTACTTATTTAACAACCAATATTACGTTTTAGTTATAACTCCGCGATCCAAGAGTACCCTATCCTCTGTATTGTCCCCATTAAACCCCTCATGATCCACCTATAAGTGAACCAGTTTCTAGGGTTGACTCACATGGCACTACTCGTAAGTAGACCACTCCTTAACTCGGGATTTGCTAAAGAGTCTCTAACTCATGGTAACCTAGACCTTACTCTAGGATTACCCCTTTTTTAGCCTTTTCAAAGTAACAGAGGTGGACCCGGATCTAGCCAGTTATATTTGCACATTTATGGTGATAATCATAGTCACTTTATAGTGGCATGAAATAAATAAACATGCAACAGTTTAGTTGCATTCAATGCGATTAAACCTTTGAGAATCCATCGGGAAACTAAAGCGGTTATTCATAATCATAACCACATACCTGATCCATAGTAACTTGATGTCCATGCATTAACATTCAACACAATTAACAAGAAATCAACAATATCCTGAAAATAATGCATAACATTCAAGTGTCATTGTTCTATTCAAACATCCTCAAGATCAGCTTGGATTCCACCTTATGATTTCTAGGCCAACTTTAGGGTTTTATTAGGGTTTTAGCCTTCATTATGCATTTATCACTTTTAATGCTCTTTTAGTTCACAAACCTTAATTTCTGCATCATAGGAACAATTGAATGTCAATTAAGTCTAATATGTTTCTTTTACACTAAAACTATTATCTTTATCCTTTTAGGTCATATTCAAAACATTAAGGCTAATTATCATCTTCAGTTTCTTCCCAATTGACAAATCGTATTTCATTATAGTTCAACTCACATATATGAACCTTATTTATCGCTATTTCCACTTTTATACACTAGGAAATACTAATTTTCCAAATAATTCACATTAAAGATCTTTGGTACTCAATTTATCTTCGAATCATCATATCTGTATTTTATTCTTCGATTTGTACAATTAAAACCATTAGAATTCATATCAACATAAATTAGGTTTCTAATCCCATTAAGGCATATTCATGTACATAGAACCCTAAATTAAACCAACTATATAAAAAGATCATCTTTTTAAATCCTATTTTCACTTTTATTAACAACAAGTTAATATCAGTTTGAATTATCCATTTATCATCAAATCTAAGGGTTTTTCCTTAGTTAAATCATTAAAGATGAGAACTTTATGTACTTTTCCAATTTCAAGCATATAAACTCTAAATTAGACTAATCATGTGCAAAGTTCTTCCTTTTTGAACTCAATGTTCCTTTTTACATTTAACAGATTAATATCAACTCTAAAGATCCATTAAACCCTATTAAACACATTAATCATATCAAAATATGGTTTCTTAATCTTTAATTTATTAAAGATTATAATTTACACTTTATTTCGAACTATGATCCGATTCAGGCTATAAAACTATTTTTATTGGATTCCTCTCGTTCTCCTGATCAAAATTCATATATAACTTGTCCTAATCCGAGCTACGGTTAATTATCTACGAATTTTGCATTAAAACACTTACTATGGTCCAATGAGGGGCTGCCACATAGGCGTCTCCCATGAAACGTTGCTCTTGGATTGAAAACATTTCGATTTGTCGATTTTGCCCTTGAATTAACCGACCCGCCCAGCACACCACGGAGGGTAAATGTGTCCAAATGGTCTCGGGTCGTCTTCCTCCTAGGAATACCCTGCGCGGCCGCCGACCTGCAGCCTTGCGCGGGTCTTCCTCACCTCCCAGGCCCACGATTGCTGCCGGAACCTTCTCCTCTAGCTTCTCCTTGCTCTGGCGCACCCAGGGCGCCTCTTATTCATGACCATGGTGGTGGTTTCAAGCATCCTCGGCCAGCGTTTGGTGGCTGGACGGGCAGCCTAAAGCAGCTCGTCCGCGCGAGGATCTTGCCCGGAGATGGTAACCAACCTTCCTAGAATCACTATAGGGTTATCAGGCTTCCATCACCCTTCCTCCCTGTCCCTCGTTTCCCCAGGGTAGGGCCCTACTATCACGGTTAGGGTTTGTAGTGCTAGAAGCAAGAAGAAGGAGAGAGGGGGTGTGTGGGATCTTTTGGGACCCGGCCAGAGTTCAACTCCTTATATAGGGGTGGTTGCCTAGACCCTAAGACGCTTTCCCATGAAGAAACAACACTCTTTCCTACTAGGAATTTGATTCCTTCATGGATAAGCAAACCTTCCCTCTCTTCTATACCCTTTTTGATATTCCTTTTTCTTTAAAAACTAGGATTTCGAAAATCCTTTCTATTTCTCTCTCTTATGCTTGATTTTTACTCCATAAGCACGAAATTTCTATTTCCTTTAATAGAAATTATTTTCTTTTTAACAATACCTCATAATTCCTTAATAATGCATTTTATTATCCTCTTATTTTGCCTTTTAGTATTTTCTCTTTCTTTCCTCTTTATTGGGACTCCTTGGATCCCAATATACTCCATTATTTTGAAATCCTTTTCGAAGGATATCTATTATCCTTCTAGATGCATCTTTATGCCTTATTTCACATTATCTTGTTTATTTCTCATTAAATATTCCTTTTTGAGGATTTCTTTTTATTTCTTTTTTATTTTCCTCATTGGCATTCCTTTTAATATTAACAACCACATGGATACGAAATTTCCCCAAGAAATCTCATTTATGCCTCTTTTCATTCATTTTCCAAATTATATCATTATTTCCCAATTTCTTTCTTCATAAAGAAATACTTAATTAATCTTTTCTTTTCCTATTTCTTTCTTTTTGCAACCTTGGATTCCTTGGTACCCAAGGAACCTAAGAGGCACGAAATCCTCTTTGGATTTGCCTTCTAGAGGTTTCCACATATTTCTTTTCTTAAAATTCAATTATCCATTTACTAATTGAATTTCCTTTGTTATTTTCCTTTTTATTGGGCCCAATAGCCAATAAAGCCCACAGATCAAACAACAAGGCTATTTTAAACGAAATCCAATTATTCTCAACCAAATATATGATTATTTGTTCAAACATCTTTAATATGAGAAATTATATTTCTCACCACTTGAACCCAAAAATTGGGG
This sequence comes from Alisma plantago-aquatica, assembly GCA_963693085.1. Lineage (NCBI taxonomy): Eukaryota > Viridiplantae > Streptophyta > Magnoliopsida > Alismatales > Alismataceae > Alisma > Alisma plantago-aquatica. The sequence goes on from OY856411.1 coordinate 657,457,963, forward strand.
TTATAACAATTACATTGTCCATGTACACTCTTTTTCCCGAGATCCGTAGTATATTGAGTTTGTTCACTCATGCACTTGCATTAGATGAAAACTGGACTACATGTGAGCAATAACTTTTGATTATATTTTTAATGAAGTTTTATAAGAATTGTGATATCTTAATGTGATGTCCTTGATGTGGCATTGGTTTATTAAAGTTGTGAACAAAGAAAAAGAAAAAAAATATCTATGATTTTCGTATACTATATTAATTGCCTTTGCTGAGAATCCATTGTTTTATTTCATAATTGGGATTAGGTTTAAGGATTCTCTCTAATGGTTGGTAGTTATGATAATCAATAAGAGAGGCCTGACACAACTAGTCCATTTACCTCAACCTCATCAACCCAGATTAACAAGTTTGATATGAAAGGTTCATTCAAAGAATCAACTTGAGGTTATTTGGATTATTTTACATTTTCCTAAACAATTGTTCCTTTTAAGAAGAGGTCTAAACAATTTGTGGATGTTACATACTCTAGGTGATATATGATTATCCTATATTCAATATAATTACTTGAATGGACATTTACAAAAGAATGAGGCACATCATTCTATACGCCAGGGATTCATTTTCCCTACCAGTTCACTTATTCATTAATACACATTTATATGGTAACATGGACATAAATATCGACAAAGACATAATCCGTACATGTAATATTATTGTAAGTATAATGTAATATGATGAATGACTCTTCAATAAGAACTGTCACATTATGCAACATTTTCTAAAATTTCCATGATAAGAAAAATTCTACAATGGGTAAGCATTCCTAGTTTAACAAGTACATAATGGTACTCCTCGACTTAAGTGGGGAATAGATTAAAATTTTCAATTAAAAAATCAAGATTATGTCACCAAAATGGCATGAAATTTTAGATTCTACATGTAACATTAAAAATGTACTCATTTGCATAATAACATCATCATAAGTGTAAAATATGGTGCATGCATTGTTTCATACAATAATAAATTAAATATGAAAATGTATGATCAATTTAGCTACTCATACACTGTACTGTGTACTATAAATCTTAAAAAGCACCTTGAGAACACAAATTATGTCGTTAATCTTTTTCATATTGTAATAGTGTTGTTTAGAAACTCAATGCTCAATTGCTAGTTCTTTGTATAGTTTGTAAAGGTGACCCTTATAATCACATGAGAATTATTGGGTTTCAATGTTCAGGAAATTAGTTTGAGAGGCCAGTCAATTTTCCAATTAAGCGGTTGACACAGAAAGTCGTGGTGATTATGTCAAAGATGTGCACTGATCAGACTATACCTGATTAAGCAACCAGTTACCTAATTGATCACCTCTTTTATAAACCGACTCACATAAAAAAGAAAAAACAAAGAGAAATTCACTTACAACCCCAACATCCACCGACCTTGACATAGATGCTCCTAAATCCTTGATTCCTCAAAACCCAACCTCTCTAATCTCTACTCCATCACAAGAGACCACCCATCTTGACATCTCCATTGCTTGGTGATGGATGCGGGGAGGAAATTAGGAGGGAAAGGAGGTTTTGTGCCTGGGTGATTGATGTTCTAATTTTATATCATCTTTTATACCACTTCCGGTTTCTTTTCTCAATCAATTTCACACAAAAACAACTCATGATCATGCTAGATTCGTCACCATTTCAGTTCTTTACCCATTATGTAGTTTGAATTGTAGGTACCCTAATTGGACAAAAAAGTCGGGATGGTTTGGTCATAGTTTTACCTTCATTACAAATTCCCAAAATTCCCAAAATTTGAAGTGAATTCTTGCAAATTTTGGCAGCAACATGTCATTTTTATCAACCATGTCGGCGTGTCCATAGAAGGAAAAGTGTCATCTACAACAAGAAATCAACACGCTGTGATGTCCAACCAAGATGGAATCTCATATATGATGTAGAGAAGTCTGAAGCCACTGGATCCCAGCAATACGACATGTCGGTGTCTCAACACGTCATATCCTATCACTCTAGATTTTCTAGAGTTCCCATGCATGCAAAAACATGGCATGTTGGCCAACCAACAAGCCATATCATCTTCAATAAAGGAAGCTCTACTTTAGAAAACGTATATAACACACTATGTTGATTTAGCAACATGTCCTGTTATGAGTAGTTTCAGTTCAAATCAGAAGAAACCAGTCTAACATTTTTAGATACTAGTGGAACCAACTTGGAATTGTTACGATAGGTCATTTGACACAAAATAGAACTAGAGAAGACCTCATAGGAGTTGGAAGCAATTATATAGAAGATGGAGCAATTACTCGAGAGGGAGCCATCTTCTTCCCCAATTCATCTTCAACAATTACAACGAAGATCTCCTCTCTCCTTGCCAACTGCTTGAGAGAAAATGTTGCTGGAGCAAGTGTAGTATCAAGGATGGATTTGTTACTTGTATCCAAATTTCTTCTTCATTCTACTATTTCTTTGGAGATTTTCATTTTTCTTCTCTAAAACTATGTCATGTGCCATTATCTATTGTTTGTATCTACATTCATTAGCCATGGATGAGTATAATTTTTGTTCTTGGGCATGGGAGAGTAAATCCCATGTCATTACTTTGTTGAACATGAAATTAATATATAATGCTAGTTTTATCACTATTATATTTTTTGTTGGTGTTGATTTTCTTCTTACATGCTTGGATGCCCCCTTTGTATTTTTGATTTTTTTATATAATCTGGAAAGATATGCATAGGTGTAAGGATACGTTGCCTCAGTTGCACTTCTTTGACCATGAGAGTGGCTGGGGAGTGTTAGGGAAAAAAGTTTTGTAGTCCAAAATTGAGTACGCACATGGGGTTGGTATACATAATTAGGATCGTTCTACACTTAAGAGAGGTGGGTGTAGGATATAGACCTCCCTTAGTGTTTTTACTAGTATGTTTTATTTGTTTTTCTTCATGTTATGATGTTGATGTGAAATCCCTTTCTCAAGACCTTTTCATTAATTCTAATCTTGAATAAAGTGATGTCTCTCTAGTTCCTTCTATCAAATTAGTATATTTTAGTTGTAAAAGACCAAATCAACTTTTATAAATCGATCCAGATTGTTAAAATTCAATGGTTTTGCATTTAACGCAACTCTACTCCTTGGTCTATCTCAAATATACTAGACACCTGTATATGTGTGGGGTAGTGTTTGAGTTATAAATTCTAGACTTGTAAACTATTTATTCATTGCATGGGAGTATCGATAATTTTGTTAGAGTAAAAAGTATTGAATAATAAGTGTGACTAGATCACACCAAAATCACACCATATCCTCCACCATTTTCATCATGATCATCATCATGATCATGTTTTTTTATCTTCCATTTTCATTTGTGTACTTCACTCGCCTTCTTTTACTTGAAAGAATATAAGTGGAGATCTAAAAGGGGTCTTAAACCTTCCATATTACAAGATCCTGAAACGAAGCACATTATCAACATCCTTCAAAAAGCAAGGAGAAATGAACCTCAATCAGATTTAGAGGAATCAAAACCTTCATCACCACTATCTTCGCCCCAACATCCAGCTCAATGATAAAAACAAATCAAGGAAGATGATTGTCCCCTTAAGGACTTTATTGCTCCAGGTGCTATAAACATCAATGGGTCTATCCATACCCCAAAAATTGATGAAAATATTTTTTCTAACAGCCACACCATTATATAGATGATACAACATAAGCAGTCTATAGGGACACCCATGATAATGTCTATAGTATGTCAACTTTTCAAGATAAATGGAGTTCCTAGTGATGGGATTTGCCTTGTCCTTTTCATATCCTCTTTGGGATATAGAGACAAGGCGTGGCTCTCTTCTTTTCCTAGAAATACCATAAATAGTTGGAAGGAACTCCTCATGGTTTTCTTACTCAACTATTTTCTACCAAGCAAGACTACACAATGTAGAAGTCAACTCTCCAATATTTATCAAAGGGATGGAGAGACTTTGTACGACACATGGGAGAGGTTCTAAGACCTCCAACATCTTTTTCGAGACCATGGTCTCAACAATTGGATACTTCTTCAATCTTTCTTACAATGGCTTATTCTATAACACAAGGATGTCCATTTATGTTGAAGAAAATGTTGTGTCAATGAACAAATCATATAGGGATTCTAATTCCATTATTGAAGACATGGAAATTAATTATTGCCAATGGATTACTAAAAGCAACAATTGAGAGACCACTAACCTGTCTTAAAATGTTGAACACATTTAACAATCATAACTGAATTCTCGTAACCCTAATCTAACCTTGGGAAATTATTTGGAATGATAAGACAATCTTAAGATTCAAATTTGGTCCAATTTTGACACTATTTGTGCAAGTTATGCAATTTATGCACATTTTGAACTTTTATGAAATTACCCAAATCCAATGTTTTACTTGCAATTTGTCACATCTATTATGTTCCTTAGATGTTATATTATCATTCTTGAACTTGTTGAGCCATTGGTCGCCTAGTTGAACCTTGGTTTGGAGGTGTTTTCTTCAAGGGTATTTTAGAGTTTACCCCTTTATGGATGAGCTACTTTTAGGAGCTATCAACCAACAGTTTATTTGATTGGCTTGGAAATTCAACAAACGATGGCTAAGTAGGTCTCCATGAAATGGTGAGGCAGTTGCATGTGTGTCTGCTTGTATATCCTTAATAGTTTAAGGCCATGGACACATGGAGAGCTACTAGGACACCTCAAGTTTTCCTTTTTCTTTATCCTAAAGTTTTATATGCCTATCCTTAAGCAACCAAATGAAACCTTTTGTCCCCTATCTATTCTTATATCTCCAAAGCTCATATTTCCCCTTATGGTAGGTGGAGGATCTGCCCAAGGAAGAAGAAGGTGTTGATCTACTTGGTGGAAGCACCTAAGGTTTTGTTTTGCTTCCTTTAGGGTTTCTAAAGCTTCCTTTTTGGTGATCTTGACTTAAACAAGTAAGTATCTCCTGCTTTCCTCCCTTTCTTTCTCTATTCTTCTTCCTCCTACCTTTATCTAGTTTGGAACTCTTCTATCCCATGGTACAAGTTGCTCCAGAACTAATGTATCTACCTTTCTTGCTTCTTCTTCTAGGGTTTTTCTTCTTTGTAGAGAAAAGTGCCTACTTGGCTGAATTCAGATCTATATCTTGGGTTTTCCTAGCTTCTTTTCTCAAGACTCTAGCTATTTGGTATCTGAACTACTCTCTTGAGGTGAGTTTTATAACCCTGTTTACTTATATTGCTTACTATAAGCTTGTTTATTTGTGAAGTTAAGATGTTTTTTATTCATCTCGTCCTCCTCATGCAAGTTAATCATTTGGTCCAATATGCAATATACATTGTTTTGGAATTAAATGTGGTAGTACTACTACCATTACATGACTCTAACATAATAATATTAACGAGTTCAGAAGGGCTATTTTTGTAATTATAAAAATCACTCTGGGTTTTTTGGTGAAACTTTGCTAATTTATCCGCAATTTGATTTCCTTCTCTCTTCACATGTGTGATGAGCCACTTCGACTTCAATTTACTCCTTATATACATGGCCCATATAGCTTCCCTAGGGCAGTTGAATGGTTGTGTATCAATCATAGAGCAAGCCAAGGAAGAGTCAGACTCGATAATAGCTTGTTCAATTCCCATCTCAATTGCCATATTGACTACCAAGTTGATAGCCATAAGTTTAGATATTAGAATGTTATCAACATTTACCTTCATCCCCCTACCTCCCTTCCACTGGCCCATGTGATCTCTATAGATAATAGCAATGCAAGCATTGCCTTTTTTAATGATGCATCTGCATTGAGCTTAATAGTGTGAGGTTGAGGCTTGGACCAATGTATAATGCTTTACTATAACTTCTCCTTATGTGGCTTCTCCCAAGAAAGGTTGTTTATTTTGGTTTCTTTAATAATATTCTTTATTTGGTGTTCAATGGGCATCTTATTTTCTCAAAAGTCTCCAGATTCCAATTCTTCCAATTGTAGTAACAGTTGATCATGAAGTTGGATGTATGTACCAGGTCAAAATTCAAGTTCTTTTCCATCCATTTACACTAGTTATCTTCTCCAAAGAAGGTTCTCCAGTGTAGGTGATCTATGATTCCTTTCCAAACTATAGCGGCTTGCTCACAATCTCTTAGAGTGTTTAAGCATGTTTCCTCCTGCACTTTACACTGTGGGAACCTACTGTTACTAGTCATTTGATGAGTGAGTCTACTATTGTTGGTGAGAATAGCAATGTGCCCAACGAGCCACATGAAAGTTTTAATCTTAGTTGACACCTACTCCTTCCAGATTTTGAGGCATTTACCTTATGGGGTGATGTCTTTGTTCACACACAATTAGACATATGCATTGTGAGTTTTGAAGTTGTCGGTGTCAGTATGATTACATGATCTAACATCCTTGTCTTGTGGAAAGTTAGGTATTGGAGTGCATGAAGCCTAAAAATCATTAAGGATAGTTGGGATTGGTTTATTGGTTCTATTAGTCAGCGTATAATCTGTGTTCCACCACTTATCATGTCAGGCGTTTATATCATTGCCACTAATTGGTATTCAGGTTGAGTTCTCCTTGATGAACTCATTGAATTTGATGACATCTCATCCTAGTCTAGAGACATTGGAGATGCAAGATATAGAATCCTTCTCGAGTTTTGTGTCCATACCTTTACACCAGATGGATGATCTTCCAGAAAACATTTCCTAAGAATGTTTACTTATGAGGGTGAGGTTCCATTCTGCATGGACTTGATGTCAAGCCTACATTTTCTTTACAAGTTGTGATCTTGTTCTAGACGAATAGAGAATGTGGATATGTTTTATGGTTACCACCCCACACAAACGAGTGAATGATATTGTCTATTCTCTCACAAACTTTTAAGGGAAGGATTACAGTTTGCATGACATAGCTCCATATAGCACTTAAGGTAGATTTGGCCATAGCTACTCTTCCTACAAGTAAGAGACAATCTTCTAACCATGAGTTAATGTTGGCTGGTACTCTCTATAAATCCTCTCTATAAGTGTCGTATTTCACCTTTCCATGTATCAAGGGGACCCCTAAATACCTTCCAAGGTCCTCGATTTTCAGGATGTCACTTAACCTGTAGATTGATCTCCTCCTCCTTCTTGGAACAGAGTTGGCAAAGAATATGCATGACATGGAGATTGATATAGATTTCTTGGACACATATGCAAAGTCACCAAAGCAATCTAGAATGACTTGCATTTGACTTGAGTTTTACTTTGCAAATAGGATCATGTCATCAGCAAAGTAGAGATGGGATACGTAAGGACATTTTGCTGTTAATTTAGTAGGTGACCATAACTTGGCTAGGACTTTGTTTTTTATATGTTGATTGAGACGTTCAAGACATAAAACAAATGGGTATGGAAATAGGGGATCTCCTTGTTGCAGCCCTCTGGTAGGTTTGAAGCTGCCAACTGATTTTCCATTCCAAATTATAGAGGCTTGTCCCCCGATTATGGAACTGATAATATACTTGATGATAGTTCCTGGCATATCAACTTTCTCTAAAGTGTCTACTATTAAAGGCCATGTCATCTTGTCATATGCCTTTGAGAGATCGATTTTTATTGCCATAGTGCTAGCCACGTTTCTTGTACACATATTGTGTATCAACTCCTATACAACTACAATATTTTTTGATATTTTTTGAACTGTCACGAATGCACTATGTGACGATGATATCCAGTTCTGTAGTTTTGTTTTTGACTTGAACAACAACTTTGGAAGATAGCTTTAGGGATAGGTTGTTCAAAGATATTAGTCTAAAGTGCTTGCAGCTCTCGGGCTTTGACACTTTTGGAATAAGGACGATATTAGCATCACACATCTTGTTGACTGGAGAATTTCCTGTAAGGGCTTTCAAAATAGTAAGAAGCACAAATTTTTTTACAGTGTGCTAGTTTTCTAAGAAAAAGGACTCATCGACTCCATCCGGGCCACAAGCCTTGTATGGGTACATAGATTGTAAAATTTTGTAGATATCATCTAGTTTTGGTGTGCTCCTTAGTTGTTGGCTTTGTAATTTTGTTAGTTCTCAAATTGCTCCATAGAGTTCTTGAGTTTATGATCTTCTAGCTGGTGAGGTTCAGTAAAAATGTTTTTTAAATGGTTCACACTAAGAAAATGTACCTCATCTTCCTCAGTAGTCCAGTCACCATCGGGCTTCCTCAGTGATATCACTGAGTTGGATCGCCTCTGCTGTTTGATGTATGCATTGTAAAATGGGTATTAAGGTCACCATCTTTCAGTCATTGAACATGGCTTTTCTATTTCTAGTCCTCCTCTTCAGTCCTCAGTATGTCAACATATTTGCTTTTCATTTCAATACTCAGTTGATCAGTGATCACGTCGTACTGTTTTGCAAGACTGTTTTCTAATAGGTTGATGTTGTGCATGAGTCTTGCCTTCTCCTTTCCTTGCCTATCATTTTGGTTAGATTTCCACTTCTTCATCTCATTTTGTGCCCCTACGAGCAAATTGTTGAAATCTAGATTGGACTGCCAATTGTTCTGCAATATTTGTTGAAAATTATGGTCCTTTGACCTAGAACTTTTATTGAAGAATCTTTGTTGTGGAGTGTCCTTTTTGTGGATCTGATGAGAATAGGATAATGATCAGACGAGACTTTTAGTAAGTACATAACAATGAATTAAGGGAATTTTAAAATGAAATCTGTGTTTGTGACAACACAGTCCAGACTTTCTTGATGTTCTCCATGTTTGTAGGTGAATTTCATTCCAGAGAAGCCTAGATTGGAAAGATTTGCCTCCATTTAGGTATTATTGCACATCTCATCCTTTGTGAAGTTGTATCTTTTGGCCCCTTATTTTTCAGTTAGGTTGATGTTAGAATTGAAATCACCAACTACTATCTAAGGTTTGTCAAACATTTTGCGCATGTCAATTAAGTGTTTCCAGAGCAGTTTCCTGACTTGGATATTGGGGTTAGCATAAATGAAGGTGATGTAGGTGTTATCATTAACCAGACAAGAGATAAGTTGTATGTGACTATTTATAATTTGTAGTTGCATTCTTCTTCCTTCCATCAGATCCATATACCTCCTACAAATCCCCTCGCTTCCACATAGTGGGACTTAGAGAACCCACGCTTACAGATAGTTTTGAGAGCCTCCTCTCTGCTGATCCTAGGTTCCAATATAGATACAATGTTTGGTTTTCTCTGGGATATCAAATACTTTTGGACTCAACAAATATACTTTTTGCTGATCCCTCTTATATTCCAACAAAGTGTATAAGCTTATTAACTCATGTTCTTTCCTAAAAGTGGTGATTTAAGCCTTAAGAAACTAAGCTTGCTTGAGATTTCGAATTTTCATGGTGTTCCCTATTCTGTTCTAGTCCTAGTTGAACATGCAAATAGGTGTACGTCCTTTCTAAGGTAATGAATGATCTAGGATAGGTTGATATCCCAAGCGATTGGTGCTAAGAACCTAACAGTCGATGGTCCAAATTAGGGTTTTCAAGCTATTTCCTTCACTACCACACAACCGATGGTGATACCATGCAACAATCAATGGTGTTGCTAACTTGACAACTGATGGTGGGGATCAAGGGTGTCAATCGATGGTGACAACCCATGGTTACCCCTTAGGTTAGGTTTTGGGTTAATTAGAAGCTTAATGATCAACCACTAAGTACCCTAACGATGTTGTCAATCAATGATGACATTAGCTTAATATCTGATGGTGTAAAATGAATATAGTGTTGATCTAATAATTGATGGTTACTTAATGATGACAAATGATGATGGATTAGGTCATCACAGCTGATGGTAAGTTAAAACTTTAGATGTGTCTTCAATTAAGCCCAATCCCAATAGTTTCTTGGGTCAAATGATTCAAGGGTTATACCTATACTCCAATGGATGGTTTTGAAATATGAGCCCGATCCATATGTTAGGATCTAACACTTCTTCATCTAATAGTTTTGAATAAAGGAACTGATCCAATAGTTGAGATTGGATGATTAAACATCTAATGGCTTGGATTGGAACCTATAGTATTACATGTGATTTCTAATAATATGAATCTGATGCTTTCCCTTATGTGATCAATTTAAGGAGGTTGATGGTTGAGATGACGGCTTGCTTAAAATGCACAACCAATTATGGGTTTTAACCCCACAACCTATGGAGCCCCTTCATGTTATTAATGGAGTGATGTCTGTAGTAAGATGGTGACTCTTTCTAGGTCACAACTCAATGACTTCATTGGTGGCTTATTCAAGGTGTTTACTTATGTAAATAACCAATGGTCTTACCTTTTCAACATCCAATGGTTTTGGGTGATGTTGTGGTATGGTGATATAGGTTGAATGATGTTGGAACTAATGGATGTTTTCCCTTAATAAGGTTGTCTTACATTTTACCTCTTATGAATGTAATGAAAAATGAACATATTATTTCGATATGTAACACTGATGGGTTATAGTTTGTTACACTTAATCCTAAAGAAATCAAGTGATGGCGATTAACTATCATCAACCTTCCTTAGTGGAATAATAGAACTATGAAGTACTCTCTTATTGTTATGGAACACTAATGTACTATGATCTAAGGGTAACATCCTAAGTTATGCACAGATCTTTAGTTGAGAATGGTATGGAATGTGAAGAAGATGCTTTGTCTTATGCATCCAATATTATATATGGGGATTCTATGGGTGACAGTTTGTGAATGAAGCTAAACTATAACTTCAATGTAACCTACCTTGCTAAACCTAACCCTAATGCAAGTAGAGAATGGTGGCTAATCATGTTATCCTTTCTTGAATGAATAATATAATGATGGAATATCCTTCCTATTGATTGATTGAAACTCTAATGTATTACCTGGTGGTCATCTTAGCTTTACGATCTATGATTTCTTATGTTAAACTTTTACACCATAAGTATGATGATGGCCAAACGTACTTGGATTCCTTATATGTTGATATAATAAAGGAATGGTCTTCAATTCTAAGATAATCCTACAATAGCCATGATTTTGTAATTAGAAATTCTTAAACTGCTAATAATGCTTATGCAGTTCATTGTGCTTATGATTATAGTTGTACTTGTGATGTAGATTTGTTCCCTTTATTAGACATGCCAATATTGATAGCCATATTATGCTACTAGAAATATTTCTGATGTTGGAAATGATTATGCTACTAGATTTCTTGTGTCGATAACAAGGCAGGTGATGATAGTCAAACTAATGATGATGATTGTTATTAGATGAAATCTTATGAAACTTGAGTAGATATATGATAGAAGAAATGAACTTATTTGTTACATGTATATACATTGATAAACATATTTGTTGCTAAGCTTATTTGCTTAACCTATTTAGCATACTTGAATTGTTCAATATTCTAATTGACTATTAGATACTCCACCTGCTCAATTATTTATTATTTAATCTGATGTAATCAATATCTATTGGAGAGAGTTATATCTCTCACTGGGACTGGGTCTCACCTCGTGGGTCACCACATCATTTTAGGTGATCGACAACAGCGGTAGGAAAACCATGGCAGCAAGGAAAAAGCGAGGTGGGGAACCCTATAGATGGTAGTTTAGCTGCCTAGTGTGTCCTAGAGTCATCCATGTACTCTCAGATCTAGGTGAAAATTTATATATGATGTTTTGATTGAATCAAGTTTTTGATAGCATGTTGATTCTTGTATATGTGGAATATGTGGATAGTGTTCCTTTGTAAAGTTTAGGTTGTAGATGAGGCTACAGAACAGTTGTAAAGGATATTGAGCATTATACGAAATAAAGCAAGTTGTTAGGGATTTATGTAAATGTTTCTGAGCAATTGGCAAATATTGAAATCAGTTTTAATTTACCCTATTTTTTGGGTTTGTGTTTAATTAATCTGTTATTGTGTTTTTCATTTTGAGTAATCTTGTTTAATGTAATTAGTTCTAAAAACAACCAACCTTCTTCTTCTTCTTCTATTTATTACAAGAACCAAATTGGCATATACACTATTAATGTAGTGGATTTAATTGCAACAAAGCTAGACACCCTATCTCAGAAGCTTGATAAGTTGAGCATGCAACTCATTCAACCATTCAGCCTAATTTATGAAGAAAGGGAAGTTCCTGGGCAGAATCCTCAACAATAGCATGTTTAGTAGCAACAAAAACTACAGTGAAAGTCCAACTTGGAATCACTCTTAGAGAATTTAGTTCATCTCAAATGAACCAAAATTATGAGTTCAACCAACAAACATGTCTCATGAAGGATGGCATTCTCAACTCTCTTCTATGGTGGATGGGATTGCAATTCACACAAGACTGTTGCAGAACAAAATTTCTCAACTAGCCTTTTAAATTGAAAAGCACATTCTGGTTCCATGTATATCAAAAATGAATATAAGCAAAATATGCATGTTAGTGATGTTGAGGAGTGATCTACTGTAAGAGAGTCATCTTCACCATAAAAAGGATATTATAGGAAGTTGTTGTCACCAATGAAGATTATGAAACTTAAGATCAAAGGAAGAAATATATAATGCTCCAAAAGATGACTATCTAAGCAAGCCAAATGACATTGTTCTACACAACCTTGGCACATTTCTCGATAAAGAGAAAAAAATTTCCAAATATATTATGATTATTTTGGGGAGGAGAATGAAAAGAAATAAAACATTGATGTCCAAAAGACCATTCCAGATACATATCATAAGCATAGATCTTTGACTTGAGTTGAAGATGTATTAACAAAGAGGTGTCCATATTGAGCGCTATAATTTCCACCTGTAGGTTAGAGAACATGCCCTCCACTTTAACATCTCTACCATGATAGGTTTGGGTTGCAATCATCTTGAGTTTAATTTCTATAGTGAGGACACTCCATATTTCAACCATAAGGGGAAAGCAATCGATCGGTAGTTGTAAGTTTTCCCTTCATTTGTCTTTATTTTGTATGTGTTTATGTTCCATTTCTATTTTCCTTTCAAAGATAAGTGAAAAATGTAAGGATGGCCATGAAGATCTTTTCTTGTCTGGGTGAAAACTGAGTTATTTCGTTTTGTCTTAATCATTTTACTCATTGAGTTAATAGTTGAAAAACTCTAACATGCACATTCATGAATTAAATAATAGTGCTTGTCCAATCATCTATGTTGTCATGGTATTCTTACCCTAGCATTTATTCATTTCTTTCACTCATAGATGAACACATGTAATGGTTCAACCGCACCGGACAAACCATAAATACAACTATGTGTATCATTCTTGATTTTTTCAAATACGTCATGCATTTTTACCACCCCTTTTTGATGAAAATCTCTACAAATAAAAGAATTCCAAGTTATCAATCACATTTCTGCATGACTCTTCTACTTTTTGGGAGAATTTAATAAAGTGAAGATTGTGATGCACCATAGAAGGATCCAAACCATGCTAAAAATCTGATTTTTATTTTCAGAAATAACTCTTTTTTATAATCCTTCAAAAGATGACTAAGTCACACACATAATTTTGAACCCACTGAATGTTAAGATTACATCAAAAATAGGGTTCACTAAACCCCGAATAGCATTTCATGTGCACGTCAGTCTATGTTAGAAACTAAGTGTCGTACCTCTTACTCTTATTTTTAAATCTTAATTCTTATAAAATTTTCATTGTAGAATAGTTGATGTCAAGCCTGAATCTTCATTTTATTCATCTTTATAATAAGAAGGGTTTGGTGGTATGTTCACTATGTTTATGGTTTTTTAATCATAGATTCATTCATTGCTATCTTGTTTATTTTTTCAATGTGATTTGACCAACTTTATGAACTTAACTTCCAATCTTAAGTGATTGAAATGAATTCATGTCTAGTTGCAATATCTTAATGAAGATTGGCATATTATGATTAAATTCTTCCATTTCATTAAATTATATAACTATGTGTATCTATGTTTCATTTTTCTTGAGAACAAGTACTGGTTATGCTTAGGGGGATTTGATGTGCATATTTTATATCATCTTTTAGACCATTTACGGTTGCTTTTCTTAATTAATTTCACCCAAAAGAATCTTAATCATGCTAGATTCTTCACCTTTCTAGTTCTTATTCTTTCAATAATTTGAATTGTAGGTACTATAATCTGGCATCAAAATGGGCATGAATTGAACATAATTTGACCTTCATCACATTTCTTGAAAATTCCCTAAGTTTGAAGTGAATTCTTACAAATTCTGACAACAACATGTTGTGTTGATCAACCAACACAGTGTGTCCGTAGTAGGAAAAGCACCATCTACAACAAGCAATCAAGATGTCATGCTGGACAACCAACACAGTGTGTCACCTATAATGCAGAAAAGTCAGAAGTCACTGGATCCCAATGACACTGTGTGTTGATATCTCAACATGTTGTCTTCCCACGTTGTAATTTTCTAGAGTTCCTTAATGTGAAACAACATCACGTGTTGGCTAATCAACAAACTATGTCATCTTTGATCAAGGTAGTTTTACATCAACAACTACAACACACACCATGTTGATTTGCCAACATGTTGTATTACCTACAAATTTTGTTCAAATAAAAAAAATGGTCCCACATTTTTTAAATACAAATGGAACCAACTTTATATGGTTACAACTGATCAATTGGTGTAAAACACAACCCGATTAGGCCATAGAGTTGGAGGCAATTTTCAATAAGACAGAGAAGTTACTTGATATAGTCGTGTTCTTCCCCAATTCTTCTTCAACATGGCCATAGAGTAGGGTGGTTGTAGGATGTAGACTTCTCTTAGTATTGTTCCTAGTATGTTTGATTTTTATTGTTCTTCATGTTATAATATGGATGTGAAACCCCATTCTCAAGAGATTTTCATTGATTGCAATCTTTAATCACGTGATCCATGCGCTAGTTCTTTCTCTCTAAATAGTTTAAATTTACTTGTAAGAAACCAAATCAACTTTTAAAACTAACCTAGATTGTTGAAATTCAATGACCTTGTATTTAACATAACCCTACTCCTTTACAATCTTGATTGTAGTACACACACTCATATACTTGTGATGTAATGTTCGAATTATAAATATAAGGCTTGTGCACACAGTTAACAATTATGCATTCATCATTGTTTGACAATGACATGCCCTTTCAAAAGACTATAAATAGGCAAACCTACTCAAGGACCTCAAGCAAAAATCGGGCTCTCAGCTAGTGTGACACCTTCTCCTTCATTGTTATCCACTCCACTACCACTTAATGACCTCATCTTATTAGTTTTCTTACTATTCCCAAATTAGATATCATGCGTATATCAAACATGTTGCTTCTACAACATTGTTGATGGAGGTTCCATGGGTCTGCAGCTCTAGCCATGTGCGTCATGGCATGATGTCTCTTGCAAGGTCAGATTTATATATTCCTTGCTCTGCTCCTAATGATCCTCTCCTTTTTAGTTTTTTTCTTTTTATCTCTGTCTCCGGTTGTCTCCTCACATGTAGGTGGAGTTATAGCAACGGTTTCTCCTCATCTACCTGTCTGCCTTTAAGTCGCCTGAAGCTCCGGTCATTTCGGTGGTACACGTTGTTCCGGGTTCCCCACAAACCAGGTGAGCGGTTGACTGGCCCCCTCGGGGGTCTTGGCCCCCCCGGGACCCTGCGGGGGGCTCGGGGCTTTTGTTTGGCCCGGTCGGCGGCCCTCGGGCGGTGGTCTCTGGGCGACGCACGCCGCTGCCCTCCTTGGCGGCGGGTTTGGAGGTGTTCCGGTCGGGTTCCTAGCTATCCGACTGGCCGAAGAGGTTGCTGCTGTGCTACCCTGCCGACGGCGTGCTTGGACGCGAGGTGGTTCCCTTCGGCGGATCTGCTTCTGCGGGGCTTGGGGTGCCTGCCTTGGCGACGGCGACAGTGGAGGTGCTCCGGTTGGGTTCCGAGCTACCCGACCGGCGGTGGAACCACTGCTCTGGTGCCCGGTGCTAAGGGGTGGCCTCTCATCCGCGGTGGAGGTGTTGCTGCTAAGGCGACGCGCTCTTCTCCGGCGTGCTTTCCGCTCTGTTTCCACCAACCGGGGGAGAGATCGACTAGCTCCTCGGAGTATCTCTCGGTGAACCCTGTGGAACAGGGGGGAGGGCCTGCGTAGCGGATTGTCTCCCATCTTATAACACCATTCTAGTGCTAAGGAAAAATAAAATATAGACAAACAAGAAACTTTAGGTTATACTTGAATTCAATAGGAGAATAATAGGTAGAGAGAGTTGAATAGGAAACCAATAAAAATAACATTTTATGTTAGTTGGGTAAAAAAAGTTTTTGCAAAAGAAACTCGACCTAACTGAGGTTTTCCTCACACAATTCTCCTTCTCTTGACATCAAATAAAAAATTAGATGTTATAAGTTGTGTAAACATGACAGAGGTGGCTGGGGAAAATGTCTATGAGATGGAACCAACTAAATCCCTAAAGCCTCAACCTCCATTTGTTATGTTCTTATTCTGTATGTGCCCTAGCTAATTCAACTTCCATTGAACAAGTTGGTTGACTTGTCTTGTCAATGTAATGGACGTGGGTTGTAGGGTGATTGCTCATGCATGAGTCAATCGTCGTGGTCCTATTTTATTTTACATTCCCAAATTGGTTCACTTGGTCATGTTGGATAACTTGGGTGTAGTCATGTTAATTGTATTGGGTATGGAGCTTAATAGTTGAGGAAACTTTGAATATTGTTTTTAATAGCAATAAATATTGAATCAATAGATCATAAATCTTTTAACTCTCAATTTAGTTAAAAAATAAAATTAAATTAAAAATTATTTCTTTACTAACATTATGTTTGTCCACACCATATGCAAAATTGGACAACATGCATAAGTAAAAATGAAGTTGACATGTTATAAAATCCACTAAAGGGTATAATTTTATTATATTGCAATTTTTTACTTGTAGAATGACTAGGGTTATACATTATCCTAAAATATCACTATATATCCACCAACATCTCATATTTTCCAAAATATCCCCACATATGCCAAACATGTAGTATTAAGTCAAACAAAGTTGACTTGAGATTGAATTATGAAATTCACTCTCAAAATCTATTAAAAAGCATTTAATGTAAAAACCAATATACTCACCAGTTATTCTTCTTTAGGTATGTTGTGCATTAATCACCAACAAACTCATGTTAAGAAAATTCAACCATGCAAACATAGGCATTTTCAAGGAAAAGATGTAAATCTATAATTACTATGTATTTTACTCCATTATATACACTTTAAAAATAAAATGTGTATTATAAAAAAAGCCTGAAAATTGTAACCACTAACTCAACTATGGTGGTATACTAACTAGGGTCGTGTAATAATATTTAGAAATTCAAGTGGCGATATTAGTTTTTTTTTTACCAAAAAGATTGAAGGGGATGATTCTAGAGGTAATATCATCGAAGCTATCAATAGAGCTTTTTGCACTTAGAATCAAAAAAATATATACATGGGATATATGGTTCAATAGAATATATAGAGATATATACTAGTGACTCAATGGATAATAATGTAAGACCATTTATTTTCTTATGAACAACCAAGTGGTTTTGTTGTAGCTTGAGCATATTGTGAACCAATTGATGGATGCCATACTTAGGTTAGTCCATAATGTTGTTAGAGTGAAATAGTGTAGGTTCCCTACATCTTTATGAAATGCTATGGTGATATTTGAATTCACATATAGAGTACGTCAAATGAACAAACTCCTTTCATCTAATAAAATAAGTTTTGACATAAAATAACAAGGTGTTTCATTTTATCTAAATAACAAGGTGATCCACTTTACCTTTAAAACAATATTTATATTAGGACAAAATGAAATGTTTTGTTTAATGAAACTTGGCATGTAGTTGTTTATATCTTTGAGAAAAATATGTCAAAACTTATCACGGATGGTCATTGTAAACATAACAAGGAAAAATTGTAACGAAACTAAAGGCTCCACCTTATTTAGTAAGGAAAATTGTGGATGAGCATTTAAATAAGCAGTGTAATCCAAATTTGACTCCTACCATGGGTTGATAAGATGAGGAAAATGTATCCATGAGAATGGGTAAAGAAATCCTAATACAACTTGGGAAGGTGTTCTGCATCATCGCATCACCCCAAAAAAGGGTATTGTGCATGTAAACTCAAGTTTGTGAAATACTTCAATTTGGATAGGCTCAAGGTGAAGAAACAAATTGCATAAAAATCATGAGTAAAGGAACTACTAAACGAATAGCTTGTATCAAAAATCATCAAAGTCTTATAGAATAGCCAAAAAATGACACATGGACGAGGGATGCTACAGTGAAGTTTGCATCATCGATTTCTTGGTTTATCATAACTGATCACGACGTCAATTGTAGAAGGTAAGAAGAATTGAAACAATTGGGAAATGATAACGTCAATTTGTAGTACAAAAATGATGCTACAATCTCAATGTTTTTAGTATTTTTAAAAGTTTCTAAAGAGGTATAACAAATTTGGTTTCATATATGAAAAGAGATGATGGAAATTTGAAGTGTCAGTTTTATATTGAAACCAAGGCTCCAAACTCCATTTTTGTCACTAATGTTTTTGGTTTTCTATAGAGATCTATAGTGTAGGTTTTTATAAGAAAATGGATGTTGTAAATATTTTGTTTTGGTTTTATATGGATAATAGATGTTATATTATTATTTTATTGGAAGAACATCAGTTTACATACATGTTATTCTGCAAGCCATCTAGAAACCTACAAAACATGCAAAGAAACACACATACAACCTACAGTTCATTTGAATTCACATTAACATCTTAAAATTCACTAGAATTCACATGAACTAAAAAGATCATAACATATTCACTTGCATTTACATGATTCGATCACCAAATTATATAGATATTAACTTCCATTGACATGACATACTCTTCAAATCATACCGCGATTCACATATCAATTCATAATTCAAATATCATACATTCATTCACACATATCCAAATATATTAAAAAAATCACACAATTTCAAATGATTCACAGCCATTTTGTAACACACATAAGATTGTATAAAGAAAATTTTACATGAAGTGTACTCACATAAAAATTAATTCAAAAAAATCTAAATCATAATTTGAACTACTTACATATACAATATATAATTTACAAGTCAACTTCTTTTATGAATGATCTGTCGAATTATCAAAAAGTGCATCTAGTGTCTCCAATTAGTAAGTTCAAGTGTCAAAGGCTTATAAATTTTTTTTTACAATTATAGAATAATAGAAAATATAGATTATAATTTAAATTTTATGTGGTGGATGAGCAATCCTAGTTTTCTAGAGAATAAAAGTTTTGGATGTTATTTCCTAACTTTGACTTCCATATACTTCATAATGTAGTATCCACATACATGACCATTATCTTGTTTTTCTGTTCAAATGAGTGTGGAACTTTATTGATAAGAAAACTATAGGTATATGAGAACTGATGTAACATGAACCCCTCTACAACATATTGTTGTGCTGCATCAAAATTACACCTACCTTCCTCATAGGGAATAAAACTAAGAATATCACTAACCAAGGAACATAAGCCAATAAGCTATTAAAGGAGGAAAAAGAAATGCACAAAGGTTGGACAAGGACAAACACAAGTAAAATAAGATCCTCAACAAAAAGACCACACATAAACTAGAACATACAATGTAACATCCCTGACCTGGGTTATAAGTTAACCCTAGGAGTTTTGCATAAATATGTAATTAAATGCTTGTGATTAACTTCTGGCATGTAATTAAGTTCTTGAGGAACACACATTCCCAATTTTGTCCTTTATAAACAATGTTTTAGTAATGTTTTGTTATGCAGGGACCTATGTGCAAATTACCCAGTTAGAAGGGTTAACTTGCAATTTTCACATGTTGAGATGTTCCTCTGATGATGAGACATCATATGGATGAATATGATGAGGTATGATGGATTCTCCAAGCTTGGGCATCAAGATGCAGCTTGTGGAGCAATCCTTGTGCATGAAACCCTAATTTTGGTGTAAAATGCAATTTACCCAGAATGTGGGGTGCAACTTGTAAAATACACCTTCTAGATTATCTTTTGTGACTCTTGACATCATCTAGAGTAGAAATTATGAAAAAGGATACTTCAATTAATTAATCGGATAAGATGGATAACCTTTGTAGTAGAATCACCAAGTTATAAGTAAAGAAACCCTTATATATGTGTACCTTAGTGATAGGATGACTTTCCTTGCCTTTGGACCTTTGTTTTAATAAGATGTTCACCTAGAGAAGGAAGAGGGACGTGCAAGGAAGGATGGAGGGACCTAGATGAGAAATGGATAAAACTAGAGGTCCTTATGATGTAACCAACGCAAGCTATATAAACTACCCCCTTTGCAACCAAGTGAACGTACCCCTTCACTCTTTCTTTTGCCACCTTGTTTGGTCCGTCCAAGGTAGAGCTTGGGAGCTAGAGGAGACGACCAACTTGTTCCAAGGTAAGGGATACCATCTTCTTAGCTTGAATTCATGGAGGAAAGTGAATTACAAGGTTGGTTTTATGGTTATCTCATTAGGGTTTCTTGTTCTAGCCGATCTTCCTCAACCTTTTCTTGGAGAAAAGTCTTTGGCCGACCAATGGATCTCAAGGTTCCATTAAAGAATTGAGAGATTGGAAGCTTGGAGCTCTAGGAACGACCATAAGGTAGGTTTTATATCCCTAAACCTCTTGCTTTCATAATGCATATACTTATTCTTGCATGTGGTAGTTAGTTCTTCTTCTTCCCCAACCTTCCTTGCCTTCTTGCAAGCGAAACCATGGAGAAACTAACCTGTCTTGAGGTTGAAGACGTTGGGCATGAATACCTAGGTAACTTTACCAAACGACCTTGGACCATTTGGTCCAGACGGTTTGCAAACCGTTTGAAATCAAACGGTCTCACAACCGTTTGATTTCATGCGGTCTTGCAAGACCGTTTGGAATCAAACGGTCTCAAGACCATTTGGTAGGGCTGACCAAGGGAAGACCATTTGGAGGTCTGTTGTACACATGTTGAATTGAACACCTCCAAAGAATTGTAACCTAATTGCAAACCAATCACAAGTTGAAGGCACCTCAACCCTCTAAACCCTAATCGGTTGAAATTGTTGATTTCAATGACCAATTTTGGTGAACTTTGGGTTGAAGGGCCCAAACGGTCTCAAGACCATTTGGGGGTTCACTCAAACGGTCTGAAGACTGTTTGGTGACAACCCAAGACCATTTGGAGGTCTAGGGTTAAGGTATTTTGATCAATTGAAGGTCCAATCACAGTGGGTTGATGAATTGAATAAAAGTGCTGATTTTAGACCTAATTAGGGTTCAACCCACATCAACTTGACCTAGATTTTGGTGGAACTTTGGGCAAACAGTCTCAAGACCGTTTGGAGGGTGTCAAAACGGTCTCAAGACCGTTTGGTCCAATTTTGGGCCCAATTGAGTGCCAATTGATAGGTTCGACTCCAATTACACTCGCGATTATCAATGTTGATGGTTAATGGCTTACAAACCCTAATTCAATCGGTTGCAACCCCAATTGGTTAGCAATTGAGGGTCAATTGAATGCCCTATTAGTCAAGGATAACCCTATTTAACTCAATTGACAATTGAATTGCAAGGATGTGGCCAATTGAAGGCTTCAACATGGAAAACCCTAATCAATTACAACCTTGGATGCACTTTTGAGGTCCATGCGGTTTTGAGCCCATTTGGACCAAACGGTCTCAAGACCGTTTGGATCCAAACGGTCTCAAGACCATTTGGGCTCAAACGATCTCAAGGTCATTTGGATCCAATCGATCTCAAGGTCGTTTCATTTCAAACGGTTTCAAAGTCAACACATCCAAACGGTCAACACATCCATGCGGTCTTGATGACCATGCAGTCTTGGTGACCATGCGGTCTTGGAGGTCAAAGTGCCCAAACAGTCAACGCCCCCAAACGGTTTCAAGACCATTTGGAGGTTGAGGGGTGAAACCGTTTGGGGACTTTTAAGGCTGTTTTTGCTTAATAGTTTGAAGGTGTAATTGGTCCAATGGTGGTCTAATCTAAACCCTAATGGTACCTAAAGACATTAAGGGGCTAAGTGAATAATAGATTGAACCATGTGGTGATTGAAGGTGTACATTACCAATGTGCCCTTGAAGGGTTCAAGTAAGTGACACACTTGATCAACCAAACCCTAATGACTTGATAATGGTGAATTAGCTTATGTTAATCAAAATTGGCTTGACCTAACCTAACCTGGAGTGATGTAGACACCACCTTTTAGTAAGAGGAGAGATAAGGTCCCTTATATAATTGAAATTCAAGTAAAGTACCTTCAATGTACATGAATGTGCATGATTAGGGTATGATCCACCTATGTGAGATCATGAAAACCCTAATTATGATAATTAATGAATATTAACCTAATTTGAAGGCATCAAGGATGATAACCTCATACATGGTAATGCCATGAGCCCAATTCACTATGAAGTGAATAGTAAACCCTAATTCTAGGGTTGTGACATGTTGAATGAATAGTAAACCCTAATTGAAGATGATGCGATGAATGTTATTTCTACTTTATAATTGTTGTCCTGGAGATAAATTATTTATTGTTATTAGTTGAATTGACTATGCAGGTTCTTATAAGAGGTAATCATGACCAGGTAAGGGTTATGACACTATATTCACCAAAAGCATGTTTTAGGCTTTGTGAATAGTGATATATGTTATGATTGCCTAAGTTATGTGGCACATATGAGAATGATGGGCAGTAAGAGCCAGGAGTAACATCAAGGCCATGCTAACTAGATGACCTGTGATGAATTGACATTCTATTGACAGTTGATGTGAACTAAACTTGGTACATGTAGTGTTCTTCTGCCATTACTGTGTTTGGTAATAAATTGCTTGGAAACCTACTTGATGATAAAAGAATACTGAAATGTACCTAACTAATCAAGTATAACCATATCATGTAGAGCCATGATCATAGATCCATCATTGTCAGGTGTTAAATGATGGTGAAACAGGCTTTCCTAAGGGAACTTCTGGAGTGCATACTTTTGAGTATGTGGGGGTCATGGACGTGCATATCCTTACATCCTAGTGTAGGGGTTGATGTAGATGTATCATAATCCATCAGCACTACACTATGTGTTTATGCCAGGTTGATGTATCACTAATCACCCGAGGATTCTGTTATGCCACATCAATGAAGATAAACATGAAATCTTTCGATGGTGAAGAGAGTACAGAATGCCACTATGACTCTAATAGTGAAGGACCAAAATACCCTGGTGAGCTATAGTAGTAGAGATACTAGATGTCCTGCATGTTGATCCTCAACCTGACTGAGGAAGTTGAAGGTCATGAGAATCCAGCTCTTTCGGTGACCTAGTATGATACCGAGGTGACTTAGCAGTGGTCGATTGGAGTATGAGCAGTATACCTCATCTCCACAGGGCATAATGTTGTATGTAAAACGTAATCATCCGAGTAGCATATCTGCTTAGGTTGAACCACGAGAAACAATGCCTGATATTACATTGTTTATAATGTTTCAGTTAAAATATTTAGCTTGCATGTTCTTCATATTCTACTTAGAAGTAAATGCTGCTTTATCTACTCTTAAACCCGCTTTTACAGGATAAACTACCTTGCTTATGTTGTTTCCCCTTTTTCCTAGCAAGCTTCTGGTGAAGAGTTATAACTCTCGCTAGGACAATTATTTGTAATTGTCTCACCCCGTAGACTTCAACCTTTTAGGTGGTCGTCGAGGACGAAGGAACTAGTCTACAGGAGAGCAGTACCAGGAGCAACAATAGTATCAGGGGCAGCAGTGAGCCACAGGTGGATACCCTGGTTGTCCGGTCTGTTAGTTAGAAAGTCTTATATAGTCTCTGTACACTCAGGTCCCGGGAGTTAGATGATCTGAGATTTTGAAATTTGGAGTCTTGAGATTTTTGTACATGGTTGTATATGATCACTCAAGAAGTGACTTAACAGAGATGTAAATTGTTTATCGTACCTTTATGAAATTTTATCTCGTGTTTTCAAGATCTTTCCTCGAAAAGTTTTAATTTTTTGTGATTTTTCGGATTCCGCCATTAATCGAATCGTTTCTGCTGAGTTTATTTTGTGTTTTGGAGATCAGAGCCCACAATTAAGTGGTATCAGAGCTCTAGGTTCGCTGAGTCTACAGAGACATAGGGCTTAGGATGTCGAGTCTATCCTTAGTATTCCTTCTTATCTAATAGAGTCTTCTGCTCCTCAGGAGAAGAAGATATATAAGGATGTCTGAGCCACATGAGGAGTATGAGGGCGAGAGTAGCGTAGATGCACCTTGACATGGTGCAAGGAGTCTAGAGACAGAGCAGCCCGTGCATGAGACACCTGTACAGCCACCCCCGTTTGACCCGGCTGATATGGCAAACCCAACTGTTCAAGATTTGTTCGGGCAATTCCTGGCTGCCATGACACGTATCACCGACAGGATGCCCATGCCTGCACCTAGGGGACCTGCTCAGCATGAGGGACAAAGTGTCGAGAAGACGTTCGAGCGGCTTCGTAGAGTCGGAGTGGCCGAATACTTCGGCACAGCTGACCCCGCAGATGCGGACTTGTGGTTGACCGAGCTGGAGAAGGCTTTTAGAATCCTGATCATCCCCGAAGCTGAGAAGGTGAGACATGCTGTCTATCTCTCAAAGGAAGTGCTGGTCACTGGTGGAACATGGAAGAGCAGAAGAGGCCTGGAGTAGAGGTTTCATGGGAAGGTTTCCGCCGGGAGTTTGTCAACAGATACTTCCCAAAGACCTTTCTGGATGAGAAGATCTCTCAGTTCGAGAGATTGAGACAAGGTATGATGAACATTAGTGAGTACGAAGCTAAGTTCATGGAGCTACTGCTGTTCTGTCCGCACATCACTGCCACGGAAGAAGAAAGGATCAGGAGGTTTGAGAAGGGTTTGAATGCTGACTTGTCTACTCCCGTGTCCGCTCTAGAGAACCGGGAGAGATTTTCTACCTTCGTTGAGTCAGTCCAAAGGATAGAGAGATCGGTTGTCGAGAAGAGGCAAACCCACAAGAGATATCTGCAGTCTCAGGCGTCTTCATCTAGAGACTTTAAGAAGCCTAGATCCTCTGCACCTAACCCTCCACCACCCAGATCTAGTTCTCAAACTCAGTGGTCCCCAAGTAGAGGTAGAGGACGGAGTGTACTGCCTCAAGAGACTCACAGTTCAGCATCGGTGTCAGTCACAGGACCCTCTAGGCAACAGCAAGACAGAAGCTGCTACAACTGTGGGAAGGTGGGTCATCTAATGAAGGACTGCAGGTCTAGGCCTGTCAGTGTGACACAACCTTAGAGAGAGAGTCAACAGGGATCACAGAGAAGGCAGTTCCAGGGGGCATCTAGGGGACATGGACAAGCATCCCAAGCCGGATCGTCAACACCAACTCAACCTCAGGCAACAGTGAGGTTCTATGCTATGAACCCACCAGATGCAGTGGTCAATCCACGGGTTTTGGCAGGTCAGATGGAACTTTTATATTCTGATATGTCTAAATCCTGTGTTGTATCTGTTTTGATTGACTCGGGTGCTACGCACTCCTTTATCACTCGAAGAGTGATTCGTAACTGCTTTATGACAGTCAAACATAGGGCTGATAGCTTGTTGCTTGAGACTCCGTTGAGTGGGTCTGCAGTGTTGCGGGAGGTATGCTCTCCCTGCATCCTTTTCTTTTCTGATCATCGCATTCAAGTGGACCTTATACCACTTGATATGCAAGGATTTGATATAATCCTTCGGATGGATACCTTGGAAAGGTATAGAGTTGTCTTAGATTGTGAATCCAAGCAGGATGTGTTTGCTAATGATAGCAACACATGGATCTTTCAAGGAGAGAGAAATATTCTGCCCACCTGTCTTGTGTCAGCTTTGGTTGCTGAGAAGTTGATGAGGCAAGGATGTCATGCATTCTTAGCCCATGTGGTAGATACTACCATGGAGAGCCCCACCCTTGCTGAAGTTCATGTTGTCAGGGAATTCGAAGACGTATTTCCTGAAGAACTTCCTAGTGTACCTCCACCTTGGGAAAGTGATTTTGAAATCAATTTGATCCCAGGTACACAACCCATAGCTCAGGCACCGTATAGGATGGCGCCTGCTGAGATGGCAGAACTCAAGAAATAGCTTCAAGAGTTGCTTGAGAAGGGTTTCATCCGACCAAGCACTTCACCTTGGGGTGCTCCAGTCTTGGTTGTTAAAAATAAAGACGAATCAATGCGGTTATGCATCGATTACAGACAACTTAATAAAGTAACAATAAAGAATAAGTACCCTCTGCCGAGGATTGATGATCTTTTTGACCAGTTGCGTGGTGCGTCCATCTTCTCGAAGATAGACTTGAGGTCTGGTTATCATCAACTCCGTATTAAGGATAGTGACATACCCAAGTCTGCCTTTAGGACAAGGTATGGTCACTATGAGTTCACAGTTATGTCGTTTGGACTAACTAATGCACCAGTTGCATTCATGGAAATCATGAATAGAATCTTCCGACCCTTTCTCGATTAGTGTGTTGTCATCTTCATAGATGACATTCTGATATATAGTAGAGATGCTTAGCAGCATGAACAACACCTTCGCCAAGCTTTGACCTTACTAAGAGAACATAAGTTATATGCTAAGTTCAACAAGTGTGAGTTTTTGTTGCCAGAGGTATCTTTTCTCGGACATGTGATATCTGCCTCGGGAATTCGTGTTGACCCCAAAAAGGTAGAATCTGTTCTACAGTGGGAACAACCAAAGACACCGACGGAGGTTCGTAGTTTCTTAGGGTTAGCTGGCTACTACCGGAGGTTCATTAAGAACTTCAGTTCCATAGCCCTACCCTTGACGAAGTTGACCCGGAAGGATGTTCCCTTTGTTTGGAGTGATAAGTGCCAACAGTCTTTTCAGTTGTTGAAGGAGAGATTGACAAGTGCACCTGTACTTGTGTTTCCTGAGCAAGGCAAGGGATATGTAGTTTTCTGTGATGCCTCCAAGAATGGACTCGGGTGTGTGCTGATGCAGGATAAACAAGTGATTTCTTTTGCTTCTCGACAGCTTAAGAAACACGAGGAGAACTATCCGACACATGACCTGGAGTTAGAAGCTGTAGTTCATGCCTTGAAGATATGGAGACATTATCTCTATGGAGAGACGTTCCAGATTTTCACAGACCACAAGAATCTTAAGTACATCTTCTCACAGCATGAACTTAACATGAGGCAACGTCACTGGATGGAGTTAATCAAGGACTATGATTGTACGATAGATTACCATCCAGTGAAGGCTAATGTAGTTGCAGATGCTCTAAGTAGGAAATCAGCAACACCATCCTCTGATAGGGCACAACTAAAATCTTTGGTATGCCCTATGAGAGATATGCTCATCTCTTTAAGACAAGACAATGTACAGTTGAAGGTGTCGTGGATTGCCGGGTTGTTGGCTGAGATGCATATCAAACCTACCCTAAGAGAGCAGATTAGAGAGGCATAGCTAGTTGATGTTGTAGTTCAGCAGATCAGATCGGAGTATGGAGATGAGAAGAGAGATGGTTTCCATGACTTAAATGACCAGGTCGCATGTTATCATGGTAGGATGATAGTGTCGGATGTGGATAACTTGAGGAAGTTAGTCCTGGAGGAAGCTCATTCTTCGATGTATGCCATGCATCCTGAGAGCACCAAGATGTATCTAAACTTAAAAGATATGTATTGGTGGCCTGGGATGAAGAAGGATGTTACTGAGTTTGTTCTGAGGTGTCCTGTCTGTCAGCAAGTGAAGGATGAGCACCATAAGCTTGCAAGAACAATGCAACCTTTACCCATACCATAGTGGAAGTGGGACCATGTGACCATGGACTTTGTTGTTGGCCTACCCAGGACAGGCAAAGGACATGATTCCATCTGGGTAATTGTTGATAGGTTGACAAAGACAGCCCATTTCCTGCCTGTCAATACAACCTATTCTGCTGAGAAGCTGGCACAGTTGTATGTTCAGGAGATAGTGAGGCTGCATGGAGTTCCTGTTACCATAGTATCTGACAGAGGTCCCCAGTGTACGAGTCATTTTTGGGAGCGACTGCACAGAGCTTTAGGCACCCAGTTGAGGTTTAGTACAACCTTTCACCCACAGTCTGATGGGCAGTCGGAGAGGACTATACAGACCTTGGAGGACTTGTTGAGAGCATGCGTTCTCCAGTTTACCAGAAGTTGGGACCTACACCTGAGCTTGATAGAGTTCGCCTATAACAATAGCTACCAGCATAGCATTGATATGGCACCTTATGAAGCTTTGTATGGTAGACGTTGTAGATCACCGGTATGTTGGTATGAAATTGGTGAATATCAGTTGTTAGGTCCTGAACTTGTGCAGCAGACTACAGAGAAGATCAAAGTAATTCAATAATAGATTAAGACTGCACAGGATAGGCAGAAGTCGTATGCCGATAAACGTCATAGACCCTTAGAGTTCCAGGTTGGAGACAGGGTGTATCTCAAAGTCTCGCCTTGGAAAGGAGTTCTGAGGTTTGGATGGAAAGGAAAGTTAGCTCCTCAGTTTATGGGGCCTTATCCAATTGTTGAACGAGTTGGAAAGGTAGCCTATAGACTAGAGTTACCCCCAGAGCTACAAAAGTTACACCCTGTGTTTCACATTTCCATGTTGAGGAAATGTCACCCTGATATCGAGTCAGTTCTACAACCTATGGAAGTATAATTGAATGATGATATATCTTATGAGGAAGGACCAGTGTCGATCCTTGATAACAGAATTAAAAAGCTAAAGAAGAAAGATATAAGCCTTGTGAAAGTCCTCTGGAATCATTGTGGTGTCGAAGAAGCCACTTGGGAACTAGAGGAAGAAATGAGGAGGAAATACCCTACTCTTTTCTCTTAATACATCTTATCGGTTTCGGGGAAGAAATCCTTGTAAGGGGTGTCATGATTTGTAACATCCCTGACCTGGGTTATAAGTTAACCCTAGGAGTTTTGCATAAATATGTAATTAAACACTTGTGATTAACTTCTGGCATGTAATTAAGTTCCTGAGGAACACACATTCCCAATTCTGTCCTTTATAAACAATGTTTTAGTAATGTTTTGTTATGCAGGGACCTATGTGCAAATTACCAAATTAGAAGGGTTAACTTGCTATTTTCACATGTTGAGATGTTCCTCTGATGATGAGACATCATATGGATGTATATGATGAGGTATGATGGATTCTCCAAGCTTGGGCATCAAGATGCAGCTTGTGGAGCAATCCTTGTGCATGAAACCCTAATTTTGGTGTAAAATGCAATTTACCCATAATGTGGGGTGCTACTTGTAAAATACACCTTCTAGAGTATCTTGTGTGACTCTTGACATCATCTAGAGTAGAAATGATGAAAAAGGATACTTCAATTAATTAATCGGATAAGATGGATAACCATTGTTGTAGAATCACCAAGTTATAAGTAAAGAAACCCTTATATATGTGTACCTTAGTGATAGGATGACTTTCCTTGCCTTTGGACCTTTGTTTTAATAATATATTCACCTAGAGAAGTAACAGGGACGTGCAAGGAAGGATGGAGGGACCTAGATGAGAAATAGAGAAAACTAGAGGTCCATATGATGAAACTAGCCCAAGCTATATAAACTACCCCCGTTGCAACCAAGTGAATGTACCCCTTCACTCTTTCTTTTGCCACCTTGTTTGGTCCATCCAAGGCAGAGCTTGGGAGCTAGAGGAGACGAACAACTTGTTCCAAGGTAAGGGATACCATCTTCTAAGCTTGGATTCATGGAGGAAAGTGAATTACAAGGTTGGTTTTATGGTTATCTCACTAGGGTTTCTTGTTCTAGCCGATCTTCCTCAACCTTTTCTTGGAGAAAAGTCTTTGGCCGACCAGTGGAGCTCAAGGTGCCATTAAAGACTTGAGAGCTTGGAAGCTTGGAGCTCTAGGAATGACCATAAGGTGGGTTTTATATCTGTAAACCTCTTGCTTTCATAATGCATATACTTATTCTTGCATGTGGTAGTTAGTTCTTCTTCTTCCCCAACCTTCCTTGCCTTCTTGCAAGCGAAACCATGAAGAAACTAACCTGTCTTGAGGTTGAAGATGTTGGGCCTGAATACCTAGGTAACTTTACCAAACGACCTTGGACCATTTGGTCCAAACGGTTTGCAAACCGTTTGAAATCAAACGGTCTCACAACTGTTTGATTTCATGCGGTCTTGCAAGACCGTTTGGAATCAAACGGTCTCAAGACCGTTTGGTAGGGTTGACCAAGGGAAGACCGTTTGGAGGTCTTCTGTACACATGTTGAATTGAACACCTCCAAATAATTGTAAACTAATTGCAAACCAATCACAAGTTGAAGGCACCTCAACCCTCTAAACCCTAATCGGTTGAAATTGCTGATTTCAATGACCAATTTTGGTGAACTTTGGGTTGAAGGGCCCAAACGGTCTCAAGACCATTTGCAGGTTCACTCAAACGGTCTCAAGACCATTGGGTGACAAGCTAAGACCGTTTGGAGGTCTAGGGTTAAGGTAATTTGATCAATTGAAGGTCCAATCACAGTAGGTTAATGAATTGAATAAAAGTGCTGATTTTAGACCTAATTAGAGTTCAACCCGCATCAACTTGACCTAGATTTTGGTGGAACTTTGGGAAAACGGTCTCAAGACCATTTGGAGGGTGCCAAAACGGTATCAAGACCGTTTGGGCCAAGTTTGGGCCCAATTGAGTGCCAATTGATAGGTTCGACTCCAATTAGACTCACGATTATCAATGTTGATGGTTAATGGCTTACAAACCTTAATTCAATCGGTTTCAACCCCAATTGGTTAGCAATTGAGGGTCAATTGAATGCCCAATTAGTCAAGGATAACCCTAATTAACTCAATTGACAAGTGAATTGCAAGGATGTGGCCAATTGAAGGCTTCAACATGGAAAACCCTAATTAATTACAACTTTGGATGCGCTTTTGAGGTACATGCAGTTTTGAGCCCATTTGGACCAAACGGTCTCAAGACCGTTTGGGCTCAAACGATCTCAAGGTCGTTTGGATCCAATCGATCTCAAGGTCGTTTCATTTCAAACGATTTCAAAGTCAACACATCCAAACGGTCAACGCATCCATGCGGTCTTGATGACCATGCGGTCTTGGTGACCATGCAGTCTTGGTGACCATGCAGTCTTGGAGGTCAAAGTGCCCCCGAACGGTTTCAAGACCGTTTGGAGGTTGAGGGGTGAAACCGTTTGGGGACTTTTACGACTATTTTTGCTTAATAGTTTGAAGGTGTAATTGGTCCAATGGTGGTCTAATCTAAACCCTAATGGTACCTAAAGACATTAAGGGGCTAAATGACTAATAGATTGAACCATGTGGTGATTGAAGGTGTACATTACCAATGTGCCCTTGAAGGGTTCAAGTAAGTGACACACTTGATCAACCAAACCCTAATGACTTGTTAATGGTGAATTAGCTTATGTTAATCAAAATTGGCTTGACCTAACCTAACCTGGAGTGATGTTGACACCACCTTTTAGTAAGAGGAGAGAGAATGTCCCTTATATAATTGAAATTCAAGTAAAGTACCTTCAATGTACATGAATGTGCATGATTAGGGTATGATCCACCTATGTGAGATCATGAAAACCCTAATTATGATAATTAATGAATCTTAACCTAATTTGAAGGCATCAAGGATGATAACCTCATACATGGTAATGCCATGAGCCCAATTCACTATGAAGTGAATAGTAAACCCTAATTCTAGGGTTGTGACATGTTGAATGAATAGTAAACCCTAATTGTAGATGATGCGATGAATGTTATTTCTGCTTTATAATTGTTGTCCTCGAGATAAATGGTTTATTGTTATCAGTTGAATTGACTATGCAGGTTCTTATAAGAGGTAATCATGGCTAGGTAAGGGTTATGACACTATATTCACCAAAAGCATGTTTTAGGCTTTGTGAATAGTGATATATGTTATGATAGCCTAAGTTATGTGGCACATATGAGAGTGATGGGCTGTAAGAGCCAGGAGTAACATCAAGGCCATGCTAACTAGATGACCTGTGATGAATTGACATTTTGTTGACAGTTGATGTGAACTAATCTTGGTACATGTAGTGTTCTTCTGCCATTACTCTGTTTGGTAGTTAATTGCTTGGAAACCTGCTTGATGATAAAAGAATACTAAAATGTATCTAACTAATCAAGTATAACCATATCATGTAGAGCCCTGATCATAGATCCATCATTGTCAGGTGTTAAATGATGGTGAAACAGGCTTTCCTAAGGGAACTCCTGGAGCGCATACTTTTGAGTATGTGGGGGTCATGGACGTGCATATCCCACACTAGTTCTTACTCTTCTAACAAGACCATGGTGTTGTTGAGTACAAAGATCAAATGTTAGTTCATCTGGCCATTTTACAAGGAGAGATGATTTTTTCCTCATTTCTCATAGAGATCCCTCTAGTCTTAATTAGTGCATCTACTTACTAAAATACAACAACTAGAAAGAAAATAAACATGACAACCAGAAAGAAAATAAACATGACATTGTGAGAGTTGACCTCACCAACTTTTGTACCACACCCTTTATTGTAGGGTTGGGAATTTCTCCTTATAAGGTTGATCTAGATCCAATCTAGTCCCCACATTAGGGTGGTTATCAAGTTGTATTTTTGATTTATTCATCCTAAGATAAAAAAAGTTGTTCCTTATTTTTCTAGAATAAGGCATAAACACCTATCAGTAAACCTTTTAAATTATGTGTCCAAACTCCAAATGACTAGATATTCAGGATGAAAGGATCCAAGCATTTGTCTGTAGAATGGTTCATATTCACATATAATATGCATGAATAAGGAAAAAACAACATTATAAACTATAAGATAAGAACAACCATGATATAGGTGTAAAATAAACTAACTAGTACCTGAACATCAAGATCATAGTCCCTTAGATTCCAACCATATGGATTTTTCAGTATTATTGCATGATGATCCGAAGAGATATATTACTAAATATACTTTTATAGAGGAAGCAACTATCATTGTATACTTGATACCTAAAATCATTAAATGGGTACATATCAACACAACTATGTTGAGTATGATATGTAAAACATATAAAATCATACGTTTAGGTAACTTCTTTTTATAAAACTTATATAATAAAAAGAGAATGAGAAGCAACATGATATACTTATTTTTAACATACAAGCATATTCTAAGTTCATTTCTATTATACCAACATTATCATAAGACCTTTGACCAAATTATGAAAGGAATGGGTCTATGAGGGTCATTCAAGACAATGCTAAGAATTCCACTTGTTTCTATGTCATAGACTATAAGAATAAATGTCAAGATTTAACCATGTTTTAACTTGAAGAACCTTAAGGACAATGCCAAGATCCAACATTTTTTTGATATTGTAACATCCCTGACCTGGGTTATGAACTAACCCTAGGTGTTTTGCTTAATTATGTAATTAGATGCTTGTGATTATCTTTTTGAATGTAATTAAAGCTTCTAAGGAACATATATTTCCATTTCTTCCCTTTTTGAACAATGTTGTAATATTGTTTTGTTAATAGGGACCTATGTGCAAATTACCCAATTAGAGGGGTTAACTTGCAAATTGCACATGTTAAGATGTTCCTATGGTGATAAGACATCATAAGATTGAATATGATGTAGTGTTATGGATTCTCCAAGCTTGGGCACCAAGATGTAGCTTGTGGACCAGTCCTTGTGCTTTAAAACCCTAGTTTTGGTGTAAAGTGCAATTTACCCAAAACATGGGGTTCAACATGCAAAATATACCTTCTAGAGTATCTTTCATGACTCTTGGAATCAACTAGAGTAAAAATGATGAAGAGGGCACTTCATTTGAATAATCAAATAAGAAGGATAACCCTTGTAACTAAATAACCAAGTTGTAAGTAAAATGACCCTTTTATGTGTACAACTTAGCATGATGTTTGGCTTCCTTTCCTCTAAACCTTGGTTAAAAGAGGATTTTTTCTTAAGTATAGAAAGGGGAGACGTGTCTTATAAGAGGAGAAGGACCTAGTTGAGAAATAAGGAAAAAGGTTGTCCTTATCTTGAAAATACACCCAAAGTATATAGGCTCAACTCTTTTACTAAGCAAGGATTGTTTCCTTCATTCCCTTTCACTTATCTCTTGCTGTGGCCGACTAAGGAAGGAGCTCAGGAGAAGATGAGAACGGACAAGTAGAATTGGGTAAGCTTTGATTGCCTTCTAGCTCGGATTCATGGAGGAAATCATGCTACAAGGTTAGTTTGATAGTCTTTCTTACTTAGTTCTTCTTTCTAGCCATCTTCTCCAACCAATTCTTGAAGAAGGAACCTTGGACGACCTGTGGAGCTCAAGCCACCATTAAAGCTTCGAAGCTTCAAGCTCTAGAGCTGGTTCTAAGGCGGGTTTTATAACTCTAAACCTTAAAGCTTTGATTATGCATCTTCTTTCCTTGCAAACGTTGCTAGTTCTTCTTTCTTCCATCCTTCTATGCATTCTTGCAACCAAAACCATGAAGAACAGACCATGATCTTGAGGTAGAAGAAGGGGTCGTGAATACCAAAGTTGCTTTTGCAAATGGTCTTTCACCCCTTGGCCAAACGGTTTGCAAAACCGTTTGGAAGCAAATGGTTTCAAAACCGTTTGGAGGGCAAACGGTTTCACAAGACCGATTGGAGCAAACGATCTCCAAGACCATTTGGTTGAGTTGACCAAGAGTTGACCATTTGAGGGCCTGCTTTACACATTATGGACTAATCACCCACCAAGAATCATTAACTAATTTCAAGCAAATCATAAGTTGAAGGCACTTTAATCACCTAAACCCTAATCGGGTTCATTGCTGATTTCAATGGACCAATCATGTTGAAGTTTGGGTTGAGTGACCCAAACGGTTTCAAAACCATTTGGGGATCACCCAAACGGTCTCAAAACCGTTTGGTGATCACCCAAGACCGTTTGGAGGTCTAGGGTCAAGTAGGATTCATCAATTGAGGGTCCAATCACATCAAGTTGTTGAAACAATTAAAGTGTTGATTTAATGACCTAATTAGGGTTCAACCCTTAAGTGATTGACTTAGTTTTGATGATTTTATGGGAAAACGGTCTCAAGACCATTTGGAGGATGTCCAAACAATCCCAAGACCATTTTGGGTCAGGTCATGACCCAATTGAGTGATGGTTCAATGGGTTCAACATCAATTAGACTCATGATGATGTATGTTGAAGGTTGATCGATTCCAAACCCTAAGCAAATTGGTTCCAAACCTAATTGGTTATCAATTGAGGGTCAATTGAGTGTCAAATCAGTAAAGGATTAACCTAATTTACTTAATTGATAAGTGGCTAACAAGTACAAGAACGTTTGAGGGGTTCAACATTGGAAACCCGAACTCAATTGCAAGTGTTGATACACTTTTTGGTCCATGTGGTTTTGAGGATGTTTGGGCCAAACGGTCTCAAGACCGTTTCAGACCAAACGGTCTCAAGACCGTTTGGGACCAAACGATCCCAAAACCGTTTTGTGACCATGCGGTTTTGTTACGACCCCACCTCCCGATAACCCCCAATTAAGGGAGACCGAGAGGTCGAAGCCGCACCCATAACTTCTGGATCAAAGGTTCGACAATTAACCAAAAATAATTATCAAATTTTAACATACTATACTGAAAGCTGTAAGAAAATAAATTTTTGCATACCTCTTTGAAAACATGGATCTCTAAACTTCTATCCACTTAAGGATTCTACTCTAACTAATCCTCCTTGTATTTAACTTCATGTATTTCACAATATGACGATTTACTGTTTGTCCTTTTGGCTTGTACCTAAAACGCCGGCAAACAAAATGTCGGTCAGCCGAAGCTGGTATGTGGGGGAAACAATAAACGTGCAACTATGATAACAACATCATCATTCAATTAATCATTTAACAATCAAGGTTACATTTTAAATATAACTCCGCGATCCAAGGGTACCCTATCCTATGTGTTGTCCCAATTAAACCCCTCATGATCCACCTATAAGTGAACCAATTTCTGGGGTTGAGTCACATGGCACTACTCGTAAGTAGCCCACTCCTTAACTCATGGCAGGCTAATGAGTCTCATGGCACTACACGTAGGTAGCCCAGTTTCTAACTCTCAGTAACCTAGACCTTGCTCTAGGATTACCCCTTTTTTTAGCATTTTCAAAGCGACAGAGGTGGAACTGGATCTAGCCAGTTATATATGCACATTTATAGTGATAATCATAGTCACTTTATAGTTGCATGAAATAAAAAAACATCCAACATTTATTTTCAAGCAACCGATTAAAACTTCGGGAATCGCCGTGAAACTAGAGTGATTATTCATAAGCGTAACCACATTCCTGATTTGATGAGTCATGCAGATTATTTAACACATACTTCATGTATATACAATCAAGCCAATCAACAGATCCAAGCAAGTAATCACATAATTCCTGAACAGAATATGTACCCTTTTTATTACTCACTTTATCAAGAATCTACTTATTGACTTGGATTCTCTTTCTAGGGTTTCTAATCCGCATTAAGGTTTCATTAATATTCATTAGGGTTTCTTAGATTAATTTCTCAAACTTTATCCCTTTTAGGTTAACAAACCCTAAAATACTCTTTTCCATTTATATGAACCTTAATTGCTCAACTACCCATTTTAATAGTCTTTTATACCCAAATTGACTTAGGATCATCATATCCCTATTTCTTCATGGATTTGAACAATTAAAACATTTAAATGTCATATTCACCTAAATTAGGGTTTTCAAGCTCATTAATGCATATTCATGCACGAAACCCTAAATTAAGCCAATTTTATAAAAATATCATCTTTTCAAATCCTATTTTATCTTTTATTAACAACAGGTTAATATCAGCTTGAATCTAAGGGTTTTTCCTTAGTTAAATCATTAAAGATGATAACTTTATGTACTTTTCACATTTCACGTATATTTATGCACATAAACTCCAAATTAGATGAATCACGTGCAAAGTTATTCCTTTTTGAACATAATGTATCTTTTTTGCATTTAACAGGTTAATATCAACTCTAATGATCCATTAAACCCTATTAAATACTTTATTTATTTCAAAATAGGGTTTCTTAACCTTTAATTCATTAAAGATGATAATTTGCACTACATTTCAAACTATGATCAGATTCAGGCTAAGAAACTATTTTTATTGGATTTCTCTTGTTCTCCTGATCAAAATTCATATATTATTTATGTCTATCCAAGTTACGGTTTGCTAGATATGATTTTTGCAATAAATCACTTACCGCAGCCAATGAGATTGCGCCACGTCATCTCAGTCCATGCAACATGTGGATTTGGAAATATAATAGAATGACCAATATACCCTCACTTAAGTTCATCTGCATTCAGCCCGCAGAGGGGCAATTTCGTCCAACGCAGCCTTTGCCTCCTTCAACCTCGTGCAGCCCTAGCCGTGCCGCCCTAGCCGCGATCTGCAGCTGTCTGTGGGCTCGTTTCCTCCACCTCCAGGCCCCGAGCTCACCGGAAAACCTCCCTCTGACCCCGTCGTGCCTTTACGCACCTCCGGGTACCTCTGGTTCATGGCCAGAATGGCCATCCCTCCCTCACATGACCTGCAACCGCGACCGCGCTGCAGGCCGTTCTGCGAGGTCGTGCAGCTCCTAGGGTCCAGGGATGATGGCTGGGCTTCTTCTCTAGGGGCCTGGGAGCATCGTCCCCCCTTCAAGCTCTCATTCACATCTCCACATCACTCTGGGTTACACTAACCCCCATGTTTAGGGTTTTGGACGGTAAAGGAAGAAGAAGGAGAGAGAGAGGGCAAGGGTTCATCTTGGATTTGGCCAAAGGTGTTACCCCTTTTATAGGGGAGTTGTAGCACGCCCTGGGATGTCTGCCCACGAAGCAACCAACCCCTTTTTCAAAAAGGAAAACAAATCCTTCAATGAGAAGCAAACCTTCTCTCTCTTCTCTCTCTACTATTCCATATTTCTTGGTTATATAGAAATATGAAAATCTTCACCCTTATCCTCATTTATACTTGCCTTTTAATCCATTAGAACGAATTTCTATTTTCTTTTAATGCAAATTACTTCCTTTTTCATAATTCCACCAAAATCATTAATAAAGTATCATATTATCTTTTATTTTGAAAGTTTTTGTATTTTCTCTTTCCTCTTCCTTCATTGGGGCTCCTTGTACCCCAAGAAACTCTATTATTTCGAAATTACTTTTTAAGGATACTTATTATCCTTCTAGATGCATCTATATGCATTATTTCACATTATCATGTGTATTTCTTATTAAAATATTTCTTTTTGAGGATTTCTCTTTATTTCTCTTTTATTTTCCTTATTGGCATTTCCTTTAATATTAGCAACCTCATGGATACGAAATTTCACCAAGGGATCTCATTTGTGCCTCTTTCCACTCATTTTCCACATTTTATCATTATTTTCAATTTATTTCTTAATAAAGAAATACTTAATAAATCTTTTCTTTTCTTATTGTTTTCTTTTTGCAACCTTAAACTCCTTGGTACCCAAGGAACCCAAGAGGCATGAAATCCTCTTTGGATGTGCCTTCTAGAGGTTTCTACATATTTCTTTTCTTCAAAATTTAATCATCCATTTACTAATTGAATTTCCTTGTTATTTCCTTGTTATTGGGCCCAATAGCCAATAAAGCCCACAACACAAACATCAAGGCTATTGTAAACGAAATCCATTTATTTGAAGAAAATTATATCATTATTTGTTCAAATATCTTTAATATGAGAAATTACATTTCTCACCGAATGAACCCAAAATTCAGGGTTGTAACATCCTTCCCCTCTTATAGAAATTTTGTCTTCAAAATTCAAGCAAGCAAACCAACAATTCAGGATAGGACTTTTCCATGTCCATCATTGGCCCCTATGTGGCTTTACCGTACACATGGTGCTTCTACAAAACCTTTATCATCACATATTCTTTTCTCTGAGTTCTTTCATCTCGGCGTCCATAAACTACACAGGTGACTCAGGCCATGTCAGCCTCCCTTGGGGCTCACTAGGTTCATTGCTCAGCACATGGTCGGGATACCTCACATAGTGATCTAAACTGGACACATGGAACTCATCACACATTACTTTATCCTGAGGGGTAAGGTCAAACTTAACCTTCTCCACCAAACCAGGTCAAAAGAACCCATGCGTCGGGGACTCAGCTCTCTTAGTCATAACTCAGAGGGGTCGGATTTTCATGTCACACATTCTCCCATAGTGGACTGCATGTCAGTCTACTTTGCATCTTCTCATGACTTTCGTCATCTCTAGGCTCCTTTCAGCCATTACATGATCAAAGCGACTTCATCTACACACACTGTGGTCCCTTTTCTAACCATCATGTGGTCCTTTCACCAACATCACCTTACTGAAGTGGTGACCGACACAACCTCCCTTACAGAGCTTCTTATAAAACCTGACACTGGCTATGGTGGTCATTGTCACATCTTTCATAGGACAAGAACTGTCTCTAGCTATCACCCTGAACGAGCACATATGCTCTCATCAGACCCTTTAGTCTGGATTATATTAACCATTAATTTGGGGTGATAAACTATCATTGAGTTCTTCATGTACCTACTTACACCTTTTAGAAGGGAACCTTTAGGTCAAACTCAAGAATCTTTGAACTCGCTTCATGGTGTAGTTGAACCATCTCTCTCAGGGGTAGTTCAACCAGATCTGTTCCCTGACAGAACTCTTTCTTTCTTATGTCATCTAGGTAAGGCGACCTACCATAACCCATATTGCATTTCGACCTTCCTTGGCCCAGGGGAGACCTATCACAACATCCATAGTGTTGAGCTCCCATTCCCCTTCAGGGACTCTTTCGTCCTCTATATCGATACACTGGGTTACTGGGGTTCGTCCTTTACCTCCTGGCTTGCATGGCAACATATCACGTGCAGCCTCATCTTAGGCATCTAAAGTACCACTGTCACTTATTATCTTGGTAGTACCACGGTGTATGGTGATCTTCAAACATGATTTCCTATATGTCATTATTCTTCAAGATCAATACCTCAAAAACCTTAAACCATTCTATCGGGGTTTCATCACCTTCTTTTCCAAAGAAGTGCACTTGAGGTTCTACCACCATCCTTTCATCGTATCAAGGACTAAACTGGCTAACCAAACAACCCTTAACTTTTCAACGTATCTTGTTACATCTGAGTGTTATCCAAACACCCCTCCTTTCCAAACTTAGGGTTAGCCAAACAACCTCTTCTAGCTTCTAGTCGAACAATTCAGATGTATCTCAACCAGGGCATCCATTACCACTTCACATCCTTAGGTCTTAGGTAATCATTGAAGACATACACTTCCATGTATTCCACTTATCATCTCGTCTCAAACTCTAAGTCTAAATTCATCGAGAACACTTTTGAGCTCATTTTCTGGTACTCAACCTTGTATAACTTGTAAGTTCTACATGGATCATGATAAAAACATCCTCGTAAGGTGACTACCTCCTTCCTCTTAGTGTTTGCGAACCATCCAGGTATCATTCACTTTACAAGGTAGGTTATCTTCTCTATTCCTATTTCTTGTGGCAACGTTCCAACCTTCATCATCTCTTATCCTTGGTGTGTGGCATGCATAATGTCCTATCTCTCACTCTCATAACAAGAGGAAATAAGCATTTGGCTGCAGTCCAAATACATAATTCTTCCTGTTCCAAGAGTAGAGATGGTACATCCCACCTTGCCAGTACACTTTTAAATCTAAGTTGCAAAGTGCCACGTATGTCTCAGACATCATGATATCAAACTAGTCTTGAACCTATTGAGGTTTACACACATCCCGTGGTCATCTCCTCTAGGTCTATAGGGTGCCGACACTTTTGGGGTCATCCCTCTTCCCTCATGCATCAAGAGAGTGCCCTACTCATCTGCCCTTTGGGTCCCATGAGTTCATGAAGGTGATCAATCTCCTAACCCATGGTCCTCAGACAATGATAGCTGTTACCTCCCGACCCTATGGTCATGTGCAACTGGGGAATTAGGCAACTCCTACTTTCATCGGTCTTATCCCTACCTGACCCTAGGATAGACTTAGGATTTTTCATTATAGTACATGTTCACTTAGAACCTTACCCAAGTCTTCATCATCTCTCTCTCTGCATTCATGGGCTTACTTTCATCCTTTCATAGGGATCATGGCAACCTGCCTACCTTGGTCAAGCCCCATACCGGTTACCTCCATGGTAACACATCTATATGCACTTAGAGATGGGTCTACAGGTTCATTCTCATACCATGTACTTTTCACATAGCTTCTCAAGATCCTATGAGACCTCTTTAGGTTACCTTAAACTAAAAAAACTAACATACACCCTACCAAAGGGGTCCTTCTCCCAGGATGGGAGGAAAACTATCTCTCGGTAACAAGGTCACAAACACCCTTAGGTCTACGGTTTACATCCATATGCTTAACCCTAGTAAGCTATTAAGGCACAAGCAGGCCACTAAACCAGACTAGGTCATCTGGGTTCTTATTCCTCAACATTAGATCCAGGTCATACCTTCCTATGTCATCACTGAGCTGTGAGGGGTTCATCAAACATACTTTAAACTTAAGGGGTTTCCCTTTTCCTTTATACATGAGGAGTACCATGCTCGAGACTATAGAAACTTAATTCTCATCATGAGCATTAGGTATACCACTTCCCGTCTTAGGCCTAGGAACCCTAGGTTCACTTTTAGGTGTCCAACTACATTTTCTATCTCTTAACCATGAATCAAGCTAGAAATAGGCATAACGTGCACTTTCTGTCATCCTTCAACTCGAGCAACACTTAGAGTTGGGTCTTCCTCAAGGACAAGCCATAAGGTACAAGGCCTCATAACCTGTTACAAATCCACTTTAGGGTATACATAACATCTTCTTCCTCTAGGTTTTGGTCCCTCCCATGGAAACCAAGACATCATCAACCTCTAGGGATCAAGCATGTGGTGACCACTATCATCCTCTTAGGTCGCATCATCCTCAACTCCCGACTTCTCCTCATATCTCAGAGTCTAGGATTCCAACCTTCTTACTGGGTTTCCTGCTCTCTCTCTAGAGCTAACCCTATAACTAACCTCACCATTAGAGGTCCTTTCTTCGTGAAGGGTCAACCTCATAAGTGTGCCCTTACCTGGAAGAAGCCTACGTTCAACTCATGTTTGCTCAAGGTTATCCATATCCCCTTAGGCTTATTACATGAGCTATCCATCAAACTCTCCCGGTCAGGATTCAACCTACTGCTCACACACCCAACGTACCCTGAGTGCATACTATGCTCTATTCGCATAAGCCCATAGGGTCTCTACAGGTACTCCCTAACATCATCATCGAAGGAGTTATCCTTTACCCTAATATGCACGACCCTTCCTAGGGTTGGGTTGCCAAAGGTGCTAGGTCACCCGTGGATCATATGGCATTCTAAAGGCATGTCCCTTCAAACACCTGGTACAACTCATCTCTCTCTAACCATCACTTAGGGTTAGGGTTAGCATCATCCTCAGAGGATGTGCCAGGTCCCTACTAGCAATGGAGATCTCTATCTCCAAGACTAACTTATCCTCCTGACAAGAAGGTCCAGCCTCAGGTCTCTTCTGAGGACATGACAACTTATGTCATACGACCTAAGCATGTATCTATTCTTTAGTTTGCGCTTAATCTATTAAGCTTATGTCTATGACATCTTATTTACATGTCTTTCATTAATTTGGTGGAGGATTCCTTAAACCTTATTAACCTTACTCATACCTCAAGAGGGTGAGGAGAAGAAAGAAAACCCTAATCCTTTAGGCCCTTATCAGAATTTTCGTGATGAGAAGGGATGAATAAGGTGAGAAGTCCTAAAGGTATCTTATTTCGATTCATACCCTACGACTTTGGCCAGACAGTCACACAGATCCGGGAGTCCTCGTATTCCGACTAGCGGTGCGGAAGAAAATATTGCCAACCCCCGGTCGTGATCCTTTTCTAGACACCTCCGTCTTTCGGATAATCCTCTAATAACTCCCTTGGGTTCTATGGAGTTTGTAAAAATTAATAATTATTAATGGTTAAATGAGGAACCTATGCTCTGATACCAAATGTTACGACCCCACCTCCCGATAACCCCCAATTAAGGGAGGCCGAGAGGTCAAAGCCGCACCCATAACTTCCGGATCAAAGGTTCGACAATTAACCAAAAATAATTATCAAATTTTAACATACTATACTGAAAGCTGTAAGAAAATAAATTTTTGCATACCTCTTTGAAAACTTGGATCTCTAAACTTCTATCCACTTAAGGATTCTACTCTAACTAATCCTCCTTGTATTTAACTTCATGTATTTCACAATATGACGATTTACTGTTTGTCCTTTTGGCTTGTACCTAAAACGCCGACAAACAAAACGTCGGTCAGCCGAAGCTGGTATGTGGGGGAAACAATAAACGTGCAACTATGATAACAACATCATCATTCAATTAATCATTTAACAATCAAGGTTACATTTTAAATATAACTCCGCGATCTAAGGGTACCCTATCCTCTGTGTTGTCCCCATTAAACCCCTCATGATCCACCTATAAGTGAACCAATTTCTAGGGTTGAGTCACATGGCACTACTCGTAAGTATCCCACTCCTTAAATCATGGCAGGCTAATGAGTCTCATGGCACTACACGTAGGTAGCCCAGTTTCTAACTCTTAGTAACCTAGACCTTGCTCTAGGATTACCCCATTTTTTAGCCTTTTCAAAGAAACAGAGGTGCAACCGGATCTAGCCAGTTATATATGCACATTTATAGTGATAATCATAGTCACTTTATAGTTGCATGAAATAAATAAACATCCAACATTTATTTTCAAGCAACCGATTAAAACTTTGGGAATCGCCGTGAAACTAGAGTGATTATTCATAAGCATAACCACATACCTGATTTGATGAGTCATGCAGATTATTTAACACATACTTCATGTATATACAATCAAGCCAATCAATAGATCCAAGCAAGTAATCACATAATTCCTGAAAAGAATATGTACCCTTTTTATTACTTACTTTATCTAGAATCTACTTATTGACTTGGATTCTCTTTCTAGGGTTTCTAATCCGCATTAAGGTTTCATTAA
Organism: Alisma plantago-aquatica; assembly: GCA_963693085.1. Classification (NCBI taxonomy): domain Eukaryota; kingdom Viridiplantae; phylum Streptophyta; class Magnoliopsida; order Alismatales; family Alismataceae; genus Alisma; species Alisma plantago-aquatica. Next base: position 657,502,309 of record OY856411.1, read on the forward strand.
TATTCATTAGGGTTTCTTAGATTAATTTCTCAAACTTTATCCCTTTTAGGTTAACAAACCCTAAAATACTCTTTTCCATTTATATGAACCTTAATTGCTCAACTACCCATTTTAATAATCTTTTATACCCAAATTGACTTAGGATCATCATATCCCTATTTATTCATGGATTTGAACAATTAAAACATTTAAATGTCATATTCACCTAAATTAGGGTTTTCAAGCTCATTAATGCATATTCGTGCATGAAACCCTAAATTAAGCCAATTTTATAAAAGATCATCTTTTTAAATCCTATTTTCTCTTTTATTAACAACAGGTTAATATCAGTTTGAATCATCTATCATCAAATCTAAGGGTTTTTCCTTAGTTAAATCATTAAAGATGATAACTTTATGTACTTTTCACATTTCACGTATATTTATGCACATAAACTCCAAATTAGACTAATCACGTGCAAAGTTCTTCCTTTTTTGAACATAATGTACCTTTTTGCATTTAACAGGTTAATATCAACTCTAATGATCCATTACACCCTATTAAATACTTTATTTATTTCAAAATAGGGTTTCTTAACCTTTAATTCATTAAAGATGATAATTTGCACTACATTTCGAACTATGATCAGATTCAGGCTATAAAACTATTTTTATTGGATTTCTCTTGTTCTCCTGATCAAAATTCATATATTATTTATGTCTATCCGAGTTACAGTTTGCTAGATATTATTTTTGCAATAAATCACTTACCGCAACCAATGAGATTGCGCCACGTCATCTCAGTCCATGCAACTTGTGGATTTGGAAATATAATAGAATGACCAATATACCCTCACTTAAGTTCATCTGCATTCAGCCCGCAGAGGGGCAATTTCGTCCAACGCGGCCTTTGCCTCCTTCAACCTCGCGCAGCCCTAGCCGCGATCTGCAGCTGTGCGTGGGCTCGTTTCCTCCACCTCTAGGCCCCGAGCTCACCGGAAAACCTCTCTCTGACCCCGTCGTGCCTTCACGCACCTCCGGGTACCTCTGGTTCACGGCCAGAGTGGCTGGCCCTCCCTCACATGACCTGCAATCGCGACCGCGCTGTAGGCCGTTCTGCGAGGTCGTGCAGCTCCTAGGGTCCAGGGACGATGGCTGGGCTTCTTCTCTAGGGGCCTGGGAGCATCGTCCCCCCTTCAAGCTCTCATTCACATCTCCACATCGCTCCGGGTTACACTAAACCCCATGTTTAGGGTTTTGGACGGAAAAGGAAGAAGAAGGAGAGAGAGAGGGCAAGGGTTCATCTTGGATTTGGCCAAAGGTGTTACCCCTTTTATAGGGGAGTTGTAGAACGCCCTGGGATGTCTGCCCACGAAGCAACCAACCCCTTTTTCAAAAAGGAAAACAAATCCTTCAATGAGAAGCAAACCTTCTCTCTCTACTATTCCATATTTCTTGGTTATATAGAAATATGAAATCTTCACCCTTATCCTCATTTATACTTGCCTTTTAATCCATTAGAACGAATTTCTATTTTCTTTTAATGCAAATTACTTCCTTTTTTATAATTCCACCAAAATCATTAATAAAGTATCATATTATCTTTTATTTTGCAAGTTTTGGTATTTTCTCTTTCCTCTTCCTTCATTGGGGCTCCTTTTACCCCAAGAAACTCTATTATTTCGAAATTACTTTTTAAGGATACTTATTATCCTTCTAGATGCATCTATATGCATTATTTCACATTATCATGTGTATTTCTTATTAAAATATTTCTTTTTGAGGATTTCTCTTTATTTCTCTTTTATTTTCCTTATTGGTATTTCCTTTAATGTTAGCAACCTCATGGATACGAAATTTCACCAAGGGATCTCATTTATGCCTCTTTCCACTCATTTTCCACATTTTATCATTATTTTCAATTTATTTCTTAATAAAGAAATACTTAATAAATCTTTTCTTGTCTTATTGTTTTCTTTTTGCAACCTTGGACTCCTTGGTACCCAAGGAACCCAAGAGGCACGAAATCCTCTTTGGATGTTCCTTCTAGAGGTTTCTACATATTTCTTTTCTTCAAAATTCAATCATCCATTTACTAATTGAATTTCCTTATTATTTCCTTGTTATTGGGCCCAATAGCCAATAAAGCCCACAACACAAACATCAAGGCTATTGTAAACGAAATCCATTTTTTGAAGCAAATTATATCATTATTTGTTCAAATATCTTTAATATGAGAAATTACATTTCTCACTGAATGAACCCAAAATTTGGGGTTGTAACATGTTTCAAGGTCGTTTTGCCCATGCAGTTTTGAAGTCAAACTTGGCCAAACGGTCAACAGGACCAAACGGTCTTCATGACAAAACGGTCTTCACCCCACCTAGGGCAAACGGTCTTGAATGTGTACTTTACCATGCGGTTTCAAAAGTCAACAAATGGTCAACAACCCCAAACGGTTTCAAAACCGTTTGGAGGTTGATAGTGCAAGACCGTTTGGGGTTCAAATATGTTAAGAATGTTTGATGGTTTGAAGGTTAAGATGGTTTAGTAGTTGTTTAATCTAAACCCTAAAGATACCTAAAGTCATTAAAGGGGGTTAAGTAATCAGTAGATTAACACATGTTATAGGCAATAGAGAAGATTACCAAAGTACCCTTCAAGGGTTCAAGTAGACAACACCTCTTGACCAAGTAAACCCTAATGACCACAATGGTGATGCCATGACTTATGATTAATCAAAGTTGACTTGACCTAACCTAATATAGAGTGGTAAACATCATCTAATAGTAAGAGGAGAGAGAAGACTCCTAATATGAATGAGAATCAAGTAAAATACCTTCAATAGGTATGAATACACATGATTAGGGTATGTTCCTTCATAGGGAGGCCATGGAAACCCTAATTATGGTGATTAATGAATCTTAACCTAAAATGAAGGCATTAATGATAGGAATCTTCATACATGATGATGGTATGAGCTCAACTCACATGTAATGTGAATAGTAAACCCTAATTCTAGGGTATAACATGTAATGTGAATAGTAAACCCTAATTGAGGGTGATATGATGAAATGATCAGTAAACCCTAATTCCAGGTTATGTTTTTAAGCATGAATCTTCATGATTGAAGTATGAAATAAGGAATCACTATTCCTAATTAAAATAAGGGGGGTTGAATAACCCTAATTGTATTGAATAGGGAAACTTAGCCTTAGTGAAGGCATGATGGAACAACCCTTGAATTGAAAGATTATCTCTGTTTTATAAATTGTTGATATAGGGATAAATTGCCTACTATCAAATGTATTAACCATGCAGATTCTTATAAAGAAGTGATCATAGCCAGGTAAGGGTTATGATACCATATTCATTGAAAGCATGCTATAAGCTTTATGAATAGTGACATACCATGTTGCCTGGTTTAAGAGGCAACATATGAGATGGACAGGCTGTAAGAGTTATGAGCAATGATTACATTGTTACAATCAAGGTCATGATGTTAGATGGCCTATGACAATCTAAGGGTTTGAATACCCTGTTCTTGAATCATAGTGATGAAATGGTTAAGAAATTATATTCATATGATAACTGATGTGAGTTAAACTTGATACATTAAGTATTCTTTCTTAGTAATAGTTGTTGTAATGATTAATGATTGAAAAGATGCCTGATGCTAAAAGAATGCTAAAATGTATTTAAATAATCAAGTATAATCATATCATGTAGAGTCGTGATCATAGATCCATCATTGTCAGTAGTTTAATGATGGTGAAACAGGTTTTCCTAAGGGAACTCCTGGAAAACATACTTCTGAGTATGTTGGGGTTATAGACGTGAATATCCTTACGTCCTAGTGTAGGAATTGATGTAAGATGTACTTTAATCCATCAATCCTCCATTATGTGTTTATGTCGGGATGATGTTTCACTAATCTCCTGAGGAAACCTTTAATTCCACATCGATGAGAGATAAACAAGAAATCCCTCGATGGCAAAGAGAGTACATAATGCCACTGTGACTCTAATAGCGAAGTTGCCAGAATACCTTGGAAAGCTATTGTAGCAGAGACACGAGATGTCCTACATGTTGATCCTCACACTGACTGAGGAAGATGAGGTCATAAGAATCCGGCTCTTTTGATGACCTATGTATGATATCGATGCGATTTCGTAATGGTCGGTTGGAGTATGAGCGGTATACCTCATCTCCGTAGGGCATAATAATGTTTGAAAAACATAATTATATGTGTAGCATAACTGCTTAGGGTGAACTACGAGAAACAATGATTGATATTACATTGTTTATAATATTCTAGTCAAGTAACTAGTATACATATTCTTCATATTCCTTATTGATATGATTGCTTAACTAAATGTTGCTTTACTTAATACCAAGTCTGTTGTTGAATGTTTTAAGTTATATTGCATATGTTATTCCTTTATTGCAATAACAAAGCTTCTGGCAGAGAGTTATAACTCTCGCTGGGACAATTATTCAATTATCTCACCCTTGTGGAATTCGACTTTTTAGGTGGACGCTGAGGACGGAGGAACCCATTTGAGGGTGAGCAGTATCAGCACCAGCAACACCAGGGGCATTAGTGAATCTCAGGTGGAGATACTGACTGTTAAGTCTTGTAGATAGCATGTCTTATGTCGTCTATGTACTCTCAGGTCCTAGGAGTCAGTAGATCTGATGTTTTTGGCTTAATGCCTCAAGATTTTTGTATCTTGCCTTGTACAAATAATAGGGCAATGGATGTATGTAACCACTCGAGATGTGATTACACAGAGATGTAATGACAAACCATGTTGTAAACAATTATCTGCTTTCTTATAAAAGAGTTTTATGGTTTAATAATCTCTTTCCAAAAAGTTTTAAATTTTTAGTGATTTTCATAATTCCGCTGCTAATTAATCGCTTCTGCATTCGTTGATCTCGTTTTCCGCGACGGACGCCACAAATATGGTGTTTCCTTGCTGTATAAATAAAGAAGGTTTACTCATCCTTTGACCTTACTCTAAAAATACAAGAAGGTGCACACGTTTTATAATAGATGTATGTGATGATTTTTACAAGTTTGTTCAACATATTATAAGAAAAATGAAACTTATACTCATAGGAAACAAGTAGCTCAAACAAGTAGCCAAGAACTTTTACAAAAATTTTAATACCACTAGAGTTGTTAGCTAGCACAGGGCACAAGATGAATAAGAAGTAAACCCCTAATTACCATAAAAAAATTAATACCACTAGTCTGGAAAATAAGAGGTAAAAGCATACCTAGATTATGATAATTAGATTAAGAAACTTGATTCAATAAATTTGACTACATTTTCTAAAGGATCCCTTCAAAGTGGTCTTGATATAACATACAATGTATAATTTTATTAACATCAACACAATCAGGTCATCATATTCATCGAGGTCAAATGTTCACTTATTCATGGCACCTTAAAGTCCATAAATGCCATATTTAAAGGTACTTTTTACATCATTAAGTGATTAATAGGGAACAGTGTCATCAAGTTAGATTTCGTTGTTTAAGAGATAGAAAAGTAAATGATTTGGTAAAACATATATAAGTAAGGCACAATAAATCATATTGATGCATAAATTTAAGGATATTAGTGTTGACTAAAGGTCAATTAGGTCAATGTTCACTCACGTCTAAATTGACTAAACCTGTTTTTTGATGATGACTAACCATTCCACATGTTGGTGTCTCATGTCTCTACTTGAGTGATTTCAGATTAGGTATAGACACACTCCAAATGCCCTAACTTGCGCATATCAAATTGGAGAAAAGACAAGTCAAAGTCAATACAAGTGCACGTTTTTGTAATATGATGTAAATCCATTAGAATCATGTTGTAAATCACTTGTAATGATTGTATGACTTGTAATTAAGCTTAGAAAACATTAGGAGCACTTAGATCGAATGTTAGATCATTTTAGATGCAACTTTGAAAATTGATTACAGGCACTTTATCGGTCGAGTTTCCCAGCCTGAAAACTCGACCGATCATCCTTGATCAATTTTCTGGAGATTGCATCGGTCGAGTTGTGTTTACACATAACTCGACCGATCAAGTAACTGACCATTTCGATTCCTAATGGTCGATGGAGTTTTTTCAGGACAAACTCGATTGATCATTTGAGTATCAGCCTTGTCATTTACTTGATCGGTCGAGTTACCTTTATAGAAACTCGACCGATTGCACTGTACAGAAAAGTGCAGAATAGTGCTTCTAGTCGTTGTGGAGTTGCAATAAGTGAAAATATATCTGTTGCAAGCCACAAAATGGCTAGTTTTCATTCTCAAGTGTTCCCAAAGGCTAAGAGACATCCCCAGCTATAAATAGGACCCCTTGGACTCCATTCCAAGGTTGAGCGTTCAATGCAAACTCTATGTGAGGTTCCTATTCTATATTTGAGTGCTTCCTACAGCCTCCTCTCTCTCTCTAAGCTTAATCACTTGCTACATCCATTAGAGTGAGTAGGAAATTTGTAAGAGAGATAGTCCTACATGTATATCTTGTGAGGCTCTCACTTCCGCCACCTCCCAATCTCTTATTTCAATCATGAAGATGAAGGTTCTCTCTCTTAGCTAAGAGAAGTGAAGAAGAACAAGGGAAGGCGTCCCTTGGTGAAGATCAAGGCTGAAGACTCGGAGCAAGAGTGGGTAAGCCCTTGGAAGAAGGCAGAAGACTCCTTGCTCAAGTGGGTAAGTCCTTGGTGGAAGCTTCTCCGAGTGAAGGTGAAGTCAAAGGCGGAAGATCCAAGAAGAGTGGATAATTCCTACAAGGCTGAAGACTTATGCAAGAGTAGGTAAGTCTTTGGAAGAAGGCGGAAGACTCCTTGTAAAGTGGGTAAGTCCTTGGTAAGGTTGAAGACTCTTTGTATTGGATAGGTAAGTCCTTTGTTTGGTCATGTATTGTAAGTCTTATGAATGAATATAAGAATGCAATGGTTAGGAAACCTAGAGGTTGACCTCTCTAGGTAAGTGGACTGACATACTTCTAGTTTGAAGTGTGGAACCACTATAAATAGCTTGTCTACTTGTATTTGATCAATCTCTCTCATCCTTGCTATGTATGATTTAGTTGCACACAAATTTCCTATTTAGCAACCTTATCTTATGATATATCTTGAAGGTCTAATGAATTTTGCATAAGTGCATTCAACTCTATTCACCCCCATCTAGAGCATCTAATCACCCATCTAGGATCCTACAATTAGTATTAAGGTCAACATTAGAACCAATAAGAGTCAAATGATACTTTTAGGTACATTTTAAAAATCAAGATCAAAACTTTATATTGCATCAAAATTAAATTAATCTAAAGTGACAATGATTTGAAGCATATTGGATCATGGTTGAGATCAAATAGCATTAGTCATATAAAAGAGATTGAAAGATGTCATTTTTAGCATATAAGTAGAGCTACATGAACAAGTTGGACGTGAAACCAATCAATTGGATAAATCTTATTTGTATGATCCAAAATCATATAGTATATGTTTGAATTGCCAAAGGGTAGATTTTATATCATTTTTGCAAAGTTGGGCATATTTTATGAATTTGAAAGGGGGGTGGAGATTTTTTTTCAAATAGGTAAGGAATAATAGCTTATTGATCATTGGAAAACATTCAAGTGATATTGTGAAAGTGAGAACGGTGTCATAGGGGGAGTTGGTTGAGCTTTACGAGCCCTTGGATCTTGGTATAGTACCTAAATCTTCATCTCCCTAGCTCGACCCTACTTGTGGGAAGGAGGCACTTTGTGGTGGAGTTTCTCTCTGGAGAAACTGAGGGAGGGGAGAAGAGACCACAAAATTACACACAAAGTGATTTCCAACCCACGTCATAGTCCCACAAGGCTATTGTAGGTTTGGACCACCGTCGTGGAGCTCTAGGGAAGAACACTGAAATAGGTGATGGTGGTGGCACCACCGTTTGAAGAAGAAGAAGAAGAAGAAAGGAGGTGTGGAGGGAATAATAGGTTGCATGAATTGGAGGAAACGGATGAGAGAGAAGAGGGAAAGAAAAATTGAATATTAATTGGGAGCAAAATGGTCTGATATCGGCGTGATATGGGTAACCATAGTAGTCTCCATTCCCCTAGGCAACTAGATGTTGGGGGTGAATGGGATACCTTTTAATTAAGATAGAATATGAGGTAGTTGATCCAAGGGCTTCCATTGGTCATGCCCCACTCATATCAATCATCAACTTAGATAAATCAGTTTAAAAAAGGATTTTTTAGTTTATGGGTATTTGAGAAAATTTCAAAATTTATGACATCCAATTTGTATCTCTGATTTAGGTGAAAATTGCAGGATTTATTCAAAAATTCTTCTTTTTATTTTACGAAAAGTCTAGATCTATGATGACATTAAGGGTCCCACTAAATAAATTAATAGATCAAAAGTGTGAACACACACTCAACTTTATGACATTGATCTTGATGTGACATTTAATTAATCATATCTTATTAAATTGAGTATCATGTGAGTTAAAATCATCAAATTGATCAAAAAAGAAATTCTTGAGTGAAAATGGTTACCTTATGAGTGGTAATCTACACAATCATAAAATAGAGAAAAAACAACCTGTCACACAAATGGTCCCTCACCAAAGGTCATGTACATTCATTGTGCACATTTCTTTCTAATCCTTAGGGATAGCCTAATTTTTTCAAAAGAGATGATATATTATAACCAATTCATTTATGTTTTAATCATAAGTAAAATAAAAGTCATATAGTATATGAAGGTAATAGATACCTTGAACATATCTAATTTCCTAGATATAAGAAACTTGTTTCAAGCCTCATGTCATCAAAAGTGTATTGATTAGTGACATCATATTCTTCTTTTCATTAATTATCTAATCTCAAGTTAGAATAATCTTAAACCTCCACATTGACACCCCATTGTAGAATTTTTCCAATGATCTTTTTTATCTAACTAAAAAGTCTTTGAAAAAGTAGTTATACTTTTATTGGAATTGGAAAACACAAGGAAAATAAAAAATTGGCATACTTATCATATAATTTATAAATATGTCCTTGCACTGGATGTCTTTCATGCAAGCTTCAACTTGGTGCCAATGTTCAGTGTTTAATGGCACCTTGTTGCATACGGTGGCCCCTAATATTGCATAAAAGCACTAGCATTCTCCCCAATAGTTGTCCTTGCATCATCAAACTCAATGGACAATTAATCCCATTTTGTTTGAATTTTTTGTAACAAGTACATGATTGTACACCCTCTAGTATGTGAAGCATCACTACTGCCAAAAGCATAATCACCACTAGGAGCACCAACCTCCTGTAGGTGTTCCTACTCAAAGTGCTCCTCCTATAAGGCCATATTACAACAAGCTAAAAAATAGTGATATCATAAAAAATTAGATTTATAAAATACTTTATCAGTAATATAAAAATAAGTGAAAAAATAAAAACTTCTGTAATTGCCAAATGTAGATTCAAAAACATGCTTGACTAAAAATACAAGGATAATTTAAAGAAACACACACATCTACTAGTGAAAAATGTAGATTTATAAGAATCGATGTTCGTCTGATAATATAAACATAAGTGAGAATACACATGCCTCTAGTATCAATCAGATTGTTCATCAAACAATATTCCCTCTATGTGATATTTACATGTATAGTATTCATCAGTAATAACTTTAATATGTACACTTGGAAAACTAATTGTGGATGGAGTAAATTCACATATTTGTAAAAAAAACTCTTCTTCATATGTAATATCTATAATGAATTGTCTATTCCCATAAAGAGCAATAGAACTTATCTTTTTATTGGGTATCCATATAGTATACTTGTTCCTTATAATTCAATGATGAATGGATCATCCTTCCACTAATCATTCAAAAATTCACTAATGGGAAATCCAACTCATCCACTACAACTCCTTTCTTGTTAACAACCCAATTACACATAAATATGTTAGCCTTGAACTATTACAATAGGGCATCTTAGCTTGTCAATGTAATATATCCTTCACATTAGAAAAAATAGAACAATGAAACTTCCATAATGAAAATCCAATTTTGGACTACACTATTTTCATATTGGTGCTTTGTGTATTACTATAATCTGTTTATATCTTACCCTTGGTATGATATGACATTTAATTATTTATTGAAAGGTTGTCATTAGATTTTCTCAGAAAATGAATTGATCATTTGTGATATTTGACTAAAAACTTTAACTTCAAACCGCCTAATAACATTTCAATTATGATCTCTAGAAATCCATATTGTACCATATCTATAAAATTTCTCTTGATAAGATTGGTGTGTCCTATGATAAAAACTATCACATTATTGTTTTTATAAAAAACATGCAAGTGTGCTTATTTGTACAACTCATGAGTAATTGTTGCACTTATGCTTATAGACTTACTTTTCTACAATATATTCACGGTGACTATACTTTGTCTTTCCATAAGTTTAATAGTAGTTCCATAAATTGTCATAAAAGCTTATTATCTTCCTAATAACATAAGCCTTGATAATATACTCCGTTCAAGGTTCATGTCAATTTCAAACATCACCCATTAATATATTCATGTACCTTACCAAAGTATACATCCAGTGTGAGAAAAATACACCCAACATCTTTACCTCCATAGTCATATGGACAACAATATGAATTGTGATATCCAAGAATGAAGGATATAAAAGCAACTCAAGTTGGTAGAAGGTAAGTGTAACATCCCTGACCTGGGTTATGAGCTAACCCTAGGTGTTTTGCCTAAAATATGTAATTAAATGCTTTTGATTAACTTCTGGTATGTAATTAAGTTCCCGAGGAATATACATTCTCAATTCTATCCTTTTTAAACAATGTCTTAGTATTGTTTTGTAATGCAGGGACCTATGTGCAAATTACCCAGTTAGAGGGGTTAACTTGCCAATTTCACATGTTGATATGTTCCTTTGGTAATGAGACATCATATGAGTGAATATGATGAGGTATTATGGATCCTCCAAGCTTGGGCATCAAGATGCAGCTTGTGGAGCAATCTTTGTGCTCGAAACCCTAATTCTGGAGTAAAGTGCAATTTACCCAAAATATGGGGTGCAACTTGTAAAATACACCTTCTAGAGTATCTTTTGTGACTCTTAACATATTTTAGAGTAGAAATAATGAAGGGGGCGCTTCAACTAAATAAATCAGATAAGAAAAATAACCTTTGTAACAGAATCACCAAGTTATAAGTTAGGAAACCCTTATATATGTGCACCTTAGTGATAAGATGACTTTCTTTGCCTTTAGTTCTTAGTTCCAAAAAGGGTTTTACCTAAGATATGAGGAGGAGGGACGTGCAAAGAAGAAAGGAGGGACCTATATGAGAAATGGAGTAATTAGAGGTCCTTATGGTGGAAATTTACCCAAGCTATATAAGCTCCTCCTTTGCAAACCAAGCAAACGTACTTCCTTCACTTCTTCACTTGTCACCTTGGTTGGACCACCCAAGGCAGATCTCTGGAGCTAGAGAAGACGACCAACTTGTTCTAAGGTAAGAAGAGACCATCTTCTAGCTCGGATTCATGGAGGAAGTTGGTTTATAAGGTTGGTTTTATGGTTATCTCACTTAGGTTTCTTGTTCTAGCCGAACTTCCCCAACCTTTTCTTGGAGGATCACCCTAGGACGACCTATGGAGCTCAATATGCCATTAGAAGCTTGAAAGCTTGGGATCTTGGAGCTCTAGGGACGACCTTTGAGGCGGGTTTTATATATCTAAACCTCTTGCTTTCTTATACATATACTTGTTCTTGCATGTAGTAGTTAGTCCTTCTTCTTCCCCAACTTTCCTTGCTTTCTTGCAAACAAATCCGTGAAGTAACCTACCTGTTTTGAGGTTGAAGAGGATGGGCATGGGTTCCTAGGTAACTTTACCAAACAACCTTGGACCCTTTGGTCTAAACAGTTTGCAAACCGTTTGGGATCAAACGATCTCAAGACCGTTTGATCTCATGCGGTCTTGCAAGACTGTTTAGAATCAAACGGTCCCAAGACCGTTTGGGAAGTTTGACCAAGGGAAGACCATTTAGAGGTCTGCTGTACACATATTGAATTAAACATCTACAAAGAATTGTAACTTAATTGCAAACCAATCACAAGTTGAAGGCACCTCAACCCTCTAAATCCTAATCGGGTTCAATTGGTGATTTCTATGACCAATATTGGTGATCTTTGGGTTGAAGGGCCCAAATGGTCTCAAGACTGTTTGGGGGTTCACTCAAACAGTATCAAGACCGTTTGGAGGTCTAGGGTTAAGGTAATATGATCAAATAAGGGTCCAATCACATAGGTTGATGAATTGATTAAAAGTGCTGATTTTAGACCTAATTAGGGTTCAACCCTCATCAACTTGACATAGTTTTTGATCAAACTTTGGGAAAATGGTCTCAAGACCGTTTGGAGGATGTCCAAATGATCTCAAGACCGTTTGGGCCAAGTTTGGGCCCAATTGAGTGCCAATTGATAGGTTCAACTTCAATTAGACTCATGATTATCAATGTTGATGGTTAATTGTTTACAAACCCTAATTCAATCGGTTTCAACCCTAATTGGCTAGTAATTAAGGGTCAATTGGTTAAGGATAACCCTAATTAGAGCAATTGATAAGGGGCTAGCAAAGATGTGGCCAATTGAAGGCTTCAACATGGACAACCCTAATCGTTTACAACCTTGGAATCACCTTTGAGGTCCATGCAGTTTTGAGCCCATTTGGACCAAACAGTCTCAATACCATTTGAATCCAAACGGTCTCAAGACTGTTTGGGGCCAAACGGTCTCAAGACCATTTGGGCTCAAACGATCTCAAGGTCATTTGGTCCAATCGATCTCAAGGTCGTTTCAACTCATGTGGTTTCAAGGTCGTTTCATCCAAATGTTTTCAAAGTCAACACACTCAAACGGTCAACGCACTCAAATGATCTCAAGACCATTTGAGGGCAAATAGTCTTGAGTGTTATGCGGTCTTGAGGTCAACCTAACCAAACGATCAACGCCCCAAACGGTCTCAGGACCGTTTGGAGGTTGAAGTGTGTAAACGTTTGGGGATCTTTAGGGCTGTGATTGCTTAGTAGTTTGAAGGTGTAATTGGTCCAATGGTAGTTTAATCCAAACCCTAATGGTACCTAAAGGCATTAAGGGGCTAAGTGAGTAATATATTGAACCATGATAAGGGTCAATGGTGTACATTACCAATGTGCCCTTGAAGGGTTCAAGTAGATGACACCTTTGTTTAATCAAAACCCTAATGACTTGATAGGGGTGACTCAACTTATGATAATCAAAATTGACTTGATCTAACCTAACCTAGAGTGATGGGAGGATAAAGAAGGGAGTGAACTTAAAACAAAAATGTTGAGATGTAAGGAGAGTCTAAAATCTTGGGAACTTGAGAAGTTTGGGGAAAGGAGAAGGAAGGTGAAGGAGATTGAGAACGAGCTTAAAGGGCTACAGGCTCTCCCCCCAGATCAGATTAATCTTGATAGGGCGGAGGAAAAATCAAAAGAGTTTCAATACTGGCTGCAAAAGAATGAGGAATATTGGGCTGCAAGGGCCCGGGTGAAGGAACTAAAAGAAGGGGACCGTAACACTGCCTATTTCCATCAAAAATCTTCAAACAGGAGGAGGAGAAATAAAATCGAATGCTTGGAAGATGATCAAGGGGTCATGAAATCATAGGAGGAGGACATTAAAACAATAATTGTAAAGCACTTTACACAGCTGTTTCAAACTTGCTTTCCTACGGGAATTGAGGAGGCTATAAGGGGGCTGCGGGAGATGATAGATGGGGCTCAAAAGGAGGATCTTGAGAGAGATATAGAGGATGAGGAGATATGGACAGCCATAAAACAAATGCATCCGAATAAGGCACCGGGGCCAGACGGCATGAAGGCCATGTTCTATCAAAATTATTGGGGTATTATTGGAAAGGATGTGGCGAGCTACATCAAAGGATGGTGGAAGGGGGAGAAGGATATAGGTGAGGTGAACGACACCCCAGTTGTGCTTATCCCAAAGACAGAAACGCCAAAGACAATTGGGGAATTCCGCCCGATCAACCTTTGCAATGTGGTATATAAGATCGCATCCAAAGTCATGAAGAACATAGTGAAACCTCTTATGGACATCATTGTATCTGAAAATCAAAGTACCTTTGTACAAGGAAGATTGATCACGAACCACGCCCTTATTGTGTATGAAGTGTTTCATGTTATGAAAAAAGACAAGGGAAGGAAAAATGGCAGCCTTGCTTTGAAGTTGGACATGTCGAAAGCGTACGACAGAGTTGAGTGGGAGTTTCTTGATGCTACTATGGAGAGATTGGGGTTTGGGCTGAAGTGGAGGATTAAGGTCCAAGAATGCATAACGTCTGTCAAGAACGTGTTCGCCTTCAATGGAGACAAAACCCAAAGCAAAAATCCTTCACGCGGACTTCGCCAGGGAGACCCTCTTTCGCCCTACCTTTTCATTATATGTGCGGAAGCTTTTTCATCATTGATTTCTACTGCTACACGTGAAAACCTTCTACATGGTATTAAGCCATGTAGGGGGGCGCCACCTATCTCACACCATTTTTTCGCAGATGATATCTTACTCTTTGCTAGAGCCAACTCCACCGAATGTCTGAAGATAGCTGTAATTGTCAGCCAATATGAACAGGCATCGGGTCAAAAGATAAACTTCTCTAAGACGGAGGTTGTTTTCAGCAAAGGGATAGTGGAAGACAAGCAAGAAGAGTTGAGACAGCTCCTAGGGGTGAGAGTTGTAGACAGACACACCAGTTATTTGGGCCTCCGAACAGTGGTGGGCAGGTCAAAAAAGCAGGTGTTCAGCTACATCAAGGACAGAGTTTGGAGGAAGCTTCAAGGATGGTCAGAAAAGCTTTTGTCCAAAGCAGGAAAGGAAGTCCTCATCAAAGCGGTAGCCCAATCTATCCCCACATATGTCATGAGCATTTTCCAGTTGCCGGCAGGTACTATAGCAGAGATTCAGCGGATGGTCACTAGATTCTGGTGGGGGGCAAAAGACAAAGAAAGGAAAATAGCATGGATGAGTTGGGAGAACATGTGCAGACCGAAGTGACAAGGGGGTCTTGGTTTTAGGGACTTCTACACCTTTAACCAAGCCCTTCTGGCAAGACAAATGTGGAGTCTAGCAAACAATCCAGAATCTCTCGTGGCTCGAGTTCTCAAAGCAAGGTATTTCCCAAGGATGACCATATGGGAAGCGAGAAGGGGATACAATCCTAGTTTCTCATGGAGGAGTCTATGGGGAGCAAAAGCGCTGCTAAAAGAAGGAACGCAATGGCGAGTGGGGGACGGTACAAAGGTGAATATATGGGAGGATAAGTGGCTACCAAATGAGGATGAAATGCTTGCACAATTCAAGAGGGAGAATGGCCTAGATGTAAACACAGTTAGGGACCTCATTACGGAAGATGGCTCTCAATGGGATGCAGGGCGAGTCTATGAGGTTTTTCGAGCGAGCTACGCTAGAAGGATACTTCCTATACACTGTAGCTTGAGGGACCCCGAGGACACATTGATGTGGTGGCCTTCAAGGGACGGAGAGTTCACTGTCCGCTCTGCTTACTGTTTGGGGCTGCTTGGGAAGGAAGAGGCGAGGAGGTTTGCGTACCAAAGGGGAAACTCACTATGGAAATACATCTGGCATGGCGGGTGGAGTCCGAAGATAGCGCATTTTCTATGGAGGGCAGGCACGGGCGGTCTAGCGACACGGGGGCACCTCTTTGATAGACACTGCGTGGAAGATGGTGCATGCATGCTATGTGGGACCGAGAAGGAGACGATCCCCCATATGCTCTTTCGCTGCCCTAGTGCAGTGGAAGTATGGGAGCAGATGTCGAGTGAGGTACAGACGTGGGTGTGTGAAGCCGGTGAGGAAGACATCACCTCATCCTTGACATCGGCTTTGGAGGGCAGGCCAGCACGTGAATCGGACCTAATGGTGGCGGGCATGTGGGCGACATGGAAAATAAGGTGTGCTAGAACCTTCCAAGGAAACGACGTTTGCAGTGGGTACATCCTTCGTGGGGCTTTGACGACAGTGCGTCAGGCAGGCAGCGGGCGCAAGACTAGAAGGGGCGGACCAGGGCGACGAGGGTGTGTGCATGGTGTACAATGTGGGGGTGACGAGCTGCTGCAGGAAGAGGGAGGAGCTGGCGGCCTCCAGCCAACGACGCACGGGCGGGGCGGGAGAGATCGGGAGCAACACAACTATCCCGACGGACAACAGATGGGGGGAGACGAAGATGCAAATCAGCAAGAGGGAGACGGGGAGCAACACGCACAGCCGATGGATGAGAGGTGGAGGTGGACGAAGCCAATGCAAGGAACAATCAAGATCAACGTGGATGGTTCGGTGGGGGAGGATGAAGGAGCGGCATGGGTTTGGCTGCTAGGGATGTGACGGGACAGTTGGTGGGCATTGCGGCGAAGAAAATCATGCAAGGTACGGGAGTAGCCATTACCGAAATGCTAGCGGCAAGGGCAACACTTCTATGGGCGAGGGAAGCAGGATATGACAATATAGAAGTATAGACGGATTCAATGGAAGCAGTTCAAGCGTGCACCATCAAGAAGCCACAGAGGGACTACCTAGGAGCGATTGCGGATGACTTTAAAGCGTTGCAACACCAGTTTAATTCTTGTAGTTTGCTTTATGCTAATCGTAGATGTAATAGGGTTGCCCACGAGGTAGCCAATCTAGCTCGTAGAGGTCTAGAAGATAGGTTTTCATTCATGCATTCATTTCCTTCTAGCTTGTTAACTCTTGTGAACCTTGATTTATTTAACTATTAGTTTTTTTTCCGGGGAGCCCACTTTGGGTTTCCTGTCCCACCCTCAAAAAAAAAATACAACCAGATACAAAATCTCAAGATTTCAAAATTCTCAGATCAACAAACTCCAAGGACCTGAGAGTACAGAGACGACATAAGACTATCTAACTCAAGGAATGGACAACCAGGATCTCCACCTGAGACTCACTGCTGTCCCTGGGACTGTTGCTCCTGGTACTGCTCTCCTGCAGATTGGTTCCTTCGTCCTCGACGACCACCTAAAAGATTGAAATCTACGGGGTGAGACAATTTCAAATAATTGTCCCAGCGAGAGTTATAACTCTCCGCCAGAAGCTTTGTTATAGAAGATAAGTAAAACATGAGCAAGTACTCTAAGTTACTCCAGCAGACTGGGTATTATGTAAAGCAACTTTATTTAAAGAACAAGAAGAACAGGTATACTAAAATGAGCAATGTAACATCAATCATTGTGTCTCATAGTACAACCCTAGCAGATATACTACGCGGCTGGTTACATTTTACAAACATCATTATGCCCTGTGGAGATGAGGTATACCGCTCATACTCCAACTGATCACTAGTAAGTCGCATCGGTATCATACTAGGTCATCAAAAGAGTCGGATTCTTATGACCTCAACTTCCTAAGTCAGAATGAGGATCAACATGCAGGACATCTAGTGTCTCTGCTACTATATCTCACCAGGGTATTCTGGTACTTCGCTATTAGAGTCACAGTGGCATTCTGTACTCTCTTCACCATCAAAAGATCTCATGTTTATCTCTCATCGATGTGGCATAGAAGGTTCCTCGAGTGATTAGTGGTACATCATCCTGGCATAAACACATAGTGTAGGGTTGACATATTAAGATACATCTACATCAACTCCTACACTAGGACGTAAGGATATTTGCGTCCATATTCCCCCACATACTCAAAAGTATGTGCTCCAGGAGTTCCCTTAGGAAAACATGTTTCACCATCATTTAACATCTGACAATGACGGATCTATGATCAGGGCTCTACATGGTATGATTATACTTGATTACTTAGGTACATTTCAGTATTCTTTTAGCATCAAATATGTTTCCAAACATTTAAGCATAAAAGCATTGCTATAACAGAAGAATACTAAATGAATCAAGTTAACTTTCATCAGTTATCAAAAGGATGTTAATTCATCACAAGTCATCTATCCAGCATGACCTTGATGTTACTCATGGCTCTTATAGCCCATTAACTTCATATGTTGTCACTTAAGCATAAGAAACATAGCATGTATCATTATTCATAAAGCTTTCAACATATTTTCAATGAATACTATATCATAATCCCTTACCTGGTTATGATCATTCTCTTACAAGAACCTGCATAGTCAACTCAACTTGACAACAATAACATGTCATTACGGATCAACAATTTATAAGGCAGAAATAGCATTCCAATTCAAGGGTTGTGCCTTTATGCCTTCACTAAGGCTAGCCTCCTTGATAATGATTTATCTCATGCTAGAGTTGTTGGTATATATGCCCATAGATCCATCCCAAGTGATTGCATGGAATCAGATATTAATTAATCAATTAATGCAATTATTTGGTTAATTAATGAATTCCAGAATATGCTAATTAATCCATGAGCGTTTTAATTAACGCAACGTTTCTGTTTATCGATGGGTTTAGGAAACCCTACTTCCCTTTGTATCCTATTTAAAGGAGGATTGGTGGCTGATATCTATACAAGATAGACAAGATTTTAAATAGGAGAGGAAGGAGAGCAACGCGCCGCTAGTACGCCACCACACAAAGACGACTCCTTCCTGCCGGCTTAGGAAGCGTGACGTGGAGTTCCAGTCCATCCGTGTGGACGAAGTAGAGACACAGACGCTGAGACGCCTGCGTTTGGAGGACATCGACGACCACCTGTACGCGTTATGAGCGGCGTACGTCATCACACAGGAGTGTCGCCGGATCTTCCTGTGACAACGAATGGGAGAGAAGTTCCATCCGTGTAGGTCAGCAGTGTTGCACCTTCGTGCAGCGGGACATCACCGGACTTGCTCCGCGATAAGGTATATCCCGCAAACACTCCTTCCAAATACGTTGTTGTCGAAGAGATCCTGTTTCAGGTTGCATGGATTTTATTGCTTCCGCCGTGCATGTTTTCTCCACAAAACCTAACAGTGGTATCAGAGCAGTGTCAATCTATGACGTATTTGGATCCGTTTTGATATGATCGAATCATTGTATACTATTTTCATGTTGCATATGATGCGAATTAAAACTATTAATGTGCAAATCTAAACCTAATTCCACATACGTCGTAGGCTTCTATTTTTGACATTTTGGATGGGGTCGAATATGGAAAATATTGATTTTCCTAAGTGCATGGAATTAAAATTCCGTAGATCTTTCGGGGGCTCTTCCTCTGAGACCCCGTGAGGGGCGTCCTCTCCTCGACCCCCGCCCGGTCAGCGGGATCCCCGCATAGGGGCGCTGCCCCTGTGTACCCCGCATAGTCTGCGTGGGTGTCAAAAATGTTTTTAATGGGGAATGTCCCACATTACAAGTACTGCAATTTTAATATGTATATATGTATATGTAGATATACCTATGATAACATACATGTTGCCTTTAAAATCTATTTTATGTGGTGAATGCATGCACAGTTATGGCCTAGTATCCCCTTTTTGTGAATGTTGTGAATGAATGTGGATGTCAATCTTATGGATACATTTGATTGTGAATGATGTGGATGTATAATGGATGCATATGGATCCTTTTTATAAAGTATTCAGCTTGCATGCCGAGCCTCATCTCTTATTTCAAAGTGTAATTAATTCTTTTCCTTTATATTTGTACTGATATGATGTAATAAAGATAGGATTAGTTTTAGTTTTTGTAATCTTGATGTAAGGAGGCCACTTGAAGATCCAACTCCAAGGAGTGTCCATGGAGAAGTACCATGAAGATCTAATTTCAAGAAGCAACCTAAAGATCTAACTCCAAGGAGCGTCCATGGAGAAGCAACAAGAAGATCCAATTCCAAGAAGCAACTTGAAGTTCCAACCTCACGCAACATCCATGAAGTTGTTCATTGTAATGTTGATCATTACAGGCTTACAGGTTGATTCACAGGTGTTGCATGAGATGCATAAGACCATAGGTGGGCTGTAATCCTTTGTTGCTTCAAAGGATTACAATAGTATGGACATAACCGATGTATTTGTGTTTGCGATTGCATGTCTATCGTTTGTGGTTGTGGATATAGTATTATTTGATACGTACTATTAATATGTGGTGTTTGGATATGTATATCTATTAATAAAACCCCTCAATTAATAATATTAAGTTTTATTTGCCTTCCATAAAGCAACACACATGAGAAACTTGATCGACTATGTGTGGGCACGCCTCCGCGTGGTACACTGTCTATCTCATGGAAGTGTGATGGTGGGTGTGTGGGTCTGCCTCCGCAGGGTGCACACTCATCGTGTTGGCTTATGGGTTGGACTTAACTAGGGAACCTTGATAGGATCAAGTACCTAGAGGCACACAGATGCATCATGGCAAGGAGTTGTGCATGATCATCTATCCAAGAGTTGCATATGATGCAATTGGCAAAAGTTTCCTACCTTAGTATTTGGTCTTTGACACCGACGTTGGCTGGGCATTGATCCAATTATTTTGGGTCTTGGCTCACTAGAAGGTTGTGCGTTGCAATCTTTCGAGTTGATAGTGAGGGCTATCAATTTGAATAAAATAGTGGGAGCGTAATTAATTAAAGGCCTAATTAATCTCATTTATCAAATCTTTACAAGTCAAAATGTTTTGGACTAAATGCAAATTTTTATTTTGTAGCAATCAAATGGCAAACAACACTCACACTTTCTCATTGCAATCGGTCCTTGAGAAGGAAAAACTCACCAGAACCAACTTTCAAAACTGGTCTAGGACGCTGAGAATTGTTCTCACACATGAGCGTAAGCTCTATGTCTTTGAAACACCAGAGCTAGCGGAACCCGCCATAAATGCACCTAAGGCTGAAAAGGATGCTTACAAGAAGCACCTTGATGATGTCGTGGATGTCAAGTGTATGATGTTGTGCTCAATGAACTATGAGTTGCAAGAGCAGCATGAGAATATGAATGTCATGGAGATGGTAACACATCTCAAGAACATGTATCAACATCAAGAAAGATAGGAGAGATATGATGTCTCAAAGGCTTTGTTCAAAAGAAAGATGAAAGAGGGAGACTCAGTTGGCACCCATATACTCACCTTGATTGGGTACGTGGAAAGCCTATCCAAGCTAGGATTTCCCCTAGGTCAAGAGTTGGCCACTGATGTGATTCTACAATCGTTGCCTGAATCATATAATCATTTTGTCATGAACTACAACATGAACAATTTTGACAAGCCATTGTTAGAATTGTTGGGCATGTTGAGGACAGCTGAAGCACAGATGAAGAAAGACAAGCCCAAGTCTGTGATGGTGATTAGCAAGGTAAAGGGAAAGTCAAAAGGCAAAGGCAAGGCTAAGAAAGGTTCTAAAGTTGGGCAGAAGCCAAAGTCATCCTCGCTCAAAGCTAAAGGTGGGATCTCCAAAGAAGGCAGTTGTCACCATTGTCACCAGGCTGGACATTGGAAAAGAAACTGTCCTCTCTACCTAGAGGAACTGAGGAAGAAGAAGTAGGGGATAGAGATCTCCACTTCAGGTATATACGTTATTGAGATAAACTTAAATACTTCTTCATCATGGGTACTGGATACCGAATGTGGATCTCACATATGTTCTAATATGCATGATCTGATAAGAAGTAAGCCTTTACGAAAGGGCCAAGTCGAGTTGTGGGTTGCTAATGGAGCAAGAGTTGCTGCCCCCACAGTTGGAGTTATTAGTTTATCTTTTCCTACGAGCCTTGTAATAGAATTAGATAATTGCTATTATGTACCTGTCATTAATAGAAATATTATTTTTGTATCTTGTATGGACAAGAGTGGATTTGAATTTCACATTAAGAATGGAATTATTTCTATTTCTAAAGATGAGATCTTTTATGGCAATGCCCCTATGTCTTATGGTATCTACTTGTTAGAACTTGAGACTAGCATATACAACATAAATACTAAAAGGTTAAAACTTGACAACTCAAACAAAACATTCTTATGGCATTGTCGTCTTGGGCACGTAAATGAGAAGCGCATATCTAGACTCCATAAGGATGGTTATCTAGACTCTTTTGATTTTGAATCATTAGAGACATGTGAGGCATGTTTATTAGGGAAAATGACCAAGACTCCTTTCACTGGACACAGTGAGAGAGCCAGTGATCTGCTAGGGCTCATACATAATGATGTATGTGGAGCTTTTAGATCAAATGCTAGAGGACGCTATCAATACTTCATTACCTTCACTGATGACCTTAGTAGGTATGGCTATGTATATCTTATGAAACATAAGCCAGAAACTCTTAAAATGTGCAATACTTTCATGAATGAAGTATAGAAGCAACTTGGTAAGAGTATTAAAGCACTCCGTTCAGATCGAGGTGGCGAATACTTAAGCCAAGAGTTTGAGGACCTTGTGAGAGACCGTGGTATTGTATCACAATGGATTCCACCTAGTACACCACAACATAATGGTGTGTCAGAAAGAAGGAATCGTACATTATTAGACATGGTACGATCAATTATGAGTTCAGCCGAACTTTCAATATTGTTCTGGGGATATGCTTCTGAAACTGCAGCATTTACACTTAACCGTGTACCTTCCAAATTGGTTCAAAAGACACCATATGAGATATGGAATGTGAATCGTCCCAATTTGTCTATGTTAAAGATTTGGGGATGTGAAGCTTATGTTAGGAAACAATTTCCTAAAAAGCTTGGACCCAAATCGGAAAAATGCTATTTTGTTGGATACCCCAAGGAAACTCGGGGATACTACTTCTACACACCAACTGACAACAAAGTGTTTGGTGCTAGGACTGTTGTATTTCTTGAAAAGGAATTTATTTCCAAAGGAATTAGTGGGAGGAATGTAGAGCTCGAAGAAGTTTGAGACCAACAAGAAAGCAGAGAACCTGAGGAGGTACATAAGGAACATGAAGACTCATAAGTTGTTGTGGAATTTCAAGTTCCAAATGTAACACATGAACCCCGTAGGTCTAGTAGGACACGACTTGGGCCTAAAAGATTTGGATTTCTCGTGACTCAAGACAATGATGAATTGGGCATAGAAGATGAGACAACTTCCTATCTAGAAGCTACTAAGGGACCAGAATATGAGAAATGGCTCGAAGCCATGAGATTTGAGATGGAATCCATGTACACCAACAAGGTATGGACCTTGGTGGATCCACCCGAAGGGGTAAAACCCATAGGGTGCAAGTGGGTCTTCAAGAAGAAGACTGACATAGATGGACATATTAAAACCTATAAAGGTAGATTGGTTGCCAAAGGATTCCGTGAAATTCAAAGTGTTGATTATGATGAGACCTTCTCACCAGTTGCCATGGTTAAATCCATCAGGATCATGCTTGCCATTACAGCTTATCATGACTATGAGATTTGGTAGATGGATGTTAAAACAACATTCCTTAATGGGAATTTACTCGAGGATGTGTACATGACACAACATGAGGGTTTTATCAATCCAAAGGAAGCCAATAAAGTCTGTAAGCTACAAAGGTCAATCTATGGATTGAAACAAGCATCTCGGAGCTGGAATCTATGTTTTGATGAAGTAGTCAAAAAGTTTGGCTTTAGTCAAAATGAAGATGAACCTTGTGTTTACAAAAGGGTTAGTGGGGGCACAATCGTATTTCTCATATTGTATGTGGATGACATACTATTGATGGGAAATTACATCCCTACTCTTCAGACAGTAAAAGGTTGGCTAGGGAAGACTTTCTCTATGAAGGATTTAGGCGAAGCATCCTATATACTAGGGATCAAGATCTATAGAGATAGATCTAGAAGGATTCTAGGCCTAAGCCAGAGCATATACATTGAACAAGGTGCTAAAGAGATTTAGCATGGAGGGTTCTAAGAGAGGTAACTTGCACATGTCTCATGGGGTTATGATCTCTAAAGCCCAATGTCCTAGTTCATGTGATGAACGAGCACACATGAGTAAGATTCCATATGCATCAGCAATTAGATCTATCATGTATGCGATGTTATGTACTCGTCCTGATGTGTCGTATGCTTTGAGCATGATGAGTCGGTACCAGTCAGATCTAGGTGAATGTCACTGGACATCCATAAAGAACATCCTAAAGTACTTGAGAAGGACTAAGGATCAATTATTGGTATACGGTGGTGAGGAAGAGCTCGTGGTAAAGGGTTACACCGGTGCTAGCTTCCAAATTGACAAAGATGACTACATATTGAAATCTGGATTTGTGTTTTGCCTGAATAACGGAGCTGTGAGCTGGAAGAGTTCCAAGGAAGAGATGGTTGTGGATTCTACAACAGAGACCGAATATATTATCGCATCTAATGCTGGAAAGGAAGTTGTGTGGATCAAGAAGTTCATTTCTGAACTTGGAGTGGTTCCAAGCGCTGGTGATGCAATTGAGTTGTTTTGCGACAACAACGGAGCAATTACACAGGCTAAAGAACCAAGATCACACCAACATTCCAAACATATTCTATGAAGGTTCCATCTCATACGAGAGATCGTACAATGAGGAGATGTGAAGATTTGTAGAGTACCTACAGAAAGCAATGTGCCTGACCCACTCACAAAAGCACTTTCACAGTAGAAACATGACGGACATGTTCGATCACTTGGATTGAGATTCATGAGTGATTGGGTATAAGTGCAAGTGGGATTCTGTTGGTATGTATGCCCATAGAGACTATCATTCGATGATTGTAATGGGATACTATGTAAATGATTTGTAATACTACATTGATCATATCAATAAAGGCAAGTTTCCAATCTATATATTTGTGTTTTATATTGTGAGATGATCATAAAACTTATAGATGTCTATAGAATAATATACTCAATGACACATGTCTTCGGGTTGATGACCTGAACAGTGAGATCATATGTATGCTAAGAGTATGTATTCTTGTTTTGTCCCTAATCAGTTGTTATTGTGGAAATATCCATAGACATCAATAACACATAAGATTAAAATGTTTGTTGGTTGATGGAAGAATCTCATTATCCATGATATGGAGATATCAAACCAAAAACATAGATACTTGTTAGAGAACAATGTATCGGATAGACCCACCTTGAGAGTGACACATGGATACCATGATTGGTAGTTAGAGTCACATCTCATAATGATGGTGGTGATTGTGGTTCTTAGACCTGAAGTCACTACACTTATCACATGTCATTTGGTGTACTTTGATATCATCCACCGTGGTCCTAAATAAGGATTTCCATAAAGATGGTGCTTGGGTGCACTGTGACACATGGGGATGACTGTAAGTGATGTAGATGGAATTTGTCCTTCCTACGGAAGTTGGATATTTCGGCCATTTGATAAGCGAGACTGAGAAATGCACGGCCATGCTGATGTGAGTCAATATGTTATATTGAGCTTACATATATCTCAGACAGTCTGCTCTAGTTCAAGGAACATGGATTGAACGTTGAAAAGGATAACAATTCCATGACTCGAGCTCAATCCAGATATCAGTGACAAAGGAACTATACAATTACTTTAACACCAGTCATGAATGATAGGTTAAGTTGTTCTCCAACTTCTCCAATTACATGGGTGGCAATGAAGTCTTGCTAGATACCAATCATTGCTTGTGCAATCATAATATGATTATGGATATCACTGCCAATGTAATTTGGAGCCTACCGGGTCACACACATAGGATGTGTTGGAATAGGAGTATAATTGTGGATTTGATTGGAATTGTTCCGAATCACATTGATTACTAAAGTGTTTATGTAATGGATTAGAATAATATTGGAGTGACTGGCTCTAAGTGCAAGTGGGAGTCTGTTGGTATATATGCCCATAGATCCATCCCAAGTGATTGCATGGAGTCAGATATTAATTAATCAATTAATGTGATTATTTGGTTAATTAATTAATTCTAGAATATTCTAATTAATCCACGAGCGTTTTAATTAACACAACATTTCTGTTTATCGATGGGTTTAGGAAACCCTTCTTCCCTTCGTATCCTATTTAAAGGAGGATTGGCGGCTGATATCTATATAAGATAGGCATAGGTATTTCAGTTTACGCTCACGTACGTAAACCCTAGTCGTCACCGTCCTTAGGAGAGGAAGGAGAGAAATGCGCTGCTAGCACGCCGCCGCACAGAGACGACTCCTTCCCGCCGGCTTAGGAAGCATGTGGAGTTCTAGTCCATCCGCGTAGATGAAGTAGAGACACAGACGCTGAGACGCCTGCGTTCGGAGGACATCGACGACCATTTGTGCATGTTACGAGCGGCATACATCATCACACAGGAGCGACGCCAGATCTTCCTACGATAATGAACGGGAGAGAAGTTATGTCTATGTAGGTCAGCAACGTTGCACCATCATGCAGCGAGACATCGCCAGACTTACTCCGCGATAAGGCATATCCCACAAACACTCCTTCCAAATACATTGTTGTTGACGAGATCCTATTTTGAGTTGTATGGATTTTATTGCTTCCATCGCGCATGTTTTCTCCACAAAACCCAACAAGAGTATGGTGTGGTCTCTTGCCAAATACGGTGACAATCACTTGTACTCTATCACAAACATCCTTACTAGATAATTACTTACGGGACCTTTGTTCCTTATTTGATCTATTGCATGCTTTGTTTTGTCTTCTAAAAGGATGTTGTGGTGGGGGAAACCTACTCTGACAAAGATAGATGGTGTTTCCTCCATATTAAGTCATCAATCATAGGTTAAAAAAAGATATACCTCATTTCCAAGTTACGCAGACCTTGAAATCAACATTGACAACATGAGAAACTTCTTCTTTATAAAAAACCAAGGAGGAAATTGTGTATAACAACTATAACAGGGTAAGTGATAAGTTGGTTGCTTAATATAACAATCATATACATCCCACTAGTTCAAATTTTAAGTCTTAATTTCCTCACTTATTTACTGAATTAGGGGAATACTTAATGAATTTTCGTCCAATGTGAGGCATCAAACATATGTTCTAGGATCCCATCATCATTTGTCTTTACCTCTGCATGACAAGATAAAATATATGAATCTCTAGGATTAACAAATAAACATTTACTCTATGGTACCATAGATAGATTGATGAATGATGTTTCATCATACTTAAGTATCCTTTCTTAGAATAATTATGCACCTCATTTAGACATTTTAACATTTTTTTAGTTGATTACTAAGCTCTTTATTTCAAGGATGTTCTATATTGCAATAAAAATAATCACTTGATTTTTAAAATAAAAATTGGTTCAAATAAAGAAAGGCCATAAGGATCTAACTTCTACAAAATTCTATTATGGAAACTATGCCTTGTTTCCCTTCCACATCTCTCTCTATAACATATGCTCTATCTCTCTTCTACGTTCTTCCTTCATTCCCATAAAGGAAACAACTCCTACACGACCACTACTGCCTGCACAATGTCACCAAGTAATCAATGACTGCATCCAAAATAGCATGTGTTGAAAGACCAACCACCAACAACCAATGAAAACGGCCATATTCATGCTTGATAAACCTCATCATCAAAATACTACCAAGATACCACCAAACAATTTTCTAGTACCATTTGATCACAATGAAAAATTAGAAAGAGAACAACATGAATGATACACGTTGCCATGCACCCACCATCCAGTTAGCTACAATCTATAACCATTTCCCGACTACACAACTTGGTCAATTTTGATGATCAAGACATGCCCACCAATATGGTTGAGCATGTTGCATGACCTCCAACATGATCAAGTTGTTGGAATATGGTCAAAGGACCAATAATCTCTCATGAATAGACAACATGAGGAAAACTAACACAGTCTTTTGGATATGAGAAATCATGTCACAAAATTAGTTAACCATCATGTAAAACAAGGAAAAGTTTTAGGGACATAGTGTGTTGCTTGGGGGTGTGCCTCCATTTTATAATCATGGGTTCTCCAATAAATGAATGACACATAAATATTGGAATAGAAACAACCCAATAAGTCATTAAAAAATCTAGTTGTCCTTTCCCTCACATAGTCACTCAGTAGACTAAGAGACAGTAGTGATATTAGAGCCTTCTCTTATGATTTAACACCAGTTACACACTATACAGTAACTAGTTTTACATGTACGCCTAATGATCTAACACGTTCTCTTCTTGTAGTCATAATTTGTAACTCAACAATTACTTTTATCTGTTTGAACATCTAATCGTGTAACCAAGTCAATCTTCTTACTATGGCCATTAGTTCCTACCAACTTCTAAAGAAGAAAAACAAACAATTCCTTACCCTAACTAAGGTAAAACCCAATTTTTGAGTAAAGGCATCACTTCCATCTCATAGAATGCCAGGTCACCAACCTTGTTGAGAAGTAGAAAGTAGATCATTACATTGGTGGGCCTTTTTTGACCCTAAAAACCTTTGTCTCCTCATCCAAACCAAAAACATTTTAGGGTACCTAAGACCATGCCTTGTTCATGAAGAGAACCATAAAAATGGGGCATAGAAAGCCACCTAGCCTATCCTACCTACAATTAATTGATGATGTGCCAAAAAACCCAAAGTAGAGTGCAAAACCCCATAATAATAGAAAAAATAAGCACCAAACATCCTACAAATCCTCCCACCCAGAATAATAACTAGAGACATAACCAATTTTACAATAAAGGGCCTATATAGGACTAGAATCCAGCCCTAAATAGAGTTATAGTTTAGAATCCCACTATTCCATGGTGCCACAACTATGATCATTGCCACTCTAACCAGTGCAATTACCCAACCCCAATTTTCCACTTTTGTAAATAGGAAGGACATTTTAGAGGCAATCCTACCCTTCTTCCTCTAGTTTGGTCCAATTAGGGTGATAAAAGGTTGGCCTTGTGCCCTTGTACTAAATTTGGATGAGGAAAATGCCAATGAGAACAAGCTCATGGAAGGTATTATTTATTTAGAAATTATTTCCATAACACATTCATCATAATTAACCATTGAAAACACCTTACATCAAATATATATGTATATATAGGTATGATGGAACTCTATGATCATTCTTTTGACTCTCTTTATGACTCTAGGTAAACACACACCTGCATGTGGAATAATCTAGCCTCTATGTTCAACCTCCCCTAAATTCATTGTCTTACCATTTGGGTTGACCATTGCCCTTAGCGTATTTATGGTCTTGATGAATAGTGTCTTCAAACCCTTCCTAGATGAGTTTGTAGTAGTCTTTGTTGATGATATTGTAATCAATTTGAATGACATTGTTTCACATCTACACATCTTTGTAATGTTCTTGATATCCTTTGAGCGTAGAAATTTTATGCTGAATTGTCTAAATGTGGGTTCTGGATTTCTAAAGTCTGGTATTTGGGCCACATAATTTCTAGTGACAGAAGTTCTATTGACTCCACTAAAGTCTCGACTACTCTTCAGTGGAAAGTGCCTAAGAATGTTTCTATAATTTGGATTTGTTGGGTCTTGTTGGTTGTTACCGACGCTTCATACCCAACTTTGATAACAAAAGTCTTGACCCTCACCAAGCTCACCAGTAAAGCATATTGATTTGTATGGTCAAAGGAGTGTCAACTTGGTTTCAAGACTTGAACATAAAATTGACAACCGTAAATGTCTTGCCACTTCCTTCTAAAAATGATGGGTTCATCATCTTCACTGGTGCATCAAAGTTTGGTTTGTGTTGTGTCCTCACACAAGAAAGGAAGGCAGTTGCTTATACCTCTGAACAATTTAAGCCACATGAGCTAAACTACCCAACCTACAATCTCTATCTTTCTGCCATTCTTTATGCATCGTTGATATGGAAACACTATATATATGGTGCCAAGTTTTATATCCTCACTAAGCATGTGAGTCTAATATACATCCTGATAGAGAAGGATCTCAACTCAGATAAAGGCAATGGACCATGTACCTCTAGGACTATGATGATACTATTTCCTAGCACCTTGGTAAGGAAAATGTGGTGGTCGATGCTTTCAGCACAAAGTAGGATAAGTGTGATGTCATTTTCACCACGGAGTGGAGGAACATGGAGGTCATGTCACCATGGGCCGCAAGGTGTATGGGTCACGTTCTTATATTGGTCAACATTAATATCAAACTTGTCCTCTATTTCAAGATTTAGTTAGCTCAGAACAATAATTAGATTCTCAAGGATATGACTAAGTTTTTAGAGAAGCCTCAAAGACATCTTTTGGTTAGTGTGGATGGTGGAATGTAGTGTAAATAGTGAATATTGGTCCTAGAGGATTCAAATATGAGGGAGAAAGTTCTATGGGAAGCTCACGAGCAAAGTATATAGTGCATCCTAGATTGATTAAAATATACAAGGATCTTCAAAGGCACTTCTAATAGAGGAATATGAAAACTGACATTGTTGTTTTGATTTCATGATATCTGACTTGTCTGTAGATCAAGTCTGAATGTCAATGATTTGTAGGTCATCTAAAACCATTACCTATCAGCAAGTGGAAATGGGAGAACATTATTGTTGATTTTGTGGTGGGTTTATTGGGGATCAGAGAAAGGAGTGACTCCATTTGGGTTGTATTCGACCACTTGACTAAATCAAACCATTTTCACTAAGATGACATCCAAAGTCCTAGAGTTAGAAGAACTATATATTAGGGAGATAGCCATATTACATGGGGTTATAGTATATGTTGTGTCAGACCGCAATGCAAAGTTCACTTCTCACTTATGGTGACTAGTTCATGAATAAATAGGAACCTAGATGAACTTCTATACAACATATCATCCACAAACTGTTGGACAATCTGAAAGGACTATATAGGTTTTAGAAGACTTTCTAATATTGTGTGTCCTTAATTGTGGTGTATTTTGGGACCACTGCGTCCCTATTAAATAATGCATCTACAACAACAAATAGCATTCTAGTTCATAGGCATGCCTCCATATGAAGCCTTATTAGGAAGGTCGGGTAGATCTCGGCTTTATTATGATAAAGTAGGCAAAAATGGATTTTAAAGATTAAGTAGTGCATATTTGTTTTTACAATTTCAACCTGATCAATCAATGGTTGATGAAAACACCAGAGCATCAAAAGTATTATGTTGATGCATGGAAGACAACTACTCATTTACTGGTGGGTGATTATTTGGTTTTGAAGATCTGATCAACTCAAACTATTTCTAAGAACAAAGGAAAACATAGCACTAGATTCATGGGTCCGTTTAAAATCTGAGACCATATTGGAGACTGTGCATACATGTTGTCTCTACCTCCTTAATACAATATGATGCACAATGGTTTCCATGTTTTGAATTTGAAGTGATATGTCAAGGACTCCATCCATATCCTCAATCGTGATCCATCAAATTGAATGATACTCTTATATACAAGTTCTAGTCAAGCTACTTGATAATCACACCAAGGAGATCATAAACAACAAGATTGATATGGTGAAGGTGTTGTGGAAGAACCATGATAGAGATGATGTTATCTATGAGCTGAAGACAAACATGGAATATGTAAGGACCCATTCCACTAATGAAAATTTAATTGATCATTAGGACAAATCCTTAGACAAACACCCAACTTATAAATAACAACCATCAAAAACCGATCCTAGAAATTCCAAATAAAATGATTCACATAGAGATCTGATTACAAAAATCACCATAAAAACCTGGGACAAGACATATAGAAGTGTACAAGTGCACATTTAGATAAATCCACAGGTAAACATAATAGATAATCAACTGAAACCTGATTTTATTTATTTCATCAAAGGAATTACAAGATTGTTTGAGATGAAGAAACTATAGTAATACAAAATGGATGAGTCATTTTACAACTCATGATCATAGAGAAACACCAAGAGAAATAACTTAACAGAAACATCATCATCTACCCACCCAACTTAGAAAAGTGAGAGTATAGGGATGTTCTAGACTAACTTTAGTATATTATTCATTGTTACATCTTGATCAACACATTCTTTCTGCAACTTTTCCATAAATAAAAGGTATGCATAACCACAAGGGTGAGACTCCAAGTTCTAGTGATATGCTATAGCAAAACAAAACATACTTATTGCTTTTAGGCATATAATCATAAGATTATTTAGAGGCAAATTTATCAATAATCACATATCTTTACACATGACATAAGAACCAAGTACTTATTCTCTTCAGATGGATGTATACACAGAAAGTAGAAAATTCTATATTGTAAATATACATGAACCATGTTCTTACCTATATAGAGTAGGAAAAAAAAATAATTTATTGCAATAAGTAAAGGAAAACAATTACGTCAATATGATTCATCATTAAACATAAACAAATATACTACATGGATAAGTTATACATTTTATTATGCCTTGGTAGTTTGAGGAACACCACTCAAACTAAAAGGTGACCAGTCTAAGGTGACAATCAACCTCATATAAGATCTAGAATTACTAAACACCTAAAGATCTCTTCCTCTTGGTCATTATAAGTGAAAAACTAGAGTGGCACAAATGCTCTACCTACTAAAAACCTAACCTGGTGCGTCTTGGATACACATGGCACACCACCATAACTATGATATAAACCTTGAAATTTCACTTACAACTATAGTTGCTCTAGTCACATAGAAACCAATATGTAACCATAGATGTTTTCAAACACCTTGAAGTCTAGATGTTGGATAAAAACCCTCCCTACACCCACATATACTCAATAGTGTACGGCTCTGAGTTGTTTCTCACAATATGAGATTGCTATAACGGAACTTGTTTCACTATATAGTAAATCTTGAGACCGAGATATCTCAATTGTTATAGAGAAATATATGATTAGGGTTACACATAAATAGGACCATTCCATGCATATATGGGCTACATTAGGATTGCAAGTCTAACTTCAAATGAAATTTTAGCAACACAAAATATTAGTAAGAGCCTTAAGATAATTCTATATCCACTCAGAGGAAGTATCAAAAACATGTATATTAATTTCAACATCATATGGCATTGATATACCATAAAGATACAATTTTTGGTAACATTTCATATGTATTTTGGATTTCAATGTAATCATGTTTAAGTGCTCATGAGATTTGTATCAGAGACCACTTTTAGTAGGTAAGGAATAACATGAAAACTTATATTTCATTTTTAGTATATCTAGAACAATCCTTATGAAATTATCTTTTAGCATGTCAGGTAATCATAGAGCAAGATTAGGGTATATTAGATCTATTTTAAGGATTTTCATGTATAAGTAGGAAAAAGGATGCTAGCATATTCTTTATCACTTGCCTTTGATGGTTATTATCATGAGTTTAATGTAAGACAACCATGAAGAAGCTTCCAAATCCTAGATCATCTCTCAAAAAGCCCCAAAATTAAAACACCAAGAAAGATCTAGCTTGCTTTAGGTCAAAGAGAGAGAAAGGAAGGTTCTTATATAAATTGAGAATGTTCCACCATGAAAGTATATGAGGCGTGACTAAAATAAGAATATGTGATTAGGATCAGCAAGAATACCTCCATTTAACTTCCTTTCCACGTCCAATATCACTTCCCTACCTTCAAGATGACCCTTCCATGGTGGATATAGGAAAAAGAAGGGAAAATGAGGAGAACAGAGGGTACTTTTGCTAGATAAGAAAGTTACCACCATGGAAAACTATGGAATTCATCCAAAAAGTAAAAATGTGTGAAGGACACAACAAATAAGAGATTATACAATATGAGCATACATTTTTATGTAAGAAAGAAGGTTGGGAAGCTTGAAAACATCATGGAGTTATCTTTGATATGCATCGACATGCATCGAATTGCACCCACTTGTAAGCTCTAGATCCATGTCCATCGACCCCCAAGAAATTTTTATCAACCTCAAGTCTCTTTCCATGTTTTCAGCAGTACAAGGGGTGTCAAATGAGCCTTTTGGACAAAGGGGAAGGGGGTATATAAACTAGAATGTGTGTAAAAGTCAAAATTGTTGATAACTAGTCTCTAGAATTACCATTGGTCAAAGAAGGACTTACATTGGTCAAAGAATCCTATCCAGTAACCCCCATTTAGTTCCCATCGACTGTAGGATGTTTTCCATTATTATAAATAGAATTCCCATCGACCTACAAGTCTAAATCTTCATAGGTTGCAATATCTTGTTTTTCCATCAGTTCACACACACAAAGGAGATTCATATGTTCACATGACCACTCATCTAATAGATTTCCAATTAAAAGGTATAATTGGTTATCAAGATCCTTATTCTAATTATTCTACCCATGCAGTATTCTTAAAGGTCCCTAAGTGTAGGATTTCCACCAACTTACACACATAGAACTCTTTTCAGTCCAAATTATTCAATGGTGTAGAAATCAGAACGGTCATCAATGCATCTTCCATTGGTTGGTAGGGTCCTTCCAATGTAATTTACTTCACATGGGCTTCATAGAACCAATTATTCTTCAGGGTCCTCTTCAGGTTGTTGTCTTCTTGATCCTCATCAGTTGATGGGTTCTAGAAACTCCATTGTTTGAGATGTCCATGGGTCCTCATCAACCACTGCGCTACATAGAATGAAAGACCATACTGTAAAATATCATAAAATTATATATTATTACAAAGGAAGGTATGAATGTGGATAAAGTATACTCCATTTTTAAATTATGTCCTTTTATTAAGGTGAAATTGCATATTATCTTATAATTGTACATAAGATTGCAAATAAAGCAAACAAGGTTCAATTGAAGTCAGATTGAAGTTGTATCTTAGAGTATTATTTTCAAGGACCAAACAACTAAGAGCATGAATGAAAACTAATATTTTGAAACTTTTCATATGACATGCAATTAGGTCCTCATATTTTTCTAAATTTATAATCAAGTCCACAACTTAGAAGGAGACTTTATATTAGGGCAATCAATGTGCAAACGAGTCCAACATGATATGTCTCGTAATGAATTAGCAAAACATTATGTTTAACTAGGTTCATGGTCTCAAAGAAGAAAGATTTTAGACCTCTTTAGGAAAGTCTGAATTTTGGGGATAAAATTCCTTATAAGGAGGGGAGTATGTAACGAAGAGTTTTTTCATTAATGTCACACAATTTTATATACCCTCAATTTCATTTATTCATAACCTAATTTCATTATTTCTTGATTACTTGATCATTATTAATACTAAAATTTTATAATATAATGTATAATTTAAATATCATATATCTTATGACATAAAACTTAGATAAATTAAATAAAATACTCAACTAGATACTTATGCGATCTCCAGGAAGATCCGTCATTTCAACTAGATCATATGGATGAAGATACGACTGATAAGGCTTTTGCTAGAGCTTAAGAAGGTGTGACAACCTAGGTTAACCTGGAAGACAACTAGAACAACCAACATGTCACCCAGTGAAGGAAAATTAAGGCCAACAACACCAAAATGAAGAAGACAAGAGCAATCCCTCCTTACGAACAGAGAAGAAAAAGTCCAAAGCTAAATGCGTCAGTGACGGAGAACTCAGATGGGGCAGGGAAGAAAGGAGAAGACACAAGCATGTCGGCCTAACCAGGACATCCTCATCGCTAACCTTCTATAATTGTTCTTTATGAATATGATTGATTTCTTGTGCTGGAACACAAGGGAGATAGGGATTGAAGACAGGTGTCGTGTCTTGAAAGACATTATAGCTATGCATAAGCCAAAAATTATAGCAATTTGGGAGGCAAGAATAAGTGGAAACATCACCATCTAAACTATCACACAACTGGGTTTCCATAATTCTTACATAGTAGAGGCAAGAGGATATGCGAGGGGCATTTGGGTCTGTTGGGATGCAAACCACTGTAAGGTGGATACTCTTTGCAGCCATAAACAATTCATCTCGTGTAGGATGAACGACGAGTGCATTGTTACCTTCATATATGCTAGCCCTTAAATAGGCACTAGAAATCTCCTCTGGAAACATATTACCAAAATGGGAGACACATACAAAGAACCGTGGATTGCTCTAGGGGACTTCAACACAACCTTAGATCCATGTGAAGAGAGAGATAGTGATTTATACAACTACAATGAAGTGGCTCTATTCTACTACACTTTGATGGAGGCTGGCCTCTCTGACCTTGGCTACTCAGGCATGATGTTCACCTACCAACGCATCCTATTGCAAGAACGGCTAGATGGAGCCACTGTGAATAGTATCTTCATCACCAAGTACCCTAAGGTGATAGTTGAGCATCTTCACAGATTGGGCTTTGACCATTGTCCTCTATTCGTGAAATTCCCATACTAGAACAAGTCTCCTACTTGGTTTATCACAAGAGCTTCATGCAAAGACAACAAACATTTTAGATCCTTCCTTAAGTCTGTTTGGGATCAGCAACTTGAATTTAACGAAGCATTACAGATAGCTACAAGGAGCATCCCACATTGGGATAGAAATGGAAATAGAGAGAAGAGAAAACGAAAGGATAGAATTATCA
Source organism: Alisma plantago-aquatica (assembly GCA_963693085.1). Lineage (NCBI taxonomy): Eukaryota > Viridiplantae > Streptophyta > Magnoliopsida > Alismatales > Alismataceae > Alisma > Alisma plantago-aquatica. Next base: position 657,538,807 of record OY856411.1, read on the forward strand.
ACAACATCAGTAGCCTACAAACCGAGTTAGCAGAACAATATAATGAGATCTCGGATGGGATTTGTATGTACATGAAGACCGAGTTGGACAATATCCTGAAGTCTGAGGAGAAAGATCTATAGCATCAAAGCCATGGCACGTGGCTTAGAGATGAAGACAACAATTCAAGATACTACCATAAAAGAAGGCAAACAAATCGAATAACTAAGCTCAAACATCATAATGGAACATGTATTACAAACAAAAGGGAGCTGATGGAGTTGGGCGTTACTCATTTTGAGAAGATCCTTACTGCCCCAGCAAGCCACATGACCAATGCCCAAGTTGAGTTCCCTGGAGAATTTACTACTCGGACCAGCACTCGGCCTTGGGATCTTGTCCAACAATCAAGGAGATATATGATGTGATGATGGCTCTAAATCTAGTGAAATCCCTCAGGCCGGATGGCGTATATGCCTCTATTCAACAGAATTTGGAGATAGTTGGACCAAGTTTGGCCCATACTGGTCAATAAAATTTGCTTACAGGAAGTATTCCGAGGAACCTATGTAGCTCTACCATTGTGTTGATACCCAAAAGTCATGTACTGGAAAAGTGCAAACACTTGAGACCCATCTCTCTCAATAATGTTGCTCTAAAGATTGCATCCAAACTAATTGTTGAAAGGCTGAAACCTCTTGTCCCTAAATGGGTGTCTAAGGCCCAAAGCAGCTTCGTACCATGAAGGCGGATTACAAACAACATACTATTAGTTCTAGAAATCATCCACACTATGAAATGCAAAAGAGGAGCACACACCATGGCAATTAAAACTGACATGAACAAGGCATATGACCAAATGTCTTGGGACTTCATCCGCGATAAGATGTCCAGCATCAACCTTCCACAAAATATAATTGATTACACACTGACATGGATTTGGGGAGGACAAACAATGGTAGCTTGGAATGGCAGGACATCAAGGTCGTTTAAAGAGATTAGAGCTTAGGTAGGGTGACCTTTTGTCACCCTACCTCTTTGTGCTATGTTTGGAAAGATGAGTCATTTGATTGAAATGAAGGTGGCACAAGGTGTATGGAAGCCGGTAAGAATGGATTTAAAGGGCCCCGAGGTGTCGCACGTTTGTTTTGTGGATGACTTGACACTGTTCGCTCATGCTAGCGTGAAGAAGATGAAAATCATTATTGACTCATTTTGAAGTAGCCCCAGGCCAGACTGTGTCCCAAACGAAAAACAAGGATATTCTTCTCTGTCACCGTTAATAGAAACCTGGGGAAAAAAATCAAGCAGACTAGCGGTTATCAGACCAATGAGGACATAGGAAAATACCTAGGTGTCCCAATTGTTCACAAACAAGTGGATAAACACACTTACTGTGAATTGATGGAGAAAGTTATTAACAGGGTGACAGACATGGTCTGTCAGAAACATGTCCTTGGCCGGACGTATTTGCCTGGAAAAGGCCACCCTCACCCCTGCCAACCTATGTGATGTAAACCTCAGCACTACCACTGCAGCTGTGTGATAAAATCGTTGGCACCATTCGGCGATTCATTTGGGGTGGGAACCATAAATTGCACTCTCTGGTCCTAGTGGCCTGGGATAAGGCAACCTCTAATAAATGGGAAGGTGGCTTGGGTTAGAAGAGGATGAGGGAATGGAACTAGGCTTTACTATACAAGCATGTGTGGGATCAGGGGCAGAATTAGAAGGGAGAGTGGGGGCGCTCTAGCACCCATCTCCTCAAAAAAATGATAAAATATAATTATAAAAATATAAAAAACACTATTAGTAATTAGATATATATATATGTTTCACTTTATGATCAACATAAAGAGTGACTAGTTGAAGTGGTACTTTGCACCTTTAGTTGTGTGAATGGTGCAGTTTTGAATCTCACTGTGTGTATATTTTATTTTTCAATCCCTTTAAGAAGTCAGTCCCCCTATTATGCATTTCTAGCTCCGCCCACTAATAGAGATTCTATTTGGTGCACTGGTTTTAAAGACCGATACCACAAATACCGACCAGGACAGCCATGTAATATATCTAGAATCGGGAGAGCGGTCGTAGCAGGTAAGAAGTTCATTGAGGAGAATTCAAATAGGGTACCGGTGAGCAGAAGGAGCATCAGTGTAATGGAGGATAGGTGGTAAAAAGGAAGTCCTATATTGAAACATACAGCAAGAAGACCAATCACCGATGAGTTACTAGATCTCACAGTCAGTAGCATGATTAATCTCAATGGCGGCTGGGATGCAGAGTTCATTGACGAATGGTTCCCAGCACATATATCAGATACTATCAAAAGACTTAAACCCCCTGCAGACGACGACGGTGATGACATGATCCCTACGACAGGAAGATGGACTGAGATTTGGCATACGAAGTCATCAGCCCGAGTTAAGATGCTCACTTGGCTCCTGATGCACGAGGCTATATATCCTGGCCAATAGAAGGACTCAAAGGCAGATGGCATCTAACAGAATGTGTCCAAGGTGCAATACAGGATGAGACGACTCTCCATGCAGTTAGGGACTGCCCTTCCGCTCAGGTGGTCTGGGATGAGCTTCTCCAGGAAAGAGACAAGTCCTCCTTTTTCAATAGCACTAATACTAAAGAATGGATTCATTCACAACTGGGAAAGGAAGAAGAATAGGTGTTCACGTTCCTTACTGCGTCCTGACACATATGGGCGTGCAGGAACAAGCAGATCTTCAATAATGTAACCAGACATCCAAGGCATACATCCACAAGGAGGTACGGGACCAGATGCAAGCTTTCAAGAAACTGAGCACAGCGAACTATAGCCCAGACATCACTAGTTGGAAGAAGCCTAACCTGGGAGTCATCAAACTCAATTGTGATGTTGCGTACAAGAACAAGCTGGCTTGCAGTGCATCAGAGGTGCCTCAGGTAAATGGATGGGAGGAGTATCTATATGGTCCAGTGCGGCAGACGTGCTTGAAGCAGAACTTGAAGCTATCAAATTAGCCATGGATATAGCTAACCAAAACAATATTAACCTTGCGTTATTTGAAACAGATTCTCAGATAGCGGTAAGAATGATCTCTGAGCGGGTGGAGGAAAACGCTCACTACTGCAAAATCATTAACAGAATGAAAAAATGGATAAGGAATAATTGGAGGGTGAAGTTCTATAGTAGAGCCTGTAATGGTGTTGCTGATGGGATAAGCCAAACGCCACCTCAAAAATAGTGGGAGGTACCATGGGTACCCTCTTCCCCCTATTGGAGTCCAGGATCTCCTAGCTAGGGACCTAATGGTAGTAGTACTGCCACGTTTACTTCTAATAGCTTAATTAGTGAATGTATTTTGAATCTGGATTTGCTCGCAAGGGGAGGGCGGGATGAATAAGATTGCCTCCTGACTTACCTAATAAAAGATATTAAAGCGATCTATCTACATGATAAGGCTCAAGTGTTTTCTATATGTATAGGGAACTTATGTGAATCAATGGTCAAAGTCTCATTTGATTAGAAGCTTGCATCTAAAAGATATGAAAATTTGAAGAAAATACCCTAATATACCACCTTGACCTGATATTTACACATTTATCTGTCCTGGGGGGGGGGGTGCTAGATCTAGATCTGGGCCTTAACAAAGCCTGCCACGTTTCGTATTCCCCACTCAATTATTGTGGGTAATTAGCAAAATATGGAACTAGACATCGAAAAGGATGAATATCCCTCTCGTAGATTCCTAGCGTAGTCAAAATATAGTATATAAGATATGAAATCCTCTCCTCTATCTAAAACGATCTATAAATCTCCATAATGATTGATACGTGTATCAAAACATCGACCAAAAGTAACCAATTGAAGCCTTTAGATTCATGGTTTATCAACCTCAACATTGAGAAACCACCAAGTCGCCACCATCACTGCAGAATTGAGTGGCACCAATCGATCACAATGATCAACTAGTAAGAAAGTAGCTTCATTAATACCTACCTCCATCCACTTACCACAAATTAAAAAACAGTCTACAACCATTTCACCTACATAGCTCATTAAATGCTAACAATTGATCGCTGCTAATTTGATAGATCAAGATGGAAAATCACCGACATGAAGTAGAAGACATGCTCGATGGGAACCAATCGACCTCGAAGCCTTGCACAAGTAGTCAACCAATCTAGTCACACACTATTCAATAGCATAGGCCTTCCATTGCTCGAATCCCAAAGCCATCGTACCCCTCCATAGGACAACGAACATTGTTGTTGCTCGATGTCTAGTGATACCAAGTCCTATCGACACTTTCCATTCGACATCTTTGCTTTCCAACCATCTAGCATAAATATTAATAAAGAATTGAAGCCGATCACTCTACTCAGTCATACATGAAAAGGAACCAATCACCATGAAGCATCCATGTATCCTCTTCATCATGCACTAGCTAATTAATTACCATTCTGGAAAAAAATGACCGAGTTTGAAGCCTTGATCACTTCACTTAAGGGAGTGACTCACATGAATAACCCTAAGGATGTCACCTACTACCTATAAATAATCCACCCATCCACAATTTAAACTTATTGGGATTTCCATCGTTGAACCAAGTCATAGTTCCTACCAAAATGTTCTGAAGTGATAAGAAAGTAATGGGGTTGTTGTTCTTCACTGTGACCACCAACCATGCCACTATCCATTCTGTACTCTATGAAACATAAATAGACAACATTACATACCTTCTCCATCTTCCCTATCCGTTCACTGAATAGAGTCAATTAACACAATCAATTAACCAACATTTCTTATCATAAGAAAGTGATTGATCACTAGGAAAAAGTGACCAATCTTTATCACTTGGCAGTAATGCAATTCATCAAGGCAAAGGATTATAGATCGATTTATCAAGAAATTGTTCATCATCCACACTACTCAATCACCATAAGATAGAGTCAATACAAAGAAAGAAAAAGTTTCGTCCCATCACAAATCATGTCATATTTCCCTAAACTGACTTCTATGCAAAAGAATGGTCTTCTTTCTCCACTACATATACATCTAGGTATGATGACTCAATAATGTATACACTGAGGTGTAGGGACTAGTTGATGCATATGATTTATCTGCAAAAACTGGGCTAATATAGGCATCATTTCAGGATGCTTTCTCTCACAATTATGGTTTTATATACATTTTGCCTAAAATCCCTGAAATAACTCTTGTGCATAAATTCTATCCATTTTACATGTATTTAGGCTAAAATTTATTTTTTTTACTATTTTCTTGGTATATTTATACTTTGTTGCAAACTTAACTGAGCACAAATAGAAGAAAGTCGTTACCACCAACTTGTGCTGGTGGAAGCTTCAAAAGAATGAGAAAAATTGACAATAAGAAAAGATCAATTGAGAAGAAAGGAGGTGAAGCGTCACAAAGATTCTTGGTATTACCTCCTCAAGTTGGTGGCACTAAGAAACCCTAAACCATAATAGATAAAAGAAGTCATAACTAGATTCATTTGCAAATACTTGTTCATGGTCTACATACAAACTATAGATTACGAAAAAATTTCTTTGTCATCTTCACTTCAAAAATGCATGAAGATCCTATGGTAGAACCAGAAGAGATGTTTGACCATGTAGATAAGAATGATGGTGTCAAAGTTTTAGATGATGAGAAAATCAATATGGTTAATATTTTTTCCTAATTTATTACGACATACTTGGTATGTATTAGGATGAAATCAGTTAATGTGGGAGCTACAAGATAGATCATATAGTTGTTTCTTTTTTCAAGTCACAAGCTTACCACAAGCACTATAATGAGGAATCCATGTAGCACCTTAACAATTTTGTTGAAAGAATGTGACATGATTAAATTAGATCCATCCATGCCACTATTTTCTATTTGAAGGTATTTATATTATCTTATAGATACAGCTAAAACATGGTTTTTAAATCAACCCTTTAAATCAATAGGATAATGCTAAGATGTGATCGATGTTCTATTTGAGAAATATTCCCCCTTAAAAGAGCAAAAACATGGTCGGTAAATCTATGGGTTCAAGTAACAGTCAGAGGAATCTTACTCAGAGGCATGGGAATGATTTCAAAAGACATTAATGAAGATATCACACAATGGGATTGGATTTTATGGACAAGAAAAGACCTTTTGTTATAGTTTGCATACAAGAGAGAGAACCATTCTTGATAATGCTCGTTCGGGATTTATTCTAAATAATAAGACATTTAAGTGATATGAGATCCTAAAGAATATAGCTAGATTCCAATTCTGGGTTGATGAGCATGAGTATTTTACATTTACCAAAAGTGCCAAAGAAAAACAAGAGTTTATGGAACTCAAGAATAGGTGGCAAAGTTGTAAAAGAAGCATGGAAGAAGAATGCCCTCTCATAAATAGGAGAGAAACAGGGTTGATTGAATGTGCATTAGCCGAATAGAAGAAATTAGTATTTTAAGAGGAGCAATCTAAAGTTTTCATGGAAAGTTCTCAATAATTTACAACATAAACTATCAGAGGCACAACATGTGTATCAACAATAGGGGCCTAGACAATTCCAATAGGAGCACACCCAATATACGATGTTGATTTGAGAGATATCCTTTGGAATATATCAATAAAAATAGATCATATTGGGAGAAATTTGATAGGGATAAACAAAATATGGAAACCCAACTAAGAAGCTTGGAGGAAAATTTATCACAAGTGGTGTCAGATGTGGCATAATTGAAGAAGCCTTCCCAAAAATGTTTTTTAGCCAATATAGATAGAGAACAACAACACCAGTGGGCCAAGAAAATTTATATCTATGGGAAAATGGATGTTCCATCAATGTTGAGAAAGTGGCTAGTATCAAATAAACTGTTGATCCAAACTTCCTACAGTGCACATAGACCTCTGAACCATAATCGTTACATTTTGATGCTTGGATGGATGAATTATAGATAGAAGAAGATGGGAGTTCCATCTTATGAAGAAATCATGAAGAACAATAAATAAGTACCAAGTTCTACTCAACTTCAAGAAAAGATGCCACCAAAACTTGCGTAGGGGAAGGTTCCACTTTGTAGTAGAATGGTCATGATAAATAATGAATCATCAATGTTTGATAAGGCAAGATAAATTCTTAGGAGACCAAGTTCCATTCAAATAGAGTATGTTAGTAACTCAATATTATGGGTGAAACACCCCCAGAAATTATACATTTCTCCAAATAGATGTCCCATGTTTCCACCTCTAGTCATTGTTCATGCGGATGAACTAGGGAAAGCCTAAAATCAAAGAGATAAGATGATAACTTCAAGGAATTCTTGAATATTATTTGCAAACTCAACATCAACCTTCCTTTGGTGGAGATTCTTGAGTAAATTCCATCTTATGGAAATTTCATCAAGAAGATCATGAACAAGAAGAGGCACATTAAGTACTCAAATCATTTCATTGTTGATGAGGTTTTTTATTGTGTTGATCCAAAAATGACTTCCCACACAATAAGTGCCAGGATATTTCAATATCCCTTGTTTAATTGGAACATTGAAATTTTGTGCATAACTCTGCAATTCGAATAAAGCATCAAAATAATACTTTTACAACATTAAAAAAAATCATAGTGAGGGAACCCACCGATACCAACATGATGTTAGAACTAACATATGATTGTATTATTTGACATGTAGGGATATGCAAAAACCTACTAGTCAAACTATATAAATTGATATATCTACTTTATTTTTTTGGTAAATGACATACTAGAGAAAAAAAAGATCAAAATTACTTTTGGGGTAGTCATTTCAATTTATTTATGATGTGATTATCCCTATAACTCACTCATACTTGACTCTTCTGATTGAGAATTATAGGGTGGAATTCTGATTGTTGACCAATGCTTCAACCGCCACTCGTGACAACCCAAGATAGAGGTGAGAGTTATGTTGATCCTAAGACATAAAGCAAGGGTGCTTTTTAAAGGCACCCCACATATTTTTATTTCTTTCATTTAGTATATTTAGCTTTGTTATTCTTACCATTGAGTATTATTGATTTTGATACAATATGATTGTTCATGATGAATGTATTTAGTGCACCAGATTAGGGACAACTGGTAACATCAACACATGTTGATGGAACTAACTCATCATTAATTGGGTATATGTATTTTGACTATAAAATATGGATACCACTGACCAATCAATCAATAGCCCGACATAGACTTAATGATGCACAAAATTTATCTTGATACTAGATAGTTAGTCACGCTGACTTGAGTTGGTAATCAAAAGAAAATCTTCATGCACAAGAAGGCAATTTTTGCAAATGAGTGCCTTCTCATGAGTAACTAGGAGAACTTCCACCAGCTCCTACAACACATGGAGTATACACAACAACCTCTCTACAAACAGTACTAGAGCATGAAGCAATTCCCATACTACTTACAACCATCACCCATGTCATTTGACAACCCTAGTTCACTGACACATTCTACACACCTGACCCAAACTTGTCACCACGAACATCCAATCCTCTGGAGCTTGTTCATTAGGTACCCATGTTCCCTTTTTGAGTTTGTTTTTGATAATATGGACATTGTCTAAATCAAGCTTGGTGGGGCATGGAACACTAATTATGTTTTATTAATCATATCTTACATATATTAATCTTAATTTTCTATGTTTGTCTTTATTTGCATCTTAGTTTGTTGTTGCTTCGTACCTGGTTTTTGCTTTTTCTATTTGTAGTTTTGTGTGTCTTATATATATCAACATCTACCTAGTGTATAAAAATGTGGATTTAGTGAATGCTCACATGAATCGGTGGAAGTATTGGTTGATTCATACCTTTATCATTAGAATTTGAATTTTCTTCTTTAAGGGTACACTACATGAGGAGTTGAGGGAATTAGTCAATTTAGACATGTACATTTGAATTTTGTATGAAGATGGAATTTAGGTCCAATCTAACTAAGAATTAGGGTGACCTTATGTTTTAATTTAAAAAAATAGTTTTTTTATGACCATGGCATATTGATTTAGTAGAAGAGAGACTTATAATGTTCAAAGAAGAGTGTTCTAGTCACTGGATCGCATCCACCCTCATTTCATAGCATTTCTTCCATAGACTTCATACTTGATTCAAACCATTTTTTATGACTTCATCTCATAATGAAAGGACGCATGTAGTTTAGATTTACATTGAAAAATACAAAAACATTGGTGCATTAATAGATCAACCATATAGGTTAATTTTCGTACTATCTTCCATGAGTTGCATTCTTCATTTCATCATTCATTCATTGGGGTTTAATATATATTTTCCACATATTTTCTGAGTATATAGAGCAAGAATGTATGTATATTCTTATATGTTCTCCAAGATGTGAACTTCCTTAGGTTGGAAGTCAATTTCGTATATCTAATAGAAGTCAAATAAATGATATAGGAAAGAAAAATACAAAAGAAAATGAACAAAATAGGAAAATGGAGGAAAGGATGAAAAAGAAAAGAATGATATCCCTCTAATATAAGAAATAAGATAATGGAATTCTATGTTAAGTAGCCTTCCACCTTCACTCTTAATTAGGATGAGGCATCCACAACATTCATCATTCCACAAAAAATATTAATAGAACACACTCAATTTTAGTTCATGCTTTATATAGTACATACTTTTCTTCTCCTACACAAATGACTTGGATTATGTGTAATATATTTTTTTATGCCACCCATTCCATCCACCCATTGTTCAATATGGTAAGACACCAAAAATATTTATTTTCTTCTTTCAAACATATTCAGGGAACTATATTCACTATAGAAAGTTTTGAATAAGGCAATGTAGATATAGATATCTTGTGTTGATCACAGTATAACTTTAACTTTCCATGATATCTCTTGGATTCAGCTTACTTATGTGTTAATTGGTCTGATTTTGATATTTCGTTTTAAGTAGTTAGATTCTTGTATAGTAGTTGTTCTCTCTATGTTTGTAGAGATCTGATTTGGGATCATTGAGTCAACAATGATGTAGTTCATATATATATGTCTCTCATGTGACTTTTTCAACCATATTTGAAGTAGTGTTTCTCGAGGATGAGAAACATTCAAGTTTAGGAAATTTTGATGCTCATGATTTTTCAACCAAAAATGGGGCTTATTTAGGCATGATTTCAGGATTATTTCTCTCATATTTATCTTTTTCTGTATGTTTTTCCTAAAATAGATCTTATGCATCAAATTTATCCACTTTACATGGTTGAAATTGCTCATTTTTCTATTTTTCTTTGTTGCACACTCTACTGAGCACATATAGAAGAATGTTGATACCACCAACTTGTGATAGTGGAACCAACATGAGAAGGAGGGGGACTTACATTAGGAAAAGAAGAATCAAGAAAAAAGGAGGTCAAAAGTCACAATGATTCAGTATCACTTACCCAAGATGGTGGTACCAAGATCGAAAACCCTAAAATATAATAAATAATAGAAGTTTGTGTCACAAAAATTTGTTTGAAGTCCAAGATTAAAAAAGGTGCATATGATGGTTCTTTGGTCAAGTAGTGCCCTAGTTGTCCCTATATAAACACAAGGGGGGAGCGTTAAGGAGGTATCCTTCTAGAGGGTAGGACATCTCATTTGGAGGCTATTCCATCATCCGTCCTTAGAGGAATTAGAGACCAAGAAGGAGGAGACAAAGATACAAGATAAACCTTTTAGGTTATCTATAGATTTCTTATCCTTCTTCCATTCTTATTATTCATTGTTGAACATGAGGGACTACATCCCCATTCTTTATGACTTGGGAGTACCCCAATGTTAACTTTGTGCATATTCATATTCAATTCAATATAATATACTGACCGGCCTAAATCGCGCATCCTAAAATTGGAGGCGTATTTGAGGTAGTCGAGCCTTCACATTTATAACCCGAATCCTTCTAGGCCCCCACAACTTTGTTTACAGGGTCGAAGTAGTCATACGGGGTCGAACACAGGGACAAGGTGGGTCGTGTTGACGACTCTGAATCGACACTCTACACTCCGGTGGGTATAAAGAGATATTAAAGTTCCCTGAAGGGGAACAACAAGCTGTCACGATTAAATCAAAGAAAACTATCTCCAACTGGAGTTACAAGAAAGATTAAGATTTTGTCATTTAGCAGTTTTTAGGAATTTTCATGCAACAGAAAATAGAAAGATAAACTGCAGTTTAAGGCGTAATGCAAGGGATAAGACTTCAGTAAGACAAGCGGTAGCAGTAACACCCTGCACCCCTCCTCTCAGAGCGGGTGCCTCTAACCAAGCTTCTGTTGGTATGTATGCCCTGAGAGCCAATCATGGGATGATTGGTGGGATACATAAGATTGATTTGATAAACATCAAAGGCATGCTTCCAATTCTTTCTGGTTCAGTCATATGAGATAGTGATAGAACAGATTGAATGTCTAGAGAATGACAGTACTCAATGACGTATGCTTTCAGGTTGAGGACCTGAACGATGAGATCATACGGATGCTAAGAGTTTGTACATTCTTGTTATGTCCCTAGTCGGATGTCATTATGGAAGGTAGATAGACAGCAATGACACACAAGACTAGATTGTGGTGTTGGTTGATGACAGAATCTCATTAGTCATGATATAGAGATATCAAACCAAACACATAGGTACTTGTTAGAGAACAAGGTACCAGACAGACCCACCGTGAGTTTGACACATGGAACCATGAGATGGTAGTCACAGTCAGTACTCACAGTGATGGTGGTGAGTGTCATTCTTAGACCTGAAATCACTGCACTCAACACATGTCGTTGGGCACACTTTGTCATCATCAAACGCAGTCCTGAAACATGGGTTGTTATAAAGGTGATTATTGGGTGGCTTTGACACATGGGGATTTTGAGGGGTGAGTGATAGATATGGGATTTGTCCCTCCTAAGGGAGTTTGATATCCAAGGCCACTTGATGAGTAGGATTGAGATAGGTGTGCACACGCATGTGTGAATCAGTATGTGATATTGATGTCATACATATCTCCTTCAATCTGCTCTGAGATCAAGAAAGTGAATGAACGTTGACAGGATGACAGTTCCATGCCTTGAGTTCATTCGGGATATCAGTGACAAAGGAATTATACATTCACTGTAACACCATTCACGGATTGTAGGATGAAAGTTGTTCTCCAACTTTCTACTTTCACTTGGGTAGCACTGATGTGTGACTAGGCACCACTCTTTGCTTGTGAAGTCATAAGTGTTATGGACTTTCACTGCCAACGTGAAATGGACCTGCAGGGTCACACACATAGGATTTAACCTGGAAGAGGAGTTTCGTCCACAAAGCAATGTTTAGATTGATTACTAAAGGAGTTTAGTAGTTCAATTAAACACTCAATCAGTTGATAGCTCAATATCATATGGTTCAAGGTGTTGGACGCATTGATTGGAGTATCAGATTGATTGAAATCACAATTGACTGATTTTGCCCAACCTGTGCTCCCAACCGATCGGCTCATGTGCTGAACCGGTCGGCTGAGGTGCTGAACTGGTCGGCTGGAGTGTCCAGGCCGATTGGCTCATGCCCACGTTGAAATGACCGGTTCAAGAGTTGAACCGATCGGCTCAACTGGTGCAACCGACCAGTTGGGAAAGTCATGTCGGCAAGAATTTTCCTTTGGTTTCAAATTGCCCAATTCGATTGGGAATAACATTGGTATACGATACCAATGGAGAACGAAACAAGGAAAGTCATTTTGAGCCGGATTAGGACCATGAACCGATCGGTTCAGGGCAACAACCGATCGGTTGGAGTGCCCCAAACGATCGGCTCAGGTCCAACCGATCGGCTCAATGGCCGAACCGATCGGTTCAGTTGTGAACTGATCATTTCAAGTTGCGAACCGGTTGCTTTTTGTGGAAAATTCTCGAACCCTTCTACTCCTGCTTTAGTCCCGTATTGCCGGGCACAGAGAACCCTGTCCCATGACCCGCCTATATATAGGGGTATTGGGGGCTTCTCAAAGTACAACTCAATGCAAGCTGGTTGCTTTGCGAAGTTGTCATTCTCTCTGGTTTTGGTAACCGTGAGAGATCCTGAGAAAGTGCTTCCCGCAAAAGGGAGGTGCAGCAAGGGAAGGACAACTGCAGTTGCAACTGGTAGCAGGAGAGTGTGTTGGCGACTAGTACGTCAACAGGAGGGTGCGACTCCTTCCACTTCCTTGTGGGACAAGGAGAGTGGAGTTCCAGGTGGTCCGTGTGGACTACTACAGAGGCGGGAGGACACTGCCGCTTAGGAGGACAACTATCATCCGACAGTCCGGTAGGAGGAGGAGTCATCAGTCCCGGTGCGACCAGGAGCTGCACAGACACCGTCCAAGACCGGAGTTGAAGACCGCGCATTGCGCGAGGTATTGTCGCCGAGCAAGCCTCGGGACAAGGTATGATTCCACAAACCATCCTTTCCTATTATATAGACGTTGACGCATTTCCTCGGTATGGGTTGGGGGAGAAATTTTTTGTTTCCGCTGCCTTCTCTGATTCCCCTAAAAACCCAACAGTGGTATCAGAGCCACGTCAACTGCTCTATATTTTAGGAATATCGATATGATCGATTTTGGTTTGTCGCCTTTATTGCATGTGATGCGAATAATATCGGCTTTATGCATGTCCAATCCTAAATCCACAAATCCCTAATTACATATATGATATGTATTATTAATGCACTTGATACGCGTCGCCCTTAAACGAGTTTTGTGGTGGATGTATGTAGCATGATTATGGCCTATAAACCCCTATCTGTGTGTGGTTGTTTGTGGTTTCTTGCATCTCGGTCTGCGCACCGATCTTCCCTCTCTTATTCCTGATGTAACTCGAAATAATTCGAGATTCTTTCCTACCTTTGCTCCCCCCGAATGTAACTCGGGGTTTCCCATTTTAAAGCAATGTAATAATAGGATAGATTTTATTTCCTGTTATGTCGAAGACCGGTGGACATCAAGACGATAGCTGAAATGATCGGTTCAAGGAGTGAACTGATCGGTTGACGTACCAGACGGTCGGTTCAAGGAGTGAACCGATCGGTTGATGACCGGTTCGAGGAGCGAGACGAGCGGGTGGCGGACATGAAGAGATGCACGACGACCAGGCGAACCGATCGGTTGGAGGAGCCAACCAATCGGCTGGTGGTACCCAAACGACCGGCTGGAGAGTACATATCATTCATGTGATGAGTTGATCAACTCGGATGGCAAGGCACAGAGTTCATCTTGTACAGGTTGCATGTGATGTAGACCTAGATGATCGTGATTCCTCTTGGCTCGAGGAATCACATTAGGATGGCCATAATCATCGCTTTTTATCGTTTGTGCATGTTTTCTATGGGATATAGCATGTATATGATACGTACTATGTATTGTGGTGATTGGATATGTATATATATATAAAACCAAATCCCTCATTAAAATATTAAGTCTTATATGCCTTCCATTAGCGGCACACATGAAAAGCTTGATCGACCAAGCGTAGGTTACGCCAAAGCGTGGTGCGCCGTCTATCTTGTGGAAGTGTGAAGGGTAGACATGTAGGTTCTGCCAAAGCAGGGTGCATGTTCTATCGTGTCGGCTTTTGGGTTAGACTTAACTGGTGATTCTTAGAGCGTCTAGGCCCAGAGGCAAGGAATGTTCATGGCAAGGAGTTGTGCATGTTCATTCAACAAGAGTTGCATATGATGCAATTGGCAAAAGTTGCCTACCTGAGAGATCTAAGTTGTGGGCGATCAGCCAAAGCTGACTCATGACTTAGAGGATTTCAGGATCTTGCCCACTAGAAGGTTGTACGCTGCAATCTTCCGAATTGATGGTGAGGGCTATCAATTTGAAGTAAAATAGTGGGAGCGATAATTAATTAAAGGCCTAATTTTATCGTCAACTTTTCAAATCAATCAAACAAGTCAAAAGAGTTTTGGACTAAAATTGCATATATTTCCTTTTGTTAAAATAAATGGTTAATCAACAAATCACTTTATTTGCGATCGGTCTTTGAGACCAACAAATTAAATGGGAATAATTCCACGAATGGTTAGGATGATGATGAGAAGTGTTCTCAGTCAAAGAGTGAAAGCTCTAAGTCCTAGTTATACCAAAACCAGATGAACTCGATCCCACCACATCAATGGCTGAAAGTATGCTTATGGAAGCATACTGAGAAAGACATTGATGAGGAGTGCTTGATGTTGTGTTCTCTGAACTATGAGTTGCAGAGACAACATGAGACATATGATGTCTCCAAGATACTATCCTAGTATGTCATGACAGAAGGAGATCCAATAAGGTATTCACACACTCAATGTGATTGGGTATGTGGAAAAACTGATTAAGAAGAATTCCCTCTGAGCCAAGAGTTGGCTATTGGTATGATACTGCAAATGTTGTGAGAATCATACAATTCATGATAAGCTACAACATGAACAACTTTGACAAGTGTTGACAGAGTTGTTGGATATGTTGAGGATAGTAGAGGCAAAGATGAAGAAAGACAAACCATAGTCTTTGATGTGATCAAAGAAAAGGTAATTCTTAAGGGCAGGGACAAGGGCAAAGCTAAGAAGTGTTCTGATGCTAGCCAGAAATCCAAGCCGTCTTCAGCCTCAAGGCACATGGGGAAAGGGTGTATGAGGGATTTCCCTCTATATCTGGAAGAACAAAAGAGGATGAAGGAGGGGATGGAGATCTCCACCTAAGGTATCATGAAATGAATCTCTTCTTTATCTGAGGTATATGATACCAAGATATGGATATGTCATATATGATATGCAATATCCGCAAAGAAGTGATGGCCTTTGTGAAAGGACCAAGAAAGAAGTACCCATCATTGGAGCAAGTGTTGCTGCCACAGATAGGAGTACCTTTCAGTTCATTTCAGCCTAAAGGGCACGAAATAGAGTTGAGAACTGCTATTTCATATATTGCCAATAGATAGAAACACTTTATTTTTTCATATTGTATGACAATGATGGCAATTAATAAAGTTGATGTTTCAATCTTAAAGATATGATCTTTATGGCAATGCCTTGTTTATCTTGTAATACATGGTATGTATAAGATAAAATGATACCTAAAGTTATTGATAACTCAAACAATTAAATTAGCATCAATCATGAGAAATTCATTTCTAGTTTCCATATGATGGATAAATCTAGACTCTTTTGGTTAGAGAACCAGTAAGAGACATTAATCTCTTGTACATGATTAATCAATCTTCACTAATGGTAGTGGGAGAATGATTGTCCTATTAGGTATAATACATGTGATGTATTTACATACCTATTGGAACAAATGCTAATACTTCAAATGGTGTTTAGAGAAATACCAATATGAACATCTTGAAGTGTTCAAGATTGTCACAAATGAAGTACAAATTTGGTAAAGTATTAATTCTTGATGAGATCAATGAATAAAATACTTGGACCAAATATTTGAGATCCTTATGAGTGATTATGATAGTGTATCATAGTGAACTCATGATTAAGGCATGGTGATGTCTAAATCAAGAAGGAATCATACTCTAAGGAGTTAGAGAATGATTATTAAATAACTGAATTCTTCTTAATAAAAGAATACCCCACACTAATAAAGGAAATTAAGAATCACAAGGGTTGTGAGTTCTTATATCCTTAACAGATGCACCTCAATTATCTATGTGATGAGTTGTTAATGTGATGAGTCAACTATCTAGATGAATATGAGGAATCAGATTTTGAGTTATGGTATAGAACCATTACATCCTAAATGACTTCCATGTGACCCATAAGGTATGACCTTGATGGTAGTATTCATTGGATCATGTCCATAAGTGCAAATAAGTCTTAAGTGTTAAGACACATGGATAACATTTTGAGAAGGATGATGCTTGTTAATTGCAACTTAATGACTAAGACGTTTGGCATATGGATACTAAAACTGCATTCCTATGAGGAATAAAACAAGGATGTGTACGTGACACAACCTATAAGGTTTATGAATCCACGAATGTAAATGAAGTCTATAAGTTACAATGGACTGATCAATGTGATTGATTGAGTACAAGCAACTCAGAATTGGATCTTTACTTTGATGATATAGTCAAAGGGTTTGACTGATATGTCAAAGATAAAGAAGGGATCTGTGATTTAGTGGGAGCATGTTCACATTCCACATGTTGATGTGAAATGGAAATGTTCTAGAATGGAAATCCAAAAGTGGAAATTATCTTTAAGGAAGATAGAGATGTTTCCTATGAGATAGGAATAGAGATCTATAGATATAGTTCTCGACAAATCTCTTGACCTGGAAAAGAGAGAGCATACATTGGCAATCTGTACTGAAGGGTTCAGTATGCACAGATTCAGTGGGAGAAAACTTGTCCATGTTATATGGATATTAGTATCCCAAGGCCAAGTGTCCAATTCTTATGAAGAATGGGAACACTAAGAATAGATATGGATCTATCATGTATGTAATCATCCCATTGTCTTTCATGTATGACATGGCAAGAACAAAATGCATTCATCATCTTGTATGTGGGACATAGAAATATGATGTGCTCATCCTGATAACTCGTATGTGGGACATGACGAGTGGATGTCTGTCTACTTCCAGTAAGGGTTACTGGAATACCATGAGGACTTGATAAGTACTTGAGAAGTACTAGTTCTATAGAGATAAGGAAGAGTTCGATGTAAAGAGTTACATTGATGCGAACTTCCGAAAAGACAGAGAATAAATCGCAAAATATACATAGGATGTATAAAAGTGAAAGTTTGTTAATAATTGGAAGTGTTCCAATAAAACCATTTAAAAAGGAAATGCCGAGTATCCGTGTGTTAGAGAACATCAGTGGATACTATATGGATCTAGAAGTTCATGAGATGAACTTATAGATATTCCGGTCATTGATGACAAGTCTGGAATCCTTGATCATGCAATGTGGCTAAAGGTTAGCAAAGGAATACTAGATCACATATTACGGCAACTCCATCTCATACGTGTGACGTACAGCGAAGAGATGAGAGACATGCAATTTGTACAGACTTTGGCAAGGTGTTGCCATTACTCACTTTGTTGGCACTAGAGCACAGTGACATGTGGGACATGTTTGAAGATCACTATGAATATGATTCAAGGGTGATTGGCTCGCAGTGCAAGTGGGAGTCTGTTGGTATGTATGCCCTGAGAGCCAATCATGGGATGATTGGTGGGATACATAAGATTGATTTGATAAACATCAAAGGCAAGCTTCCAATTCTTTCTGGTTCAGTCATATGAGATAGTGATAGAACAGATTGAATGTCTAGAGAATGACAGTACTCAATGACGTATGCTTTCAGGTTGAGGACCTGAACGATGAGATCATAAGGATGCTAAGAGTTTGTACATTCTTGTTATGTCCCTAGTCGGATGTCATTGTGGAAGGTAGATAGACAGAAATGACACACAAGACTAGATTGTGGTGTTGGTTGATGACAGAATCTCATTAGTCATGATATAGAGATATCAAACCAAACACATAGGTACTTGTTAGAGAACAAGGTACCGGACAGACCCACCGTGAGTTTGACACATGGAACCATGAGATGGTAGTCACAGTCAGTACTCACAGTGATGGTGGTGAGTGTGATTCTTAGACCTGAAATCACTGCACTCAACACATGTCGTTGGGCACACTTTGACATCATCAAACGCAGTCCTGAAACATGGGTTGTTATAAAGGTGATGATTGGGTGGCTTTGACACATGGGGCTTTTGAGGGGTGAGTGATAGATATAGGATTTGTCCCTCCTAAGGGAGTTTGATATCCAAGGCCACTTGATGAGTAGGATTGAGATAGGCGTGCGCACGCATGTGTGAATCAGTATGTGATATTGATGTCATACATATCTCCTTCAATCTTCTCTGAGATCAAGAAAGTGAATGAACGTTGACAGGATGACAGTTCCATGCCTTGAGTTCATTTGGGATATCAGTGACAAAGGAATTATACATTCACTGTAACACCATTCACAGATTGTAGGATGAAAGTTGTTCTCCAACTTTCTACTTTCACTTGGGTAGCACTGATGTGTGACTAGGCACCGCTCTTTGCTTGTGAAGTCATAAGTGTTATGGACTTTCACTGCCAACGTGAAATGGACCTGCAGGGTCACACACATAGGATTTAACCTGGAAGAGGAGTTTTGTCCACAAAGCAATGTTTAGATTGATTACTAAAGGAGTTTAGTAGTTCAATTAAACACTCAATCAGTTGATAGCTCAATATCATATGGTTCAAGGTGTTGGACGCATTGATTGGAGTATCGGATTGATTGAAATCGCAATTGACTGATTTTGTCCAACCTGTGCTCCCAACCGATCGGCTCATGTGATGAACCAGTCGGCTGAGGTGCTGAACCGGTCGGCTGGAGTGTCCAGGCCGATCGGCTCATGCCCAGGTTGAAACGACCGGTTCAAGAGTTGAACCGATCGGCTCAACTGGTGCAACCGACCAGTTGGGAAAGTCATGTCGGCAAGAATTTTCCTTTGGTTTCAAATTTCCCAATTCGATTGGGAATAACATTGGTATACGATACCAATTGAGAACGAAACAAGGAAAGTCTTTTTGAGCCGGATTAGGACCATGAACCGATCGGTTCAGGGCACCAACCGATCGGTTGGAGTGCCCCAAACGATCGGCTCAGGTCCAACCGATCAGCTCAATGGCCGAACCGGTCGGTTCAGTTGTGAACCGATCATTTCAAGTTGCGAACCGGTTGCTTTTTGTGGAAAATTCTCGAACCCTTCTACTCCTGCTTTAGTCCCGTATTGCCGGGCACAGAGAACCCTGTCCCATGACCCGCCTATATATATAGGGGTATTGGGGGCTTCTCAAAGTACAACTCAATGCAAGCTGGTTGCCTTGTGAAGTTGTCGTTCTCTCTGGTTTTGGTAACCGTGAGAGATCCCGAGCAAGTGCTTCCCGCAAAAGGGAGGTGCAGCAAGGGAAGGACAACTGCAGTTGCAACTGGTAGTAGGAGAGTGTGTTGGTGACTAGTACGTCAACAGGAGGGTGCGACTCCTTCCACTTCCTTGTGGGACAAGGAGAGTGGAGTTCCAGGTGGTCCGTGTGGACTACTACAGAGGCGGGAGGACACTGCCGCTTAGGAGGACAACTATCATCCGACAGTCCGGTAGGAGGAGGAGTCGTCAGTCCCGGTGCGACCAGGAGCTGCACAGACACCGTCCAAGACCGGAGTTGAAGACCGCGCATTGCGCGAGGTATTGTCGCCGAGCAAGCCTCGGGACAAGGTATGATTCCACAAACCATCCTTTCCTATTATATAGACGTTGACGCGTTTCCTCGGTATGGGTTGGGGGAGAAATTTTTGTTTCCACTGCCTTCTCTGATTCCCCTAAAAACCCAACAGCTTCAACACCCCTCTCGAGGTTGCTGGGCTCAAGTTAGAGTGGAATGATACTAAAACAACTCCGTTCCGGGCACTCTCGTACTCCAGAACCGGACCAAACACTAGAGCCACAACCCAACTCTCGAAGTAGTTGCGACGGGAAAGACGATTCGGTAGCTAAGCGAAACGCGATCCAAAACATGCAAGCTAGAGTTCAGATATCCAACACAGCAGTTACCCAATCATAAGGCACCAAGCATTAAACAAATAACAATTTAGCATTTCTATTTGCATAAGCAATAAGGGTCTTAATACAATGCATAAGCTAAGAATTTAAATAACAGAATTAAAGATAGATGTCGCCTTCTTGATGTAGAAGAACGACAGACTACTGTAGCTCTCCTGCCCGATACCGGTCAGGAGCCGAGCCCGATACGGCAGTGTCGGGCGGCACCCCCTCTCGGGCAGTGCCGAATGACGACTGACTATATCGCTCAAGGACCCTGGCCGATACGCTCATGTCGGGCGGCGCACCTTCTCGGGCGGCACGCATGACGGGCGGAGCGTATCGGGTTCGATATCGTGTCGGGCAAAGAGCTACGAGTCTACTGTCGGGCACTCGTGTCGCTCATCTTTGCTGGCCGATATCGGACCACAGTGTCGCCCGGGGCAACACTAAATGAACCATCCCTTCCCTCTCGGGATGAGGGAAAGCTCACCTAGTGTTGCCCGGCACAAGCATTGGGGCGCGATACTCTTCCTCTCACAGCTTCCTTCGAAGGTGGCTCCCAAACTTCGGCCTGTCTTGTCCGACTCTCTCGACTTGTCCGACCTATCCGACCTTTCCGACCCTTCTGACCCGTCTTTTCGGCTTCCTGTAGCTGCTATTTATAGGCGGCGGTTGAAGGAGTTATGGTGCTGGAAACGCCACGTAGCTCCCTTATACGCTGGTCGATGTATGTGGACGGCCGATACAGGTATGTCTCGGCGTGAGGCGTTGGCTATCGGTCACGTGGCTGGCAGCACGCCTGCCGGTGGGTGGCTGTGTCGTCCGACGAGTTTGGTCGTCGATGCGGCTTTGGCTCCCTATCGGGTAGACGGTAAGTCGGCCGACACGTCCTTCTTGCACAACGCCCTTCTCCGCCGATCATTCTCGTGTCGCCCAGCCCCTGTCGGGCTGGGTTGTATCGGGCGTCAGGAAGGTCGAGACGGGCTTAGACTTATTGTGGGCCGGAATCGGCCTTATTGCACAAAAACGAGGAAAACTCTGTAGAAGATAGGAAAAATTGGAATAAGAGCGTTGGTTGGCCAATTATTGCGAAAATGCTAATAAAATAGAGGAAAATAGCAGAAAAGGGTAGTTTTGATAACAGAATAAAGGGCAAAAATGTCACAAAATTTGGTGTTATCAACTCCCCCAAACTTAGCTTTTTGATTGTCCTCAATCAATATTTAAACTAAACTTTATGTTGCTTCTTCTTGCACAGCAAAGCTTTAAGGCTAAAGGGTAGCACAAGATTTGCGATGTCTTGGAGGTAATGCTGTCTTAATGCGAACAAAAGACCTTGCCCTACTTGCCTCATTATTTAAGTAAAATTTTCTTCTCCACAGCTCCAGCGAGACTTTGGTGTATGATTCCGAAGTTAGCTTCCACACCAAATAGCTTTATTTTAGGGGCAAAAAGTTGTGTGTAGGGTAGGCTAAGGCTTTTTGGGTTTTTCTTCTTGTTTCCCATCAGTCCATCCAGGTAAGGGTCTGTTAACGGGCAAGTGGTCCCTGCAGTCCAAGCCAGTTGGCTTTAGAGCAGTGATTTCACATCCTACGTACCACTGCCCCGGATCTACCATGCCTAAAGATGGGTACTTTTGGAAAACAAGTGTGTATATATATATATATTTTTCTTTTCTTTTATTGGGCACAACTCTCATGCTTTTATTCACGCTCATAAGGCTTCTTTCTCTTTTTGGGATTTTTGCTGGGTAAGGGAAAACAAAAGAGATATCTACTGTTTGGGTAGCTTTTTCCTTCTCCATACTCGTCTCTTAGCTGTTTGCGAGATTATTATTTTTCGAAAATTTTTGGATGGCAAGGCACAATCTTTTGTTTGTTTGAGACAGCATTATCAGAAAGATATGACAGAACTTGTAACTCGTTAAATATAGAGAAAGTAAACTTTGCAAGAAGTCACAACAGGTTTTTATTATTATTACAACAACTTTGTACATATGCATAGGGGCAGAAATTTGTAAAGGGCAGGTTTTTTTTTTAAAATTGAAATTTTTATATATATGGCATACATGCGTAGATCAAATATACAGGAAGCTATAAGAGCACATCAGCGTAGAAAGCTTGAAGAGTTTAAAGAAAATTTATACCTCCCTCACTGGCATACTGATACCCCCCCAAACTTACTCCATACACTGTCCCAAAGTAGAGAAGAAAGCAAAAGTGAGGTAAATTTTAGCCAGTGAGGGTTAGCTTGCTGATGTATTGCAATATGCTCCTTCGAAGTTGCAGCATGCCATTGGGAGGTTGTCTAGCGGGCTCACTTCGGCAAAGTAGCAGTTGAGCTTGAGCGTAACCCTCAAAATTCACTTCTGGACCACCTTTTCTCCACATCTCCGTTGTGAACATGCACAAAAGGACTGATCATCAGTCCCTTGTTCAGTTCCCTAGAGTGTGTAGTCAGGGTGGCCCCTCTCCCTTATGAGGACGGAACCGGGGTGCCTCGAACTTGTTCGGAGGCCTTGGTTGCCGCACTCTTGCTGCCCCTGGAGATGGTCATAAACCACCACAGGGACAGGTTGATAACTAGGTGACTCTCTATTGGAGCTACCAAATCAAGAAAAATCTCCCCTTTCATTGTTGTTGCCGTTTCTGCCCGACTGTGGTTGTTGTTTCCCCCGCCGTGCTTGTTGGCGCGGCCGGAGGTTTGCTCCATACGAGCCATACTTGTTATTTAAATTTAGAATTTATTCATCCGTTAGGCAAGGAAGATGAAAAGAAAAACTTATTAAAACTGGGCGATAAGGGATCGGACGATACGATGTTGTCGCGCGATATGACTCGACGCCCGACACAGGTGTATCAGGCGATACGAGGTCACATGAAACAAAAACATGACATCGCCGTGAGAAGTATGTCGCCTGAAACGACATCGGGGAGAACGTTGTCGGCCGGCGCGTCGTGCGAAAGCATGTCGGGCGATAGAGAATCTGCATGTCATGTGAACCCGATAAGCGGCTCGATAAGAGATACTGGCGTCGGGCTACAGGGTTATCGACTGATAAATGTGTCGGTCTACAAACCTATCGGGCGACAAGCCATGTCGTTCGGTAAGAAAACAACAAGCCGGCCGATACGCCTCACACGATACAAAACCTGTGCCGGGCGAGAGATAACGTGTCGGGCAAAAGGTGTGTCGGGCTATACCTTTGCTCCCAGGAGGCATCTCCCGTTACCAGGGTGAAGGCAAGATGGCCGACACACGAGCAAAAGGGAGGATCACTGCATGTGTTCCAGGTGGCAAAAAGGAGAAAATGATAGCCCGACACGAAGAAACCTCCACGCTATTAATAGAGAACCCAGCTGGGGGTAAAACGTGCAAAACATGGCGCGCGTCGAGCGTTTTAGTCACGCTATTCCCGAGACGCGCAGTCCCATCGGGCAGTCCAAGGGTCATCTGCTGCCCTTGCGACGCCCGGGGTGAGGCTGCCCGATACAAGCGGTTCTGCGCCCAGCTGGTCGACACGGTAGAAAAGCGGGCGGTCAAAAGGCCAAAACTAAACCTGGGTGAAGGAAAAGGCCATTGCAGGGTAAAACATCATTCGTATAGAGAAGGATCTCCTACCTCAGATGATATTACTCCTCAATGCTCTGCAAAACACAGCGGTGGCCCATAAAACAAAAAGAGTCAGCACACGTGCACATGCACTGACTCGGGCCTTATTACAGTCCATAATGTTTGTTTTTACAAAGAAAAGAAATGCATCTTAATCTATGACTCGAGCTGCCTCCCGAGGAGCGCTGAAGTTTCCGTCGCCAGCTCGACCGGTGTAGGCTCTTCGGTTGTACCCACATCCAGCAAGTCAATCTCTGCTTTCCTGACAAAAGCTTCGTCTTCATAAAACCTTTTCACTCTGTGCCCGTTCACCTTGAAGATCTTAGTCGGGTCATCCTTGTCGCGGAGCTCCATCATTCCTGATGGGTATATCTTTGACACAGAAAACGGTCCCGACCATCTTGTCTGTAATTTCCCAGGAAAAAGATGGATGGAGGACTTGAATAACAAGACCTTATCCCCTTCGCTCACATCCTTTCTCCTAAGGTGGGCATCATGCCACATTTTTGTTCTTTCCTTGTAGATCTTTGCATTCTCGTAGGCGTGAATCCTCAGCTCTTCGAGCTCTTGAAGCTGCAAAAACCTCTTTTCTCCTGCTTTGTCTAGGTCCATATTTAGGAACTTGATCGCCAAAAGGGACTTGTGTTCTAGTTCCAAAGGCAGATGGCAGGATTTTCCGTATATAAGACGGTAGGGGGTGGTTCCAATGGGCGTCTTGTAAGCAGTACGGTAGGCCCATAATGCGTCATCAAGTTTCATAGACCAGTCTTTCCGCGTGCGGCTGAAAGTCTTTTCTAAGATCTGCTTGATCTGTCTGTTTGAGACCTCTACCTGCCCCGACGTCTGTGGGTGGTAGGGCGTAGAGATCTTATGTTTTACTCCATACTTACGTAGGAGCACTTCGAACTGCCTTTCTCCGAAGTGCGACCCACCATCGCTTATTACAGTGCGCGGTACACCGAAACAGGGAAAGATGGTCTTCTCAAAAAGCTTGATAACTGGCTTGGCGTCGCATGTTTGGGTGGATACCACCTCTACCCACTTCGATACATAATCTACTGCCACTAGTATGTATTGATACCCCTGGGATGGGGGAAACGGCCCCATGTAATCAATCCCCCATACGTCAAATATTTCCACTTCGATCCAGCTTGCCATTGGCATTTCATTCCTCCGCCCTATATTTCCCGTTGACTGGCACTCTTTGCAAACCTTTACAAATCGTGCAACATCTTTACCCAGTAGAAACCTGATTGTAGCACTTTCTCCGCTGTTCTTTCGCTACCCAGGTGTCCACCATAGGGGGAGGCGTGGCATCCCTTCAGGATATCAGCGGTTTCTTCTTCCGGGATGCACCTCCTGTACAAGTTGTCTGCGCATCTTCTGAACAGGAGAGGATCATCCCAGTAATAATTCTTGGCATCCGCGAATAGCTTCTTCTTTTGATTGTAGGTGATGTTAGGAGGAAGCTCTCCGCAAGCAAGGAAATTGCAGATGTCTGCAAACCAGGGCAAACCTTCTTCTTGAGCTTCAGCCATCATAAGAGCTTCGTCGGCAAAGTCGTCGTCGATTTGTGGCCCTCTCTGTCCCTCAGCCACTATCCTCGATAGGTGGTCTGCGACCACATTTTCCGCGCCCTTCTTGTCGATAATTTCATGATCGAACTCTTGGAGCAACAAGGCCCATCTCAACAATCTGGGCTTTGCGTCTTTCTTTTGCATTAAGTATTTTATTGCCCCATGATCTGTGTATACTTTGACCTTGGATCTGACGAGATACGACCTGAACTTATCAAACGGGAAGACGATCGCGAGCATCTCCTTCTCGGTGGTTGTGTAGTTTACCTGTGCTTCGTCCAATGTGCGACTAGCATAGCAAATCACATGGTGCTTTTTATCTTTCTCTTGCCCCAGGACTGCTCCAACTGCGTAGTCGCTAGCGTCGCACATTAGCTCAAAGGGTAAACCCCAATCTGGCGCTTGAAGGATAGGTGGTGATACTAAAGCATTTTTCAGGGCCTGAAAAGCACTGAGACAATCGTTAGAGAAAACAAATTCAGCATCTTTTACCAGAAGATTGGACAATGGTTTGGAAATCTTTGAGAAGTCCTTGATGAATCTTCGGTAATATCCGGCATGCCCGAGGAAGCTTCTTATCCCCGTGACGGATTTTGGTGGAGGAAGCTTAGATATAGCTTCGATTTTGCTGGTATCCACCTCGATCCCATGCCTTGAGATCTTATGCCCTAGAACGATGCCCTCCCGCACCATGAAATGACATTTTTCCCAGTTGAGGACCAGGCTGTTTTCCTCGCACCTTTGAAGTACTAACGACAGATTCTTCAGACAGCTATCGAAGTCCTTTCCATAGACGGAGAAATCGTCCATGAAAACCTCCACGATGTCTTCTAGAAAATCTGAGAACATTGATATCATGCATCTTTGAAAGGTGGCGGGGGCGTTGCAGAGTCCGAAGGGCATCCTTCTAAAGGCATAAGTGTCGTAAAGGCAGGTGAACGTCGTTTTCTCTTGGTCGTCGGGTAAGATGGGTACCTGGTAAAATCCTCTTTCTTGACGACCTCCTTGAGCATCTGATTCAGCTTCCTCTGGGGTTGGGCCAGAGGCTTGGCAGACTCATCCAAGTTGATGTGATGCATGCAAAGGGCGGGGCTAAGGCCTTTGACATCATCTACGGAATATCCTATAGCCCCCATGTGGAGTCTTAACTCCTCAAGGAGCCGGTCTAGCTGATTGCTTGAAAGATCGACATTTATGATGACTGGGTTCCTCTGTTCTTCATCTAAAAATTCGTACTTGAGTCCTTTAGGCAACGCTTTTAAATCCGGCTTTGCTCTGGGTGTCTCCTCCTGAGGTTCTCCCTCAAGGGAGGCATACTTCACAGAGTTCACCTCCTCCTCTTCTTCTTGCAAGTCTTTGTCAGAAAGGTTGAAAAGGTCGAGATGCCTTACGACCTCAGGATCTTCGAGGTCAGAATCCTGACAGCTTATTGCCCTTGCGAGGGGGTCCACTGTCCGGATATCCTCCTCTATTTCCTCGCAGAATTTATTGTAACTATCCACAAAACAGGCCGATTCAGACAGGGATGGACCTCTCATGATCTCCTTCATCTTGAAGTCCATGTGGCTGTTTCCAACCCTCAAGGTGATTATCCCTTCAGAGACATCAATCAGCGCCCTCCCTGTTGCCAAGAAAGGGCGTCCGAAGATGCTCGGACATCTGGGATCTTCAGCTGTGTCGATGACGACGATGTCGCAAGGAATAAAGAAATCACCGACCCTAATCGGCACATCTTCGACAATGCCAACAGGTCTTTTGAAGGAGTGATCTGCCAGTTCAATCCGCATATTGGTTCAAACCATGTCGGTCAAACCCATCCTTTGCGCGAAACTTAAGGGCGTGAGGCTGATGCTTGCTCCCAAGTCCGCTAGACCCTTCCGCTCGACATTGTCCCCGATGGCGAATGGGATTGTGAAAGCTTCGGGATCCCTTCTCTTAGTTGGCAAGATGGGCTTTACGAAGGCAGAGGGAGTAGAGGCTAGGTACACTGTCTCTATCCTTCCTCCCCTTCTTTTCTTCATTATTAGATCTTTGAGAAACTTGGCGTATGTGGGCATCTCCTCCAAAGCGTCAAGGAAGGGGACTTCAAGATGCAGCTTCCTGATCGAGTCCATGAACCTTTCGTGCCGCTTTTTCAGATTTGCCTTGATCAGCTTGTACGGGAACGGTATCCTGGGAGCATATCTGGCTCATCGGATGGTCTCGGCACAGGCTCTTGGGCTTCTGCAGGCCTACCTCCACCTCCTGTTGGAATAGCATCCTTGGGCCCTTGCTCAGGTTCCGGTGGGGCTTCATCAGCGCGCTCTACCGTCTTTCCTGATCTAAGCACTGCCATTACTGCAGTTTCAGGGTGAGGGAGCATTTTTCCTGCAGGGTTCTTCATCAGAGCAGCCATCTGAAACAGCCGTTGATCGACCTCCCATTGGCGCATCTGCATACTCGCCATCTGGTGTTGCATGGAATTCAGAGATCCAGGGTTGGTAAACGTCCCCTGTACCAACTGGTTGATAATGGTGTCCTGTCTTTTTATGTAGGCGGAAAGCTGACCACCCCAATTAGGCCGGGTCTCCCTCTCGCTTTGGCTCTGACATTCGCCCTAAGAAAGGGGTTGCTCGCAACGAGGCATGGTATCAAGGCTCGGTGGAGCAGGTTACAGCTTTGCAGGGTACCTGAAATATCACGAGAAGTCAAATTAGAACACAGAGTTATTTGGTTCCGGCAAAGAATAATGCTTAAAGAAAAAGAAAAAGAAAAAGAAAAAGAAAAAGAGGTGTTGTCAAGCCTATTTCTAAGCTTGAGGAATGGGAGTGTAGTTAGTGGCTTCGGATTCGTCAACAGTGCCATTTGCCTTGTCCCCGGCAACGGCATCCTAAAATTGACCGGCCTAAATCGCGCGTCCTAAAATTGGAGGCGTATTTGAGGTAGTCGAGCCTTCACATTTATAACCCGAATCCTTCTAGGCCCCCACAACTTTGTTTACGGGGTCGAAGTAGTCATACGGGGTCGAACACAGGGACAAGGTGGGTCGTGTTGACGACTCTGAATCGACACTCTACACTCCGGTGGGTATAAAGAGATATTAAAGTTCCCCGAAGGGGAACAACAAGCTGTCACGATTAAATCAAAGAAAACTATCTCCAACTGGAGTTACAAGAAAGATTAAGATTTTGTCATTTAGCAGTTTTTAGGAATTTTCATGCAACAGAAAATAGAAAGATAAACTGCAGTTTAAGGCGTAATGCAAGGGATAAGACTTCAGTAAGACAAGAGGTAGCAGTAACACCCTGCACCCCTCCTCTCAGAGTGGGTGCCTCTAACCAAGCTTCAACACCCCTCTCGAGGTTGCTGGGCTCAAGTTAGAGCGGAATGATACTAAAACAACTCCGTTCTGGGCACTCTCGTACTCCAGAACCGGACCAAACACTAGAGCCACAACCCAACTCTCGAAGTAGTTGCGACGGGAAAGACGATTCGGTAGCTAAGCGAAACGCGATCCAAAACATGCAAGCTAGAGTTCAGATATCCAATACAGCAGTTACCCAATCATAAGGCACCAAGCATTAAACAAATAGCAATTTAGCATTTCTATTTCCATAAGCAATAAGGGTCTTAATACAATGCATAAGCTAAGAATTTAAATAACAGAATTAAAGATAGATGTCACCTTCTTGATGTAGAAGAACGACAGACTATTGTAGCTCTCCTGCCCGATACCGGTCAGGAGCCGAGCCCGATACGGCAGTGTCGGGAGGCACCCCCTCTCGGGCAGCGCCGACTGACGACTGACTGTATCGCTCAAGGACCCTGGCCGATACGCTCATGTCGGGCGGCGCACCTTCTCGGGCAGCACGCATGACGGGCGGAGCGTATCGGGTTCGATATCGTGTCGGGCAAAGAGCTACGAGTCTACTATCGGGCACTCGTGTCGCTCATCTTCGCTGGCCGATATCGGCCCGCAGTGTCTCCCGGGGCAACACTAAATGAACCATCCCTTCCCTCTCAGAATGAGGGAAAGCTCACCTAGTGTCGCCCGGCACAAGCACTGGGGCGCGATACTCTTGCTCTCACAACTTCCTTCGAAGGTGGCTCCCGAACTTCATCCTGTCTTGTCCGACTCTCTCGACTTGTCCGACCTATCCGACCTTTCCGACCCTTCTGACCCGTCTTTTCGGCTTCCTGTAGCTGCTATTTATAGGCGGCGGTTGAAGGAGTTATGGTGCTGGAAACGCCACATAGCTCCCTTATACGCCGGTCGATGGATGTGGACGGCCGATACAGGTATGTCTCGGCGCGAGGCGTTGGCTATCGGTCACGTGGCTGGCGGCACGCCTGCCGGTGGGTGGCTGTGTCGTCCGACGAGTTTGGTCGTCGATGCGGCTTTGGCTCCCTGTCGGGTAGACGGTATGTCGGCCGACACGTCCTTATTGCACAGCGCCCTTCTCCGCCGATCATTCTCGTGTCGCCCAGCCCCTGTCGGGCTGGGTTGTATCGGGCGTCAGGAAGGTCGAGACGGGCTTAGACTTATTGTGGGCCGGAATCGGCCTTATTGCACAAAAATGAGGAAAACTGTGTAGAAGATAGGAAAAATTGGAATAAGAGCGTTGCTTGGCCAATTATTGCGAAAATGCTAATAAAATAGAGGAAAATAGCAAAAAAGGGTAGTTTTGATAACAGAATAAAGGGCAAAAACGTCACAAAATTTGGTGTTATCATATACCCATTACTTCAAACTTTGTTAATAGAAAATGTTAATTTCCTTATTATGCTTGATAACGATATGTTTCTAATGGATTGTTAATTTTTGCAAAAGGTTAAAAGTTAGAAATATCATTGTCATAAAGTCAAGTAACATGTTGTGAAAGTGGAAAACCACTGTGAAATATTTGTCTAGAGATCGATGTTATCATTTAGTGCCTTATATTTATTCTATGAAAATGGATAGTAACTAGGCTAAATAGTGTGATATGATGTAAAAGTGTGAAGTATAATCGTCAAATGTATAACCCAAAGAAGAAAAATAAGTTGAATTAATATCATAGAATTTATGAATAGGTTGACACAATGGTAAAACTTATATCCCAAGGGATCCATCAATCTGATCATTCACCCACTTCACTCTCTGCAATTTTCATTCTTGCCCTAAGTTATTAAATCACGCAATCTACTTCTTTCATTAGGACTAGCCGATCTATTTTAGTTAGTATTAGTTTCTAGCAATCCCAATTATCTGAGTTCAACATTTGAGCCTATTTATGTACCTTTACTACTATGATGTGTACTCTTGGACATAACACTTACACTTAAGTCATGTAACTATACCTATTATCCATGTTTTGAAATTTTATTCCATTATTTTATGACTTGTATGAACCTTACATTAATTCAATGTTAACTACTTATTGCATTCGTGGTGGATTTATCTCCCTTATTGCATGATTTATTATAGTCGTAGTCCAGGATAACTTCACCTCCTAGGATTAGAATATCAAACATCTATGGTTGATGCATAAATGAGAACTTCATATGGGAAGTCTTGAGAGAAATGAATCTAAAATCTACAAGCAACGCGAGCCTGAGCTTACAATGATATTCAATTATGAAAATTTATCTTGCCAAAAGGATTGAAATTTGTTCCTCTTCAATTATTTATTTATACAAGTCTAAATATGAGATAAATGAGCATATGCATGTAGCACACCAATAGACAATCCAAACTACTATTCCCCATCATTAAGTTAGTATTAAATTCAGTCATCCATCTTCATCATCAAAAGTCGCTTAGAGGGATGGATTGTAGGTAATGCACAATGAATGTTAGGGTGAAATCCACTACGTGAAGAGATATATGACATTCCCAAGGTGTCCTCATATGTAAAAACAAACCAAATATACCCTTGCATACTTATCAATGACTCTAGCAGAGTTGTCCAACTTATGAATCAAATAAATAAAATCCATTTTAAATATAAACTACTTGTTGAGGCGATAAGAGTGAGCTACAGACATATTCATATTGAATAAATAGTTCATAGAAACAAGAATCAAAGTTTTTTGGTCGATTAGTTCGCAAAGCATTGTCTTAAGAAACCATTCATTATGGGCTCTTGGTTACATTGGCCTTCCTAGATATAAAAATCCTTCTCATATGAACAAAACATATATACTTCTTATCATCATGTGGGAAATGTTAGAAATGCTCATGTAACCATAATTTAATATACTTCACAAGTTTTCAAAGAAAAAATATCTAATCCAATTTTACATTTTCGTCTCTTGAAAATATTATATTTCAATGAAATCAACTCTTTTTATAATGTTGATGTCAACTTAGACTGTAACAAGGTTCTTGAAAACATTGTCACTTGGGACCCCATCCTTATCTATATGGTTATAAGACACTTATGCTTGTAGGTGGTAATATTGCACAATGTTTTGGTAAGACTAGGATTTTATATCCTAATAAATTTATTTTACAATAACTTCCCACATCATATATACCACGTCCCCTGGGAAAGAGAGGCATTCTTCATCTTACCCCGAAGATATCATTTTGTACCTTGACACCCCACATTCAGACAATGTCCCAAATTTTTATAATTTTTCTAAATAACATGTAGTCATTCTAGCGTGCATATATCTTCTTAGCCTCCATTACCATTGCACAAATTTTTTCTTCATATATCAAGATTAGAAGAATATTTCCTTCACTAAGCATTTTTTTCAACTTGCACAAGAGAGACAAGAAATGTTTATTGATCCACATATGGTTCACTTTTAGAGTGATACAATATCAAGACATCACTCAGCCACATGAATATAGTACAACCCAAATACAATTTTTTTCTATTCATCATGTAAAATTCTTGTAAATAAGGAAGGTGGATCAGTAAGATTATCCAGTGACCTAGATAGAATCACCCCAGATTTCTCCTCCTTGAGGGTAGTTTCAATAGACCTATCTTCAGTCTAGTACATAATTAGTT
The DNA here is from genome assembly GCA_963693085.1 of Alisma plantago-aquatica. Lineage (NCBI taxonomy): Eukaryota > Viridiplantae > Streptophyta > Magnoliopsida > Alismatales > Alismataceae > Alisma > Alisma plantago-aquatica. Next base: position 657,571,605 of record OY856411.1, read on the forward strand.
TGGCTTCTATATACTTCTTTTTCCTATGTTGGGAGGTGGTACTGACTAAGCCTTCTTTCTTATGGTATTTCTGCTTTAGGCATATTCTAGTATGTTGAAAGGGATAGGTGGATAGTGGCACTACATCCACATGGTCAACCACCTATGTTGTGGCCGAACACCTAGCACATTTGGCGCCTTTCTATTCGTGCCTCATGTCTTACTTTGATCTCTCATGACTCATCGTTTGGTATCTCCACTATGACTTATTGGGGCGGTTCATAATCCATTGTGATGTCAAAGTAGAACTGAGCATGCCCCACCATATAGCCATATAATCATTGAACGATAATCTTGGCCTTACAATGTCATGAACAATCAATGTAATATCTCTCATCATCTATTTCTTTGTGACATCCAATAACGAGACCTACATTGATGTCATCTTGATCGTTGTGCATCATATATTAGCCTATGGTGTCCATCTTTTGACCAAAACTAGTTTGTCTCAAAAGATAAGGGTCCTCGTGGGAGCACAATATTAGTTATATTGCATTGGCAAGCCTATAAGGAGCACTCCACCACCCAAGGTAAAACATCAAGCCCACCCTTTGGCCACAAGGTGTGGATCATCCATCCATTTAGTTGTTGAGGTAATCATTTGTAACCTACACTGTTGATGATATTTGGGAACTTGTGGGAGTCCCTTCATCTCATCCATGATCGTTCCTGTAACTTTATCCATCATATTTGGCCTACATCCTTAAAGAACGGGTGTCTAGGTATTGAAAACACCACTCCTCTAACTCACATGGTAGGTCCAAGAACTAATTGGACCCATTCCATAATGATGGTAGCATTTGTCTCTTATGTGAACAAGTCTCCATCCTCTCAGTTGCTAGTATCCTTAATGATGGAGGTGGATGTAGCAATGAGAGAAGGTTTAGTACCTCCAGCCACAATGGTAGACCCTGATCATAGAGAGGGATCAGAGTGCATGTGATTGAGAGAATGTACATTTTATAAAATTATTTAATGAAGATATATTATTTGCATGAGCATATATGTAAAATTAACAAATCTAGTACAATCTATATTGACTATTTGATACATATGTTGAACCATATGACCTTAATAATCTTCAATATCTTCCTAAAAGAATCTAACATATATAGATTTTGTGGAATCTTTTTTGTTATGGAGTCTTCTTCTACAAGGAAGGTATAAATGTCAAAACCGTATTCCTTAATAAGATTACCACTTTTACATGTTTATAGGTCACTAGGAGGTACATTAACATCCATGGTTAAGTGGTTCTGTTCTATGTCATATATAGATAAATCTATAATGGATTCTTGTGGCTAAGAAGTAGATGAACTTTCATCAACATGTCTACAAACTTTCCTAAGAGGATATATGGTTCAAGAAGTACATGTGCTTTTATGACATCAAAAATAGAGTTGGTACTAATGTTAGATATTTCAAAGGGATCAATGCATAATTGATTTCTACATATCCAAATGAAATGGTATGTACAATTCTATTTCCTAATTTCCTCCTTCTTATTAGCATTTTTGGCTTTGTATAACCACAAGTACACTTTATATATACATATATCAAACATGGTATTTTATTAAAATGCAACTCATTGTAGTTTTTTCAACATGTTCAAATTAGTGTGATTGGAATTTTGAAAATCCTCCCCTATTAATTTATATGCTCTATTAATATTCAGTTGGCCATGTCACTTTTTTATTTTCAATTATTAAGGGAAAGAATTTCATGAATGATCCTTATAACACTTATTGAGTTCATTAGTAGTGAATTTATCACCTCTGATAGATCTCACTCTCATGCAAATTGTCTAGATTTTGTTCTCTACTTGAGTTTTTACTACTTTAGTCTTCTCTGATTTCCTTAAATTATGAATGAAGGAAAAAGTGTGATATTTAGGAAAATTAATGACTAATGTTTTGAAGTATTGCATACCATCACGGGAAAATAATTATCAAGTGAAAAGCATTCATTTCAACCAATCAATATTAGAAGTGTACCACTTATACTATTCTAATTACAAGGAATCAGAGAAGATTAAATGACTACTTTATTGGTCTAACTATATGACGCATTACAAGTAAAAAGTTTGATGAATATTAGTCTAACTACATGACTTTTTTCTTGTAATTACAAGAAAAATGTGTGATATTTTGGTAAATCGCTGACTACTTTATTTTTTCATACATGACGCATATTGGTCTAACTACATCACCTTTTAATACTTAATTTATCAAATTATATTTATGTGCTTTCTTGATTTCTTAAGAGATCACATATTTTACATGGTTGGACATCTCTTTAATGCGTCTTAATTAAATGATGAATGATCACACCCAAGAATGCACTAAAATTTACATGAATTAACCTTAAGTAATTTCATTTACACTTAATGAAAAGGATTGTTAACCATAACTATATACTCATTTGATAATTTCTACTTGCATTTTGTTCGCCTAAAAACCCATGATAATTACTCGTTAGGATTTATTGGATACTCACATGTTTGATGGCAATTTTAGAACTTCACTTAGGTTGTGAGAGTATAACGTGTGTTTGATATTCAAGATATTTTGAGAGTCATTTCCCGAATTGTTCTTTGAGTACCTATGCAAGTGAGTAAATTTTTGGTCTACATAGATGTACTTTGAGAACAAAGGAGAAATGGTGCCAAAAACAATTTAAATAATACACATAATTTACATTTACTAAATTCATCCAATGTATAAGAATGGATAGTGGTTCACCTTCATCAATATAAATGATAAAAATAATAATTTTGGTCAGGTTACAGGCAAATTTTAACCTAAAGTGAATATAAAACCTTGATTTAGTGCTTCATAGCATGAATCCTCATGTTATCAGAGAATAGATCGAAGATGTATGTCAATTTCAAATCAGTTCACTAAGGACTTAATAAGTTGTCTTAGGATTTAACAAGATTTTCTATGGAACATAAGAGATGACCTGAGGATAGGTTCTATTTCCCATGTAGGAATTATGGAAACAATTTGAAAGTTACCACTTTTGAGTAACATAGAAGTAGTGTCATGTGCAATGTGATTGTATAGGTATATGCTAAATTGTATTTGTATTGAGTGATTCCCATTGTGATATCAAAAAATTTGTTAGTAATTGTGTGCAATAATAAATAGTAAATGATATTGATTTGAGCCAATTCAATATTTTATGGTTTATGGGATCACCCTGGAAGAAGGGGATGTTCCCCCAGACAAGGAAACTCACGAAGCAT